>OX328131.1:29719707-30347513 GCA_946811695.1 Gonocerus acuteangulatus | reverse complement strand
AACATATCAAACCTCTACGGCGAGGAAACGTACACCCTGACCAGGAGACTGAGCAAAACGAGGTGCCGCATAGCGACAACGCGTAATGACCTGGACTTCCTACGGAGATGCAGGGACGAGAAGGTGACACCCCCCTTCCTGAGGATGAAGAGGCCCCTTAAGACTCCCAAAGCAGCCCGGATCTATGATAACATGGAGAAGGCGCTGCTTAGGGAAAGAATTGGAGCTTACCGCCACAGGTTGTGGAGCCAAGTAACAGAGGAAACTTCCCTAAAGGACAAAATACGGTCAATAGTTGACCCAGACATTTGGGATACTGTTGACCGCATAACAGATGACAAGGCGAAAAAGGAAGGGACAAGAAACGCCGAAAAGAAAACGAAGAAATGGGACAAATTGACGCGAAAATCAAATTTGGTGGCCCTCAAAAGGGTCGTTGAAAATGATTTTTTGCAACAACAACCACGCCCACCAGTGGACAGAAAAGTCATTGTAAACTTGGCTGGTATTAAGTTGTCTCAGGAAGCCACTGAAGTCCTTGAAAAAGGCATGAATTTCGCTGTGGCACCGAAACGCAACCCGACGGAGGAACTGGTAACCAGCATCGAGGCCGCTCTTTTCCATATGGATAAGGACAAGGCTGAAACGATCAGGTTAGAAGCTGCCCACCTCGTCGGAAGAGCCAGGCCCCCGAAGGACAACTTAACACCAGCCCAAAGAAAAGCCTTATGTGATCTGAGGAAGAGGGAAGATGTCTTAATCACAAAGGCTGACAAAGGAAATGTAACGGTTATACTCGACAAGACATCTTATGAAGACAAAATGGAAGGCTTACTGTCCATAGACACATATGAGAAGAACATAAAGGACCCCACCAAACGAATTGAAAATCAAATTAATAAAATCTTAAAAGAGAAGATAAAAGATAAGGCACGAATCGCAGAGATGGCCCCCGGTGACTCCAGAATACCCCGGATCTATGGTTTACCAAAAATCCACAAAGAAGGAGCACCCCTCAGGCCTATAGTCTCCATGATTGGAGCGCCCACGTACAGAGCCAGCAAGGTGCTGGCAAAAGCTCTGAAACCTTACACAGGCCAGTCCTTTTCAGCAGTACGAAATTCAATTCATTTGGTGGAAATCCTAAAAAACACAAGGCTCGAAGAAGGAGACCTGATGGTGAGCTTTGACGTGGAGTCCCTCTTCACCAACCTTCCAGCTAAAGATGCTACCCAGATCATCAAGAACAATGAATTCCTGGAGGGAGGGATGATGGAACTAGCTGAACTAGTTCTAACTTCCTGCTACTTCCAGTACAAGGGAATCATCTATAAGCAGAAGGATGGAGTGGCCATGGGCAGTCCCCTATCACCAGTTGTGGCTGATATTTTCATGGAGGACTTCGAAAGGCGACTGATCGAGGGCACCGAACACAAACCGAAGCTTTGGCTACGATATGTGGACGATGTCTTCGCAATCTGGCAGCACGGTGCAGAGGAACTCAAAAAATTCCTTCATCTGATGAACAACTCGCACCCAGCCATCAGATTTACCGTTGAAGAAGAGAAGAACGGAAGATTGCCTTTCCTAGACCTCCTGATCATTAAGGGGCACAACGGGAGATTAGAACACACGGTCTACCGGAAACCCACGGCCACAGGAAGATACCTCCACGCCGAATCTCACCATCACATGGCGCAAAAAACAGGAGTAACGAAAACACTAGCACACAGAGCTATATCCCTGTGCAGCAACGATACACTCCTAAGAGCAGAGCTGGAACAGTTAACGGAGGACTTAGCCAGCAATGGTTATGACAGGAAGAAATTGGCCCGGACTATAAGGATAGCGAAGGATCGACACCGAGATGCTAACAACACGAGAGATACAGAACAACGACGCAGAATTACTCTGCCATACGTCAGTGGTGTCAGCGAGAAGTTAGGCAGAGTCTTTAGGAATCATGAGATAGAGGTCGCCTACAAACCGCTGAACAAAATTGGGGATTGGCTAAGCAAAAGCAAGGATAAGCAGCGGCTACAAGACCAGGGTGTATACCTTCTACCGTGCGACTGTGGGAAGGTGTATATAGGACAGACAGGGAAGAAGGTAGCCACCCGGATTGGACAGCACGCTGCTGACTACAGGCTGGGACGCACGAAATACTCTGCAGTGGCAACACACGGAGAAGAGTGCCCCAAACAAATCCTCTTTGACCAAGCCAAGACCCTAGCCAAAGAAAACGCTCTGACCAGAAGACAAATCAGGGAGGCGATTGAAATCCAGAAGTATCCGGCCAATTTCAATAGAGAAGATGGACTCATCCTTTCTAACACATGGCGGCCCATCATGAAGAGGATAGAAGTCAAGCCACCCACGCAAGACCATCAGCGCCCCGAACGGACAACTGAAGAAACGGACGGAGACAGCCGACTCCCCATTGGCCCACAACCCCCCAAGCTTATTGGCTCGCACAATCTCCGACCAAGGCGTATAAAGGGAGCCCAGACCAAGGACGGACTCATTCCCTTACCGACCAGCAAGGATGAGTGAAGGCCCGAAGAAGCCGGAGAGGAATCCGGCGAAATATTGCGATGTTAGGAGGAGCAAGACCGCTGGAGACAGATGCCGAATGAACAACACATTTAATGCCCAGCGAAGTAACTTGAAAAACAACATATATATATATGTGTCTGTTAACACGATAGCGGCCAGAGTTTTTGTTTTTTCGTCACGAAACTTGGTATATAGCATTCAATTAGCAAACGATTGAACGAGTTCGTTAACCACCAAAGTTGGTCCACCGGAAGGGGGGGTTTACCCCGAACCCAAAACACTAATTTGACTATGTCAGCCGTAATATTTGTTATATTTCAACGAAACTTGGTATTCGTAGTGGTAATATAGAGAGAAAAGTGAGATATAAAAATGAACTAAATCGGTTCATTAGAAGGGGGGGTTTACTCCGGACCCACAATACCAATTCGCCACTACCAGCCGTGATTTTTGGTATATTTCGATGAAACTCGGTATTCGTAGTGGTAATCCACAGGTAAATAACTGTTGTAAAAATAAACTAAATCGGTTCATTAGGAGGGGGGGTTTACTCCGGACCCACAATACCAATTCGCCACTACCAGCCGTGATTTTTGGTATATTTCGACGAAACTCGGTATTCGTAGTGGTAATCTACAGGTAAATATGTGTTGTAAAAATAAACTAAATCGGTTCATTAGAAGGGGGGGTTTACTCTTGACCCAAATTCTTAATATACTCATACCGGTCGTAATTTCTGCTGTATTGTAACGAAACGCGGTATACGTCGTGGGTAACTCATGAGAAAGAAGTGTTGTAAAAATGAGCTGAATCAGTCAATCGGAAAGCGGGGGTTTAATTTGTAATATATTTCAATAGAAAAGCCCGTCAGACGTAGGTTCACAAAGCCGCCGCAAGGAGCGCTAGAGTGACTGTATCCTGTTCCTGCGTTAGATCAAAATACGATAATATGAGGTGTTTTGTATTTATTACGTAGTGTAATAGGTACCATGTGTAAACATAACTCTGGAAGCAAATTATTAATTGATCAGTTACTCATTACAAATTTAAAAGAGAACTATTCATGTTTTTATTTTATTTGTGTAGGATATTTTAAGCAAATTGTTCTGGAAAGCAATCTAAACTACCCAAATTCTGAGGAAAGTGCTTAGTTATGCAGCTCCTGCGTGACGGACTTTTTTATCTACTATTTAACTGTCGTTATCCAACGCAATAGTGATATTTGCAGGGTTTTTTTATATTCACCTAATTCCTTCCTATGTACTATAACCTAACCTAGATAACTAGCCGATTCCTTCCTATGTACTATAACTTAACCTAGCTAACTAGCCGATTCCTTCCTATGTACTATAACCTAACCTAGATAACTAGCCGATTCCTTCCTATGTACTATAACCTAACCTAGATAACTAGCCGATTCCTTCCTATGTACTATAACCTAACCTAGCTAACTAGCCGATTCCTTCCTATGTACTATAACCTAATCTAGATAACTAGCCGATTCCTTCCTATGTACTATAACCTAACCTAGATAACTAGCCGATTCCTTCCTATGTACTATAACCTAACCTAGATAACTAGCCGATTCCTTCCTATGTACTATAACCTAACCTAGATAACCAGCCGATTCCTTCCTATGTACTATAACCTAACCTAGATAACTAGCCGATTCTAGAGCAAAGAAAATATCAACTTGAAAAAGTTCATGATGGGGACTGATTGAAAAGTTGAAGCTATTCCCTACCTTCATAAAGGACACCTGTTGGGTCTTCTAAGTGTCAAAGATATTTCATTTAAAGCCGAGGGAGGGGCTGAAGCACTAATGATGGCAGGCAATATTGACGGATAATCATATTTCTCTCTCGGATATCAACTCACGTAATCTTTATTGGCATTTTTAAAAAATTGAAAAGCGTTTTAAGTCTACATCTTACAAAAAAAAAGTAGTATAAACATTTTTTTAAGATACTAAATTATCTTAATTCTTCCTAGATCTTTACATGTTTGTTTTATCTTATTTGCAAAAATAGGATTATAACTAAAAGTAATGCAATTAAAGAGTTTCAGAGTTTTTATATCTTTACTGTCTGTATCTATTTTCTGTTCGTAAATACGTTTATTATGTATGAATGAATCAGTTACAACTCGATTTGTCAAAGAAGTATTACAATTTTTCAATTTTATAATAATATGAAAATCTCAATAGCTTAACTAATTATTACAAGGACTTATTCCACAGAAAGAGTACATATTCAAAGTCAATAAATGAATTATTGCTAACGGTCCAATACAATCTCCGCTTCAATGAATACTTTAAAGATTAGCGGAGTTAAATTAAGTGAATTGTTCCTAAAATAGAACTGAAACCCTAATCTGGAAGGATGAGCCCATTTTAAAGGTCAGAAGCCATCTATATTAAATAACTTGCTCTGCTGCTTTAGGATCTCATCGGCGGAGAAGATATTTCCAGTGGAAATTTAAATGCTCTAATAAAGTTATACGAGCTAATCCTTACACTTGTAGTCAAAACTGACGTCATTGCGATAAGTAAGCGGTAATATTATCCCTTTCATTAACATTAATTATTTATTTCAAACTTAGAATAATTTATTACCTGCATTTTTAGTAAACTGTCTCTTATTTTCACAGATTTAGGCATAATTCTATTTATAAATATTAATTATTCGTACTTCGCTTATTTATTTAAAGTACGAATATAAATAAATTCATATTCATAAATTTGAATACAAATTTATTTTTGTTCATATGAATAAATACAAATATAATCATGTAGATTAGATAGTTAGCCGTCCAGGTGATAAGCAATCAGGGAATAGTTGGGATTCGGCGGATTCGATTTTTGTAAAAAATCTATATTCAGGACGTTTCGGCTACTCTTTGGTAGCCTTCGTCAGCTAAAATGACATGAAACAAAGAAACAACAGAAATTAATACACAGAAAAAAAATATCTGAATGCCTACACATTAACCTAAATAAAAACAATATAAATTACAAAACAGACAAGCAAGGCATTTCTAATATTTACGCTAATCTTTTTCACAAACTCTCCCGACCCCCCACCTAGTATTTTCCCATGCCCCTTGTGTATCCTTCCATTAACACCTTTTTCTCCTTTCCTGTCAAAAGACGCTTTTGATCCCTACCGACCTCCTCCCACCACCTGTTTTGTTCAGTTACATATACCCTGGAAGATCCCAGTTGTCTTATATACTTTCACTGTAGTTACCTAAGTGTTAACTTTGGTCTTCCTCTGCCTACTGGCACCTTCATTGATATATAGTACATTATTTTCTGTTAAAAATTAATTAATACTATTATTAGTACCTATTCATTTGTACATACCTCATTTAAAATGTGTTCTATGTTTCTATTGATTTTCTAGAACTAATTTCTAGATATACAACTAATGTTCACTAGTAGAAGGAAAAGGGGGTTTCTGGCGCAGTCTTCAAAATTCCCTATTTCCCCGAAAAAACCTGATCGTCGATTTTTGTAGGATTTTTCATTTTTATCTCAAACATCTAATTTTTTTAAAAAATATACATTTTCTAACATATTTCTTTAAAACCTAACAAATAAAAAAAAATACATATTTTTAACATATTTCTTTAAAACGATACAAAATTGGGATCACCCCCAAAAAGTAAAAATATTATATAATTAATTTAATTATTATTTCCATTTGTTATACACGTTTAATCATCAATATCACTTTCAGATTTCTTAGATTTAGATCTATTTTCATTTTTATTTTCTCGGAAGTCAATAATATGAATTTTCTTCCCATCATTTAATTCTTTTAAACCGTCATAAACGAATAATAGTTTCTGTGAATTTAATTGTTGAATATCTTTTTTATTTAATTTGTCATTAAATCTATCTGGTAGAAAAACTTGAAATTTATCTTCCTTATCTTTTAACGTAACAACTATACGTTTTCCAAATTTTGTAATAGTTTCTTTAAATTCTTTAATTGAATAAGATTGACCACATTCCAATTCTGTTAGTTTCTTTATTGGAGTATTTTGACATTGACCAACTCGTTGGATCTTTTTTAATACTTCCATTTATTAGAAATGAAATTTTTAAATCCTGCAAAATATTTCAATTCAATTCTATACTCTTTACATGTTAAAGAAGTAAGATATATTCTTACTTCTTTAACATTTAAAGATATTAATTTATAAGATTCTTATTTAAAATTTATTTAAATATTTTTATAATGTCCTAATGCTCTAGTATGGATTCCATCTTCTAAAATATAACGTTTATCATCATCTGGTGATAAAGCTTTTTTATTAACTTGAATTGAATATATCTCATGTTTATAACTCCTGATTTGATTCATTGTTCTATAATGAACTCTTTTATTGAATAAACAATCTTTATAATCTTCAAATGATATATTCTTATTTACAACAGATTTCTTTACACCTTTTGATTTCTTACAAATAGATATCTCATTTTTATGAGAATACATTTTAGATCTTAATCCAATAAATTCTGTCATAATAACTCCATTATTTTCATCTTTCATTTTACCTAATACTTTCTTATTTACTCTAGGTATATTGAATCTGTTATCAACAGGAAAATCTGAAGTATCGAACAGATCAATCATTTTTTTCATGTCTTCATAAAAATCGTCTGTTTTAATATTATATATAAGACTGTCTGTATCCATGTACATTAATTTAAGATCATTTCCATATTTCCGTTTCATAGTATTGTAATGAAAATCATACATTAAATGTTTCGATAAATCTAGAATACTCATTCCTACATAAATCGGTTTATTAAATTTAACTTTTGTTTTGTTCATATGAATTGCTGATAGATTTTCATCAAATATTGTTCTTCCTTTAAAATTTGGTTTTGATATTAATTTCTCAACTTTCCCATAATTATTACACAATTTCACATCAATTCGTTTTCTTATATTTTCCATAGTTTTTCCAAACACTGAATTATTCATTAATTTATAGAAATCTTTTTCAAAATCATTTACAGCTCTAGTTCTCATTTTTGTATTGAGATCAATATATTTTTGTAACCAATTCGATTGTTTAAATTCTAATACCCTATGAACTTTTTTTAGCTTTAATCCCATATCCAAACATTGTTTTAAATTTCTGTAATGAATCACATATTTTTCTTTATCAAATAATGTCGTTAATAATTTTACATGTTTTGAATTACCTGGTATTCCATTTTCTGGAGCTAGAGGTAAATCAGAATGATCATCATGTAACTCTTTTGGATATTCAAGATCAACTTCTAGTATATAACCTTTCTCTGAATCATCATCTAAATTTTCTATTTCTTCTGGTTTTATCCATTTAAATCCTCCATAAGGTAAATATTGACTCATCGCCCAACCATATAAATTATTTGCATCTAAATACATTAAATAACTAGATGGTAGATTTTTATCATATTTTTTCATATATTTATTATTTGCTTTAGAATATCTATTACAACATTGAGATATTCCACCACGAGTTCCTTTTTCCAACATCAAAATCATATCATAATCACTTAATAATTCCAACTCGATTTCTGTCGTTTTTAACATTGCATCCCAAGATAATCCTGGAGCTGTAAAATACCAAGCTGGATCAAGTTTATAAGTTTTTAAACAGACATCTCTAAAATTTTCAAATATATCAGACAATATTAAAACATCTGATTTAACATATAAATCTGAATACTCTCCTAAATTTCTAATTTCAAATGTTTTCCATACCTTTTTTGCATGTTTATAATCGTTTTCAGAAATATCACAATCATTCAATTTACTATAAAATTCTTCGATTGAAGGTAATTTTGACTCTTCAAATTTTTCTTCTGAATCCATGTAATCATAAGGATACACACCTTTTCTCGTAATTAAATCTAATTTTTCATCTTTATAATATTTACTGGTTTCTCTAAACATAGATTTCAAGAATTTATATTTTTCTAACTTGTTACCTTTCATTTCTTCAGGAATTTTTCTTAAGTTCGTAGATAATGAATCTAAACTCGAAGCCATAAATCTGAATGAATCAACAAATCTAATTTCTAATTTATCAACTTTCTGTGTGAATGAAATATATTTTTCTTCAGTATTTGGAATTACCTCAATATTTTCTCTAAATTTCCCCATCGCTTTAACAAATAGATGTGCATCATATCCAGATAAATTATGAATGAATACTGGAACAAATGAAGGATTTTTATAATTCAAATTACAAATTTCATGAGCCGGACCTCGATATTTTCCAGTTAAATGATCATGATCTCTTACCTTTTTTCCTAATATCCCAATAGGTTTTTCCCCATATTTCTTATAATTATTCCATGTCATTATATCCTTTTCACATATATGACAAATATCAGTTTTCTGAAACTGTTTTTCTTCTTCAAAAGTCATCTCCAACGGTTTAATTTCTTCATAAATCTTTTGAATATTTTTAACTTCCTCACGAATCATTTCTACAAATTTATCAGTACAATCAGATCCTCTATATACTACAGGTTGTTTGTAATCATAATTTTGATATTTTATATAATAACAAAAACTATTTGGTTCATGTTTTTGATATTTCATAGTATAAGAACCTGATGAATCAGGTTGACAATTATCAATTTTTTTAGTTAAACATTCAAAATCTGCATATATTACGAAAGGAACTCTTAACGATCTGTTATAATTTTTGAAATTTAAATATTCACCTTTTTTCGGCATTTCAATTTTTACCGCCGTTTTAGTTTTACAATCAAGTTCATGATTTTCTAATTTTTCAGCTGAATAATAATATCTTAAACATCTTTCACATGGATAAATTTTTACTTTTTTATTTATTACTTGTGTTTTGACTAATCTAGAGAGATCCTTAATCCAACAGTAATGATCATTTTCATTATCTTTAATATAAAACAGATTTACATGTTTGTCTAATTTGTTTTTAGTTATCCTTAGAGGATGAACAGATTCTTCATATCCGTAAACATTTATAGATATATTGTTTTGTTTTTCGAATTTACTAATATCTTTAAAGGAAACTGGGAAGTTGATTCCATCAAAATTTAATTCATCTTTATACATTTCATATTTTGTAACTCTTTGAGGATCCTTGTCTACTGGATGTAATGCTGATAGAACTGACCACATAAAACATTTATTATCATTATTTTTTACATTAATAATTGCTTTTTTAGATTTTATTTTTTCTGGTAAATCGATATATGAAGAACCTCTCAATGGATTATATTTATTGATTCGAAGTTCTAAATAATCAATACTTACAAACTCCCATCCTGAACCATTTCTTTCAAAATCATCCATTTCTTTTATCAATTTCTCAATAGCACTATCATAAAATGTATTTAGATCTGAAGATTGTAATATGATTTCATTTTTAGTTTTAAATGAAAATTCTTCCAGAAAATAGTGTGCTCCACCAAACCATTTTACTTCCCCCCTTTTTTTAAAGGTAAGGAAAAATTTAAGATTAACTTTCAAATCCATATTTTTTACATTTTCAGTTATCTTATCGATTATTATATTTCTTTTATCTTCCAAGAATTCTCTTGGATGAAAAATTCCTTCCATATTCCTAACTATATAGGTTTTTAATCTTGATTCATAAGCTGTTTCAATTTCCTGAATTTCTTGTTCATCATTAATGTTTACTTTCTTGTGTGCTAAAGATTCAATATGTTTCTCTTTATATGATTTTTTATAATATTTATTACAATCATCGCATTTGATTTGTTTTTCCCTAGGAGGTTTAGTTTTTGAAAATAAACTTGGATGGAAATTGAATTCATTTATTGATGTTTTTTTGGATTGATTTATCGATTTTTTAATGGATTCATTTATTAATCTCTTTCGGTTTTTCTTTCTTTTTTCATCATTAGTGATCAACTTAATAAGATCAGATTTATTCTTTAATTTTGAAAATCCTTTAATATTACGTGATCTACAATAATCTTGTAATTGTTTCATCGTCCATAATTCAAAGTTTTTATCAGGTTTTGGTCTAGAAAACAAACTAGAATCAAAATTGAATTCATTTATAAATTTCTTTTTCTCTATTTCATCAATAATATGATTTATAAGATCATCTTTCTTATTATATTTAAAATATCCTTTAATATTGTGAGATTTACAGTAATCTCGAAGGTTTTTGAGAGTTTGACTTCTCAGTTGGTTCTCCATTTATTAGAAATGAACTTTTTAAATCCTGCAAATTTTTCCATCCTAGAAATTAATACATTTTTTTTAAACTGATTCAAAATATATTCTCTAAATTCATTTTTCTTTTCAATTATCTCAAATGGTCTCATCTCTAAAAATTCATTCCACAATTCTTCATTTCTTTTAGATTTTCTTATTCGAACATTATGTTTAATTTCTAATAGATCTGCAATTTTTGCAATAAAAAATTTATATGGTAGGGCTTTTCGTTTATAATTTTCATTAAAAACTTCAAACACTTCTTCAATTTTAATTCTATCTTCAGGTTCATCTATTAACTGTAATAAATGTTCATGAAAATATCTCTGTCTATATTTAAAATTATTATGAGGATTTCTTGTTGGTGGATAACAACTATAACAACGATTATCTAATACCGATTGTTTACAACAGATCTGACAAAATTCGAAAGGTTCTAATTCCTCCATTTATTAGGAACGAACTTTTTTAGATCTTACAAAATTTTACATCATCATTTGTTTTAAAATATACTCTCTAATAGATTAATTTATATTCAAAGTTATTCCATATTTTCACCATTCTCTTAGTTTCCTTAATTTCAATATTATTTCCTACTTTTAAATAATCTGCAATCTTTTTTACTAAATATTTATAAGGTATATATTTACCTCTATAATTATTAATAAAAGTTTCAAATATTTTTTCAATTTCAACCTTATCATTAACATTTTCTATTAAATTATTCAATTTTTTACGAAATCTATTTATTCTATACGATTTACGATTATATTTACCTATTTTAATGTCTGTTACACAATTATAACAATTATTATTTAATACACTATACCTTCCACATATACTACACATTTCCATTTCTCCATGATCCAAATTTTCATCTATAAAGTTTCCTTCTGTATCTGAATTTTTTAAATCGTCTCCATAAACTGAAGTTAATTCAAATTCGTCTTCGTAATGTGGAGGTAATTTAAATTCTTCCATAGATTCTTTTTCTTCTAATAACTTAATTAAAACAGATTTCTTCATGTTATAATAATTTTTTATTTTATACTGACTTCCCAAACGTCTTAATTCAACTATTTTTTTATCACTTAATTTTTCTTTAGTTTTAGATTTTTCTAATATTAAATCAATTAATGATTGTTTTCTCAGTTTAGAATAACCCTGATATTTATTTTCTTTACATATTTTTTGTAAATCTTTAACTGTCTTATTTTTCAGGTCTTCCATTTATTTAGAAATAATTTTTATCAATATAAAATTTATCATCGAAATATTTTGTTAAATATCTTTTCAAACTCAAATATTCTCATTTTAAACCTCTGATTATTGATTAAATTAAAATTAATTCTACATTCATAAGGTATTTCATAAATAGTTACAAGATCATTAAATCTTACCTTCTTCATTTATAGTTTTAAAAAATTCTATATTTATATTCAAATTCTTCAAAAACAAGGGGGTCGTGATTTCCGACCCCTTTGAAATTTTTGCAGGTTGATAAAAAGTTAATATAAATTGTTTCTACTGAAATATATCAAATTCTGAATGTATCAAACCCATTCCTAAATGTCTTTTAATTTTCATTGCATTCGTTGTCAAATATGCCGCAGTTCTTTCTCCTATATCAGCATCACTCGAAATAACTCTTTCCCATGCTTTATTTTCTAAAATTTTGTCTGCGATATGTCTATCTGATACTTCTTTATGATCTCTATAAGATATATCATGTTCTTTTGCAGCTTCATCTAATTTATTAATTGGTTTATCACCTCTTTCCAATCTTTCATTTAATTTAGTACCTGGACCTAAATAGTTATAACCCGGATAATGTAATTCAAATGGTAATCCACTTAATATTTTATTAAACAATCCAGATCCTATAGTTTCATCCTTAATTATTTTATGTGGAAGAGCATTCACTAATCTTATTAAATATTCAGTTCCTTTTCGATCATCAATATGTTTTTCTAAAAGATTTGTTAAAAATCTGATAATACCGACTTTTTCATTATGAAAATTATTATCTCCAGCCAATTCTGAAGCATATATTAAATTCAATCTTGAAATCAATTCATTCAAATTTTGTATATACATAACAGAATGTTCATTATAATTAACTATTCCTCTTCCGGTAACCGGAATTGTCTTTAATTCTTCGTATATAGGTTTTAATAAATTTTTATATTTTTTTGATTGTGGAGCTTTTGGTCTATTTGTTGATGAGTTATTTTTGTTATATAAAACCTCACTATTAATTAAAATTTCTTTATAGGTATTAAATTCTTCTGGTGAATATAATTTTTCACCTTTATTATCAAATAAGTTTTCATAATTTTGTGTTAAGAGAACCCATAATCCTTTTGTTCCAATATATTTTTTTCCATCAATAATTAAATCATTTCCATCTATATTAACTTTATTCTTTCCGATTTTAAAAAATAATTTTTTTTCATCGTAAGTAATTCCATAATGTTTATCAGTTAGTTTTGGTAAATATGTTGCTCCAAGAGGACCAATTATTTGACCGATAACAGATGATGAAATATTCAATGGAGTATCTGATTCATTTAAACTGTCTTCACTTAAATCTGACTCGTCTTCTGAAACTTTTTCCATTGGAACAAATGTAACTCTCTTTTTGTCTTTTGAAAAAGGTGTACTTTTTGCAAGTGGTGTATCTTTATCGTATAATTCTCGTTCAAAAGATGTTTCTTCTCCCGAAGGTGGAATTTCCATATCTGCTATGTTTCTTGTAAACGGTACAAGATCTGTAATTAATGTTTTATTTTGTTCTAACACATTTTTTATACTCTTGTCGACTTGAGAAATCTTTTCATTAAAAGTATTATCAAGTTTATTGATTGCACTCGTTATCGGTAAATATTCTTTACCTTTTAAATCTTCTTCAAGTATTCTTTGTTTTCTGGCATGTTCAAATTTTTTAATTAATCTATCTCTTATCTTAATAGTTTGTTTTGGATCCATTTATTATATTAAAAAGTTCAGAACGGTTTAACTAGATTTAACTAAGTTTAACATTTCGTTAAGTTTATTTGTCATGAATCAGACTTAAATATATAATATTATTAACATTTTCATTATTTAATAATTCATGTCTTTCATTCCTAATAGTTACATTTATTTTTTGAATTTTATGAATATCGTTTCTAATTGGAACATAAACAATTTCTAAGGGTTTTTCTGAAATCTTTGATTCAAAAGGAACATTCGGGAAAAAACTATATACTAAATCAGTTTCTTCATGTATGTGTTCATTAGAAGAATGACTCACTAAACTAGATTCAACTAAATTACAATGAATTTCGATAACATCAAAAGGTCTTAATTTAGGTCTGAATTTTCCAACATGTACTGTGTTACTTGCATAATCTGTTGAAATTTCATTTTTAGTTGGTATTTCGAAACCAAAAATGTTTTTAAGATTTACGTCCAGATCAAATGGATACGGTGAAAACATTTTTACCTTTCCATCATTATTACTTTTTATATAGAACTTTTCGTTTACAAGTTCTTTCTTTATTAGATTATCGATTTCTTTTAAACTCCAAAATCCTTTTTCAATTTTAATATGTTTTCTTGATTTATTAATATCGAATGAAATGAATGAATCTTTTTGTATGTTAGGAATGTTATTATCCGAATAAAAACCAACAAGACCTATTTTATAATTTATATTTTCGTCTAGAAATATTGGATGTGCTAATTTCAAAGTCAACTCAGAAGTTTTACCAGTTATTTTTAACAATTTCATCTTATATAAATTACTCTATTTATAATGGAAAAAAAGTATCGTATAAAAATTTACCACGAAGATAAAAATAAGACTAACAATAAACCTTTTCCATTACCATTAAGATGTATAATTATCGGTAGTAGTGGTTCTGGAAAAACAACTTTATTAACAAATTTTATTTATGGAGATTGGTTAGATTATTCTAAATTATATGTATGTAGTAAATCTTTAGATCAAGATATTTATCAAGAAATGATTGAGTTGTTTAGTGATATTGGAAATAAAATAGGAGAGGATGTAGGGTGTTTTTATAATGATATTGAAGAAATGGAAAATGTAGATACTTGTGAACCGAATAGTTTAGTTATCTTTGATGATATTATATTTGAAAATCATGAAAAAATTAATGAATATTTTGTTAGAGGTAGACATAAAAATATTTCTTGTATTTATTTAAGTCAATGTTATAGTAAAGTTGATAGAAAGTTTATTAGAAATAATGTTAATTTTATTTGTTCTTTTAAACAATCTCTTCATTACACTGAAATGATATATAAAGATTTTGCTGGAAGTGATTTTTCATCCTTTGATATTTTTAAAAAAATTTGTAATGATTGTTGGGAGGATGATTATGGTTTTCTATCGATAAATATATATAATAAATTAAACAATGGAAAGTATATCCATAAACTAGAGAAATTTATCTATTTTAAAGACTAGATTTTATCCTATAATAAATGGTACTTATATATTGTGTAAAGTGTAAAAAACAAACAGAAAGTAAGAATTATCATGAAGAAACTTCTAAAAATGGAAAACTCATGGGTAAAGGAATTTGTGAAATTTGCGGAAGTAAAAAGAATACTTTTTTAGGTCAAAAAATGAAAAAGAAATGAGTGTAAAAGAAGGAATAATTGAAGAAATTCATAAACCGGTTAGAAGAAATTTTGAAAGAACAAAAATTATAACTCGAGGAATAAATGACCTGTGGCAATCTGATTTAGTTGAGATGAATACTGGAAGTTTAAAAGGAATATCAAAAATTAATAAAGGATTTAAATATATTTTAACTGTAATAGATACATTTTCTAAAGTTTCTTGGGCAATTCCTGTTAAAGATAAAACTGGTAAATTAGTGACTGAAGCATTAAAAAGTATATTGAACGATAAAAATAAACCAAAAAATTTACAAACGGATAACGGAAAAGAATTTTATAATAAAGAATTTCAGAATTTAATGAAAGAATATAATATCAATCATTATTCTAGTTATAGTGAAATAAAATCTGCTATAGTAGAAAGATTTAATAGAACATTAAAAGAAAAAATGTGGAAAGAATTTTCTAAGAGAGGAAATTATAAATGGATAGATATTTTAGATGATTTGATTAAAACATATAATAATTCCTATCACAGAACTATAAAAATGAAACCTATAGAAGTTAATAAGAAAAATGGAGAAGAAGTATTAATGAATATTTATAATGATAACAATGTTAAAAATGAAAAACCAAAATTTAAATTAAACGATTATGTAAGGATAAGTAAATATAAAGGAATATTTGAAAAAGGATATACACCTAACTGGTCTACTGAAGTTTTCAAAATAAATAAAATAATAAATTCCATTCCTATTACTTATAAATTAAAAGATTTGAAGGAAGAAGAAATCGAAGGTAGATTTTATAAAGAAGAATTAATGAAAACCAAATATCCACATGATTATCTTGTTGAAAAGGTTTTAAAAAGAAAAGGGGATAAAGTTTATGTCAAATGGTTAGGTTTTGATAATTCACATAATACTTGGATAAATAAAAAAAATGTTGTGAATTAAATTTCTTTTTCACTGTGTAATTCCTCTATTTTTATAATTAGATATTCCTCACTAAATTCTTCATTATTTATTCTAAAATAATTACCATGAAATTCTAAATCATTTTTTAATTTTTCTTTTATTCTAGAATATAAATTAACACTATTTGGATCATAGAATTTTATTATCTCCTCACAATCTTGATGTTCTAAAACTATTTTATCAACAGCTCTTTTTAAATATACTTTTTGACATCTTATAACATAATAAGATTATTCACCTTCATAGTCGTTTAACTTAAATAATAGGAAAAAATGTCTTAATTTTTCATCTTTAGTTTTAGGTACAACATCAGATTTGATATTTGTTATTTTATTATTTAAATTTTCAATTTTTTCATCTTTCTTTTTTATAATTTTGTCTTTACTGTATAATTCTTCCTTCAATTTATACTCCCCTGTTTTTCTAATTGTTTTGATAACATTGTAAACCCATTTTTGAAATTCTTTTGCTTGAGGTAATTTCGATTTCATAATCAAAGAATATAAACCTAATTCGTTAATAAAAATAGTATGTGCTTGCATATTTGAAGGGTGCTCTTCTAAGGAGCACCCTTCTAAAATAAGATTTAGATTTGTTTTATGTTCTTCATCAACAAGATTATATGCTTTGGTTATTTTTTTATACTCTAATAATTCAGCAATATCTCTAGCTTTAAACCAAGGATCGTTATTTTCATCTAAAATCATAAATATTTCTTTATTATTATAGTTAAGTTTGTTGTTCAGAATATTTAGAATCCCCTCCATTTATTAGAAACGAACATTTTTAAATCCTGCAAAAATTTCCAGTAGAAAGAATTTATATTCTTTTTTATTCATTATAAATTAAAGAAAATGAGTGAGTATAAACCTTTTAAAATTTCACTAACGGAAGGTCAAAAATCTAAAATTATTGGTGCTGTAAAAAAGAAAACTGATGTTACAATCGATACAAAAAAAGGAAATAATTCAATTTTGTTAACTCAAAGACAGATCGATAAGATTAACAGAAATGCTAAAGACGGAAAGGGAACTAGAATTAAATTAACATATAAACAATTAAGAGAAAATGAAAAAGATGGTGGAATACTTCCTTTAATTTTTGCAGGATTAGGAGCTTTAGCTGCTTTAGCGAGTGGAGCAAGTTCTATTGCAAACTCGGTTATCGATAAAAGATATAAAGATAAACTAATAGAAGAACAAACAAGACATAATAAAGGAATGGAAAAGAAACAGGGAGGAAAACTTGTAACAGTTAAAAAAAAAAAAAAATAACTCCTTTATCTAATTTTGATATCGAGAATATCGTTAAGAAGTTAAACATAAAACATTTTAGAGGAGTTTTTATGAAAGATGAACTTCCGAAACATCCTAGAAATATTGAGTGTGGAATTGTAAACATTGATAATTCTTTCGGAAATGGTACTCACTGGGTTTCTTATTATAAAAATGGAAATAAAAAATATTATTTTAATTCATATGGAAACTTACATCCATCAAAGGAATTAGTTATATATTTGGGAAAAGATAATTTAATATATAATGAAGACAGACTTCAAGAAATTAATGATCCACCTATTTGTGGACATTTATGTTTGTTAGTTCTTAAATTCTTTTCTAAAGATATGGATTTTAATGAAATTTTAAATATAATAAATAGAAAGAAATGGAATCTTATTCAAGAGTTATTTTAAAATTTGATGTTTTAGGAAATCAAATTGTTTTTCCGGAATCTGGCGATATTGATGAAACGAAATTAAAAAGTGATATTGTAAATGAACTTTCAAATTCTTTTAGAACAGAATTCTCAACATTCCAAACAAAATTAAAAGATGATGAAAATAAATTAAAGAATGATTTAAAAAATGATTTTAATAATAAATTAAAGAATGAATTAAAAGTAAAAGTTGATGAAATTATCGGTTCATTGTTTACATTTACTAAAAGTTATATTGGTTTTAATAAAAAAAGACTTGTCAGTGTTTCAGAAGGAAGAGATAATAATGATGTAGTTATTATGAAACAAGTGAAAACGATGATAGAGAGGGCAATTAATGAAAATAAAAGAGATAAAAGAACAACTGATACAAAAGAATTTGAAGAGATCATCGATGAGAAATTATTTGAATATACAACTAAAGAAGATTTAGATGAAAAGATGAAAAAACTCACTCAGGATTTAATTAGTGATGTTATACCAGTACAAGTTGATAGTGATATAAAGAACAAAATGGAAGAATATTTGACAGAAACAGAGTTAGAAAAACATCTTCAAATATTTTCTGACACTTTATATAATAGTTATTACCCACAAGTAGAACAAATATTGAAAGATTTATACAATAAAATAGAAGAACTGGAAAAAAAGATAATGAAAAGAAGAAGAGTAAAAACATCACCGAATGAAAAAATTGATACGGAAGAAGAGTCTAAAACATCACTAAATGAAAAAAATGATACGGAAGAAGAGTCTAAAACATCACTAAATGAAAAAAATGATACGGAAGAAGAGTCTAAAACATCACTAAATGAAAAAAATGATACGGAAGAAGAGTCTAAAACATCACTAAATGAAAAAATTGATACAGAAGTAGAAATATTAAAAAAGAATTAATTTTTTTTTCTTAATAAATGGAGACAACACAAAATAATGATTGGGATGAAATATCTTCATTTCCTGGTTTAACAACAGAATTTTTAATTGTATTTCAGAATAAATTAAATTGGAAACTTGTTTCACAATACCATCCGTTTAAATTAGAAGAATTAGGAATGTTTTCAAATAAAATAGATTGGAAAATCATTTCGAGATATCAGAAAATCGATGAACAAAAGATCGAGTTTTATTACTCATTATTTGATTGGAACATTATGTCTTTTTATCAAAAGTTTTCTCCAGATACTTTAATAAAATATAAACATTTGGTTAATTGGATAATAATTTTCGAAAGAACTGATATATCAAATGAATTTAAACAAGAACATTATGAAGAATTTTCGAAATATTATAAAAATAGATTTAATGTTGATACTGTACCTTCATTAATAAATTATGTTTTTTAAATTTTCAAACCCCGTCTCTGAGACGGGGTCTAATAATTATAAACTAGTTTTTAAATTATAAAGATTTTTTATCTTAATAAATGGAGATGTATTCAAAATATAATCCTAATATAGAAAAACAACAATTTAAACATTTTTTCCCATCGAATAATACCGAATTGAATTTTAATAAAGAAAATCAGAGAATAGAATTCTTAATCGATGTTGGTGATAATTTTTTAAGTTCCCATTTTCAGTTTGTTATTTCAGGTTCTTTCAATGCTAAAGATGGTGAACACTATGGTATGAATTCGGGAACTAAATTAATAGATAATTTTATTCCTTTCTTATTTCGAAGTATAGAAGTAAAAAAACATAACAAATTAATTGATAGAATTGAAGATCCAGGTATTATAAGTACTGTAAAACATACGATATCACTGTCTCAAGATGAAACTTTGTCTAAAATGAATGGTGCAGTGAAATGTGATCATAAATATGGAAAATTTAATTATTGTGGAACCTTAAACGATTTAGGATTAGGATATTTTGGAGGTATAAACATACCAATATACAAAGGAGGATTTTTAATAACATTTCTTAGAAACACTGATGATGACGGGATTTTTCTATCACTTCAAGCAGATGGAAAGTCTTATGCACCTACAGGTAAAATTACAATAACTGATTTTTATTTACGTGTTCCTATCATAGAGTATTCAACACCTTCAAAAATTGAATTAATTAATGAGATGGACAAGTTTGGTGGAACACAAGAATTTGTATTTAAAACTTGGGAGTGTATTGAAAAAACTGGTATTATGGGATCAAATTTAAGTTTTGATATAACTAATATTTATAGGAACATTGATAAACCGAAATTCATAATTGTAGGATTCCAAACATCGAGAAGAAATGATCAAAAGAAAGATCCTTCTAAATTTGACCATGTTGATGTTAGAAATATTAGAGTTAAAATTAATGAAACATATTATCCAGAAGAAATGTTAAATTTAGATATTAAAGAGAACAATTATTCATTATTATATGATATGTATAAAGATTATAAAAGGTCTTATATCGGAAATATGAATATGCTTTATGGTCCTGATGATTTCATAAAAAATAGACCTTTATATGTAATAGATGTTAGAAAAGGACCAATTAATATTTCAAATAGTAAAAATAATATTATTCTGAATGTTGATTTTCATAATGTAGTTCCTGGAGGTACAAATATATACGTGGTTATTTTATCCGAGAAAAAAATTAGATACGATTTTCTTAAAAACGATATATTAGAAGTTTAGTATGTTAGCAGTACAGATAATAGACAAAGTATGTTCTCAGAATAGATGATAGAACTTGTTCATTTTTCCTCTACCCTTGAAATAGAAGGAGGATAAAACAACATGATAACAACCGTCAGTAATTCTCGGGAGTCCGTCGAGTTTAGTGTAGAGCGATCATGAATTATAAAATAGATAAAATTATTAAGGATTCAAATACATTAATAAAAATTCTAGAAGAATCTAAGAAAGACTTCGATGGAGTTAAAAAAAGAGTAGTTGATGGATCTTTAAAAATACCGGCAACGCATAAACATTTATTACTAAGTTTATTCAAGAAATCAACGCGAGCTAAACGAAAACATGGTGAGGAGTTAAATCTTTGGCTTAAACAACATATATATATTGAAGAAAGAACAGAAATAAGTATACCATCAACGACTAATTTAAACTATGAAGAACTGGAAAGGTTTTTATTAGAAGGTAAACATCATCTCGACTACAATTCTAATCAACCGCTTTACAATCAATGCATTTATGGCTATTATTTGGATCTATTTTTTTATAAGCATGAAGAACGAAATTTTTCCGGTAATAGAGAATTAACGTTCAAAGAAAAAGTGTTCAAACATTTTAAATTATCATTAAGTCAATCAACTAAACTCCGATGGCTCGGAAAACTTTGGATAGAACATAATAAAATAGGTAAATTAAATTTGTCACTAAATGCAATGTATGAAAAGAAGAAAGAAATAGAAAATATGTTCCAGTTATATCCCAATATAAAAAAAGAATGGATGTAAAAAATACAATCAAGAGAAATTAATCACAACGAGGAAAAACTGTGCAGTATTGTTTGGAGCCGAGCAATCCAAGGACATTGTTCGAGCTCGAGCAATCCAAGGTCAGGTGACGTATGTACAAGGGAAACTGAAGCCAGATTGCATCTCTACAAATGACCTTTTAAATTATTCCAATGTTTTCCTCATGTTAAGAAATAAATACATTTGTAACAAATGGAAATAATAATTAAATTAATTATATAATATTTTTACTTTTTGGGGGTGATCCCAATTTTGTATCGTTTTAAAGAAATATGTTAAAAATATGTATTTTTTTTTATTTGTTAGGTTTTAAAGAAATATGTTAGAAAATGTATATTTTTTAAAAAAATTAGATGTTTGAGATAAAAATGAAAAATCCTACAAAAATCGACGATCAGGTTTTTTCGGGGAAATAGGGAATTTTGAAGACTGCGCCAGAAACCCCCTTTTCCTTCTACTTTCACTTTACCTGTTTATTAATAACATAATTGCTCTAATATTTTAACAAAAAATTGTTCTTTTATAATAAGTTGATTTGTATTTATAGACCTGTCATTTATCTTACTGGTAAACCTTTTTTCTGTGTATTAATTTCTGTTTTTTCTTTGTTTCTTGTCATTTTAGCTGACGAAGGCTACCAAAGAGTAGCCGAAACGTCCTTAATATAGATTTTATACAAAAATCGTATTGATGTTTTCTTAGCCGAATCCCAACTATTCCCAGAATGCTTAAAAATATAATGTTATTCAAAAATTTACCTATATAATAATAACATATAGTATGACGGGAACCGTGCTATAATAAACTGCAAAAAATTATATAGTAGCATTGATTTTGAAAATACATTATTTAAAACTACTTATGTTCCGTGATGAAGCACGGGAATTCAGCTAGTATGACATAAAGGATTGAAAAATATTGATTTATTTAATCTATATATATACAAATCACGTGTCTGTCTGTTTTTCTGTTTGTTTGTTCCTTATACAAATCTACACCGTTTGACCGATTTTGACCAAACTTGGCACACAGGTAGGTCTTGATACGAGAAATCTCCTAGGCTAGGTCAAAATTTGGTCAAAAGGTCAAAAGTTTTGTTCAAGAAAAATTGTCTACACTGAACCATTCAGATTGTGACGGCTATTTTGAATCGACAACTACTGGCCTCTGCCGGCTGTTAGATGAAGTGCTGGCCTCTGCCGGGTAACATTATGAACTAAAACAAATTCACATCGTTTGACCGATTTTCGTAACTGGGTAGAGACTACTAGGTATCAAGTAGATCTTGATACGGGGAGAGTCATAGACAGTAAGTAGGTGTAGCATGGCACACTGGGTAACAGCTAGTTATTCATAAATTGGAGAAAATAACATTGATTTTGTTCACATAAAGTAGTATTACCTCTTATTATTTATTTATTTTATTAATTATGAGTTCCGTGACTGTAACGATAAACTCATATGGATAGCAGAATCAAGGTCCGTTAATGTCGCAGTCTGATTGTAATAAAAAAAAATTAATAAAGAAAATAAGACAAGAGGAAATTATAAGGCAACAAAATTATTCATATAGAATAAAAAACTAATGGAAAAAAGGAAAAAAAAGAGAGAGAAAAATAAATAATAATAAATAAATAAAAAAAAAAAAGGGGGACAAAAATCATTTCGATTGAAGGAGACATATAGTTATATCTTGGAATAAAAGAGCGTTGATTTGAGATGTGTAAGAAGTATGTGGATGTATGGACTACCTCTTATTAATAGTCAAGTTTGTGTTGCAGTATTGGCAAAAAGTTATGTCTTTTGTCGTCAAAAGATTTGAATGAGTAATTTTGACAGAAAGAATACTGATTGAAATATTTAGAGTTGGACTATTTCAACCTTCAACAGATCCAGAAAAGCAAAATCCAATTTCGCGTTGATCAAGGGCTTCTGGTAAAAAGGAATGTTTCTGGCTTCCACCAGTATTATGTTCATTCTTGTAAATACAACGTGTAAAAACCTACGGTATTAATAGACCTCTCGTAAATACAATTTATAAGTTTTTGAAACAGACATTTTATACAAATAATACTAGGTACTTCGTTATCTGAGCTTGTTTCCATATAATGTTTAATCCCTAAAGATAATTGTAAATTTCAGTATAGAAATTCATAGTATGTTTCTTTCATACTCTTGTATTATTAAATTTAATGTTAGGCAAATTTAAATACAAATTGAATAAAAACCTATAACAAACGGCACGCAGGAACTGCATAACTAAGCAGGCTCCTTAAGGGTGGGTTTACACTCGATAGGTATTGCAGGATATTTATATCAGAGAGAAATTGCGACTATTGAAAAAACATGTAAAATATATGAAGAATTTATTGCAGACATACATTTTACATGATTTTTCAGTAGTCGCAATTTCTCTCTGATATAAATATATGCTGCAATAACTATCAAGTGTAAACCCACCCTAAGAAGGTGGGTATTGTACACTGTGTTTATGAGTAATTTGCTCAAAATAAACTACATATATATATATATATATATATATATATATATATATATATATATATATTTTGTTTTAAATTTCATCGCTGGGTATCACATGTTTGTGTGGAACGGCTTCTTTCTCCAGCGGTGTCGCTCCTCTCTCCATCGCAATATTTCGTCGGGTTCATCTCCGACTTCTTCAGGCTGCTATGTGTCGTCCTCGGTGGTTGTCAAGGGAATGAATTTTTCCCGGATTTTCCCTCCTTTATAGCCCTGCTTCGTAGACTATGCGGGCCAATGGTGCAGGGGCTCCGTGGGCCAATAGGGCTCGAGGGCTGTCTTCGTCGTTCGTCCGTCGTCTGTAGTTCGTCGGTGGTCCGTGTGGGGCGCTGGTCGTCTTGAGTCCCTGTCTTCTCCTCTATCTTCTTAAGGATGGGCCGCCAAATGTCTGGGAGGATGAGGCCATCTTCCCTATTGAAGTTCACCGGATGCTTATGTATTTCGATGGCTTCTCTAATTAGTCTCCTTGTCAAGCTGGTTTCCTTGGCTAGGGTCTTGGCTCGGTCGAATAATACTTGTTTGGGACACTCTTCTCCGTGTGTTGCCACCGCCGAAGTTTTGGTGCGTCCCAGCCTGTAGTCAGCAGCGTGTTGTTCGATCCGGGTGGCCACCTTCTTACCTGTTTGACCTACATACACCTTCCCACAGTCGCACGGTAGAAGGTAGACACCCTGGTCTTGTAACCGCTGCTTATCCTTACTCTTCCCGAGACAATCCCCTATCTTGTTGAGAGGCTTGAAGGCGACATCTATCTCCTCTTTTCTGAAGAGTCTGCCCAGCCTCTCGCTGACACCGCTGACGTAAGGCAAGGAGATTCTGGTTCTTTGTTTCGTGTCTGTCCGGCTGTTTTCCTCCCTGAGAGGGGGCTGCCCATGGCCACACCATCCTTCTGCTGGTACAGGACTCCTCTGTATTGGAAGTAGCACGAAGTCAGCACAAGCTCAGCTAGTTCCATCATCTTGCCTTCCAGAAATTTGTTTTTCTTAATAATGTTGATGGAATCCTGTGCTGGAAGATTGGTAAAAAGAGATTCCACATCAAAACTCAGTAATATATCCTTTTCCTCCAATTTGATGTTTTTCAAGATCTCCACCAAATGAAAAGAATTTTTGACCGCTGAGAAAGATTGGCCCGTGTATGGTTTCAGCTCCCTGGCCAGCACCTTGCTTGTTCTATAAGTGGGTGCCCCGATCATTTGGTGTGGCCATGGGCAGCCCCCTCTCACCAGTTGTGGCCAATATTTTCATGGAGGACTTTGAAAGGCGGTTAATGGAGAAGACCGAACACAAACCGAAGCTCTGGCTAAGATATGTGGACGATGTTCTCGCAATGTGGCAGCATGGGGAAGAGGAACTTAAAAAATTCCTCTTGCTATTGAACAACTTGCACCCAGCTATCAAGTTCACCGTCGAGGAGGAGAAGGACGGAAGATTGCCTTTCTTAGACCTCATGATCATTAGAGGAAACAATGGTGAGCTGGAGCACACCGTTTATAGGAAGCCCACGGCCACAGGGAGATATTTGCACTCAGACTCACACCACCACCGGGGCCACAAAATGAGTGTAGTCAGGACACTCGCACATAGAGCTGTTAGCCTGTGCAGTAACCGGACACTCCTGAAGATGGAATTCGAGCAGATGACCAAGGATCTTGTCAGCAATGGTTACGATCAAAAATTAATTTCGCGAACCATCAAGGATGTGGAAAGCCGACACAGGGAGGAAAACAGCCGGACAGACACGAAACAAAGAACCAGAATCTCCTTGCCTTACGTCAGCTGTGTCAGCGAGAGGCTGGGCAGACTCTTCAGAAAAGAGGAGATAGATGTCGCCTTCAAGCCTCTCAACAAGATAGGGGATTGTCTCGGGAAGAGTAAGGATAAGCAGCGGTTACAAGACCAGGGTGTCTACCTTCTACCGTGCGACTGTGGGAAGGTGTATGTAGGTCAAACAGGTAAGAAGGTGGCCACCCGGATCGAACAACACGCTGCTGACTACAGGCTGGGACGCACCAAAACTTCGGCGGTGGCAACACACGGAGAAGAGTGTCCCAAACAAGTATTATTCGACCGAGCCAAGACCCTAGCCAAGGAAACCAGCTTGACAAGGAGACTAATTAGAGAAGCCATCGAAATACATAAGCATCCGGTGAACTTCAATAGGGAAGATGGCCTCATCCTCCCAGACATTTGGCGGCCCATCCTTAAGAAGATAGAGGAGAAGACAGGGACTCAAGACGACCAGCGCCCCACACGGACCACCGACGAACTACAGACGACGGACGAACGACGAAGACAGCCCTCGAGCCCTATTGGCCCACGGAGCCCCTACACCATTGGCCCGCATAGTCTACGAAGCAGGGCTATAAAGGAGGGAAAATCCGGGAAAAATTCATTCCCTTGACAACCACCGAGGACGACACATAGCAGCCTGAAGAAGTCGGAGATGAACCCGACGAAATATTGCGATGGAGAGAGGAGCGACACCGCTGGAGAAAGAAGCCGTTCCACACAAACATATATATATATATATATGTAGTTTATTTTGAGCAAATTACTCATAAACACAGTGTACAATACCCACCTTCTTAGGGTGGGTAAATTTATTTATAAGACTCACTCATCAAGATTAATAGTCACTTCCCGAAAATCAAGAGACTTGAAATTTTGCAGGATGATAGACATAAGGGTGTTATTAAATGCAAAGAATCGAAAAATCCTGAAAACTTATGCCTGATTCCGTGTCCATTTTGTACTTCTTGTTGGGAAAATATTTCAATTAAATCCCACGATTATAAGTACCCAAAACGAAAACAAGTTACCAAAATATTTTTCCACTTTTCTCAAAAACTCTTACAGATATCGCCTTAAAAGGTTTCACTGTTTTTTCTACAGGAAGGAACCTATAAAACGAGTAACTCCAAGGATATGAACTCGAAAACGTCAGTGTTACGATTTTTTCGCGCGAATTTCGTTCCAAAAACCATTTTCCGGTGGACGGATATACAAATTTGAACCAACGCTATTTTCGAGATCTATACGTACTGAAAATTTGCTAGTTGCGGGTTATGTCATGAAGACAACCTCATAAGCGGAGTTCCTCTATATATAGAAAGGGAGAATTCGCGCTAAAACAAAGTTACTTCGGAAAGTTCAAGTACTGTTTGCTCCGAGATACATACCGCAATTTATAAATGAACATATTATGTAGAAAATGTATTAGGCTTTAGAATAGGCACTTTTCTCTCACAACAATTTCTCAACCGGTTTCGGGATATTTCATAAAACATACAAAAAGTCTCCAAAAACACATCCCGGTTATTATAATAATTTTTTTTAAATCATTTTAAGTTTTTTTTTTTTCTCTTTCCCAAAAATTAGTCCCGTAAAAGACACCGAGGCTATTACCAGACTTTTGGCCTTAGAAACATAGTTCTGTCAGTACTATGCTCTGGCCGCCTGATTTTCAACTTTCAGGTGCCCATTAAAGGCTGGGTGGGCCTAGGGCCATTTCGATCCTAAGAACAACGACACTACGAGATAAAATCTTAAGTTTAGCCCTAGTGCTGAACTCCAGTACTCGGGTCGAGTGTTCTATCAAAGAGTCAAACTGCCCAAAAAAGGAACCAACATTTATTAATAGTTTACATAATTTTGGAATGTTTAGGAACATTTTGAAGACCCTCCGTCGTTTTCGAGCTCCCCAAATAAATATTCTTGTTGCTTAGATTTCTCGAAAACGATTAAATGTATTGTCCAAAATATAATAAATATATTTTTGGGGTATCATTCTTTGCTTCGCGCCAAAATAACTATAAAAAATGTATCTTGAAGCCTATAAATGTAAACGCGAAAGCGCTACAAACCGTTCCCGGCGAATTATTCCTAAAAACCTATTTTTCGATGAGCAGATTCTGCCTGTTAAAAAACTTCACCTTTCATTTTAGACAAAGTATTTTTGGACCCCATTTCCCCAAAATCGGTCATTATTGTAGCGTTGTACGAATTTGAATGTGCATATCTTCACGCTTGAACGATCTTTTTTCCGTCACCTATTTATTTATTTAAATTTTAACGTAAATTATTATATATAGGGTAGACACAATAATTAGGTTCTCTCCCTATATGATGGAGGAAACATTCAAAAATATAATTTCTTAACATCAATTTATATAGTTAAGATAATATTCAAAATGGTAATAGATAATAGTTTCTTCCCCCATATGTCAATATTTTAATGCGTAAAAAATCCCTTGCATAATTTGTGTCCTAACTAAAAATACCTTAAAGTTTCTGCTTTACCTAAAAAGGTAAAAGGATTAGGCCATGCTCGGTGAGCTGTTGACCTGGGTGGGATGATCGAGCTCTTCTGAACTCTCTTAGCTTAAAAAGTACAAAGGATGATTAAAATAGCTACTGCGGAGTACAAGTACGGTTATGAACCAAATTAACAACACAATAATTCACTATTTTAAAAACCAATCGAAAAATCTGTGATAATTTTCAAATAATAGTAATATTTTAACTAAATTAAGGACAAACTCAGGGCTATAATCAAATTCGGGGTTAAGGTGAACATAATAAAATAAATTTGTATAATTACATGAGTTCGGCGCTAATGGCCAAGAATTATGTCGATGCGCCGTAAAAAAAAAAAAAAAAAAAAAAAAAAAAAAAAAAAAATTACATGAGTTAATAAACATGCACTAACATAATATGGTAGCTTATAGGAGTTTAAAAAAAATTGCAAAATTAAATGACAGAGTTAATCCAAACTAGACTTGCAATTCATAATGACACGGTTATGAATTGAATATTTTCAAATGTAATAGATATGGAAATATTATTATATTAATCAGACTAATATAAACATCAACTAAAGGATGTTTATATTTATTTATTGACTTCAGACTACATGGGCATATATATAAAGACAAAATTTCGGGGGGGGGGGGGCAGGGTACATTTGGTGGGTATGGAATACTAACAATCTAGAACCTGGAATAGTTAGCCAACTAAAACGCTATTACACTAAAAAAAAAATATTTTTTCTGAACCGAGTGATCTTATTTAATTTATTTTTCCCTCCTCTTATATACGCCCAAGGCAGATTATTACCGTACGTGATAAAAATCCCTGTTTAGGACAGATTATCAACAGATTTTCACTCTTTTCTAGCCAGGTTAGGGGTGGTAATACCTTTTCTTTCTTTGTAAGGAAACCCACTACTCTTAGTGGGAATCGAACCCACAATCTATAGCCCGTTCATATAGACAGAAAAGTTAAATTCCACATGCGCGAAATTTCGAGGGAAGTATTCCCAAAAGTTCCACCATTTGCAAACACTCATATCAAGAAACAACACGATACATGAAACATTATGAAAACTGATTATGTCTCTTATAAGACTAGGGAAGGCTTTGAGAGGTCAGAAAAAGGAAATAGTGTCTAATATTTATCAATACTTATCCAAAGCTAAGACTAAAAACTTGTTAAACAACTTGTTGTTGTTCCTCAGTTATAAGGTTATAACTGAGAGAATTTTTACAACCAATTTCTTGCACAGGGAATATAGGGCATGCTATTTTCCCACCAACTAAATCATCTATTTGAACAGTCTGTAGCTTTAATTGTTTTCAGCCTTAGCTTTTGCTAATTATTGATAAATATTAAACACTATCTTCCTTACCTGATCTCTCAAAGCCTAAATGAGACATAATCAGCTTTCATTGAGTTTAAAGTAGGATGTTGTTCATAACTAAACAAGATATAATAACATATAAAACTTGCCATCCTGGTCAACAATTTCCACCTACGAGCATGTTAATATATAAAAATTAAAATCGAATATTATGAATATACATGTTCCGTTAAATATTGGTACTGCAAGCAAATATTCTTGGCGTTTCATGAAGTCACCAAGGCTTGAAGAGCCGGAACGGCGTTAAATTAGGCTAAACCCGCCAAACTTAAACGTGTTGAAGGTTTATAAAAATTGAAGGGGCTTCTATCTCAAACAAAATGTCAGTCAATCCAAACTTGCTATGTTCCTAAAAATAGCAATGAATTCTTTAATAAGATTTACATTTTGAACTTTCTGATGGCAATTATTTTCAGATGAGTAACAAATGAGAAATTGAGAACGCAAGCAGTTTAAGTAAAGATTTTGTTGATTTGTATTTAGCCAAATATAAAAAACTTAAAATTGTTTTACCTACTCAAAAATAAAATTTTATAAGTTTGAGTAAAACTGGCTGACAGTATGCAGCATTGAGGTACATTTTATTTTTTTTATATATTTTTTTTTTACAGTACATCTACATCTAGGCCATTAGCGCTGTTTAGGTACATTCTAGCATTACAAATTAAGCACCGCAAGTAAGTTACAATTGACTTACAAAACCACCCTTAATCATGACAATTTTGTTGGTTATTTAGCAAATACTGCAATCTCTTTAGCCAAGTTAACCGAAACTAAAAACTTTTTCAAAAATGGTAGGCATTCAGAAATGTTCTTGGGATCCACATCAAGAATTTTCAAAAAACTGATTTTTTTTTTTTTTTTTTCTTGTTATGAGAGATATGAAGTGAATCTCTCTTCAATGTAGACGTTAGAAACTACCAACAGGTAATAAATAATGACATTTCTTAAGAAATGCAAGAGTGTATTTCCCTCGTTGCGGTGCTCCAATAAATAAATAATATTAAGAACAAAACAAACTTAAAGAAGCAATGTTTGTTTTTAAATTAATATGGGAAGGAGTTTATAAGTACCATGATGTTATTGCTTACAACATATACATTAGGTTTATTTTATTTATTTGGTTTTAGAGCCTGCAACTGGGCGAATTTGCTCTATAAGCATGTAGGGAGCAAACAAAATAAAAAATCGATATAATCAAAAATTAAAACTATATTTATTTATTTTTTTATAAATATGGCACAGGTCGAAATAATAGTACTCCATTTTATGTACTATTTTATTTTTGGCACGCCCTACATGTTTCGTGGCATTTATGCCACCTCTTCAGGGGCCACTAAATCCCCATGTGTGGTTAGCTCGCCACCCATACTAAGACTTAAATACTAAAAAATAGAATTAAGCAACATGCCAAAAATATAGACGAGAAAAAAAAAAAAAGAAAAGAGTCTTAGTATGGGTGGCGAGCTAACCACACATGGGGATTTAGTGGCCCCTGAGGAGGTGGCATAAAGGCCACGAAACATGTAGGGCGTGCCAAAAATAAAATAGTACATAAAATGGAGTACTATTATTTCGACCTGTGCCATATTTATAAAAAAATAAATAAATATACATAAATAAAGGTCAGAAGTCGTGGAATTAAATAAAAATTAAAACATTTACATATACAATTAAACAAATGCAATTAATAAATGTATACTATACAAGAAAAGAAAAAAAAAATCAAACATAAGTGGAAAAACATATTAAAATATTTTGTCAAAGAGTATAAAATAATGGTTATCTGTGGGCTACCATCTGCCAAGAATTCATACATGTCACATGGTATGTTGATGATTTCTCGTTTTCTGCAGCCTGTTAGTCATTGTTTTACATATAATAAATATTAGTAAACACCAGACTATAATATAAAACTTATAATTTTAATTTATAAGTTTTATATTATAGTCTACTGTGTGTAGAGTTCAATTTATTCATCCCACCAGAAAAATATAACATTTAAAAATTATTAAGTACAAAATTAATAAATAGCCCCAACAAGAGGAAACTGATAATCTTAAATAAAAATACTCCAGAATGACATTAGGATAATTTTCTCAAGAGAATGAGGAGCTAATCAGGATAAGAGCTTGTAATAGTGACATGCCATAGCCTGTTAGGGGGCTTTTTTCTTAATTAAATTGCTCGGCCATTAACAATCAATACAAAGGATGGGGTTACACGATACTAAATGAAAGTGCTCGAATCTTTGTTGAATGAAAAATCTAGTGAGTATAAGAAATCCTATTACAAGGCCTTAGGATACAGGCATCTTTCTATAATATATTTTCCGATTTTGAACAATGCCCTAGATAAATTTGAGACATTTTATAAAATGCTTATATATAGATTACATTTTTGATGAATGCATTTCCATAAATGTTTCCATTTCCCATTAGCACTTCTTCATCAAGAAGTGGTTGAATCTAAAATAATTTCTATGCAGGTAAATGTCTAATAGAGGGCTACTTGAAAAAGGCACAAATAAACCCAAAGCATATATATAGGATAATATGCCATTACTCAGCAAAAAATAATAGGTATTCGTGTTATTCATTGAAGATATTTCATAAGCTGTTACAAGCGATATTGTACAACAGCAAAACTATTGTACACCATTGTATGTACTATTGTATTGGGTTGTAAAATAAGTTTGTAGCGTTTCAATTTAATTCTCTCTGTGTTTATAAAATCATGTTCACTTGGTCAATAATGTTTACATATTCTAAAAGAGGATTGCTTAAGGTGCTTTTATGCCTCAGTTTCAACTGAGATTCCTTATCTTAAGTTGTATTTTGCTCGCTCAAAATGGAAGGGTAAAAAATTCATTTTTGCCATTGGAAAAGGAAAATTCGCTGCACAGACGGTTAATAAAATTTGCAGTGTGTATGGCAATGATGCCTTAGGAGAAAGCACTGTCCGTAAGTGGTTTGCTCGGTTCAGAACCAGAATTTTTGACTTAGAAGGTGCAAAGTGCTTGGGTCATCATTCAACTGTTGATGATGATGATGACCAAATTCAAGCTATGGTCACAGACAACCCTACCTCTACGACACGGGATACCGCAGAAATGCTTTACACAAAAATATTTACAAGAATCTGAAGTTTTTTGTTGAAATCACGCGTAAAAAATGATACAAACTTATTTTACAACCCAATGTATTATACAATAGTAAATGGAAGTGCTCAAATCATTTTTGAATACAAAATCTAATGAGTGTGTTGATGATCTTTGGGCATAGCAACTATTGTAAGAGTAGAAGAATGGCTGAACAATGTTTTCAATAAATCTGTGCTATGATTTTATAAAACACTTATACACATTAAATTTTAATTGTTTTTCTAAATCAATTTCCTAAAATGTTTCCATTTGTCGTTTGCACTGGTCATGAAGAAATGAAGGAATATAAAAAACTAGCTGAATACCCGTGCTTCGTCGCGGCAGATTAGTAGTTATTTTATTGTGCTAAATAATGTATCAGCATAATTTACCGCTACTACATAATTTTGTGCAGTTTATTATTGCACGGTTCCATCATACTATAAGTTATTCATCAATTGATATGTAATCAAAGTATAATGTTTCATGCCATTAGGGCGCTCCGGACCAGTGTCAAGAAACAGATAACATAGAGATAACCCGTTATCTATAGGTTAGCAGTAACAGCAGTTAAACCAGTACAGACTACAATTCATTGTTAATAATAAATGTACATTTAAAATTTAAAAATTTATGTTTCCATTTGGAAACACCCATTATATTTGCGAGAATTACCAAGAAGTGTTCTGACTGGGGACTCTGATGGGTGAGGAGGCTGTGCAAGGGTTCGGGATATTATTACCTCGGATGGACCATCACTAGATATAGCGTAAACTCTACAAGGGACAAAATCACAGTTTATTTCCAGTATTTCAAGGACTGCATCTTAGTTGAAATGAACCGCGAATAAAAATAATATTATGAGGTAGATACAGTACGGTAACAGCTGACCTGTTATTGTCCTAGCAACGCATGCTGCCTAGGCTTGCCTGCTCCAACCAACTAAAAATTCAAACCCTTTTAAAAAATACTTAAAAAGTTGAATATCAAAAAATCCTTTCTTAGCCAGTGCTTATGTCTTAAAGGGAGTCTCCGTGCAAAATTTCAAATTTTTCTGTCAATTCATTTGGGCTGGGTGATGATAGGTCAGTGAGTGAGTGGTATCTGACAAATAAATAGTAGATTTTTTAAGCAAAAGTTTTCCAATGTATGTATGAGTGAAACCATTAATAAGAGAAAAATTAATATTTAGTCATGTTATATATACTAGAATTATTTTGTAAGCCATTAAAGGAACTAAACAATTTAAATTTTGTTAAAGACATTATTTAAATTGAATAAAAATTCCTCCTTTGGTGCTGACATACTATCAATAATAAAGAATCTTTTGTAATATACATAATTTTATGTTTAACTAGCTGACCCGGCGAACTTTATACTGCCTAACAGTCGATTCTTTAACTTTTTATTTTTCAAGTACTTATTCTGTTATTCGGGACACTGGGTCAGGTAGTAAGATAAAAAAAAGAAAAAAGGAAAGTTAATAAGTCAACAATAAAAAAAAAAATTTTAAAACACTTAAAATTCATTTTAATAGTCACTAAAAAATCACAAAGAAAATTACAATTTCAGATTTCTTATTATATTTCATTTTATTTTTACTTATTCTAAATTAAGTTTAGTTTTTAATGCAGTACCTTATGGTGCACGATATTTTTTGTTTGATTACCTGGCGCGTTAACAAAGAGAATAGGTGGTTTCCAACACAGGATCAGGCAACATACAATTGACCATGCGAGAAACATGGGTTTTCTACATTAATACCACAAACACCCTGGGATTTGTTTATAGTCATAGCGAAAGCAAACCGTACTGGAAACTGCTGTCATTTAAACTCGAATGGTACGTCAGTCGGAATCATTGGGATGCGGGCTATCAAAACCCTCTTCTCCTTTATACTTTCCTTTCAATATGATTATTACGAATCTTTTGTATGGAAATATAAAAAAGTGTTGTTTTTAGACTTTTTCAGGCCATCCTTAGAATTTTTCTCTCCATAAGAACCATCCTCGTACTTCAAGGAATATTATAAAAAAATAATTAGCGAAATCGGTTCAGCTGCTCTCGAGATTTGCGCTTAGCGATTCATTTTTATATTATAGATAAATATTGTATTAATTACTTTCATTGTATTTAACACGTTGACTGCCGACTACGAGTTACCTCGTCTTTTGCGTTATTAACTTGGACATCAGCTATGAGGTAGCTCATAGTAAATCAGAGTAAATATGAAAAGATGGCCTCAAGGAAGAGAACAAAAAATGTAGCGTTGCAGTAACATAATAACAGTACAAAGCATGTCTTGGTGTGAACTAACTCGTAGTTGGCTTCTGGGAAGAACTTCCTCTTACATAAACCAACGTCGAGATGGTCCATACAAACTTTTTTTTGTGCAAGAAATGTACTGTAATTAAAGTTTTCAATAAGAAAAATGATTAAGTTAAATTGGCTTTCTAGATCTGAATCTTGAAAATTACTGTGACAGTCAATGTTTAACGTGTTATTCTCTTAGAATCAGAAAGTTTCAATATGTATTAAACCACTGCGTAGTTACACTCCTCAAATCTCGCCAGGGTAGGATTTGAACCCAGAATTTCCCACTTTTACGCTCCGGTGCTTTGCTAATTAATCATTTTGTAACCATTGTCATTTACAACGCATAACGTAAAACCGGAGATCGTAAGTTCAAATCCTAGACTGATGAATTATTCTTCTAAAAAAATAAATAATTTACTAGCACTGCTCAAGTTGAGAAATATCCCTTCAGAATTCTCTAAGAGCTTTATTTTTTCATTAGAGTATTTTGGACTACTTGTCCTTCTTCAGGAATGCTAAAATTGACTGTATTTATTGATGGGACACAGTTAGTGTGGAAATTACGTAATTATTTTAAATTATAAAGTATTAATTGCTTGAATATGCAGCTTGGTTAATGGTAATCAATATAATACTGTTTTAAAAGATATTGCAGTATATAATAATAAATGTAGAATTCTAGCATTCCTGAAGATGGACAAGTAGTCTGAAAAGTTGGAATAAAAAAATAAAGCTCTTAGAGAATTCTGAAGGGATATTCCTCAACTTGAGTAGTGTTATTAGTTAAAACCCTTCACCATTTCATCAAAGTAAACTATTAAAATTTTAACATTTTTGTTTTATTTAAACTAAAAATGAATGAATCTAATCTTGAACATTTGTATTTGTATTTCAATTTTAACGTTCACTTATAAATGACTCAGTTTTTTGGGACAGGTTATCTACAAGTTACCCTTTCCTAGCCAGGATTGAGTTGATGCTTCAAGAAAAGGCATCAGCCTTATTTTTTTGCAAAAGACAAGCCACTATCTTGTGGGAATGGAATCATTTGTATTACAAAATATGTTTACAAAGTTTTAAGAATGTAAAACCAAAAACGATTATAAAAAAATGTGTAAACTTGAAATAATTATATATAATGGACAGAGCATCATAAAAAAATTAATTATAAAATTAGAAAGGCACAACAAGTTGCCTGCAAAATAATGCAGGCTCGTGGAGCATATATATTGTGACCATGTAAGCATTAAAAAAAAATCAGTCCTGTAACAGACTGCGAGGGTCCAAAGGAACAAATACAGTAAAGGCACCTGATTCTTGACTTCACTGCATACAAGGGAGATAGTTTGGTCCATACTATGATCTGGCTACCAGATGTTTCCCCAGTTGTGAGTACACATTAAAGGCAGGATGAAACAAAGGACTGTATTCGACCCCATTTCCAACAACCTGATGATGACACTAAAAAATAAAGTTTAAGATTTTAAGATAAAGGCCCGAGTTTCAAACTGAGATCATGCAGTACAGGTGCTGTACCATTTGAGGCACACTTGCCCTCTGCAACATGATAAAAATTGTTTAATCCTGAACAGTGATAATGAACATTATAAGACTTGTAAAGAATCGACAGTTTTGAGAATATACAAGGTGCATCCACTAAGAATGGATGATGGAGATCAGAGGGAAGTCGGTGCATCATCACATTTTTTTTTTTTTAAATCACCATACAGAAGAACATCAGAAAATTATTTTATTGACTGCTGATCGAAGGCCATGACCAGCAGTCATGAGTGTTAAGCACTAGGGATGTGACGTACCAGGATTTTCACGGTTCCATAATACCGTTCCAGTTCCATTGCCATAACAGTTTTGACTTCCATTTTCAAAGTTTGTTTAACCTTCTGTGAGCTAAGCGGTAACAGTGAACGGGTGTACCAAAATAATTCCCTGTACAGCCAGTCGTTACTGCCGAACTGGTCTGTTAGTATGTGAAACTGGACGTCTTATCATTCAGTATAAACTGATCACAATTTAGTATATTATAATAATTTTTCATTTTAAACTGTAATATAAACGTCAAGTAATTTTTACTGTATCGCATCACTTTATTCTTACTAATACTTATTTGATTCGTTTGGCTTTGGTTAGAAATATTTAGTTAAATTGAGTGTACATTAGCAGAGATAATAATTATATTAATAAACTTACAAATTACCAGTTTTTTTCTGATTCTAAATATAAAAGAAACAGGTGTCTGAGGTTTCACCTCAAACGTCCTGATTTTGCTCAAATATAAAAATTAGTAATTGACATTCCTACTCATCTTTCCATAGTTAACAATTTGATAAATATCTAACTTTTTTCAACAAATAAAATTAAGTAATAAAATAAATTAAAAAAGGAAAGAAATTTAATTGTTAACAGTACTTACTCACTCTGATTGGAGGTGTGAAGTAAAACATTGAAACTTATCGCTTGCCGGTACAGCAAAGCTAAGACTCAACTGTGACAGTGACAATGGAACGGGAGTATAAAGTTGGAGTAAGGCTGGAGCGGCGGAACGATTCTATGGTAGTAGTTACGTATCATGGCTTGGAACTACTCAATTGTGACCGTGACAAGCAAATTCTCGTTCCATCTCTACACATGACTGTGACTGAAACTGTCTATGTGTGAACTGCCTACAGTAATGTACTAAGAGACATACAAAAGATGGTGCTGGCCAGCAGAGAGGAAGCTGCTGACTCCAAAAGCGTGCTTTGAAAATGAATAAATAATTGTGGTGGAGACCTGGTGTTCTGATTTTCCAGGTTGATATAGTACCACAACCACCTAGCCAATTAAATCTCAACATATATATATTGTACAGAGCAGTGTCCTCTCTATGCGAATAAAATAAGGTCCCATTACACGCCACGAGGGCCCAGAGGGGCAGATACTATAGAGGTATCTGATTCATGAACATAAGGTACACTAGGGTGATAGTGTGCTCAGTACTATGCCCCGGCCGCCTGATTTTCCCCTTTGCAGGTACCCGTTAATTCCGTTCTATGCAAATGCACATAATATCTCTAGACAAATTAATATGATACATAAAATTCAGAAATATTAGATTGGGCTATATTTATTGCCCTAAGCCATTCATAAGCAACTAAATATCATTCAAGGATGCCCTTAATTCTTTTTCTGAGTGTGAGAGAGAAAGCAAAAAGGAGATTGATACATTTACCGGGTACATACTGGCTTAAGCCAGTTTTCAGAATAATATTAAGACTGAAAGGATGCTTCCATTACCAGCAATTTAGAAGCAACGAGAGTAAAATGAATCAGATCAAGAAAAGGGTTATTCAACTCAACACGCATCACTGATAAATGATTAATTTGACATTTTAAAAAAAGAAAAAGAAAAAAAAACAGAAGAAAGTCATTTACAATATCTAAATAAAATAGAATGTTTTGGAACCTAAAGAATGAGATTAATTTGTACATGAAAAAAAAAAAAATGTTAAAAAATACTATTAATCCTGAACATGAGCAGACAGGTATTTTTTAAGTTAGACTCTTTATGAAATATTTTAAAACTATAGATCAAGTTATATATTTGATAATGTTTTATTATTCCTATTGAAACTAAAATTATTTCATTCTTAAGAACAGAATAGAAGAATCATATTTAAAATTATAGAACAAATTTCCCCCTCTTCTTCTTCCTTGGGACAAAGAGTAAGGATAATCAATTTTCAATTTAAAAAAAATAACTGTTTTGACTTACATACATATAAACTGTACAACTATACACATAATGCTTAAATTATTATAATTCTAAAAAAAGTTATTTTAATTTATGGGTATAAAAGTATTTATATGTATTAAAGCAAATTCTCGTCTCTCCCCCTCTCACTCCCACTCTCACTCTCACTCACTCTCTCTCTCTCTCTCTCTCTCTCTCTCTCTCTCTATATATATATATATATATATATATATATACATATATTTAAAGAGATAGACAATCCTTCAAACAATGAAGTGGGTTTATTTTCAGATTATTTCATGAATGAAAAAGAGAAGAAGCCATATTGCTTACATAATTATTTATACAACATTCAGTAATACATATAATATTAAAATAATGAAAAAACTAAACAGAATAGTATTATCGTAAGAGGCGTTAGAAATGTTTAATTCCAGCTATAAAAGCTGCCGATAGTCCTTACAAGACTTCAAATTGGACATACACTACTAACTCACTCTGACTTAATGACAAAAGAAGGCATACCACTTTGTACACAATACATAAAGCAATAAGACATTGACTGTAAAAAAAAACTTACTAACAGACTGCAGAAAATGAGAAAACATCAACATACCATGTATGAACTTATGACAGATGGAAGCCCACAAATATCCAGTATTTTAGACTTTTTTAAAAAAATAAAAATGTATGAAGAAATATACAAAAACCAAAATATTTTTATACATGTTAAAATGAAATTTTATTTGTACAAAATAAATCGAAAATACCTGCGTGTTTAGTTTATTAAAAATAATTTATTACTTATTTCTTTTTAATTTTATAGTTGACCTTAAATGTTTGATCTTTTAATAATTTTCTTTCTTCATATTGCTAAGATTAATTTTTTATAAAATGATTCGCCACGTTGGGCGTCATTAAATGTAAAGATTAATTTTTATAAAATGAAATGCGCCACGTTGGGTCGCCAATAATGTTGTGATTATTTATTATTTAAATTAAAAACGATTTTAATTAGTTTAATAAGTTTTATTTTATTAAATTGATTTAATCTCAGGGATAGAAGTTCCGACAATGAATAATATAATATTTATTTTTAGACAATTCTGAAATACAAAACAATATTAAAATACATACAAATAATAATAAAAGAATTAACAATTACAAAAAAATAATTTTACCTCTGAACCAACTCACTTCCAATAAAACCCCAATATACTGCGCTTCAGTAATTCCTTCTTCAAGGTGATACGCTTTCGCTTTCTTGCCAGGTCTCGTGCATAGAATGGAGATCTGATGTTCCGGATTCCGCCGTTTTCTCAAACCGTCCTCCGACAGCAATGGACTGAACACTGCACTCTACGACTGCCAGGAACAGACTTGACTCCGCACTCCTCGGAGGATAGCTATAGACTGACTTGACTCCGTACTCCTCGGAGGATAGCTATGGACTGACTTGACTCTGTACTCCTCGGAGGATAGCTATAGACTGACTTGACTCCGTACTCCTCGGAGGATAGCTATGGACTGACTTGACTCTGTACTCCTCGGAGGATAGCTATAGACTGACTTGACTCCGTACTCCTCGGAGGATAGCTATGGACTGACTCTGCTAGCGAGAAAGTTGGCGTCCTTTATTTCCAACTTCCGCATTTTTGCCGGTTTATATATGAAATAATAATTATATTTTTGTAATACCAAATAATTTATTTATTGTCACCTGAATGTACATTTAATATGTATATTGTACATCAGTATTGTCCAAAAATATTATTAATTTAAAATGTATATAATACGATGTTATTTGTATTTTATGGTTTGTGTTTTGCGCGGGATTTTCAAACTATCAATGTTTATTTGAATTTTAAAAATATTTTCGTGAATGTAATATATCATTACAATAAATAGTATCAATTTTCATAATTTCACTTGTTTAATTGTTTATTTAAATGTTTTAATTATTTGATGTTATAGTTCTTTTATTTTGTTTGCACCCTACATATTTATAGAGCAAATCGCCCAGTTGCGGGCTCTAATACCAAATAGATAAATAAATGTTTAATGAAATTAACCACTTATTATTGTAAAAAGGGTACGAGGTTAGCTCAGTGGTAGAGCACTCGACTAATATGCTGGAGGACCTGAGTTCAAAACTCGGGCGCACAGTAAAGATTTTATTTTCTAGTATTGTCGTGCGGGGGTTCGATTTGCCAGACCTAGGCCTACCCAGCCTTTAATTAATTTATGAATGGGTACCTGCAAAGAGTGAAATCAGGCAGGCAAAGCACACTACTGAATTTTGACAATACTGACCACACTATCTCTCTAGTGTGCCGTACGGTCAAGAATCAGATACCAGTAGCTGCCCCACAGGGCTCTTGTACAGGACTGACTTTTTTTTGTCTTTCTTTTTTTATCAGAAATATATGAAATTAAATAAATAAATTAGTTGTCAATAAGATAGTTTTGAAGAGAAGAAATATTTTCTTTAAGAGGAATTTATAAGAAAGTTATGGAGGCCCGGTGGCTGTGAGTGTTAAGGCATAAGCACTTAACACTCCGTGCCAAAGGGTTGTGGGTTCGATTCCCACTATGGGGAGGTGGCTTTTCTTTAAAAAAAAGAAAAGGCATCAGCCCTATCCCAGTTAAAAATGGGTAGTAACCTAAAGATAACCCGTCCAAAATGAACGGGCGTTAAAATTTAAATAATTAAATAATAAAAAAGTTGTAATAAAAATTCTCCCGTTAAAATATTATGTATGTATATTTCTATGTATGTATAATAATATAAAATAATATATTTCTTGCAGAAAGATAAATTTTCAATAAACATCGATACCTCTTTTGATTTATAACCTAATAAAACATAACTTGAAAGAACTAGAATTAAAATGATATGAATCAGTGATGAATGTACATTCAGCAAAAAATACTTTAAAAAGAGCAAAGAATATTTCATTATTGTGCACTAAGCTTGGCACAAATACTGAGCCCCTTGATGGTCAAATTTGTGGTCAAAACATAATTCATTAGAATGATGTCCTTCAACAAAGAACAAATCAAAGCATAACACTAAATAAATTTATCTCTAGCCAGCAATACCATACCTGTTATCAGGCTGGCAAGTATTGTCAAGTTTCTGCTTGAATTGACAAGCTGTACTTAAAAATTGTACATTGTTATATTTCAATCTTTACCCAACCAAAACCATCAATAAATAATACATCCTTAATCATAGGAAACATGAAAATCAAACTTTTCATAGAAAATAAACTGTTTCATATTGTGTATCTTCCTGTTACACTGGATCCAACTTCTATAAATTAACAAAATGGAAAAAAATTGAAAGCAGATAATATTCTGAAATAATATAATTTGTAATTACAAAAGGCAAGTAGATTAATATTTTAAAATAAATATTTCCTGCAGATCGTACTAATAAATGAATAAAGAAGATATTTTTGCAGAGAAGAAATAAATAATTGGCCAACATGTGAATTTTAATACTACAAATCTGCATTGCACATTGTTGCGAATAAATTAATGTATTTTTCCTGTAATTGCCAGGATAAAAAAAAATTATGGTATCAAAACTTATATAAACATTTAATAATTAAACATCAATTAAATTCACAGAAACATAATCCTCCTACCTTTGCAAAACACTGGCAGGAACACCAAAACTGCTGAGCATACCTTAATTAGGACTCACCTGTAAATAAAATAAAATATATACATTTTTGTTCATATAAAACCTTTCCAGTACTTATTTCTTATGAATGACAGTATTCAAATAATATTAATTCAAAAATTAAATACAAAGTAAAAGAATGAACATCTATGTATAAATTTATTTCTATAAAATTGAGGAAGGACAGTGTTTAATAAGTCAAATTTCTAGACGCGAATTAATATATAGGGACACGTACATTTCTTGACATGAAGAACATCTAAATTTCAAAAGCAAATCTACCTGGGAAATCACCGGTACCAATACTGATAATCATAGATAAACAAAACAGTTTCTGTCAAGTTTTTTTCTTCGGAATATCGATATAAATCTTTCTATCGATACAATGATATTATTACAAGTCAATTTTAATAAGATTTGGGTTTTCGCGCTTTTAAAAATTATCTTAACTTGCAGACAAAAACTAATATTTCAGAAGTCTCATTTAAACGGAAGCTTATTAGAAACTCCGGAAAATTGTCATTACCCCAGCCACGAATTCATTCCATTTTACTTAATAGAGTAATATGAAAATGCAATTTGTTAACAATTGTTACATTTAATTTTCTTCTCATATGGAATCTCTAAATCGAATAAGAGCTTTAATTTTTATATGCTCTCCATTATCAACCTTCACACTATCGATGTACAAAAGAATCGATGTGTCATGAGTTCAATGTCACAATAAAATTTTTTGCTTTGGGTAGAAAAACTCTTTAGTAGTGAAAAGTTAGTGTTCTTCGGGTGTGGGTGCGTGAGGGAGTCCCCATTTAACTATTTGAGAATGTTTTTATTTTTTGGCTTCCGAAGTTTTTTCGTTCACTCTATTTTATGAATTTTTAAATGTTGACAGTTAGTTTCTTAATTATTGTTATTCTGATTGAATTGAAATAAAAATTTATTTTTTTAAGAAGCCTAACGTTAGATCAAAACCCATATTTTTATAAAGTGATGGAATGATGGTACATCAAGGAATAATAAGCTTGTTTTTACTTTTGTCGTCTATCTCAGGTTTGTTAGTTAATATATTATTTTCCTCTTTTCTACTTTTTTTGCTTAAAATTGCTATTAGTTTTGAATGTGAGATACAACTTTAAATGTACATTGGATTTGTGATATAATTTAATAGAATTTTCTATGCTTAAACAATTCTCTGTTTTGTATATGGTATGTGTTAATTATTAATACAGTGAATTTTATATTTAAAATAAAGCATGGGGATCATTCCATGTCAAATCAACACACTTTTCTGACTTGATGTCTCAGATTTTCATGATTTTTGGTATACAGTAACATATCATATACTTATGAAAAAATACAAAATTTCAGCTATGTAGCACAATTATTTTTTATGTTATTAATTTTTAAAGATTAAAATTTGTATGAAAAAGTGTCATATTTTGGTACCTTTAGATGCCTATAGGCTCGCAACCAGTGATGATATAAACCTGGGAGTGATTTCATTTGAAAGCTATTGAATGGGGCTTTAATATGATATGCCACAAAGTAGTGGTTGTATTAAAACAAAAATTGGAAATTTTAAATTTAAATCTTAAAATTTAAATTTCTCAAAAAGTGGCAATTTTAAAAATTTCAAAAAATTACCAAAAATGTTTTGTAATGTCTAAATGCATATGGCAAAATTTTATCATGGGATCTCAATGGGATCAGGAGATACAGGGTTTCATAAATACACGTTTTATTCAAAAATACCAGAATTATTAGCGTTTCAGAAAATTTTGAATAGTTCATTGAATGAAACAAGCATTGGCTATTAGCTGTACATTTTTCTAATGGAGAAAGGTCACATAGGTACAAACCATTAAAAGTCCAATATTATTAGTAAAGTTAACAAATTAGTTCATTGAGACTTTAATCTTTGAAAGAGACTCACACATTTGTTCACTTCACAGTCTCGTATACTGTATGTTCAGCCAGTCTGTATCACAGGATTCACTTTACATATCACATCTGCAAAAGGGATCCACAATGTATCAGGTGGCATGGGATATATAAATGAGGGTGATGTACCTGAAGGATGGAGGAATGTAACTTCCCCTTTACTGCAATCTTCATCTTTATCCAGAACATAACTCAACCACCAAGTGTCATCATAGATTGATATACATACCCACTAATATCTGCAAATAATATCTGCTGTTTGTCCTTTACAACAGGAAATATGCTTGAAACAACTGCGGAAGAAAATAATTTTACATTTACTTTGGTTCCGCATTTGAGAGGTATGAAGGCATGAAATTTCTGGGTGCCTGGAATAGGTATAGCTGTATTACACCGGTTGGCCAGTTCTTCAGTTTTAATGTATTCTTCGAGGGTCACAAATACAAAGTCTATTTTTGATAGGTTTTCATGTGACCATTCATACAGTTGCCTTGCATCCATAATTTGGTCCTGATACGGTCTTTGTAGGCTTGCTCTGGCTGCTAAACTTTTTACTGTGGCCCCCAGCCCATCACATGTTCCTTTGCCATGTGCTGTTGCTGAAAAATGCCATTCAGCCTCAGCTCCGAAATCTTGCTTATGATTACACAAGTTTATAAAGTTTTTTTTATTTTCGTATTGGGCCTCAGAGCCATCAGAAAAATATAACATTTTTTTAGGAGGCCTTTGAAACTAATATTTCAGATATTCCATCAACTTTGTTTGAAACAGGTAGAAGGCCGTAGTGTTGTGGTTGAGACAGTCTGATGTTACTACAAAATTTAAATGTTTGATTTCTTTCTCCTTAAAATACACCACAAAAGGGTGAATAGTTGCCTCACTATTTGACCAATATGATTGTGCCTCATCTTGCAAAATGATCGAATAATTCTCAGAAAAGACACAAATGACACCCACTTCACATTCCAGAAGATTTTCCTTGGTATGTCTCAAAAATGAACTTTGTTCTTTTGCTATGAAGTGATGGCAAAGTGATTTAAAGAGAGGTTTCCAATCATGGTTTTTATTAATTTTCTAGTGTCCTACACACTGCTTAGAAAATTAGTAATTAAAAAATACAATTTTACTAATTTGGTACATTACTTACAACACATGTGTATTTTTGAGGCACTGTTTATGTGACCTTTCTCCATTAGAAAAATGTACAGCTAATAGCCAATGCTTGTTTCATTCAATGAACTATTCAAAATTTTCTGAAACGCTAATAATTCTGGTATTTTTGACAAAACGTGTATTTATGAAACCCTGTATCTCCTGATCCCATTGAGACCCCATGATACAATTTTGCCATATGTATTTAGACATTACAAACCATTTTTGGTAATTTTTTGAAATTTTTAAAATTTCCACTTTTTGAGAAATTTAAATTTCAAGATTTAAACTTAAAATTTCCAATTTTTGTTTTAATGCAACCACTACTTTGTGGCATATCATATTAAATCCCCATTCAATAGCTTTAAAATGAAACCACTCCCAGGTTTATATCATCACTTGCCTAGCCTATAGGCATCTAAAGGTACCAAAATATGACACTTTTTCATAAAAATTTAAATCTTTAAAAATTAATAACATAAAAAATAATTGTGCTACATAGCTGAAATTTGGTATTTTTTCATAAGTCTATCATATGTTACCAAAAATCATGAAAATCTGAGATATCAAGTCCAAAAAGTTTGTTGATTTGACATGGAATGACCCATAACAAAATATATTTAATTTACTTCATTATTTTAATCTTAAATCCAGTCACTCATGCAGTTAAAGTTGTAGCTTTCATTTGTAAAGAAAATTTATATTGATTTGTGGTTGTTTGTTTTGTCTAGAAAATAATCGAGTTCTTTTAACAATGTTTAATGTACTTGTAGATATAGTTTACCATAAACAATTAATCCTTATTACACGTCCAGCATTAAATGGATCTTGCCAATCAGAACGGAACCCAGCAACAATATTAACCCTCTGAGAAAACTACTGTTTGAATATCGCAGGGATTCGGTATTTTTTTCCAATTTCTTCTAAACTATTTTCTCTATTTTTCTATTTGGAATAACTTTTTTGCTAACATTATGAGCTTGAGGACTGTCTTATTAAAAAATAACCCTGATGAAGTGACCATTTAATTTTTGTGTTATAGTTGGCGAGGGGGAAGCTAATTTTAGTGCTTTAGTCATTTTTTATTTTTTTATTAAGTAATGCTAGTTCAAAGTAATATCTTTTTCTTATAGCTATTTTAAAAGTGCTACCTTATGAATTCTTTGAGTAATACCTACTTGTAGTGTAATGTTAACTATGGGCTTCAGGTGTATTTTTACATGTTTTCCTGAATAAAGTCTTGAAAGAAAGTAATATTTATTATCTAGTTTATTGTTTTTTTAGTTATAATCTTTGCCAATGAAGAGGAAATCACAGAGATATATGGAGATGAGGGGAGCAATTTACTTCTTCCTTGTGAGACAGAAGATTCGGTGACAGAGGACGTGATGTGGAGGATGCAAGGCCGAGATGACGAGAGGCCAAAACATAAGACTGTTCTTTCAAATAACTCTCTATCTCTTGTAGATTTGGTCAAAGAAGATGCAGGAATATATACATGCTCTTTGCAAGATGAACTCAAAATTATTAACAGAATTCATGTTCGAGTTCGAAGTATGTCCTATAAATTATTATTTAAGTACATACATTTTTAACGAGTTTGTTATAATAGTAGTTATCATCTTTTTCTACTGCAAAATTGTTATTCTTATGTCAGTGTAGCCACCATTTAAACAGAACTAACAAAAGAAGACAAACCAAAATCTTTTAATATTATTCAACATTTTCACTTTATACTTTTTAGGAGGAAATTTAATAATAAGCCTTCAAATAGTTGTGTTCTAATTATATCAATTTGTTTTATTGTCCAGATATTTTACAATATGCCAAACATTCAAAACATGTCCTATAGTTTCCTTATATTTAATATTATGCATTAAAGTTCTTAAGAAATTTACATAAAAAAAGTCTATGTTCTTATTTAAAATATTTGCTGCCACATAAAAGAAATTAATGAGGAAAAGTAAAAACTCTTCTTCACAAGGAAAAATAAATTTCAGTATCTTTTACTTTATCAGAACTTTTTATATCCTTTCAATTACTTTTTCCATTGTCATTAAATTATTATTTACAGAATAGCCTTTTTAAATAAAATATTAAATGTGTCTAGGTTTTCTGGAGCACTCAACTTGTGAACAGTATGGGCCTAGGGTTGTATGTTCAACTCTTAATGGGAGTGTTGGATTTTGTTTTTAAAAAAATAAAGGAACCAGAATGGCTAGAAATCGTTGGTATCCTAGGGTTAACTTGACCCAAAAATCTGTTATTATAAAAAAGAAAATGTCATTGAAATAAATAAATTCAATAAAATAACCTCTTATAATTAATACTTCATTTGCTTAAGCCAGAATAAAAACTCAGTAAAGAATTCAATCACGCCCGCCCCCCCCCCCCACCCCTATCCATGTTGTATCGCATTTTATTCTATTTTACTGAAGTTTTAAAATTTCTATTGTGGCAGCTGCCTCTCTCTTACTGTAGTAGCTTCCTTCATTAGGAATGTGTTACTTATAAAAGATCTTATATTACTGTATGTTTTGTAGCAAACAATTTTCTATAAAAAACAACAACTCAAGACTTAAATTACTATTAAAAATAAGGTTCTACTTATCCTAAATTCTGATTTTTATTAATTTTAGTTTTGTATATATATATTATTTTTTTGTTTATTGTTACACATTGCTTATAATATGTTTTGTTATAGCTCGCCCGCCTGCTCTTGTAAATGTCACAATAGTTCCTTCTACAATCCTAGCTTTTCTCCAGTGGGAGGTAGCAGACACAGGTGGATACCCTATCACACATTTTACAGCTCAATATAGGCTGAAACACTCCTTACCCGGTCAAGCACCTGACCCTTGGCACCCCGTGATTCCAGTTGAAATAAAGCCTACAGCGGTAAGTACGATTTAGTTCCCTGAGTTAATAAATATCTTTGATTTTTAGATACAAATATAATAGTAATATCATTATTACACGTATAATATGTCATTTCCAGACACAAATTGATATTTACCAGTTAGAGCCTAATTCTTCTTATGTGTTCCAAATATGGGCTAATAATAAACTTGGAAGAGGTGAAATTGTTGAATTAGAAGCTGAAACTCGACATGACATGCAAGAGATTGGTAAGTTTTTTTAAATGCATTTAACCCATTGAATGAACATATCGAGTATAAACATTTCCAAATGCAGGATTTGTGTTTCTACAATAAGTTTCAGCTTTGTATAAATATGCTTCATTTTTTTTTTTTGGCTGCTTAGTCAAAAATCATATTTTTATCACAAAATCATGCTTTTGAGTAAGACAGTTCCAGAATTTCATAGGTTAACACCCACTCTGCTGCTTTTCATTATAATTTTCTAATAATGATTTTATAACAAATAATAAACATTTGTTATATAATTTTTTGCATTGCTAGGGAGTATAAACTATGAAAAAACATTATTCAGAAACAATATGCAGGGTGTCACGCATGGAGATGTCATAACTTTAGGTGTTTATTCTGCAAGTAATTTGTAGTTATGTGACGCAAAAATGAGAGTTCTATCTGAACATGTAGCTGAGCTCCTCAAACTTTTGTCTTTTTCAAAACTATTGTTTTGTTTTTTGTTTTTTTTTTATGAAAAACTGTGTTTTCCGGATTTCTGGGTAATGTTTTGTAAATAAAGACCCCATTTTTAGAGTTTACATTAAATTTCCAATATGATACAGCCGTTATTAAAATATTTCCATGTAAATAAAGAGCTATACTAAAAGCCATATAGATGTGAACTTGTGTTATTAGTGTTTTCTTAAATTATTGAATATTTTCTTAATCAACTCTTTGTAGCCTTAGAGGTTTGCCTCTGCCTCAAAAGTTGCCTTATTAATAGGCTTTGAAATGGTATCTCGTGGTTTAAGAAAAAAATGTATTTGAATATAATTTTTTATGATTTCTAAGTCAAAACCAATAAATGGGTTTTACCGTGAAGGAGCCATTCTGAACATGTTCTTTAAATTCACACGATAATGGTGATGTCCCATCCTTCGCCCTCTAAGTACATGCACTTTTTGCTCTGCGTAAGAGTTTGGGGACACTTCGGACTCAATAGTGAAAGATGACAGAATTTGAGTTATCAGTTTAAGTTTAAGAGAGTATTCCAAATATAAATATTTACATTTTACTGATTATAACTTCTCTGTACTTCCTAAACCCTGCCAAGCAACTACTCTTGATACCTTTAAATCCCAGCTCTTCCACCTCTTGTTACCCCTACAAGTCTCAGCCAAGGCCTAGTAGTATCCGTCATATTTTAACTCAAGAATGAAAATCTTCATTTAATTTATAAAATTATAATGATTTTGCCGCTGCTTTAATGTTTTAAAGTTCTAATAAAATTTTATTACTTTTTAAGTTGTTATAAGAATGATTTTGAAAAAAAGTTTGCCTCTTTAAATTTTTCAGACGTAGTTGTTAGTCTATTTTACTCATCTTGATCAGGAAGATTGAGTCATGGCGGAGATAGTCAAGTTCCTAGTGTTATCAGATCATAAAACAATGGGATGACAGATGTAACAGTAACTTGCAAGGTTACGTACAATGTCATTCGTCTTAAAATTTATTTAATCATTGTGCCCTATTTATTTATTTAAAATTCAAATTTTATTTAATTAATTACTTATTTTTATTTGTTAGTAAAATAATTAAATGGTATCTTTTAGTGGCACCATTGTTGGTCATATGTACAAGGACAGTTTAAAGTTATTTTGAATATTGTGTTGTATATTTTAAAGAAACCATTTTTTTTTTTTTTTTTTTTTTTTTTTTATGTAGAATGTCAAATTAGAAAATAAAATATTGACGGGAAAACCATTCTATTTATTTCTATGCTGTTTGAAATCAAGGTTTTGTATATTTGTGAAATCCCTATTAATATTGACCTTCATTGGATGCAAAGAAATTAATTTAAGATTCAAAATGTCCAATGATTAATCATTAAAATTACATCACCAGCCAAGTATTATATTACTACTTATTACACAAAAAAAATTATATCTAAAATTAGATATAATCCTAAATTCGCCTTTCTTTTCGAATTCAAAGACTTAAACTTCCACAAACATACAGTACGTCATTATGTGTTGATTTACCATTTGATGTGTGATTAAAACTTGGAATGCCATGTGTATCAAATTGATCGCAGTGGAGGGGTTGGGTTGTGTCCAAATTGATACACATGGCTTCCTGGAACACTGGAACAGCAATGATTGGAAAACTTATCACCAGGCCTTGACTATAAATTTTATACAAGCTCCATTTTGTAATTAAATGTAATTGTTGTAGTATTGCAAACACTGAATGGGTTGGGGGGAAGTTTTATGATTTTGTGGCTGGCAGTCCAAGGGTTTAAGAATATTTATATTCTGTGACTGACTTGGTTAGAAACTTCATTCATTAAAACATCCGTCAGATTAAAATTTTTTTCACTCTAGGGTCTCCCCATGGCTGAGCATGCTGGATTCTCATGTGTTAGGTGCGGATTAAATTCCCACTTGTTGTTGGGTTGACGTTTTTAGTGATAGGCTCCTTAAAAAAATTCCCAGCTTCACCATGGATATTTAGATAATGGCCTAGAAACAGATGCACTGTAAAAAACACACTTCCTCTGGTTTTGTCATCCACCATTGTCTATCAATTCTATAACTTGTGGACAGGCCATTTGAATTGTATTCAATGGCTGAAATAGACTATTTCACTGGACCCTTAAAGCTAGGCACTTTTCTAACCCCTTCGTAGTAACCGCAGTATTACAAGTTTACTTGCAAGTCAAATTACTCTAGCATTCATAAATTTGGTTCTCCTCAATATTTTGTTTTCATTTAAAGCCTATGTTTTAAGTGCAAAATACTTAGATATAGCATTCACCACAGCTGAGAGTATGACAGACAACATTTATTAAACATACCAACAGACAGACTTTTTTAAGATTAGATTTGGTATCACTGATGTATGAAACAGAAAGGTTCACTAATCATAAAACGAGTTGATTTTATGCAATGTACAGTTGAATCCTTTAATTTTTTTTTATATAAATTGTATGAAAGATAAAATTTAATCAATTATTTAATGCTTTTATGTGATGTAATTGTTTAAGTATTATTTATTTTTATAGAGCTGGGAAAACACCTCCTTGAAGGTGCTGAAACTTTTGACACAAGGATTTGGGTAGCTGCTGTCGCTGTTGTGATGGGGACTCTCATAGTCTTGGGATCAGCAACTATATACATTCTCTACAAAGAGTCGCACCTTTCTATTGGTAATGGAGTGTAGACCAGATAAACCAGATATTTTTTTCTTATTTGTTATAATAAAAACTTCCCCTGATTGTAGGGGATTTTCTTTTGCAATATTCTACTCTTTATCTTTTTTCTTTTTTTTTTCACTTTATTATATATATACATAGTGTTAAGCTCAATTTTATTCTAGTAGATTAGTTAGGCTAAGCCATTGACGAAGTTGCATAACATATAATAGTCATAAATTTAGTTTTGTACAATTTTTTGAACAGTTTGAAGTTAGCGGATAATGTCATGTGATTAATTTGGAAAAACTTACTTCGTACAATTCATTGTGAGAAGGTAGTGGAGTGAAGGGGTTCGATCAAGGTTAATAGAACTACATTTTTTTGCATAAAAAATGTGTTATATTTTGCCAACGTTTTGGCTTGAGATTCAAGCCTTCATCAGGGCTGTAAACAAGGGCGGAATAACCAATATTAATATTGGTATTAACTCCATCCTCGTATGAAGTAACCAATATTATTATTGGTATTAACTCCATCCTTGTATGAAGTAACCAATATTATATTAGTATTAACACTTTCAGGACCGATGGCTTCGAAAAAAAGTTCCACCTGGGCCCAAGACTTCTTTTTGTCTAGTTATTTCGGCAAACTTATATAAAAGTGAAGAAACTTTTAAAATGATGTACTTTTAGTGGATTAATTACAATTTAGTAAAATGTCAAATATGCCGCGATAGCGGGCCCACTGACGGAAGTTTTCGGGCGGATTCAGTATCAAACGATACTAGACCCGCAAAACTAACCAGGAATACGCCATGAGGTCCCAAATCTAATACGAAGCGTGTAGGACAAGGCCCGGAGTAGCAGGATAGAAAGAAAACCAAGCTATCTGCTGACGCATATGCCACAACGCTGGGCCCGCATAACACATCTCTCTGGCGCATATGCCACGATGCTGGGCCCGAATGTGTTAACTCCATCCTTGTATGAAGTAACTAATATTATTATTGGTATTAACTCCATCCTTGTATGAAGTAACTAATATTATATTAGTATTAACTCCATCCTTGTATGAAGTAACCAATATTAATATTGGTATTAACTCCATCCTTGTATGAAGTAACCAATATTATATTAGTATTAACTCCATCCTTATATGAAGTAACCAATATTATATTAGTATTAACTCCATCCTTGTATGAAGTAACCAATATTAATATTGGTATTAACTTCATCTTTGTTTATAGCCTTGATGAAGGCTTGAATCTCAAGCCAACACATTTTTGTCTAAAGAATGTAGTTTTATTGCCCTTGACCGAAACCGATGATACCTACCTTCTATGTTTATATAACACTGCATAAAATCTCCCTTTCCTTTGAAAAGTCCCATTTCTTTAACCTGCTGTTCCCAACTCTTGCAATCCGATTGCAGGCATGTAATGGCCATTCCCGTCACTCCATTACAAATCGTGTAATGGCAATTGAAATTGTCATTACTTATTTTTATTACAAGTAATGGTAATAAAAAAAACCGTGACCAATTCTCATAATCAGAAAATTTAATTGAAATTTCCATTACCATTACAGGAATTGGAATGGTAATTGCAACTACATTTCTTTTAAAGGAATGGAAATTTGTAATGGGAATGGGTATTCCCAATCAATTAAATAAATTAACATTTTTGTCCTGAATTATTTTTTGAACGAATCATTCCACGATTTTGTGATGCAAGCGTGCATTTACTTCGAAGATTAATTGTAAAAAATTATACAAAGTAGGATTCTTATTTCTCTTCAAGTAGTTGAGCCATTGGTTCTGGAACACATTCAAATTTAGATTTTCTTTATCTGTATATTTATTTAAATGTGTTTTATTGAGTTCTTACCTTGTTTTATCTACAATATTTATTTTTGAAAAGCTCTTTTCTGTTTCTAGTTCCTGTCTATTGCTTGTCATAATCTATTAGTTTATAGATAAGGAAAGAAAAAAAAGCGCTAATTCTACATACTAGGAGTGTGGACCCTCCTGAATTAAACATTTGATCTTTTAACCTTTGTTAACACTGTAAACTGTTACTTTATTTGATATTAAATCAAGCTTATTTTTTTATTATTGAATTTTAAATTTACTGATAATTTAATTGTTAATTACTTATTGACTCTTAAATAATTTCTTATTTACTGATTTGCCTTCTTCTTTTCCAATTTCTTTGTATAAACAACTGCAATTTTTTTTTATGTTTACATCTGTTAGCTCTTTAATAATACAAACAACTCTTGCAGAAAGAAATCCTGCTATTACTTTTACTATTTTTTTCTCTCTTATTATTCTCATAATCTTAAGTAATTGCATGTATTCTTGGAGAATGTTAATGTTTTTAATCTAACCCATCACTCGCTCTGAAGCGTTAAATACTCAATTTTATTTTATCTTTGCACCAACTTGTACCACCGATCTAACTCACCTGCTTTCAATGCTCCCACCTGCTATTTTAATAGCTTGCCATTTTTTGGTGGTGGAGAAATGTAATTAATGAGTCTCTTTCTTCTAGCTGTGATGCGTAAACAAAACATTATGAACTTATAAAGAATTATCATAAGTAGGGATCATAATGATATGTATTTAACCAAAGATTGATTTAAATTGTGACCTTTTATATCACATAAATCACTTTAAAAAGGGAGAAGTTTTGTAATTAAAAAAAAAAAATTAAATCTCCTCCACAATCTTTATTGTTGTTCTACGTTTCATGCGTTATCTGTTGCCTAATTGACTCGGTCAATTTATGGTATCAATCAATTCCTCCTAATATTCGAATTGTACAAAAGTTATAAATTATTGAATTTACAAAAGTCTGATAGTTCCTTTTCCAATTTATTTTCAGTGTCAGAAAAAGAGGTAGAAGCTTTGGAATTGATTCCAAATATTATTTTAAATCCTGGTTATCATGATTATGGTTATCAAGATTACGGCGGACATGAGTATAGTGTTGACCCTGATGAAAACTCTAATGATACTGCCCCACTGCGACTCAACAATAATACAGTTGTTCGACCTATAAGAATATAGGTAATTTAAATTTGGTAATAGAATCTTTTTTAATAATATAAATTAGTGTGGTGTCCTGTTTCAGGAAATGGTATATATTTTGTTGTTAAAAATGTGTTATGGTGGCCATACACGTTCAGTTCAAATCTGTAGGCAGAGACTGCACAGTTTGGTCTCAAGGTTTCGACTGAACGGGTCTAGCACACACACGATAAGTTAATAAACCTCAAGGCAGGGACTGCACAGTCCAGTTATATTATAGCTCATATCCTTTTGTCCACTCACGTCAGGCCTGGCCTGCACAGTCCCGGCCTCTTTGTAGTATATAGTTAATTTATTATTTTTTTCATTCTACTTCAGTGGACTGTACAGTTCAACTTTGACCTCAATCATGCCTCCCCATACACGTTGAGGAATATCTCAAGATTTGTACTGTGCAGTCCAAATCTTGGAGATATTCCTCACCGTGTATGGGCACCCTTATACTTCATATTTTATTATTTACTTTTTTTAATGTTTTTTTTTGGGGGGGGGATCTATATGCAAAAAAAAATTAAAATAGTTTATTTCTTCTTGAGGGATTATGATCACTTTCTTACTCATTATTTATTTTTTTAAGAGATTCATTGATTCTCCTGAGCCATCTGCTTCTTCTATTTATCTTTACTTACTTCTATGAATGAAGCTTTTACTTATTCAAAGAATGCTTTCTCCAAATCTTCTACAAATGTTCAAATGCTGATTTTTTAATTTTTCTTTTTCTCTCTCTCTCTCTCTCTTTCTCTCTCTAGTTAAATATAAATCATTGCTTGCTTTTATGCTCTTAATTACAGTTTTTTTTTCTCAAAGGACTCACCTTTGCTGTAACTTGTTTCTTCAATAATGCTTTCAAGATAATAATATTGTTGACATTTCTATAATTTTATTTATTTTATTTTTTTACTGTTTATCAACATCCAAGCCCTTAGCAGCGGTCTGTCTACAAGTTGTGATCCCTTTCTAAACATCTATGATGGAGTAGAAAATTCTTTCAGTGAATCTACTGATGAAAATATTTATCCAGCTTCTATAGCCTGCTCAGTTAGATGGGTTCTAATCCCGCATGCGGGAAATTCTGAGGGAAATATTCCTGACAATTCCACCATTTGAATTTCCACTAGTTTAAATTGAATAAAAACTGATTATGTCTCGTTTAGGGCCAGGAAAGGCTTTGAGAGGCCAGGCAAGGGAAGTAGTGTTTAATATTTATCAATACTTAGCCAAAGCAAAGGCTAAAAACAAGTTAAGCTAAAGCCTGATCAAATAGATGGTTTAGTTGGAGGGAAAAGTGATGGTTCCCTCAAAATTTTCGGCATACGGAATTGAACTTTTCCCTCTATCTGAGCAGGCTATAGTGAGATTTGATCCTACATCTCCCAGATGGCAATCCGGAATGCTGACCATCCAACCATTTCTACTCTACTATTTATTTTTTTAACGGCACATCGACATCTAGGCCATTAGCACCTACTCTACTATGAATTCTTAGTAAAATCATCTCTAATACTTTATTCTTAAAATTGAAATTTCTTGAGTGTTCCTTGACATTTTTATTCCTCCAAGTTCAGATCTCACTTTAGATGGTGATATAAAAGATTCTTCAATAAACAGTATGATATGATTTATAATGATGATATGATTTATAATGAGCTAGGCAATGGCACAACTTAACATTTTTTTTTTTTTTTTTTTTTTTCACTAACCTTTCATATTTATGCGAAGTCAAGGGATGGTTGGGATTCGTCTAGGAGAAAAAATGTCAGATCTTCAAGCACAAATCTATATTGGTTGTTTCGACTGCACTTTGGCAGACTTCTTCAGCCAAAAAATATGCCTAGGAGAGGGAGAAAAACCAAGATGACATTTAATTGGTCATTCTTGAGTATCACGTAAATGTTATCTTGGTCTTCCTCCCTCCCCTAGGCATTTTTTGTGGCTGAAGCGAGGCTCCCAAAGTGCAATGTATTGTCCAATATGGATCTGACGTTTTTTCTCCTAGCTGAATCCCAACCATCCCTTGACTTTGCATCACCTCAACAGCTATCTTCATCTCTTTCATATTTATGCTTTTTTATTTATACAATTACAGTGAAACCTCCCTTAACGGACACCTCCCTACAGTGTACACCTCTATTAACGGACATTTTCTCACAGTCCCGAATTTTTCTATAGGTAAAATAAACCTCTTTATTGCGGACACCTCTGTACAAAGGACACGGACAGAAAACCCTGATTTTTTACCTCCTCACTACGGACAATTACAGCTAATGTTATTTATAGAAGCGTTCCCATCCACGTAGGTTTCCAGAAAAATGCATTAACAATAACAAACTCTTTGTAAGAATAAGATATATATACAGAATAGTGACTAGTAATATCTTCCTAGGAATTTCACAACAGGAACCCCTACCTTTTCAGCAGAAGCATATGATGTTCCCGTTGGCAGATTACTATTGTTTTGCCAACGCGGTATCACGGTTCCAGGAATATTCCATAACTCTGTTCCGTTCACATTCCTTCCGCAGAACTTTCCTCTCTTCACTTTTCAGTTGGTTTTTAGCACTTGTTGAGTAAGTATCGTGCTTTTTCTACAATATGTCTAATCGTAAATCCCTGACACTTAAAGAAAAAATTGAAGTGATAACATTTTCCAATCGCGAAAAACTTAATGTGCGTAAAGTTGCCGAGTTTTTTTTTAAGATAGGGAAAACACCAGCAGCAGAAATATTGAAAACGAAAGATGAAATTTTGAAGAAATGGACGGAAAATTGGGACAAAAATGTTGCCCGAGAACTAAGGACTTCTTTATGCTTTAAACTTTTTAGAATAAAAACTTTTTTTTAAGTTTATACTTATTGAACTTCTTTCTGTATACTTAAAAAAAACTTGTTATGGGTAATTATTAAATGATTATTAAAACATGAATTAAATGTACAAATTCGTTACGTATTCATCTCGACCATCCCCTCTGTATAGTGGACAACATTGGTTCTCCGAGAGGTGTCCGCTATAGAGAGGTTTCACTGTACTAACAACTATCTTCTTCCACTCGCAGCACTTCAAGGTTGTTAGTTGGACAAAAATGTTTACTTTAATATTCAATATTTATATTTTTCCACTTATTTTTTTATTTATATTTGCACTTATCAGCTTTTAAATTTGTATTTATTTTAGGTCATAAATGAGGTACATAATGTAACAAGGAGATATGTACCTTCAGGTGATTAACGCTCTCTACAAAATAACATTCGACTAAACCCTTCGTGAAATAAAACAAGAGCTACAATAATTTCACTTTGTAACTACACCAGGTACCCTTCTTATTATTTCAGAGTTTTCTTTCTAATAATTTTCAACGTTGGGTACATAATTTGGACTTTAACAAATCTTCTTTAACATAACAAGATGAATAAGAATTGAGCTCAATGCTGTTAGGTGTAATTATCTGCTGAAAGCAATTTTTAACACTTTATACATTAATAATTATTAAGAAAGAATACTCATTGTAAATATATGCTGAAAATTTTAAAATTAGCTGAAGGATATCCGAATATTATGTAAATAAATTTCTTTTGATAATTATTTTTGATGGTAATATTTTTTAGATGTTTTGGAACTGATTTTATTTTATGTTAAGTGAGTTGTTACTTTACTATTAAGTGTTATATTGTTTTGTTTATTTTTTAATATTTTCTTATGTTTCCTATTTTGTTAAAAATAATTTGGTTCTTGCGTACTAGCTTCACCAGGTTAGAGAGAAGTGGGTCTCGTGCAGTGATATGGATCATGAAATGAGAACTCAATTAATGTTGTGGCAATATGGCAACGGAAAGACCGTTTATTAATATTGATAACGAGTTGGATTGACTAGAGTTTCCATATAACCTTGAGCGAGCGGAAATGCATAGCAATTACGCCATTAACATAAGCGCTACTGGTTTCCTAGGTTATATAATATTAGCACTTACGTTAATGGCATAATTGCTATGCGTTTCCGCTCGCTCAAGGTTATGTCGAAACTCTCGTCAATCCAACTCGTTGATAATATGGATCACTGGTTTTTCGGTGGAAAATGGGTCAATATGCTAGTTAAAAATAGTTAGGGAAGGTTAGTTTGGTAACCTTTCCAACTGTCTGAATGGCATCTTTTTCAGTCGTAGGTAAATCCCAAAGACTCATTTTCCTAGCCGAAAGAGGAACAGCACAAAGGACACAAACAACACTATGAACTTAAACAAGAAACAATGAATAGAACTTTCGTAAAAAACACAAATCTAAAAGTGAATCGTGTTAAAAACAGTAAGTGAACAAAATGGTTACTAGAAAAAACAGCCAATAGAAATGCCAGCACTGATAATCCAGATCACTGAACGAGACCCACTTCTCTCTAACCTGGTGAAGCTGGTACGTAAGTACCAATACTTTTATTTAGTTTGTTTCTCAAGTGATATAAATATTTTTTGTAAATAATAAAATGTATATAGAAGAAGCTTTTCCTAGTGCTTCATATTGATATAAATGCAGCTGTGTTACTACTATAGAGCTTCTAAAGGTTTCGCTCAATTTACTGCGCTCACACGACTGTAATTATGTATGCCATTAATTTCTAATAATGGTTTATATAATTTTTAAAATAAAATATCCCGCAATATAATAAAGTTATGGTTTAATCGAGAAAAGCTTCTTTAACGTTTAATTTAACCATGTGGAATTGTCTTACTAGATCTCAACGTCGTTTTCACCGATTTTAACAGGAGTAATGATATCCACATTTATAGAAAATTGCCTTTGTAAGGTTGTGGCATTCGTAGATTATAACTACTAGTCATTATGTGTGGTTGTCTTTCATTAGGACCTTTAGAATTTTTGGTCAGTTGTAAAAAAATTGTTTGCTATTATTAGGAATGTGTGTAAGTACACTTGCACGCATGTACATTATATATATTCATATCATGACATGATTTCAAATGTGTTAGTGAGCATTTTTTTTTTTTTTTTTTAATATAAAGTAAACATAAAATATTAAAAAAATTGTTTTAAAACCTGTTAGTACTGTGTACTCAGGTGGAGGCATATATGTTCATTTTTTTATATAGTGCGCTCAAGTGCTGTAGTTCCCATTAGCGCGCATATTTTTGTGCTGAACTTATTTTCATACTGTAATAACGGAAAGCATTAAAATATAGTGATACTATAGTTAAATAGCAATACGGAAAGTTGATAAATTGTTGAGGAAACTTCCAGACTGTGGCCTTGACAGGAGGGCTCTTTTCATTTGAAAGCATCAGGCATGATTTCAGGAAATGATCAAAAGACTAAACCTTCCTCTTATAAATTTTTCAATATAGACATTTTTGTGTTGTTATTCAATGAAAAATCAAGAGCTTAATATGTTTTTATGTTGTAAATTTAAATTCTGTGGACTATTGATTTAGCTATAATTCATCACAGATTAACACTATCTGTTAATGAAGATCGCAGCATCATTCAAAGGATCTGTATATATATTGGGATGTCCGGAAAGTTGGTAGGGATTTTAAAAATAAGGTTTAACTTAATTATTTAAACTTAATGACTACAAAGGATATTTTTGTTTATACGCTTTTAATTCAGCATTAATGGTATGGGTGCTGAAAATAGTACATTTTTTACTATAGCTGCTCCACTTTTTTTATATGCTAGGAATTGCTTGCACAATTAGTTGCAGGATTGCTCAACCTTTGTAAATATTTACCCTCTTTTATTCCCTATATATTTCTGTGCTTTTTATAAGGTGCTTTATTTTCTCCTTGAGGTGCTACATGCGTGCTATAAAATATAGATCCATTATGTGCTAAAGTAGATTAAATATAATATACTAACATAATTTAAATAATATAATGTGTGGTTAGTAAATACAACTCATCAAGTAAGTGATATATCGTTAAACTTTTTATCGAAGTTGTTCTTTTTTCTTTGACTTTCTGCGTCCACCTAATTTTCTTTAGTCCTGTTTATTGGAATCAGACATTCCTTTCAAATTATTCCCTATACATCTGCATTGTAATGTCAAACTTTCAAATGATTTCATAGAAGATTCATTTGAATAAATGCTATCAAAGTATTATTTTTGATAGCAAGATGATATGGGGGTAAATATATTTCCCCCAAGGTTAGTAAAAATGTTCATTTATACTGTTTACTTAAAATGTTTAGTAAAAAAACTTCTCATGAATGAATAAATAAAAAATAATTTCTTATGAAGTATTCAATTGGTTGACCTTGCAATTCTTTTTAAAAAAACAGTATGTTCAAGGGATTATTTACATATCTCACAGAATTTTTACTTTCTTCTATTTGAACATTAGGTTTATTATTTTTAAAATTGCTTAACTTCATTGAGTAGAATATAATGTTTCTTCAGAGAACAAATACAGTTGAGTCCCGCTAATCCAAACCCGGAAAATCTGCCTAATTCGAACAAGAATAGAAGACTAAAAATATAATTTTTTATCAAATTTATAACCTGGTAAAAGTAAAGAAAACAATTTTTTTTTTTCAAGTTATGTCGTACGTTTATGTACATTTAAGAAACTTGTATTTTTTCAATTTTGCTGTCGAATTGAAATTCCAAAATACAGCCTTACTTAAAATGTAAACAAGTTTGAATTTACTCACATAAGTAGAATCCATGTTCTATACAGCATTTACACGAATCATAAAAACCAAACCATTATCTAAGAAATAAAGTCAGTGATCTTCTTCTGACACAATAAACTATAATGGCTTGAAGAAGCAATGTTTCGCCAACGACGCTTCAACATAAAATTTGTTGGAGTTGCTTTGGTGTATAGCTCAACATAGCAAAAAGGTGAGATCAAGTTTAAATTGCAGCGTACTATAATACACAAATTCTTACCTTTAACTGTTGACACATCAGATGCTTAATGTGCCTCATAAAATCAATATTCAATATAAATCTATATAAACAATATCCAATTTTTTGTTAATCCGTTCAACATTAGGTCCCAATTAGATCGGATTAGCGAGACTCTAGTGTAGATATTTGGATATGCTAAATTTTCTTATATATGCATTGCTTTTATTTTTAGTATGCACAAGAAAAGTCTTCCTGATCAATCTACATAGCTTAAATGATATCTAGAGAAGGCAAAGTATATTCACTCAATTCCAGAAAACTAGTGCTGCTTATATTCTTATCATTGTAAACGTTTTCATAATTTTGTTGTATTTTTCATAATACTACTATAACCCATTTTATTAATTTACAATAAGATGGTGTAGTCTTTTGATCTTCCTTAAAACTGTCTTTCTTGCTCAAACATTTCTTACGTGTAAATTTTGCAAGAATTATATGATACAAAAGAGGCATTTATTACAATAAAATGTTTGTTTGCACAATGCATAATCAAAGAAATATAATATTTTCAGGTATTATGATAACAGTTGCAAAGATCAACTGGAATTTTTATTTGGGCCTAACATTTGCTTCCTAAATAAAAAAGCACTAAATGCTTCAAAAATTGCAATTATACAGTGTTGTGAAGTTAACCCTAAGACTGATGAACTGCTACTCATAAATTAAACATTGCCTTATCTTGTTAGTATTGTGAGGTGATTTGCAAAATGTACGTAAATTTTAAAGAAATTGAAAAAATTGAGAATTGGCGAACAATGTAATAATTTTTTAATTTATATTTGTACATAAGTATATATTATATATGCATAAATATATTTAAAAAAGTGTATTGTAAAGTATTTTTTTTAATTAATGAATTAAATAGGCATATCTATATTTAAAAAAATAATATGAATAAAATTATTAACAAAGGAAAGAGTTCTGTTCTCTTTGGATGGATAGCTTGCTTCTTAACCGAAATTGTGTCTTTAATATACAGCTTGCTTTGATGTGCTACAGTTTTAACGTTTAAAAAAAAAATTCTTCAAACATTAAAGAACATAAATAGAAAATTGTTTCTCCAGAAACTGTTTTGTCTATTTTACAATTTCTGTTTATCTGTTTTTATTTCTGTTTCAATTGTTTTTTGAAAAATATATTATTATGTTTAAATAGTTAAATTTCGTTTAATTGTTACTGAGGCAAACTGAAACTTTAAAAGAAATATTAATCAATTCTTCTTTAAATCTGTTTTTGAATTCCCAGTTGTTATCCCCTCCTTTGCTTTTAATTTTCTACCAATTTTCAATTACATTCAGTTAGAAATGATGAAAACATTAAACCAAATCAAACACACTGCCAATGGCCCTAGCCATGTTGAATGCGCCGGTTCCCGTTGATCACCGATGTTAAGCTGTTGGCATAATCAAAGGCCGGTAACCAGTAGATAGTCCGGCATTAATAGCCCAATTGTTGATATGTCGTTAAACACACACACATTTAAAATTTTTGAATTATATTATGGTTTTAAACTAAGAAAATAATTAAATGAAAAGAGAAGCTGTCACAAAATTAATTTTGAGAACCAATTTATATATGTGTGTGTATATATATATATATATATATATATATATATATATATATATATATGTATATATATATATATATATGTGTATATATATATATACATATATTTATATATAATATATGCATACACATACAGTGCTCTCTCTAATCTGGTAGTCTCCAAGAGGAATGAGTGATCGGAGTATTTCGGATCTCGCCAGAGCTAGACAGGCTGGAGGGTTCCTTGAAAACCTTCCCTTACTACCTTGCCAAACATTTGTTTTGTAGTATTTCATTGAATGGAATTCAAAGAAGGCATATATGTTTTGTTTTAGAGGGAGGAACTTGTATTTCTACTAAGATTATAAATGTTTCTACTAAATTTAACTTAAATATTCAACATTAAAAATGGTACATGTTATTATATCCTCAAATAATAAGGTTTTTCAAATACATAAGTGACCGCTTCTAACTGAATTGTCTAATCCAGTGTTTTCTTTAATACGACTGTACACCAGCTCCCAGATTAGGGAGAGTCTACTTTACATACATAACGGAATTCAGCACTAAATGTGCAGACATTTATGATTGCAAACATGCAGTTTTAATACTCAAAGATTCAGTTTGTTTCTTTTATTAGTACTTTGTTTATTTCTATTAAGAATATCATAAGAAAAACATTGATCTTATTGAATTTCTCTATTTTACTTTTTAAAATGTCATCTGATCTCTCCGTTTATTATATCTACTGTGCTATGAAGAGGATATAATGAATAAATAATGATTTTTAAAAAAGTGAAGTAATTTGGCAGGGGGGCTGGGATTTAATTTTTAAATTGTCTAAATTATATGTACTTTTTGGTTTTAAATAATCATTGTTAGTACCTGTGTTCGTGTCTACCAGTCAGTGATTAGTTGCATACATATCATTTCCTACAAAAGTAAACGTTCTGACCTTGTTCCTCTGTTAATTGGAATTTAGGTTTAATAAAAATTAAAAGGTAATAGATAATTGTTATGAAATGTTATGATGAAACCATTTCGTGTGAAAGCTTTTAGTTTGATAACTAATAAAGAATTGTTGTACATACAAAACGTGGTTTTTTCATGCCCTACTGTACTGTACTGTAACTAAAACCGTAAAAGAAATAAATGTGTGTTATAAGTAATACGTTAGGCTAGAAAAGTTACCTGTAAATAAATAAGTTAATTTGCTTTTATAATGTAACAATTTGAGCGGCTGAGTTTTATTTTTAAGTAGGAAGCAGTCGTTTTAGATTTGGTGTCAGTTTAGTGAAGAATTCAAGGAAACCAATCATGATCAATAAAGCAATAACAAATACTTGATAAACTTTTTACATTTTCTTGAATTAGTTAAAATTTCCACATTATTTTTAAATACCAGAAGTGCCCAAGGATTCAAGTAATTGTTGGTCATTGAGATAGACTTGCTTTTCTTTTTTATTGTGTGTAAACAATTAGGCAGTTTCAATAGATAACTGCTTTTTAGCATATTTGTGTGTGGTTCTTAATAGCACCAATTAGCCGAAAACCTAAACGTATAATGAGTGAATTACTTTTAGAACTACATGTGATTTTTAATTGCACATTTATTGTTTTATGAATTATTTTCTATTAATATAGAAGTGTTGTATTTTCGCATAGATCTAAGAGTATTTTTAAAACATTATTAATTGTTAAGTAAGATATTTTTGCCATTGTTGTGTGTTCATTTTGTGAAATTGTAAAAATATAAATAATAAACAAGTATGTAAGAAAAGAAGAATGGCATAGGTAAGGTGGAATTTAATTTGTTTTCTTATTCCCGGAAACAGTGAAGACATATTACAAAAATGTATGTTAAATTTAACATGGTAATTAACAGACTTCAAATATAAAATTTATGATTACTATATAAATTATATTATCTTATTATATTTAATTAGTTATGTCTAAATTAAATCTCAAAAACAAATTCATATAAAAAACCATTTCCACTGACTTACATCCGTTGGATATTAGATCAGGTTAATAATGGTTATATACAACTTTTTTTTTTTTTTAAATGGTCTTATTAATTATTAAACCGAGTTAAATTGAAATTTATTTTTGTTTTCAAGATTCCCTTTAATCACCTATTTTTTTTATGTATGAAGCATTCACAGTTAAGTGGACTAAGTGCAAAAGAATAAAAGAAAAATTGCTTTTTGTGTATTAATCCTTGTTACTAATTAACTTAACTAGCTAACAATCGGCTAGTTAAGTTAATTAGTAACAAATAAATAAAAAACAACTCATATTTTTTATTTATTTATTTTTTATAATTTAATTTTTTTATATAATTTAACCTTTTTCAGAAAATCTATTATTTTATCCAGCATATTTACATTGTCTCCTAATGACTCTCTTATATCTGGAGGGATATTTAATTCTATTCTGAATTGGTGGCATTGAGATATTAAATACTTGATTGTAAAGAGTTCATTACATCTTGGGCATATTGGAGGTTGCTCTCTTGCCATCAAATACCCATTTGAGATATTTGTGCGTCCAATCCTCATTGATTACATCCTTCCTTCTATTTTCCTTCCATGAGAAAAACCAGACTTTTACAGTTTTTTTTTGTTTTTTTTTTCTTTTTTTTATGCATTTTAGTTCATTACCTTCTTCTTCATCCCACATATTTCCCAAGTTTACTTTCATTTTTTTTTCCACAATAATTTGTGGACAAAGCTCTGAATGCCTCACACAGCTCCAATATAAAATCTAACTACTTATGGTAGGTAGTATTTTGAAAAAAAATAAAAAATAATAATAAATTCACTATATCCTTTTTTTCATTATTTTAGGTTTTTTTTAGTTTTTTTTTTTTTATCACCTGAATTCTCGACATGTTCATGGCTAATCAAATCCTGATACCTAACCACGTCCTCAGGATGTGGTGGGATAAGTGTCCTTGTTTGTGAGAGGCTGCTGGGATAGCCAGTTTATATAGACGCTTTGTCGTCTACGTAATAATCATAATATAAGATTAATACTGCTCTTTTATCAGTTTCTCAACTATAACTATTGCAAGTGTGCCTAAATGAGTGCATACACAGACATAACGATTGTTTGGGGAGTCAAATAAATCTGATTTAACAGTGCCTAGTTATCCAATAACTGAAATTTTTGTAAATTTTCACCATTTTTTACATCATCACTATTTTAGATTTTTTTTTTATAATATACAAATACAGAGCATCAAATAATTTTATAAAAAAGCTAATTTCATTTCCAGTTTGTAATTTATGAATTATCATTCCATTGTAATTGCTTTAATTGAATTGTAATGTTAATTATAAAAATTCTAATTATGAATTTTAATTTATACACTAATTATTTGTCAATCTTTACTCAAATTAATCAATGCTTAAGCAAAAATAGTCACTGTAACTTGAGTTATTAATAATATATTTATAAATCCTTTACATTTCTAAATATGTTCAAATTTGTTTTTCAGTTTACTTTTTTTTAATTTTATTTTTATATAACCATGGAATTCTAAAGCCAATCATTTCAATAAGTAACATTGAAATGGATTGTATATATTGTTGCTATTGTGTTTATTTTCAAAAATTAAACATTCTAATATAGCTCTCTTTGATTTTTAAATGAACAACATGCAGCTTTATTTTTATTAAATTAGTATTTCTGATTATATTCATCGATTTAATTGATTTTTTACAATTACTCTAATCATTATTGTTATTAAAAATTGTATATTGTGATATTATTTTTGACAAATTTATGTTTTAAGTTTCTTATTTTTATAGGCTTGTTTTGTTTTTTTTGTAGCATTGTCCCCTAATGTCTGAATAAAAAGTAAAATTTAAGCCTTCCAGTACAATTTTATTTAACCATCTTCCCAATCTCTCTCTCTCTCTCTCTCTATATATATATATAAACAATAATAAGCTGGTATCCTCTTGGGACAAAAGCCCCTCTACCTTCAGGGCGGATATGTGACAACCCATGTACTAATAAAAGCTAAAAACACTTTAGAATTGGAAAAAATTTAAGATCCTGAAAAAGGAAGTATTTTTCGACAAAACCGCTGTGAGAACTAACTAATTATAGTTCTGAGGGAAAAAATAAATGTTTCGTGCAAATGCTCCCATATTTGGATTCAGATCAATAGCACGACTTTCTTATCCAATGCCATCAGAGTATAAAACTTTAATTATTTTATATTCAGTCTTCAAGCTACAGCCCCCCCCCCCCCGAAATTTTTATTTGATCGGTAAAAATGTGTCTTAAACCCCATAAAAGTAAATTAAGCAAGATAACATTGTTCATAAAAAGTATTTTATTTTGGGTGTAATTGCGTTTTAGTTGGCTAAAACTATTCCAAGTTCTAGATTGTTAGTATTCCATACCCCGGAAATGGTCTCAGCCCCCCTCCCCGAAATTATTTCCTATATAAACCCATGCAACTAAAACACTATTACACCAAAAAAAAAAAAAAAAATCGTAACTAAGTGGTCTTATTTAATTTATTTTGAAGGTTTTTATGACAAATGTTTGCCAATGAAATTACAATTTCAGGGGGGGGGGAGGCTGCAGCCCTCCCCTTATATAAGCCCATGCTATCTCGCGACCCAGAAGTTTTTATCTTTCTGAACGAGGCCATAATGCAATTAGGCTTCAGAACATCGCGAATCTATCCACTTAAGAAGAACAAGAATTGCTCCATCATAGGTTAATCACGAAATTGCTCCGTGCTCCTCAAACACAAGAGTGAGGAAGCTCGTAAAACGGCTCGGTTAACAATAAGAAATCGTCAAGGTTATCACACAGATAAACAACGAGACAATCTTCCCCGCACAAGAAGAAATGATTCAAATGTTGACTTAAATCGTGCAATGTTTCCACAATTGACACAGATCGCATCTTATCGTTCTCAATGCTCCAGTGGGCGTGGTTAAGGAGGATAGTGGTGCAAAGAAGTTTGTTGGAGAAACGCCTACAAAGGCCAAATGAAATTTCATTATTGACTCCTCCGTCTGAGCCATTATTATTGCTTCGTTGTGAAATACCTGAGTCAAGACATCTGAACAGTGAACACTCAAAAACACAATGGCTGTTTTGAAGTAATTGAAACACTAACTTATCGACAAAGTGTTTCACAACAAACTACAAAAATAAATGATAGAGTTAGCGAGCGATTTTGGTGGCTAAGAATAAAGATGTCGATCGATAACTTTAACTTTCTAATTCATAATCAAATCATTGGCACTCTCCAATCATTCTAATGTATTGTCTTTGTAATAAACAAAGACGAAGCCACCATCTATCTAACTGCATTTTTAAACTCCTTGGATGCGCCTGTCTTTTTACAACCGTACATTTAAAACTGAAAGTTGGCTCGGTAGTCATCATGCTTCGGAATCTAAACCAACAGAAACTATGCAATTCCGAGGATTCCAATAAACCCAACCACGATGTCCATTACCCATTTACGTGTCGATAAACAATCCGTTTTATTTGTTCTTGCGCCTGATAACAGAACGAAAAATATCTTATATCACATAGTGCTTCACTCATATGAGAACCAAGCCGAAATATGACCCATGCAGGAAATACATGCTAAACTATTGAATTTAATACATTTTTACTATTCATTTTAAAACGTTAATAAATTCATAAATTAAGCTGAAATAAAATCATAACTCCCTAAAAGTTAACACGTCATTCATTGACTGTTAGGCTGTTACGAAGTTCCCCGTGTCAGTTTGTTTTACATAAATATAATGGATTGGTATTTATACATACTTGGTATTCTTTAATACCAAGGAGAATTTATGAGTCATGTAAATTTAAGGTTATACAAATTCTCTTATTTAAGGTTATTCTATTCTAGATCATAGATTTAGAAAGGAGTAGATGACTAACTCCGCTGGTTTTCCCGGGAAAAAGTGAAGCAGGCCTAACCGGAGAGCCGCCATCTTGTTGTGGGGAGAGAGGGTCATATGTCCATTAGCCCTAATGCTTTAATTTGACCGATTTTCTCCCATATAGCGCAGTATTTTGCATTTTTATTCCAGTACAAATATTATTAGAATATTATATTATATAATTATGTAACTAAAAACACAAACTAAGTCCTCACAAATATCAGAACACAGCTTTTTCAAGAAAATAAAATCATCAAATTAGTTGAGTTTTTTCGTTGTTTTTTGAATAAATTAATAGTTGTAATAAATAAATTACAAGAAACAATTATTTTACAAATTTTTTAGTGAAAGCGGGGTGGAAAATAAATTAGCCCTTATTTTAAAAACATAAAGGAATCATTTAATGGTAATATCCTTTTAAGGAAAATCAAAACCAACCTGCCGGGGTTAAATTTTCTTAAAGAAAACAATGTGTGATACACATATAAATATCCATAAAAAATACATAATTAAAAATGGAGTATTTAATTAAGGTTTAATATAGTATAACCAACATTATGTCATGGTGTTATTAAAAAAAACTTAAATTATATTCATTGAGAGGAGATCGTTGACCGTAGATGATGCAAGGTAGGGATTGTCGGGGTTCGGTCACTGCTACTTAATAAAACTACATTTTATCAAAAAAAAACATTTTTTTGTCTTTTTCCATATATGTATGTGTATTTGTGTATGTAGGCATATATATATATATATATATATGTGTGTGTGTAGATTTCAGTATTACATCCGTCCTACTTGTTTTTTACAGCCCTGATGAATGCTTGAAGTTCAAGCCGAAACGTCGGCACAATGAAACCATTTTTATGATAAAATGTAGTTTTATTAAGTAGCAGTGACCGAACCCCGACAATCCCTACCTTAAATTATATTCATTATTTGTACGTTTTTTTCTTTTTTAAATATAATATAATATATTGTATACCTGTTCATGTAATAATCTGTAGCTGAGGTTTTTCTCTATGAATGAAAAAGTAAGTGATGCAGGATTCATGTTATTATGCTAAAAGGTAAGTTTTAAAAACTTTTGTTCGAAATACGCTTTCACATGTTGTTATTGACTTTTTCCAAAGCCCTCACTGTTTTCAAAGTTTTGTGAGCTCTTCTTTAAGGATACTCTGATGAAAAGTTTAGAGGAAGAATATTAAAATTAATAAGAAATTTCATGGAAAATTTAATTACTCATTTATTTAATAGAGAACCACAATTTAAGTGACCTGTTCTTTTTATATAATATTTTAATATATTAATTTGTCTGACTAAAAAATAATAAATAACATACATAAGAAATAATAATTAAAAATAAATGTTTCACTTCACTTTCATAATGAAGCAATTGTAATATAATACCATATATATATATATATATATATATATATATATATATATATAATTATATGTATCTGAAGGAGAGCTGAGGACGCTCTCCTTCAGATTTACCATAATTTATTTACATAATTTATAGTAATTTATTATATACATCTATCTAAATGTGAATAAACAAATAACTTAAATATAACAATTTACATAAGTAATTAAGAGGTTTGTAAGAGTAATTTGTTCATAAATTTAAGTGCCTTAAAAAATTAAACATATGTAGTGGGAACCTGAAACAACATTTATAAATTAGAAAAGCAACTAAATTAAATAATTAAAAAATAACTTAGATAGGTACAAATAATAACTGCTTGGTCACAGCGACCAAAGATGGATTCCACGATACAAAATAATAAAAATATTAGTGAAATTAAGTTAGAGCTTGTTAAGTACTTAAAAATGTTATTAAAAAACAAGCAAAAATCGTTTTTAATTGTTCAATAAAAAATAAACACCCATTTATTTGATACTAAATTTGTTTAATGTATTTTTTTACTACATTTTTAAATTTTGGTTTTTCATTTATGTTATAATGATGTAAAGTTGAAGAAAACTCAATTTAAGATTTGTATATGAAGTCTTGAAAATATTCTTTGATGGACAAAACGTTATGAAACAATAAAAAATTATTAAATAGCTGTATGGGTACTTCTTTTCCCTTAAAGATCAACTGTTAATTTGTCACTCATGTATAAATTTAAACAATAATTATGGAACAGCCTCAGAGGAAAGGATTATATCAACATAAGGTTGCAGATTAAGGGCTTAAGCACTTAAAAAGTTTATTAAAAAACAAAAAAAAAAAAACTTTCTCAGTGTAAAAGAAACATCCATATATTTGATACTAAATTTGTTTAATGTATTTTTTTTAAATTTTGGTTTTTATATATGTTATAATGATGTACAATTAATAAAACTCATGATATATAATAAAACTCAATTTCAGATCTGTGTATTATGACTTAAAACTATTCTTTGATGGACAAAACGTAATGAATTATTTGAAAAGTGCATGGGCGCTTTTTTTTCATTGAAGAATTAAATCTTTTTAGCAGGCTGGAACATATTTATGTAAAGAAACTATTTTTATACGTACAATGGCCTAAGGTTAGGGATTTGTTGGCTTTTTAGAGAGAAAACAAGTCACTTGTTGAGCTTGGGGAAAGAACCTTTGATAATCAACTTGTAAATACTTACGAAAAAAAGTGAATATCCGATCCTTATTTAGCTTTGTTAGTACACCCATAAGCACAGCATGATTGAACCATAGTTGCACTAATATCAGAATAATATTCAATACAATATCAAGAAGAAATTACATGAACTGTCCAAGCACTACTGACATTGTTTATCCCCATAAGAAGATGGCCGCCAGAATGTTAGGGGTGCTTCACTAAAAAGTGGGGAGTTAGACATCTATCCTTTCTAAATCTATGTTCTAGATGGTCATTGCATCCAAAGAGATAAAAGAAACAAGCCATTATCTTTTAGAATCGATAAGCATAAAAAAATCTCATTTCTACTGGATTTGTTATAACCTGGCTTTAGTCTAAATTTGTTTTCGGTTTTAATTATCTTTAATAAGAATTCATTAATTAGTATTGGTTATTCCTATAAAGTAGTCAAGGAACAGAAGAGGGTTTTTTTTTTTGCAAAGTGTAAAATCAAGTAGGAAATGTCTAGTAGTTCTAACCAGAGAAAGAAACGGCGTGATAACCAGATGAAATTTAAGGTGAATTTAAAGGAATATTTTTGTAGGAAGAGCATAGCAGTATTTTTATGTATTATCATTTAAACTAAAATTATTCACACATTGCAGTCTTTTGGGAATCATGAAGAATTCCTAGAGAGAATTACGAAAACTTTGTACTACGCCGAATTACCTTCTACAGAAAGATTCAGTTTTCCTTTGTCAGGTTCGTATAAACAAGTTTCTTCCGTTTTTTCATTAATGTTTATGAATTTTAATATCCCATCAAGTCTTTTGTTTTGAAGAAATAAAAACTGATTCTACATCTGTCCTGTCTATATAGTGAGTTGTGTAGAATTTATGTTTTTGACAGTTCTCCACCCTTTTCCAGTGAGAATAAATAAAAAAATGGCTGTTTTATTTTTTTTGAAAATGGTCTTTATCACTTCAGGGAACTAAACCGAATGCATTGTTGTACTTCACTCTAAAGGAAAATTTATAAATGCCAGGAGATAAAACTGAACAGAGTCTAACAATTTTATTATTAATTTAATGGTTGGTTAGTTGATTTGGGGTTTTTAAGGGCAAACAATTACTGGTTTATCATTATTAATTAAGGTACACACAAATTATTTTTTCATTATGAGTTTATTTTATTATTACCTATTAGAGTTATTTTTGTTCATATATTAATGTTTTAGATTTAATTATTTCCTTCAGAGGATTGATAATTTTTATTGAAATCTAAGTGGGTTAGCAGCTAATCTCCAACCATGTTTTGATTAGGAAAAACATTTCACTTTGTAAATCTTTGTACTATTTACTTAGATATTATTTACAAAAAACTAAAATCAAGTGTTTATAATGTGTTACTTCTCTTTAGCTCGTTTACTGTTCACGTTTCACCATAAATTCTTCCCATTTTTTTATTATATTCGAAAAATTCAAAATGCTTACTCCTCAAAACACATCACATGCAGGGTGTCAACGATTTAAATCAGTGATTTAAATCATGATTAAAATCATTTGATTTTTTTAAAAAAACCATTGATTTAAATCAATTTATTTCATTAAAGAAATATTGATTTAAACCAATTGATTTTATTTAAGAAAATTGTATTATATATTTTTTTTAACTTTAGTTTATTTTTTTTAACTTAAATATAACTAGTTCTGCCTTTTTCTCAACCATTTCAACATTTCGTCTTTATTTTTGTCCCTAGGGCCTACCCTCACTTGACAGTTCTTATCTATTCAAAGTCTGTTTCTTTTATGACCCTTTCTTTGTCTTTAATTCTGCAAATAAATCTCCATTTAAGGTTAAGATAAAAGAGATTGGCAGGTAGTGGGCGAAGTGAATGCTTTAAATTGGTGGAAGTCTTTGTCGGCCTTAACATATTGCATTTCCTCAAAAGAAATGTTAATAATAGAGCAGCTTATGACAGAAAAGTTTATCTTTCAACATCTACTAAAGCCTCTGGTGTGTATTTTAAGGCTACAATCAACTGCTCTGAAGAGTGGTATTCAACTAAACTGTTAATCGTTTTGCCACTATGGATATCTCCAATAATGTGGATATTTTCCCATCCACTGGTTTATTCTAGACTGTCTTTTCACTTTATTTTTAATTTATTCACAGTAGCTCCTTCTAAAACCTGAATTTTCTCTATTACTCTCGTGTGATTCTAATGCTATCGACTAACAACATGCCTTTTGTACAGGGTATCACCATGGGCGTATATAAGGGGGGGGAGGCTGCAGCCTCCCCCCCCCCCGAAATTTTGAGTTGATCGGAAAAAATTTTATAAAATCCTTAAAAATAAATTAAATAAGATCATTTAGTTCATAAAAAATATTACATTTTGGATGTAATAGCGTTTTAGTTGGCTAAAACTCTTCCAAGATCTAAATTGTTAGTAGCCCCCGAAATTTTTCCAGCCCCCTCTGAAATTATTTTCTATATACGCCCATAGGCATCACAAAAATAATGGTCATCCGTTGGCCAGATGATTCTCCAATGCGAGATCGGAAAAAATAACCCCCATATTAACCCCCGCAAAATTGACCTTGAAATTTTATTCATTTTTATTGCATATTTCGAAACTGCGAGTCATGAGGAAGAAAAAAGTCAACGGCACCATCGACCAGAAGTGACTCCTTTTGGTCAAAAATGACCATTAACAGTGTATACATGGGCCATTCTATTACAATCGACAAATGGTGGCCAATTTTGATCATTTTTTGTCTTTAGCATGTTCTAACATTGCCTTACACAAAAATACCTCGTTTGATTTTTTTAAAAAAGCATCTTCCAGTATAAAAAAATGTATGTATATTGAACAACGGCCCTCACAGCGGCAATCATTGGAGGACCAGAACGCATATTTTACAATTGACAGAAATGCCTTCATGAGGTTATTCTCGAAGCTCATCAAGAGCTCCTGGCCATAAGCTTTCAACGAATCGCTGAAATTAATCATTAAGGATTTCACAGGTCATGTATGAATTTCATGAAGCAGCCAGTCCTCGAGTCGCTCTTAGAATAGAGGATAGAATAATTGTCTTTGCCCGTGAAAAAAAAGTTTCTTCCGAAAAAAAAATTAAAAAAATAACTTAATAAGTAAGATTATCACTCCAGCACCCGTAGCAATTGTGCCCATTCACCAGCTTAAATATTTCGGACTTCATTTCTGAGGCAAGCTGCCAGACTTTCTCCAAATTCATTTAAATGCCCATGTTATTCTCGTCCATTTTGCCTGCTGTGGACGGTAACGTTGGAAAACAAACTTTCTTCCGTCCACAATATCCGCTGGAGGAAGTCTGGATGACGTTCCAACATGTCCAGCACCCACCTGCAAAACAGTGCTCTCTGCTCATGATCCCCAGGCCTCAACTCCTGAACTTGCTGTAATCTGAAGGAAGACGTTCTTCCAGAGGAAGTTCTGGTCCTCCAATGATTGCTGCTGTGAGGGCCGTTGTTCAATATACTTACATTATTTTATGCTGGAAGATTTTTTTCTTTTTTTAAAAAATCAAAAGTGGTATTTTTGTGTAAGGCAGTGTTAGTAGAAAATACTAAAGAAAAAAAATTATCAAAATCGGCCACCATTTGACAATTGTAACGTCAAATTGACGGCCCACGCATACGCTGTTAATGGTCATTTTGACCATAAGGAGTCATTTCTGACCTATGATGCCGTTGACTTTTTTCTTCCTCATGACTCGCAGTTTCGTAAAAAAAAAAAAAAAAAAAAAAAAAAAAAAATCAGTCCCGTAACAGGCCACGAGGGCCCTGAGGGGCAGATACTATAGAGGTATCTGATTCATGACCATACGGCACACTAGGGAGATAGTGTGGTCAGTATTATGCTCCGGCCGCCTGATTTTCCCCTTGGCCGCTTCGACTGCTAGAGTCATTAGCACCCAAGGTACCCATTATTAAATTAATTAAACGCTGGGTCGGCCTAGGGACGGTCAGGGAGGCCGAATTCAACCCATGAACGAGGACACTAGAAGAAAAAATCTTTAGTGCTTGCTCGGGATTTGAACTCAGGCCTCCAGCTTATTAGTCCAGTGCTCTACCACTGAGCTAACCTCGCCCCCGCAGTTTCGAAATATGCAATAAAAAAATTTGACCTTGAATAACATTTCAAGGTCAATTTTGCGGGGGTTAATATTGGGGTTATTTTTTCCAATCTCGCATTGGAGAATCATCTGGCCAACAGATGACCATTATTTTTGTGAGACCCTGTACCTAGTATTGACATGGTACATATACAGCCACCTTCTTGGAATTAGAAAAATCACCGTTACCTGGACTCAATGGGTAAAGTTTTATTTTCTTTCTTGGTTTTCCTTTATTTCTTCAATTACAAAATAAAAAGAATATTAAAATATGTAGCAAACATATGTATTTATGGCAGAATATGTAAAAATATGGAGTTTTGGCTAAATATATAAAATAAAAAACTGTTTAAATACTTTTAAAACATGCAGAATTACATCAATACTTACGATTTAAGAATGAGAAAAAAATATGTAAATGCAATGACATCTGTTCCCTAGTGATTAATATTTCTGTAAAGCTTCATTTCTAAAATTGATGTTTTAAAATTAGAAAATTCATTATATATACAGGGGTCGAATACCGAAAATTAATGATTTTTGTTGATTTAAGTCTTTAAATTTACAGAAATTCCGGTCTCAAAATATTAGACAACTTCAACCCCTGTATATATGATCCGTCAATTCTGCTATGCTCCCAAAATTATCCACTTAAGACCCACCACTTTAGAATAGTTATTTTATTATTTGCTTTGTAAATAAACAAATATTTTAGTTACAGGTTTATATAATGAACAACTAGGTAATAACCAGCTCTCTATATAGCCTAAATACATTTAAAAAGTCTGATTTCGCTTTTAAAGCCGGTTTTAGTAAAAAAATTCAATTTAAATCAAAAAAATCCGATTTAAATAAAAAAAATCTGATTTAAATCAAATAAATCCGATTTTTTTGATTTTTTTAAAAAAATCATGATTTTTTTACACCTTGATCACATGTATTTTAAAATTATAAAACAAACTTTCATCACTCTGTTTTAGCTACCAAGTATTATTTAATTTTATGTATTATTCATTTTTAAGAAACATTATATGTAATTTAATACTGCAATAAGGCACGGTGGCAGTGGGTGTTAAGACTTGATCACTCCACGTCTAGGGTTGAGGGTTTGATTCCCACTAGAGCTGGTTACTTTTAGCGATGACTGAACTTAAAAAAAAAAAGTCACAAAAAAGCATTACAAAAAAATATCTGCTGGCGTTCGCACATGCTTGGTAGCCATGTATGAAAAAGAAGACTGTATGTTATACAGTACATTACATAGGTTTGTTGGGTGGACCTAAATCATATTTATGTTCCTGAATTTGAGCAGAAGGCTCTAAACGAAATTAATTTTTTGTCTTCGTAACTTTGAGTGGGCTAGTTAGGAGGTCAACATATAAAAAGTCCCTGCCCGTAGGGGGGGGGGGAGAAGGGCCCGTTTCTCAGGGTTTTGCTTAAATCTCGGTAACCATGCGTCCTAGCGACATGACCATTCTATAACAAATGAAAGCTTAACCGTGTAACAAGTTCTACTCAATCAAGTTTTTCGCGATAATACCGAACGTGCTGGATTAAAATAAGTTTACTGTAATTTAGGCAAATTTCAAGGCCATGTGGGAGGAACTAATCAACTTATTAAAGAAAGGGAATTTTTACTAATAACTTCTTCTGGTTAGAATATTTAAAAGTTAATAAAAGTGTGTTTAATGCCTTAATACCATTCTTTCAATTGCAGAACTTGCCGTTGAGCTATTTTCAGAAGTGAAGTGTGGTAGAAGTTTAGAAAGATTAACTCTCGAGGATGCTTCAGAGATAAGTCGCAATGCTTGTATCTCGCCTTGTTCGTTAGTCCTTGCTTTGCTGTATTTGGAGCAATTGAAAACATCAAATCCAGCTTATGTTGATAAAGTTGCGTCATCTGATCTCTTCGTCGTATCTCTTGTATGTTTGCTATTATCTTATTATGTTAATAATTACTTTATATTTATGAATTGTCTCTTATTATAATTACAATGTTAGTTTAGGTGTCAGTTTAAATTATTATGAAAAAAGTTTTTTAAATACACATTCATAAATCAAGATATGCTCCTTCTCTATCAATACACTTCTACCAAGGTGTAACTAGCATTTCTATCCCCATTCTATAGAAATTAGGTTTCAGGAAAGATGCGCAGTCTTCGCAGTCGTTAATTTATGTGTAATTTCGTTGTCAATTTTTTTATTTCTTATAAAGTTATCCAAACAACGAAAAATATTAAAATCAGTTGAAGAGAGGTCCTGCAGCTATTTTACTGTTACGTAACAGAAGTAAGTTGCACGTCTGTATTTGAGTGAGCATGTGGCAGAGTTGGGCATAATCATAATTACGATTATAATCACAGGCTTTTGAGATGTGATTAAGATTACGATCATAATCACAGGCTTTTGAGATGTAATTAAGATTATGATTATACTCACAGACCCTTGAGATATGATAACTATTACAATTATAATCATAATTATAAGAATGATTACGATTACACTTGATTGATTTCACGATTACATCTTTATTAAACATATCAGGTCCTTGGATGAGAAAGGGCGAATCACACAATCCAGTTGTTGGTAAATCGAAGTTGAAGTTCTGAAAGTGCTTAAGGGTAGAAAAGGCGAATGTTTACTGTATGGAATGCTGATTCTTAAGTCTGATTGAAAAAGTATGCAATTGAAATTCAATGTTTTAATTATAATTTATATGAGTGATTTATGTTTAAGAGAATGCTAGGAGGGGAGTTTCTGACCCGGGATTCGCCCTTGAAATCAGACATTGAATGTTTCATAGATGATGGCGCTATTCACTTTAACATGGAACTGTGAGGGTATTAAAGGCGAAACAGAGAAACAATGAGAAGCGTCGAGTTGCTTACGTCTTTCTTGAAAATAAAAAAAAAGTCAATTTTTCAGATTCGCCCCTTTTCTTCCAAGGTCGTGATATGAGCCATAACAATGCCAGGAAGACATTTGTAGAGGCTTACAAAAAATAGAAATTATATATATTTGTTAATGCTAAATATAAACCTTCATTTAGCTTGTAATAAAATAATTTATTTGTTGCATGCAGATGGTTGCATCAAAATTCCTGAATGATAGCGGAGAGGAAGACGATGTAATGAATAATGAATGGGCCACATCAGCAGGCATCAGTTTGTCAGATCTGAACAAGTTAGAAAAGGAATTCCTTCACGCAATTGTATGTTTTCTTATTTCCATACCCTTATATTATTCTCTCTCCCTTGTTAAATTCATATTTTACAAGGCTTTCTCCCTTCCAATAGGAAGAAAACCCACTCATTATTTCATATTCAACGTATTATTGTGTTCAATGATGTCAAACACCCCTTTGTGACCAAAATCATTCGGGTATCTTTTAACACCACCAACCTTCACTAGCTTGTAGGCTGTCTTCAAAGCATCTGTTCCAACAAAGATGTCCAGATTGGAGTGGTTCTGTGCAATTGTTCTGCAAATGCTGATATTTTTTTCGTATTAAATTATTAAGATATATATACATTTTAGTATTTAAAATTCAGAGGAATTTGATATTTTGCCTTGATGAATGAAATATGCCATAAAATTAATGAATTAACTCGATTAGGATAAGTCCTAAAATTTACATAACATTTAAGATAGGATTTCACACCTTAAATAGCCTATCTAACTGAATACTTATTTATATTTACTGCTGAGGGGCATTAAAACTGACAAGGGGAGTATACAGCGATGGGGTCACGGATCTGGACCATTTTTTTTTTTCTGGTGATTCTACATAGAAAAATAGTCGACGCGTGTCCAAGCGTTCCGTCCAATGCGTTTTAGGAGCTGAGAAATAAAATAAAATAGGTTGAAAGTGCTTTATTTTTTATATCGAGTTTAGAAAATGATAACGACATGATTCTTTCGCCAATTCATTTGTTTTATAGAGTAGATTAAAGGGAAAATATAATCGTTAAACAATAATTTATATTTCGTCAAATAAATTCAAAAATGTGCTTACGTTTTCAAGTAAACTAGTATTATGCATTTTTTTTTACACCAAAAATAATAGCAGATTTAAAATCAGCACCCCAAAAAACCCTAATGTGGTGAATATCATTGAAAACAAAAAATAACGATTTTTCCCAGTCTGGAAGAGACTAAAAAATTTTAAGTGAAAAAGTAACTTGACGTTTTGAAATTCAATATCTCCCCTTGAGATAATCCAATTTTTACGTAATTGAAATCTTTCAAAAGAAGAAAGACTCCTTTTTCTAACCATATAAATGACTATTGTATTATCTCAAAAAGTACTTCCAAAAAATTGTTCTCAGAATAAAAGTAAAATGTAAACTTTTTTGCATATAACGTCAATCCCAGAACACCTCAATTGGAAGGAAATGTGTCACATTAGGGCCTTTATACCAGGTCTGCAAGTTTAAAATGTCGTTTATTTCTTAAAATATATACACAGTAATTTAAAACAAAGTATAATATATTTCATTCTCAAGTACTGGCCCTCGCTTTCTACACATTTTGTCCATCTCTCGGGCAATTTATGGATACCATTCCAAAAGAATGCTTCATCTTTATTTGAAATCCATTCATCGAGCCATTTTCTTACATCCTCGAAATTGTTAAAATGTTGCTCAGCCAATGAGTGTCCCATCGATGAGAAGAGGTGATAATCAGAAGGCACCAGGTCAGGTGAATACGGCGGGTGGGGTAGGAGTTCCCAACCAAGCGAAGAAATCGTTTCCTTAGTCAATCTGGCTGAATGTGCAGGAGCGTTATCATGCTGAAGAATGACTTTGGCGTGCCTGTGAGCCCATTCTGGGCGTTTTTCGATCAAATTGATCAATTGTTGTCGGTAGCGGTCGGTATTGACTGTTTCGCCGGGTTTGAGAAGCTCGTAGTAGATTACTCCCTTCTGATCCCACCACACACACAGCATTGTCTTCTTCCCAAAACGATCCGGTCTTGCACTCGATGTGGATGGTTGTCCTGGCGTTACCCATGATTTTATTCGTTTGGGATTCTGAAAATAAATCCATTTTTCATCGCCAGTTACAACTCGATGCAAAAAAACCCTTTCTTTCGTGGCGTAAAAGGAGCATTTCGCACACAGTTTTTCGTTTTTCCATCTGTCGTTTGTCCAATTCATGTGGAACCCATTTTCCAACCTTTTGAATCTTTCCCATAGCTCTCAGGCGATCGGAAATGGCTTGCCTAGTGACATTCAACTGTTCTGCCATCATTTGTTGGGTTTGGGTATTGTCTTCGTCTAATAAAGATTGCAATTCGACGTCCTCAAACTTTTTTGGTAGATTTTCTCGTTTTTTATCAGTAACATCAAAATCACCACGTTTGAAACTTTGAAACCAACGTTCACATGTCTTGACGGTTGGAGCAAGATCGCCATAAGTCTGAACTAGAATTCGATGACATTCAGATGCCTTTTTCTTTTGATTAAATAGGAAAATCATGACATGCCGCAAATGCTCTTTATTTGGCTTAAAATTAGACATTTTTAACACCAAAGAAAGGTATGATACGTCTGCGTAAACGACTTAAAAACAACTGACTTTTGTAAACAAATGACTAACAAACAAGATAGCGTTTAGAGATAAGCAAATCCTTCAATAGGCTAAGAGCGCATTCTATTGGAATTAAAACGACATTTTAAACTTGCAATCCTGGTAGACCCTCCAAGTTTGGTTTGGATCTGGTAAATATTCTTTGAAATATGGCCGGATTGTTGAATCTTTAACAAAATTTTAGGGGTCCCCCTTAGCAAAATTTAAAATACATTTTTTTAAATTTTTTTAATATTCCCAAAATTTGAATTTAGGGTTTTTTCAATGTGCTAAAAACGAATCTGGAATAGAATAACAATTCTAAAGATACCAATAACTCAATTTCGCAAAAAATTGACTAATGCAGATGTGAAATTTGAAAGACGATATCTAAAACAAGTCTCATTAATAATGCAAAAAAACATTAAATATTTTCTGATATTATTTTTAGGACTGGAGTGTTTTTATAAGAGATAGTGAATTTTGGAAGAAATTACGTTCCGTTGAAACAAGGCTAGCTCTGACCGAAGGTAAGAAGAGAGGATGGTTTTCATACACAGATTTGGAGGCTCTACTGGACCAAATAAATGCTTATCTCCTTGCACAAACTTTGTTTGCGGTTAGTACCATTAATAATTTTTTTTTTTTTTTTCTAAAGTTTTGACCAAGACTTTGTAATCAATTTTTACGTGTAACGTTTATATCTCAATCAAGTTAAAAAAACTATAACATAATAATCAGAAGAAAACTAAGTAAAATGTTATTTATTTTTTATGTTTTTTGAATGTATAGTTGTTAATAGAATCCAATCAATTCTGAACCTATGGCCTTTTAAATCAACCGCCAAAACAATTTTCCAAATGATTGATATTTTGAAGTTATAAGAATACTAACGTTTTCCAATAATAAAAACTAAAATCTCTTTTTTTAAATACTTCTAATTTTGATTAAATTTAGCAAACAAATATTTTGTCTAAAAAAGGTCAGACTCGCAAGAACTGCACCAACTTAGGACGTTTCTGTTACTATCCCGAGTGTCATTTGCAAAGCCTAGGATAGACAAAGTTAATGTTTTATCTTAATCTTTCTTGAAAAATGTTAAATGAAATCTCAAAAGAAACAAGATCTTAGCCAGAGCAGGAAACTGTCAGTATTCTAAGCAAATATTACTCCTTTTAAGAACCAATCTCTCCGAATGAGATCTCTCTATCATAACTCTACATAAGAACTGTAAGGCAAACGCATTCAAATACAGTAGAACCTCTCATTTCCGACCTTCCCATAACCGACACCTCCCGATATCAGACCGTCTGTGATTCACACGCGCCCGTTGGCGAGCCTGTCCAGACTTGAAATAGTGATTCATCTACAACACTTTGCTTTGTTTTTTGTCAAAAACTGTCACTTCTGCCGTGATTGTTAATCTGGAAAGTGCTGTAATCTTGTAATGTTCAATAATTGTTAACAAAGAGTGACTTGTTGAAGCTGATGTTTCAGAAGTTACCAATGGAGATCTTAACACTGACAATCATTGCTGTTGTGCAGAACAAAACCGTGGAGGAAGAAATCGACTCGGATCAATACGAAAACACCAGTGACGACGTAGTGAGTCATTTTGCTGCTAAGGACGCCTTCGACGTAGCGAAGAGATACATCGAGCAACATCCGAATCCAACTGCAATGGATGTATTGTGGGCAAAAAAGTGGAGGGACACTTCCGCAAAGTCAAGATTAACAAAATTAAAACAAAAATCCATAACTGAATTCTTTAAATGCAGTATGCTTAAATTTTGTTTGTCTTTTCAAAAGAGTAAATGTAGATAGCAACAGTTTTACAATTACAATAAAGTGGTATTACAGTTTGTGCTGTACATTATAGCTGATTTTACAACTTTGGAAGACTTTTTTTTTTGTATGCTCCTCCCGATATACGACCTTTTGACCGTTCCGACCATGTCCCGGTCCCGACATGGTCAAATATGAGAGGTTCTACTGTATATCATTAAAATATGGCAAATTTGTCACCTACATCCTGCAGTTAGGTACTTAATTCTCCTAAATAGCTACTGTCAATTTATTGTGCAGTGTGCGTTGGTTTTCATTTAATAATTAATGAGTAGTAATAAGTAATTTTTTTTATATTTAGCTATATTTTTCAGGTATCAGCCGTTTGTCTGGCCAGCTATGCCGCTGGAATGCTGACTGTAATTGGTTCAACAATGGTTGCGACTCAGCTTGTGTATACTCCTCGTTACCCCTCACCTTGGAATGAAATCCCAATTGAACCGATGAAAACTAATCATGTGCTGTTTGACCCTGAATACAAACATAGGCATGAAATTGAGATTACAGATTTGTTCCTTAAAGATTCTCATCATTATAATGGTAAGTAAATACAGTGGTTTAATAAATTTAACCACTTGGGGTGCCTACTCTGAGCCTTATGTGGCAATAGCATTGGCTTCGTTAGATGCATTACAAGGAGTGTAAAGGAGAGGATCAGGGTTAAAAAAATAAATATTTGAAAATTAATTCAGGATATTACACAGGATTTTAATAAATTATATTTTTTCGTCTGTTTGACCAATGAAAACACGAATTCTTTGTAAAAGTACATAAAATTGGCAGAAGTTCAATAGTAAAAAACACAATTACTTTGTCTCAAAATCGTTTAGTCCTTGCTCGACATGTTTCACGCTTTTTTGACTTTTCAGGAGCTTTTAACTTAAATGTTAAAATTTATGTATTACTTTAAAATTTCACATTAGAGTATAGTATCGCCTTCATTTCTTAAACACTATTCAAGTTTATTTGTATAATTCATTTATTTATATAAATTTTTAGCAATGTATATTCTATTCAGTTTATCAAAAGATATGGGGCCGCTTTAACAAATAAAGAGCTCTACCACAAGGATACTATGGCTGAGAAAATATAAACTCAGAGGATATCCTCACTCAAATTTCCCATCCCTGTAAGTCAATTTTTCCAACTTGTAAGGAGAGTATTAAAACTGAATAAAATAAAACTATAATGATCTCTAACTTGCAACTTATAAGTATAATAATTTTCGATTTAACACATACCTTCGGTAACATTTAAACATTAAAACTTGCCTGAATGGCCTAAAATAGATTTACACAGTAATGCTTGAATGTTTGAAACCAGTTCGATTTACGCGATGTAATCGTCAATTTTAGCGCGTTCTATTTTTTTTTTTTTTAATTCTATTACCATCATGTCCGGGAGGATTCTAAAGAAACCAATAACTCAATTTCGCTAAAAATATACTTATGCAGTTGTGAAATTTGAAAAACGATAACCTCTCATGGAGGGAGGAAACAAGGCAAAATTCAATGGCTTCTCTCGTGCTTTATGTTCTTAAAACTTGTATTCCTTCATGATTTAAAGCCCTTATTTTAAATATATGCCTATTTTCTAGCATTTATCCTTTTTTTGCAGGGACTGAGAATGATTGCTTGGAGAAGGATGACCTTTTGGAAAATTTGTGCAACGACAACGATTTTAGCTCTAAATTGGCAGTTTCGATCGAAAACATATCACTGTTTTATCAACATTATCTTGTGCCAATGACGTATAACTTGATAAGTTTTCCTGAAGCCTGGAAGGATCCACAAATACATTTATTTACACATTAATTTCATAGAAGTTTTTTCTTTTTGACTATCCTTCAGTTGTTTATGACTGTTCTATTATTTCAGTTTATATGAAGACATAAATATTAAAATGGGTCTATATTTATTCTATTATTTATTGATGGATACCAAAGGTCTACTTTACAGGAGACTAAATATTTCATAAATGGGCTTTCATTGGCTGTTAACTGTTAGAAATTAAGGCTGTTTTCTTTCGAATTGTTTTTAATATTAGTACTCACATTGTCAATATTATTTAAATATATAAAATGTATTTTCACAAAGTAAAATGATTTATTTTTATATGTTTCTAAATACTAGTAAAAAAACATACTTAATTACTCAGTGTTAAATATAATAGTTCATCTTAACAAATATTTTATCTTGTGATTCATTTCTATAGTTGTTATACTCTTGAAATTACCTAATAAAATTAAGTATCAAGCAAAATAGTTACAACACACAAATAATATTTGTTATTGGAGAATTCTATTATTATAAATACTGCATAATTATTGTGACTAGTTTTTATTATTGGTAATCTTTGCCAGTTTAAATAATATTATTGTTTCATATGTTATTTTTGAATAGTTGAATTTGCTGACTGTTTCAAACATTTTGTAACAAGTAATGAGACTATTACATTACCAGTGAAATGTAGGATTTTCATGTAATTCAGAATTAATAAATGTTTGCATTGTAAAATCTTTCTTTTTTCTTTTTTTTTGTCCTGTATTAAAATGTGTTAGAAATAATTTATTAATTTTTGTTGTGGTGAATCAACTTCTGGGCTATGAGTGCTGATGTTGATACAGCATAAAATTGTTGAAGAATACATAACATTAAACTTTAATGATCATATTTTTGGTCAGATTAGGTCTTATTTTTTTTAAATTTAATTTGAGTAGGCACTGATTTTTATGCTGAAACTCGTCGCTTATATAAGTAGAGGATTACAGATATTGAATGATTCTTAATAGAATAAATCTAAGCAATAATCATTGATGAAACGGAGAATAAGGTTTTTTAACACACATATTTAATAATTGCCTAAACAAACCTTGGCTTTTCCTTAAAATATTTCACAAAAGAATAGATGTATTTTTACTATCGTAACCTTTGGTTAGTCTCGAAAAAAATTGAGGTAGTACGGGAATGTAAAAATGCATTTTATTTTTTATCATAAAACTTAATTGTGAGATATACATTTTCCAAGAAATTTTGGTTTTCTTCTTTTTATTCGACGGGATGCCACATTCAGAGCTGAGAATTTATTTTAATCCCCCAAATTTTGAGCGAAAAACCATCTGCGGCTGACAACCCATGTTTACCTGGCCTTTCTACTACAAAAAAAAAAAATAAAATAATAATAATGTAACTAATAACATTTCAACCACGTTGCCTTCAACAAAATAAGCTGTGGGGGGGGATAGAAAAAACTTCACAGTTTCTTTAGTCATATATTGTTAACATTAACTGTAATATATGTAAATATCATAAATAAAAGTAGAAAACAATCCAAAATAAAATTACTGTCATTACTTCTTAAGTAATATTTATAACAAAAATAATAATACATGATCCTGGAAGACAAAAATGGTTAATTTACAAATAGAAGCTCGCAAGGAACTAAAAATCATTACATCGAAGAATAATTTACAATTACACATGAAATATTTGGTTTAAGAGAACCTTATTAAATATTGCATTAGGTTCTAATTAAATTTTATTTTGGAGACCCGGTAGCCGTGAGGGTTAAGGCATTAGCTCTTAACACTCCGTGCCAAAGGTTGTGGGTTCGATTCCCACTAGGGGCGGTGGCTTTTCTTTCGAAAAAAGAAAAGGCATCACCCCTATCCTGGCTAGAAAAGGGTGGTAACCTATAGATAACCCGTCCTAAAATTCGTAGATAATAATAAATGAATGTTAAAATTTAAATAAATAAATTTTATTTTTTAATAAATAAATATGCCTATTAATATTAAAATTTATTTTTATTTTAGGAATAAAATTACAACAAATAAATATTAGTAGCAACAGCACAAGCAACTCTTTGGATGGATTATTGATTGATTATAATGGTAACTATATATATCAAAAAAATAATTAACTCCGACCTGTTTAACTTGTGCAATGGTATGGTTCAATGCTTGAATGTAGACATTTCGAACATTTACATAACAATTAATTCATCAATTTAGTCTTACTAATGGAAGAAAAGTAGAATATGATTTTTATAATGTTAATTTACCAAGGCTTTGATAATTGGTAACAATTTCCTCTAGCATAACGATCCAAATAGTATACAGGTTTCTCAAAGAACAATAAAATGAATTTCACAAATTCCTCACAGTCCTCTTCCATCTCGTAAAAACATTCTGAATGCGCCCGAAACATTTTTAGGTGAATGAAGACTGAAAACATTACACGGAGGCTAATGTGCAAATTATAAACAATGCATCAAGATCCTCTAAATACCAAATAAAAATGACAAAATAGACTGTAGGAGGGAAAATCATCGACTTTCACACAAGTCAATAGTAAGAAAAGCGTTAACAAGAGCCTAACATTAATGGAACAGGAAGCACTTATGAATACACAAATTGATTTAACAGGACTAGAACTTGTAGACTATTGTAAAAGGTTTGGGAAACATTGCATTGAGGACAGAAGTTTAAAAGGAATCATTTATATTTTCTTTAAAGAAAGAGAAAATAAATGCTCAATTAGAATTTGAAAAGTTCTAATTTTTAAGCTGACATTATTAGATATTTCTGTCATAAAAACAAAAAAAGGCTTAGTTTTCTCTTCTCAGAGAAAATAAAGCTAAAAAAAATATTAACTAGGCAATTTTTGTGAATTTAAGTCAATATAGATAAAAACCTCAATTCTATACATACATCGCACAACTTATTTCCAAATACTGACTTCACACTTTTTTTTTTGCAATAAATTATAGATTTTTACTTTTTTATATCTAATGTATACAATAATTAGTTAAAATATTGCAGCTGTTGCTTACATTACTGAACACGAGAGGAAACTTCCTCTAACTCTAATAAAGAGTTAAAAGGAGAAGGGTGTTACTTAAAGAATGTGCCCCTTTGAGAAGGGTTGAAGTTCACTAGATAAATTAAATTGCTATTCAAGTAAATTTCTTTATTTACCTTTAGTTTTAAATATTTATCAAAAGAGGAAGTTACCAATTAATAATTTAGCAGATCTTAAAACTTTATATTAAGTCAATTAAATATAATATCAGAGAAACGTGCTGTTGGCATTATAAAAGGGCGGCAACCTATAGATAGCCCGGCGTTAATAGCCCAAATGTTGATACGCCGTTAAACCTTAAAAAAAATAAAAAAATTATATATATATATATATATATATATATATATATATATATATATATCAGAGAAATTTTTTAACTGACGTAATGTCCCTTAAAACCTTTACTGCCAAAGGAAATTACGAAATCTGAACTCTCTGCCCAATACCTCTTTAGGCAATAGAGATTCGAACATGCAAAGCCTGTCTGGGCACTGAACGTGTCCATCTTTACCATAGTTATTGTGCTTTTTTTTTTTTTTATGGTGCTTCGACAACTAGGTCATTAGCGCCGACATCCAGGCTGCAGCAAGGAATTTTACCAACAATCCGTGGGATGAGAAAATTCCTGCTGCCGGTGGGGATGAAACCCACCATCTCGCACTTATGAATCTAAGGCGCTAGCCACGGGAGAACCCTAGTTATTGTGCTGTGAGTATTTTTAATTCAGTTTTATCAAGATGAGCAATAAAAACATGATAACTAGGATGAAAATACGCATTTGTCTTTAACATTTTTTGATCTACTGGTTTTATGAAAGTCTGGAGGTGTGGTGGTCAGGATTGCTAAGGCATCTGGAGTGATGGCCCCCCCCCCCAAAAAAAAGTGGCTTTGCTAGAAAAAGGTGGTAGGTAACCTGTAGGAAACCCACCCCAAAAATCTTAGTCGCGTGTAAGTGGACATTCAAATTTAAATAAATTAACTATCAAACTCTGGTGTCACAGAAGTCAATTCTGTGCTCGTCCCCTGTAAGAGACTATCAATTTTAATGACCAAAATTAAATGAATACTTTAATTTAATGTGTTTACTATCACCAACCTTGCTAGAAGAGATATTGAGTTAATTTCCTACAAGAAGCAGAGAAAGGGAAGACACTAAATAGGAGTAAAAGCCCTAGAATTGAATTAAAAATTTAACTAATTATAAATAATTTTATCTCCTTTTAATTTAAGTAATTTAATATACCTCAATGTTTTGAGTTAAAGTACCTACTGCTTTATATCATAGGTTTCTTGTTAAAGTAAAAAATAAATATCGAAAGTAAGTTTGTTTTTTTATTTTCTCAAAAGGTACTAACTTGTTAATTATTTAATTCAATAAATGTAATTTACTAAAATCTACAGATCTATCAATTCAGTGCTTTTGAATAGAAATGGTCCTTCATTTTTAGTTTAACAAACAATCAATAAAGGACGGAAAGGAGCGAGTTATATGAATTTAATGACGATTCCTCATCTTAAAAACGACCCTTACAGTTTGGCCCCATTTTTGTCTATATATTTTACGATCTATTATATATAAATGAACATCGTGAAGTATTTAAATATCCAAATCTTCAACTGTAGCAGATAGAAAAACTTTTATCATTAATGATATGTTTTAAAACACTGCTTCACATCACTTTCTTAATATCTTTATAAATCAGGAGCTTGGAGAAGGATGAGCAAACCAAGTTTTGGGAGATCATTTTCTATATTCTTGAGGAAAGTAAGGGTGAATATTTAAACTATGAACATAAAAATCAAATTATGGACAAATAATTAACTTTATTGTTACATTTCTATTTATGTCTTATAGAAAAAATCATAATAAAACTGTTCATCGTTTGAAAAAAAAAAAACTAAAACTACCAAAAACTGTAGATCAAAAAAACTTTGCAACTCAAAATTCTTTGTTTTCTACTTTTAAGACATTCCAAACTGACAAAATGAGGCGCCCAACTAACTCTGAATGAGCCGTAGCGTAAAATCAAAGGTCTTTTTTTACCACAATTATTGAGTTATTACAGCAAAGCTACTTCATAAAACAAAATTTCTTCTTTAGTACCCTAATCATAGCACTGATGATGGAATTTCTGAAAACGGTTTTGCGGTACCAATATAACACTCGTGGTGGAAAAAGGAATTTCATTTGATTTACACCATATTTTTTGATTTCTAGGAACCAAAAAATATATTCATATTTTGGGGTTATGCATCCCAAAATATTTATTATTTATTATTATTATTATTATGTTTTTAAACTGGATTTTTCCAGTACACCCTTCATCCTCCAAGCTCTCAAAATAAACAAGGTCACTAATAAAAAAGGCAGCTGAAGCATTCTAATTTCTAACAAACTTAAACTAAGCTGTACATAAACCATATCTGCTTATTCAAGGTACTTCTGAAAATGTGTTAATTTTTCTAGGCTGCCAAATGTTCTAAGCTACCCTAAAGATATTTTTGATAATACAATTCTCTATTTATAAAACATAAATATAATTTTAATTAAAACGAGAAAAAACCTGTCGAATATGATCTGTTGGTTCCTTTATATCTAAATAACAATTTTCTCCAAATGACTAGATATGTGCAAAACACACATAAAAAAAGTTTGGAAATCACTTAGAACTCTAAGAGAAATATATTAATTAAAAACATGGCGATTGTTTAAAATTAAGAGAGATAGGTTTTGTTTCTCAATAAAAAATAAACCAGTTCGAAGGCAGAAAAGTAGTAGCACAGATGAGGTGAATACCAGCCCACTCTACAATATTAAAAGTGGAGTCATTCCCAGCAAACAACCGATAGTCACTCCAATTACTCGTCCCTGAAACAAAGTAAATTTTGTAAATTGTTTTCACTTTAAATTAATAAGTAGTGTCTCAGATGGCTGGGCCTCTGGGAGTGGCTTTAATATAGAATTACGTTTGTATTTCTTATAACCGACTGTTGTAATTATAAAACAATTTTTGAAAGTTAGCCATCACTATTTGTAATGACATCAAGCTTAGAATGATCACTCATGACTTGTAATCATTTACTTGATTAAATGCTCAACACAGTTTTCAAATGAGAAAAAATTATGATTTATGCCGATATAAACAAAAAAAAAAAAAAAAAAAAAAAAATTATGGTATAGCAATTCCGTATTTGACCTTGTTTCATAGTAATGATTACTAACCAAATTTGAAGCTGCTTTTGTACTTGACATATTCATCTGGATAGGTGTAAGATCCGGAGGTTTTATTCCAACACTAACAGCAAGTCGTTCAACATAATAAGCAGATCCAAGGCCAAGAATGTCAGAAAATGTATTTCCGAGAGCTGCTGCTGCCATTGTTGACACTGTGATTATTGTTCCTAATTTTACTTCAATATAGTCCCCCTGAAAATCGGCATTTAGGCATAAGAAGAAATAATCCATAAATTTTTCTGTATTTATATAATAATATTAATGGGATGAAAGCAATTATGTTTTGTTGTAAATATTTTAACAAACGTCATTAAAAAAGAAAAGTAGTCAGAGGACTGATAGCCATGAGTGTTAAGGTATGAGCACTCTGTGCCTAGGCTCGTTTGTTTGATTACCAGTACAAGTGGTGACTTTTCTTTCGAAAAAAAAAAATCAGAAATAAATTTTAATGTCCATTATAATTAACTCAGAATTTTAGGGCAGGTTATCTACATGTAAACACGCTCTTCTAACCAGGATAGGGATGATGCCTTTTCTTTTTCCCAAAGAAAATCCACCACCTCCAGTGGGAATCAAACCCACAACCCTTGGCACAGAGTCTTAAGTGTTAATCAGAAATAGTTTTTAAATAAAAGCGTAATACTCACACAAAGGATCATGACTGCATTGTCCAGAAAGCCAAATCCGATGAAAGGAATAGCATTGTGCACAAACACTAAAACAAACAAGAAATTAGACCAAAATTTAATAAAGCTTATAGAAACATCTCTAAAACTAGAGTTTAATATATACTACTTCTGATAATATAATATAAAGAGTTTTCATTGTTGCAATAAACAGCCTCTTTTTAATTTCAGTCTAATTAAAACAAAAAAAAGTGTTTGAACTCTCCCTATTATCAAATTTGTAGGTAATGATTAATTGTAAAATATTATTTGAATTAATATAAATTAATTGTTCATTAAGTTTTGTTTCAATATAATCTACTTTCATTAAATATTTGTTAATGATTGGAAAAAAACTTGAACATAGATAAATTAATTGATTCTCACCTTGCATTAATTGACGGGATGTTGGCTTTGGCACAATTTCCGCTAAAAATAAAAAATGCATATAAAAATAAATTATAAAAGGAATTTAAAGTAGATAAAAATCTTAAGCTTTGAGCATTCCACCAAAAAATACTATAGTTAATATTTACAGACCTAGTTATTATTATTTGTGCTTGGCTTTCCTTTCAAATCACATATATAAGATATGCCAAATGGAAAGCATATCATTTTTAGCATACATAGGTAATTAAAAAAAAAAGAAGGAAAATGGTGAGATATTGGCTTATAATGTGCAGATTTTACAACTTGCACTAGGATTGCTATAAGATATGCATCAATCTAATGTAGAAATGACAATAAAACTTACTGTTTGTGAAAATTAATAGAACTAACAGTTTGACACAAGCACTTCATACAATAAAAAAAAACTTCCATTATATCTTAAAAGAATCAATGAAGATCACTGATGCCGCATTGATTCGGAAGAGTCAAGTTCTTCTAATCTGACAGGAGGAAATGGTTTTGCAAGCACAAAATATTGAAAGTGTGGCCACAAACACCATCAGCAGACATATTGCATCCCACCAATATCATTTTAAGACCATTTTCAAGGATGTCTCGGTGCAGACTAAAGCACAATCTTCAATCCTATGTTCATGCTTTTTCTCAGCAATTTCTATTGGATTATTAGACTATCATCAAGTTTCCTTTAAGTTTTTATCTGTTCTTTGGACAACCATTGCACGGCTTAAAAACTGCAATTTAATTTATTAATTTTTTCAAACAAACTGTTGTATATTTTTATATTAATTTATTTTTGAGTGGAATGTCTTGAAGCGTGGTTCTTTGCAGAATGCTGTTCACATTATTTACAAAAGTAGCTTGTTATTAACCAATTCCCATCAATATTCTCCCGTAAATGCTGTAATGGTGCTTCTCATGATTTAATATGGAATTTTCACCCTGAGAAATTGATTTAACATTTCTCAAGTTAGTTGCAAGCGATACTTATCAGAAGATATTTACTAGTATCCATGGTCGCTAATTCTTCTGAGAGTTTTTCCAAGCCATTTCTCATCAATATTTATTTATTTGATTTATTTTATTAACTGATTGAAATAAATAAAACAAAAAATCATTGAGAGGAGATCGTTGACTGTTGGTGATGCGAAGGTAGAAATTGTCAGGGCACAGTCGTTGTCTCTTAATAAAACTAAATTTTTTATACAAAAATGAGTTTTATTGTAAGTTGACGTTTCGGTTTGAAATTCAAGCCTTCATCAAATCTGTAAAAACAAGTTCCATGTGCCCTGATAAGGCTTGAATTTCAAGCCGAAACATCGGCTAACAATAAAACTCATTTTCATATAAAAAATGTAGTTTTATTAAGACACAACGACCGAGCCCTGACAATTTCTACCTTCTCAAAAAAATATTCAAACTCCTATATCCAGAAAAAATCCTGCATTAAAGAAGAAATCAAGGTAAGTTCAACAAATTTCTCAATAGTGTTATTATGTTTTGAACTACTATTAAGCGTAAGAAACAGAAGCAAAATAAAAAAAAAAAAAAAAAAAAAAAAAAAAAAAAAAAAAAAAACACTAAAATCAGAATAGGAATATTTAAATTCAATAACGTAATTAATTTTTGAGCATTATTAAATAAAACATTAGTGTAACTACTTAAATGAGATAAAATCAAACAAGGAGATCAATCAAAAACAGCACAAATACCTTTAAATTAAAAGAACATTCCATGTAGTTCAGATATCATAAGTGTTAGTTCAATTACACAGAAACAATAAGTTTCATCATTGAATAAATTCTTTATTAAAACATAAAATGTTTAAAGTTACAACAAAATACACTTATAAAATACTAAGTAATAAAAATTTTAATTGAATAGTATTAAAATAATTAAAAGTGGGATGCCTCACGATTTTGTGCAGCATCTTCTCCTTATCTTTCCAATTTTAGAACATGTACTACCAAGGCAACTATTAAAAAGTCCGACTTGCAGGGACAGAGTCTCTTAGCGAGGTTCCATTTAACTCCCAAGCGCCATTAGTAAAGGAATAGAAGCAGTTAGGTTCTCATCTTTTGTGAAAAATATACAATGAAATCTCAAAGTGAAGTAATATAAGATTTTAAGCACCACAACAGGAAACTGATTGCATCCTAAGCGGAAATTACTCTGTCCTCTTTCTCAAAGTCCGCTCTTGGAAACACTATAACTACGCTTCTCATTTTCTTGCCTTGTTTTACTGAAATACTCAATTTACTGTTAAATGCAATTAAAAAAAAAAAGTTATGTAAATATAGACAAAACTCCTCTGAAAAGAACAAAACTAACAATTTTGAAGTTTTAAGCACTTATTTCTCTGATTAACATGCCCCGTCAAAAATTACATCGGAACCTTTTTTGTAGAAAATTTAGTAAGCTTCTGAATGGTCACCTTCGACTTACCACGATTACTTACCCAACCGTTCTCGAGATATTTTAGAAAATATACCAAGATCCGAAAACTTTTTATGTCTATTAATAAATTTGTTTTTTTAATACTTCCTTATTTCCAAATGCAACCAAAATTTAAATATCTTAAAGTAGATGAATGAAAATTAGTTAACTGAAAATTATTTTGGAAAAGTAGTTGTATCAATTTTTCTCGTAAACGGTTACAGATATCCCTTTAAAAATGCTTTCATTCGTTTTCCTGCGTTAAGCTACCTATAAAATGAGTACCTGCAAACTTATGAACTTGAAAACATAAGCGTTATAATTTTTTTCGCACGAATTTCGCTCCAAAAACCATGTCCTGGTGGATAACGAACTTGACCTTTCAAATTAGACAAATGATTTTTGTACCAAATTTCATCAAAATCGAACCACTTTTGAGCCAGTGATATAGCTAAAAAAAAAAATCTGAAAAGTAAAATGTCGGCACTTCTGGATTGTGTCATAAGGTCAACCTCATAAGTGGGTTTCTTCCCTATGATGTGAAGGGGGAAATACACTAAAAGCGTAATAAATGTTTAGGTATTTTATAAAATGATGAATTTTGCCTATGTATTATACTTAAATAATTATAAGCTATTGGTTATTGGCTTTAATTGTTAGATATCACACACAACTTTGTAAACTGTACTACCTTCTTCTGAAGAGCGCACTTCACTCTCAGATCCTGATCACATACATGTAAAGCATTAAATTAATCACAGAACACTAATTTGACACATATGAGGAATTAAATCACTTAGGAATTACATTAGGAAAATAACCAACAAATACCATAACCCAACAGTCTCTCACTGAATCAATTATAACTTTGTGTGCAGTAAGAATATCAAAATACAATGTATATTAGAGCCGTATTTTTTATTTCTGTCCTATCTAAATTTTAAGGGTGAAAACTACCCCTTGACAGTGTAACTTAGGGGAAGCAATAAACTAAAAAACTGTCAACAATTTGGCAAAGTAAGATAAAACGAAATTGTCAAGATTTCACCTAAAGAAACTTTAACCCATTTGCTGCTGAACATTGGAAGGCTTGACCTTGATCAGATGCTACAGGGCTGGTGCCTCAACAACCACCGGGTGCTTGGTTCTGAAAGCAGATATATATAGGTCTGAGGGCTAACGGTCATAAAGCTGGCATGGTTGCCTTTGTGTCTAAACTAACTACTAGCAATTCTAAGAGTAGTATACTTAGATACCACTAGATGCTGGTTCTGAGGCAGTTATTCTGAATCACAGATCTGTGTTAGTAGCACTGGAGGCGAGCTGCTTTGTCCACGCAGATCTGTCCTAGTAGCACAAGGGGGGCTCACTGGCCCAGCACACAGATCTCTGTTAGTAGCAGTAAATGGGTAAACAAAGGATTTAATAGTGACCTTTACAATGATCTTCATGGCAATTTCAAGGACACCTTAACTTTGTTTAATATGGACCTCTTTTCTTTTTTTTCATGGCGCATCGAAATCCATGGTGTAGCGAGGAATTGTCTCAACGAGCAGTAAGATGAGAAAATTTCTGCCGTCATTGGGATTCGAACCCACCATCTCCCGCATGAGAATCTAAGGCATTAGCCACTAGACCACAGGGAACCCCCCCCCCCTCTTTTTATATCAACAAAACGAAAGACCAGATAATTTTATGCCCAAATATGTTCAAATTTTGACCCTGACAATGACCTTCATGCTTATTTTAAAATCAACACAATTTTTTTTTTATTTAACGGAACTCAAAATCTCCAATCTTACTTCAATTGAATGAAATTTTAACTTATGAAGAGGACAGGCACTTGTTATCTTATGATAAACAATTGTTAACAGGATTTTTACTAATTATCTCTTCTTATATAAGTAAACTATTTACCATTTATATCTATTAAAATGTTTGATTTTTTAATTGAACTAAATTATTTATTTATTACGTCCATCATGCAGGAGCTGCATAACTAAGCACGTTTCTTACCAACGTGTTTAGTTTACCCTACATTCCTTAAAATGACCGATATAAATAGAAAATAAATAGTTTTGCTATATCCCACTAGTATTTCTAAAGTGACACAAATCAAAAATCAATTCAATCAATAATTTTTTATTTATGACTTTGAAAGACATCGTAAATATCTCTTTATCAACCACCAAAACTGTATGTACCTAGTTACAGAGCTTGTACACCAGAGGGCACTTGTGTCATCCTTCCTGTCTTAATGCTACGCCCCCTACATAGGCCAGAGTGACACATTTTCAGTTGAGTTTTATTTTGAGTTGTGTCACTTTAAAAATACTAATGTGATATCATTGTATTTGTAATAAACAGCTGACTGAATTATTAATTTATTTTTTGTTGGAGTATATTCCAACTTCTAATGGACCAATTTCGCTGGTTAATGAACTTGTTTGTTATGGGAATGCCATATACCAAGTTACAAACACACACTTAAACAAACATATATATATATATATATATATATATATATATATATATATATATATATATATATATACATTTTAACAAGGAGCATTTTTTGGAAGATCAAAAATTCTTTTTTTACTGAGTTTAACCTCAGTAGCTATATTCATCTGGAATATACTAAAAGTAATATAGTCTAAAATGTTTAGGTATTTATATTCTCAAATTTGCTAAGGAATATAAAAAATAACATAAATAATGCAATACAACATGCGTCAGTGTACTAAAATACAACAGGCCTAAGCATAGCATAATATGGTAATATTAAAAAAAAAAGCACTAAATTCTAAAAAATATAAAATTGTGGTTAAATAATTTTCATGCAAATAATCTTCACATAAATAATATTCTAGTGATATACAGAACAAATAAATGAAAATTAAGTACTTACGATTATGTTCTTTATGGTTAGCACAAAATAATTAATATAGTTAATTCAAGGATAAGGGATAAATGAATATAAAAGTCTCACATATTGAGTAATACCTGTTTCTTAAATTAGTATAATTGGAGACCCGATGGCCGTGAGGGTTAAGGCGTGAGCACTTAACACTCTGAGCCAAAGGTCGTGGGTTTGATTCCCACTAGGGGTGGTGGCTTTTCTTTAGAAAAAAGAAAAGGCATCAGCCCTAGCCTGGCTAGAAAAGGGTGGTAACCTATAGATAACCCGCCCTAAAATTCCTAGTTAATAGTAAATGGACGTTAAAATTTAAATAAAAAAATTAGTATAATTAAACATTTAAAATAATTTTTTGTGTGTTTTCGTCTCCTAAACAAATTCAATGGCTCATAGTGTTAATTTTTTGTATGATTAACCACTTCATTCTTGAAATTACTTTTTCAAAACTGTAGTACGAGATATCTCAAGATCTACTCAACCGATTTAGTTAAATGTTAAAATCAAAATTCTTAAGAACATTATCTAAGAAGTGATGAAGGTAAAATTATTTTTTTAGACATTAAAGCTGTTTGAAAAAAAAATGTACAACTTAAAAACATGGCGCAATAAATAATCCTATTGCTGTCTTAGATAAAATCTGTACCTGAGACGCTAAGAGTTGTAACTCCGGTAGTTAAATAAAATAAATACTGAACAGTAATAATGGAGTAGTAGTTAAAAAGAATAAATGGCAACGTTCAAGAAATTTCAAATTGTACACTGCTGAAATTAGTATAAAAGATTGCAGACGTTTTACCCTCCTCTTATAAATTATGTTAATTGTGAGTTATGACCTTTGGGGTAATGATATAAAAAATATTTGTTATAAATCTTAACAATATCAGTAGAATAGGTCTTCAAATATGTAATACACCAGGTTGAAATAATTCATTTTGAAAATGAAATGGTTAAACCAAACAAAAATACTTGGTGCAGAGTTTACACAGCAGATACATGTAAACAATGCACTCAGACACAGCTCCATAATCAGGGTGTAAGCAAGGTATGATCAATAATGACTCAAATCACCACGACTTCTTCTTTCAGTTTGACCACCTCTCCTACTTGATACACTATCCACTACTGCCTGCTTGACCTGTCTTAGTATGTTCTTTAATGTTTTATGGTCTCCTGGATGAAATTGATTTTACCAATGTGGTAACCAGACATTCTGTTGGCTTCCTCTGGTCAAATCCAGACTACCTTAAAACATTAAGTAACATGAACCGTGTATGTCTACGAGAAAAACAAGTTTCCTTTCTTTAGACACTGCTCTCCCATTTTCTTGCAAGGATTTAAACAATTAATTTTTGTCATGAACTCCTTACAAAAAATTTGACATAAAGAATTTTAAAATATTGATTTATCCCCCCCCCCCCCCCCACTGAGACAACTTGTTCATAAGGATATCCATTCTAGAAACATCAAATAATACAAACTTGTTTTCTTATACCCTACATTAGTGCTAGCTTAAACAAACATCAGCACTTCCAAAGTTTATACCATTAAACTAGCATAATCGAACAGGTCACTGATATTTATTTATTTAATTTAACGTCCATTATAATTAACTAAGAATTTTAGGACGTGTTATCTATAGGTCACCACCCTTTTATAGCCAGGATAGGGTTGATGCATTTTCTTTTTTTCTAAAGAAAAGCCACCACCCCTAGACGGAACCAAACCCACAAACCTTGGCACGGAGTGTTAAGTGCTCACGTCTTAACGCTCATGGCCACCGGGCCTCCAGGTCGCTGATATAATAACGCTGATAAAAATGATGTAATATATAAATCCATCAAATACCAAAGTCTACAATTATATCAGATTTCTAACCAAGTAAATTCTTCAGTACTCTTGTTTACAAATAATTTCAAATGACAGGATCACTAGAATTACAGTAATAAAGAATGAAAACACTATCCACAAAAAAAAAAAAAAAAAAAAAAATTCTTTCCGTGTTTCTAAATATACTTTGCGAGAAATTAGATAACTAGTTTGTCAAGGTCAAAAAATTTAAATATTATATTAAGTACCTGCTGATTTTCACTTCAAGTTGAATAATAGAAGGTTGAACTTTCTATAAAATGAACAGCCAGAAAATCAATATCAGCTTCATCACATTTCACCGGGAAGTCAGTATGTAATCATTTCTTGAGCGAAGGTACAGCTTTCCTTCACACTTTATCCAGACTTAGGACTGGCAGCAATTAAATGCTGGTGTGTTTAAAAGCTTCCAAACTGACAAATATTATTCAAAATGAGATAATTTATTGCTTTAAAGAGATATTTAAACATTAGTTAAAAAATCTATTGTTCTTAAATAGCACATCTGATTTTATCATGATATTAAATTATAGCAGGACTTTCGGCAGTTGAATAGAAGGAACTTTATATAGGATTTTATACTCTTGTATATTTTGGCATGCAAGATTGTATATTAAAATGTGCAGGTTAAGATATTTTGCAGATTTTATTATGATGGAGCGGTGATGTTAAAAGAACGTAGCAGTCATATACAACTCAAATGTTTACAGTTTTCATTATATTATATTAAAATATTTGGCAGAGATTTATTTTCAATACAGAAAATAGTTGCTAGTGCAGTCCAAAACTAACGAGACACAAGTGTTGTAAATCCTGTAGACAATTGTGTCTTTTCTGCCAGCTGTTCTTATGTTGATGAAAATTGTATTGTTTATTTAAATATTAGCATTGTAGCGGCGCCCCCCTAACTTCTCAGTTTTATTTGGTAGCAACACTGGAGTTGCTACAGCTAGGCTACTGAACAACACTGCAGCCGGATCTAATGCCATTTAAGCCAGTCTGTGTCTAGCCTCTGCCTGGGTACCTGACATGCTCCGTTCCCAGGCAGTGACCACGTGCATACGACTCCGTTGTGCTATGGACCTTGTTCCTGTTATGTTAGCCTCACGCAACAACGGCTAAAGCATCCTTACAACTAAAATAGGTCTGTTGCTTTTTTTTTTTTTTTTTTTTTTTTTGAAAGAAAACCCCTTGAAGGAATCGAATCCATGACCCTAAGCCCTAAGTGCTCTTGCCTGAATGCTGCACACGTGGCCAATGGGCCTCCAAGTGAAAGCTTTAAAACACACTCTAGAAAAATTTGATTTTTAATATTTTTCTTTTACATGAGCCACAATTTTTTTAAAAATAGTTTGAGACTCAAACTTTGAGTGATGCTTCAAGCCTCCAATTTTATTTTAACAGCTTGTTTTCTAGGGTGATGTTTTTATAAATGCTAAACTCAGTCTATTACAACTAGAGTTGTCTATCAGGTAAAGATTCATCACAGTGGATAAGGACGAAAAAACTGCATAGGTTTAATTGAGAGTACTTTCAATGTATTGAACAATCCGCAGAAGTCCTGGGTGAACCTTGTTGAGCTAACTGAGATGACTTAGAATGAAGTTATAGACCTCAAAGGTACTCTTTCAATAAAAGTTTTGTACTTGAGAGTTTTTGATCAGGATTTTCACTATTGCACAATGTCACTGTTTCATTCCATACTGAGATAATCATTTATTCAACTGTCATTGTTTGAGAATACCTCAGTATCGAGTGCATTTTTTGTTTGAATTTTTCATGTAGATTTTTTTTTTTTCATAAAAATTCTTCCAGTCAGCCGATTTGAAAACGGAAAACACTGTTGGAAAGCGCAAACAATACTGAAGGCAACTGTCTTTACCTGGAGCTGTAAAAGTGAATCCCCTCCATTTATAAGCTTTTGAATCTAAAGGGATAAGTAATGGAGGAGTATCCTTCCGAAGGGACACTCGTAAGCGGGTAAGATCACTAGTCCGGAATGACACCCGCAGCAAAAGAGTTAATCATCCAACTTGTTTTGGCCTATGTCTCCCCTAGTTAGGCTTACTCAGAATCCTGAGTTGAAATGTTAATAGTTAAAGTAATTCCATATCCCTAACGTTTTTAAAAATGAAAATAGTCAAAATTAATAAATAATTTTTCTGAATTTAAGTAGTTGAATTCAAATATTCCCAAGTTTTTTTATATTCATGTTTATGCCTATTAATAATCCAAGGGCTGATTTACGGTAACCCGTCATTTTACGAGACCTAGATAAATGTACTCACCATATTTTCGAAGAAGCCAATCCTCTGGAAGTTGACAATATGACCCAGTGGGGTCAACGTCGCCGAGACTGGGGACCTTAGAAGGACGGCCGAACTTGGAGCGCCACCGAAAAGCAGCAAGTTGCCCTTTAACATAAACATCACAATTGGCTTAATACTATTCTAAAATATTCTCTGTAAGGTTTATATAAGAATGTAACAATTTTTTAATCAAAATGCCTCTCTTATATCTATTTTTACTGAAACAAAACATAATCTTAATCCAGCGGCAGAAATGGGGAGGGTAGAGGATACACTAGATAAAATGGCTTCTGAGGCTGATTCTACATATTTTTAATAAACTGCTATCAATAAGAACAATAATGCCTAGTTTACACGAGTTTAGTACTAGTGTTTGCCACGTAAAAACTTGTACCTACGTGTAAACTGGTTATTTATAGTGATAAGTATTATTATTTATTTATTTAAATTTTAATGTCCATTATTATTATCTACAAATTTTAGGACGGGTCATCTATACGTTACCACCCTTTTCTAGCCAGGACAGGGCTAGAAAAGGGGCATTTTTTGTTTGAATTATTCATGTAGTTATTTATTTTGGTAAATGTCAAGGAGAGTGGTCTCCACGCCGATTCTTTTGAAACTTTGCACTATAACGTATTTTGATGCACTAAACACGAATCCGTTAAAAAAAAAGGTCGCTTTTCACTAGGAAAGAAGTTATTTAAAAAAAAAGTTCACTGTTATGAAGGTTAGGGAAGACTGCCTTGGACGACTTTTGGGCCATAGAATTCTTTTCATTTCTGCGAGTTGGATTGACTAGGGGTTTTGATGTTTTCTTGAGCGAGCGGAGCGTAGCGGAGCGAGCGGAAACGCACAGCGAATATGCCCAAAAGCGACAATTTACGACCAAGTCAGCTACCACAAGGTGAGTCTAAATTTCAATTACACTTCGTCATTAAGGACTATTGCGCATATTGACTATAAGATTCATATTGACTATAAGATTCATATTGACTATAAGATTCATATTGACTATAAGATTCACTTGTCCTTATTGGTGATAGATTTAAATTGAGTAGAATACGAAATCTTATTTAATCTATTAAAAAATAATAAATACCTTTGTATTCTTCTTTTCGTTTAAGAGCATCAAACTCCTTTAAGGATTCAACAAGGATGTTTCTTTCATTATCTGTTAATTTCATAATTAATGCCTGAGCCTTTTCTTTGTCCAAAGGTGGTGTTTTCTCTTTTTCTTTTCCGTCATTCTTGTTCAATAAACTTAAACGACCGGAAAGATGGTAGTGTCTCAGAGTACTTGAATACACAAAATTGTTCTGACAAGGACTATAAAGCGTCGAAAAAATAGAGTCACGTAATTTGTGAGCGAAAATAGGTTTAAAATACTGATGAACAAGCATTTTACAGGAAATAATCTTCCATAGAAATAGTGTAAATAAGGAAACAATAAAACTTAAATCTAGTGAATAATAGTAAAATCTGACGTTCTTCTCGATCCTTCAAATCAAAACAAAGAGCTATACATTTATGGATAGCATAGATATATGAAAAATTAAAACGTACACAGTTTTTATTCTAAGGTTAACTACAGCATACCGTAAACAACATTATCATTTTAATGTTTTTTTCGACACCAGAAGATTCACAATGAACAATTACAATCTGTCTATTAAGAAAAATTACAATTTTTGGTAAATCAATGGTTTTTTTTTTTGTATATTGTCAACATTTATGTGGTTATTAAAAACCTCATTAAACACAAAAAATCCAAGTCGCTATAAAGAAATTAAAATGTCGCATTCTGTGCCTTTTATAAAGACAATACCGCTACTGTCTATTTGAAATTGATTTTGATAGAAAATTAGTCGGACATTAGCTGGTGAGTAATTTTTATATCATTAAATTTAGATTACAGGTGCCAGGGTATACTGTCCAGGATTAGCCGCACCCAGGCCTGTTAAACATATCGCACTAGTGTTTCTAAAGACACAACTCAAAAATCGGTTTTATTCACATCGTCATAGTTATGACTGTGAAAGACATGGTAAAAAAATCTTTATCAACCATCAAAACTGTATGTACCTAGCTTCAGAGCTTGTACATCAGAGGGCTCTTGTGTCACTCTTCCTGTCTCAATGCTATTGGCCCTACATAGGCAAGAGTGACACATTTTCAGTTTAGCTATATTTTGAGCTGTGTCACTTTAGAAATACTAGTGCGATATTGTGTTACCCGATGTGTCAATCGGTATAATATTATATATATAGCGATGTACCTCTTAAAGATCTTGAAGTTCATCTGAGATAGCCTCTCTGGCTGCAAGCTCTTGATGGTAGCTGCGTAATGATGGTCACTCTGATGGAGTGCAGATGTAGAAGCAGATTCCTGTGCGGAGAGCTTTCAGTAGTATTACCTTAGTCCTGCATACACATATTAAGAAGAGTCCTCGTCTTTTTCCTGTTTACGAAAATAATAAATTGCTTCGTCTCCCCCTGGTACTGTAAAGCCACTAGCTCATAGACGGCTCTACACAATTATATTTCCAGGGGCTAATTTAGTATGGGCTTACCGCCGTGCCTAGGGGCGTAGAATCAAATTTTTATAACCAGGCACAAGGAAATCATTAGGATGTATTTGATAAACTAAGAACATACATTAATTAGAATTGTTTACTATTAATTCGCCTAAACAATGTTTTTTTTTCTAACTTAATCGAAGAAGATTGCGAATTTTCATTCTGGGGGGCTAAGCCCCCCCCCCCCATTTCGCCGCCACTGAACTTCCTCAGATGTTTAGATTCGGATCACCTCCGAATAATTAGTCTGACATCTACCGGTGCTATGCCACATTGGAGTGCTGGGAAAAAACGAAAACTTAGATGCCTTCATATTACCCAGCTCGTCAACTTTCTCTTTCAATTAGATGCCAGCAGGGCCGCCACATCTCAGAGCCAGGCCCATGACCATATCACGGGCCCCCACTTCTCAGAGCCAGACTGAAAATTCTAGTACTTTGCTATAGGACTTTGAACATTTTAAAATTATTTTCATATAATTTTGAGCGAAATAAGAATAAAAGCCGTCAATCGGTGCAACAAAGGTCACTTTCGGTACTTGTAGTTTTATTACGACTCCTAATGAAATATACTATTCTGGAACTGCACTTGTTTTGTCGTTTATGTACATTAAAACAATATAGATCCAATTCAAAGAAATATAGGCTATGCCCATCTATAATTCTAAACCCCATTCTTTTTACAAGCTCATAACCTATTCATTTTTTGCCAATTAGCGAGGCCTGGCCCGGGCCCGGGACAACAGTACCCGGCTGCCCCCCCCCCCATGTGCCGGCCCTGGATGCCAGTGTCCTGTAACTACACTCAGCTGGTCCCTATTTTGAAGGCCCTGCGTATTTAGACTGTCTGTCTGTTTTGTTTTGTAAATTTCCTTTGCGGATAGGAAAAAAAAAATAAAAAGACTGTCTGTACCACCTCGGACTTCATTGTATTGGTGGATTGATCTCTGCAGCTTTCCCGCTCAATGTCCAGCGACTCATCATGGCGATTTTGTTCGCCGTATATCAGGCTGTTTCTCCAATGAATATTTCTGCTGGTGTAAGGTCAAGTCGAATCGCCTACAGATCCAGAGCAGATATTAAATCTCGCAATTATTCTGTAATAATGTAGACTATTAAGAGTTTTTTCAGATCTCACTAAGGAAAAGGTTATTATGGAAGATGGGGATTTCCTATGAATAGGACATTTCTTCTCTGTTCTCTCCATTCACATAAATCAGAGGTTCCCAGTCATAGCTTTTATCTAAACATCACCAGTCACCATTGGTTCTCCCACATGGTATCATAACACCCCAACCCCCACCAATGACCCATAGCACATATAAGACCTGTCTTTTCCGCCCTACTGTGTACAAGTGTGAGTATCCCTGTTCTATTATTTTTTTTTTTTTTTATTATAATTGGGTATGGAGAGGGTAACTCTAGCATTTATTGCTTTGGCGAAGCCCTGTATACCTTCAAATTCTAGAAGCCTTGACTACATGAGATATTTGCCAAGATCACTAAGCCATGTCAATGCTATCAATTTTTATGTCCCCTGTATTAACAGGTGAATTGAATACATGGGAGTTGTGTGGGTCATGCGGAATTCATTTTGCCATAGATGCTCTATGTGAATCTTTTCTCTAGGCTTTAAGCGTTATTTTTCAGTGGTATTTCCCGACATCTCCAAATTACATAAATGAGTATATACAGTGTGCATCGCAAGTAAATGACAATCTAAAGGGTCGATCTATACCAAAAATGTAATTAAACCCTGCCAACCGCATGTTTCTATCTGTTTTGTTCCAGAGCTATACTTCTCTAAAGGTTATTTAGAAAAAAAAAAACAGTGTTTTTCGAAGAAAAGCTCCAATTTCCTCTGTAGTTCACATTATTTTTTAACTTTATCTTACTTTTTTGAAAAGAGGATTGCATTTTCTTTAAGGCTACAGCACTTTCAATGTTCGCAAGTATCTTTTTCAAACCGCAATAACTGTTCAAATAGTTGATAATAGTAAAACTTAGGGCCCGATTTTACGTAACTTGATTTTTATGTGTGGGCTAAATGTACTAAGTACCTATTTAAGACATAAAACACCTGATCACAAGGAACGTCTTTGTTGGCCTGCACTACTACAGGAGTAGCGGTTAAACTAATGTGAACTGGGGATATTATTCCTTGACAGCATTTGAGATCATCAAGCCATGCAAAAGGTAGGGAATCACCAAAGACAGGTGGACTTATGAGCCGTGGCTATCTAGCCTCAATGCTTCTTACTTATGTCCCTGGATCCCTCCTTGGTAAAGCTGGGTTACTTCAACCCTAACTAGGGAATAAGGGAGGTGTTACGATAAGTTAATGCATAAGGTTCAGGTAGCTAGAGATACACTCCAAAAACAGCAGCAACTACCCACCTAGCTCACAGCCAAAGCATTAGCGACGTAACCACAGAGACAGTACATTGGTACTTAAAATATTACCTTCTACAGAACACACTAGTCTGAAAAATATTTTTTTAAATTTCCATGAATTCTGAGGATAGGGGAAATATGGTAAGAATGTTCCTGTAAAATTCTGTTTTTATTTTATTAAAAGCATTTAAAGAAGCATAATGGTAATGTTAAAAAATTGTTTTTGCCTATAAATGTGCTAATGAAAAACTAGTCTTTATTTCATCAGTTATAATTTACTACAGTATCAAAGGGAAGGGCCCTGGAAAAATCAGCTCTTCAGAGCACCCACTCTCCACAGGAAGTGCTTATAGTCATATACAAAAAAGTGCTTTCCTAATTAAATTGCTTGTTCATATTTTTGGCTTCCTAAAAAACAAAAATAAAGTTTGAGCAACTTTCACAAGCGTATAGCTTTGATTAAAAAATATATTAAAAAACAAAACAATGTATGATATATTTTACCTCATTATTTTAAATACAAATTTAGCAATTTCTTCATAACACATGAACATAAATGCAGAAGTGAGGACAGTCTGTAAGAGTTTTGCTTCAATTCCTTTATACAAACCACTTGGGCCTTCATTCCTGAAATGGAAAATCCTATGAAGACAAAGTAACTGCTTATTGATGTTTATAACTCTCCTGGGCATTCATTTTTACAAAATCACAGTTTGTTTCTCCAGTGGTGTCAAATTACGGAAATAAAATATTTCGCTAAGATTCCTTCTTGCCTTATTCAGTTGTAATATAATATCCGAAGAAAACAAGGGGTGAAATCCTTTCCTTACTAAAGACTTCTGTAGAAGTCGAAGCGCGCCGTGCCCCTGGAACGAAGGACTTGTACAGCAGTCCGACCCTCCTCTCTCGTTTACCGGCTCACTACGGCTGAATTTTTCAGGAGTTCCACCTTGGGGCTATTAAACATGGACTGAGGACAGCTTTAGCTATTTATTTTAGCATTAGTTGTCGGAAAAATTAACTATTTGTGTCGAGAGAGCTACTGAATATGGATACCTGGGTCGGGCTCGTAAAAATTAACATCGCCAGTGTTAGGTCCAACTCGATCCAAATTGTAAAGGATGATGGATTTTTCTTTGTTTTAATAAAAAAAGAGGCTATTTATTTATTTAGCTTCATTGATTAGTACCTATATCTTAAAAAAATAATATTTTAAAAAGTATAGACTATAAAAAATATTTATTGAAGCATCTAATTAAATAATTCAACCTAAATATTTAGAGCGAATAGAAAACGTAAATGAATAATAAAATACAGTTTTCCTACAATTAGAAATTTTAAGGGAGGAAATTATATGAATGTTTACTCAGACGTAGAGAGGAGGGCGAGAATAGCTTTGTAACTAGGGCCCGGTCAGGTAGAGAGATTGCCGTAATACAGGGTCGGCCAGCCCGCACTAAGCTAAGGGTTAACTAAAGCCCGTTCAGTTAGATGGAATAGTTCAAATTCCCCATTCGTGAAATTCTGCGGGAATTATTCCTGAAGGATCTGCCAAACAATTTAGACTATAATGTTGCCTGTTCAAATAGATGGTTAGATGGAGGGAAAAGGGCGTGGCCTATATTCCCGATAGAAAATTGGCGGTAAAAATTCTCTTAGTCATAACCTTATCACTATGAAATTTAAAACGTTTTCAGCCTTAGCTTTGGCTAAGAATTGGTAAATATTAAACACTATTTCCACTATCTAACCTCTCAAAGAATTCTCTAGTCTTAAACGAGACATAATCAGCTTTTATAGTGATTCACGTTAAGTGTTTGATCATTAAAAGGCTTTGCAAATGGCGGAATAGAAGGGAGAGTGGCCCCCAGATTGGGAACCCACCAGACAATCTTTATTTATTTTGATGTAATCAGAACTTTGGTTTTGCTTCTGAGTACCCTAACATGAATATTTAACACCAATTTGCCTGGATCTATCTAACTTGGGAGGTATTATGATAACATTTAAACAACATTACACGTATATCTTTACCTCAAAATGTACAAAAGAACTTGAATCATTCCAACACCTGCTTTAATGTCTCTGATGTTCCTAAGGTGGTGGCCATGCTGCAAAAATTAAATCATGCTTAAATAAATTTAATAACATAAACTTAATTAAAAGTACAATTTGCGAGTTCTATAGTTTAACACTCTCGGTGCTGACATCATTTTCTGGGAATACCCCGCGTACTGATGAATTTTTTTGTTGAATTTTTCATGGATACATTTTTTTTAATCATGTCTGATGTGTTTAATAGTAATGCAACAAAGAAAACTAGCTGGAATTGTATTTTCGGAAGTGTCCTTCAGGAGGGACATCAGTACGCGAGGAATTCCAGCTGCTTTGCGGGCTAGTATCAATAGACGCCCATTAGTCAGACCCGCTACACCTACACCTAATGTTTATTTATTTTAAAAGAAAACTCAATAATTTTTATTAGAATAACAAATAACAATAACCAATCATATATAATTATTGGTTTAAATATTATTTTGTTGGACATTTTCAATTATTTTAACATTAAAGGACACCCGGCCGCGGGGACGGTCGCTACTGTCCTTCCCAAAGGACGTCAGCACCGAGAGTGTTCATAACTAAAATTTGGTTTTATTTTAAACAAAATAATACTTTTTTTATTACATAGCAGTCTCTACTAGTTTGGTACTTTAAGTGCCTGATCAGGAGCATACATTAAAGCTATTTACTGCCTAAAAAGTCAAATTTACTGAAGTTAAGAATATTTGTGCCAATCAGTCAGCTCATTTTAATTGATTTGGTGACTGGGCTGAATCGATTAACATCAGCTGACTGATGTCAGCTGTTCAATAAGCTGATCGAAACTGGTTGGCACCATTGTTTTACATAAAGAAATCATATTTATTAATTCAAGCATATTATTTTTTGAACTTCCCTCTGCTATACAATAAGTGAATAAGGGAGACATTTCAATAGTTGTTTTATAGCATAACAGCGAAAATATATACACTGCAAATAATTTAATTTCATTAAATGTAGAAAAAGAATATTTCATTAAAAAGTAATTTACCCTCTGCCTTGTTTGAGCTAGTTGAATAGGATATGTTGCCAGGGTAGCAGTAATTTTAGCCAGTGCTGACAAAATAAAAAATGACAGAGCTGAATTGTTCTGGACAAGTCTTTTAAGATACTCGTACACAGCCATATGTATAGCAGGGTTCGACACCAACACTAAAGAAGGAATAGTGCCACTCCACAAAGCCATGTATCCTTCATTCTTCGAAATCGAAATTAGACCATCTGAAATAGTTATGGAATATGTAGGATTACACATATACAAAACAAACTATATTATACAAACTATGTCAACTTATAATATATGTTTCCATATAGTGGTCATAAATATTGTGATTTGGAAAGCTTCGAAGAGAAAATGAATGTTTTGCGATCAATGGATAAAAATAAATCTAAAACGTCAAGCACCATTTCGTTAGATTGAGGTGGTCCTATCGAACTTTATGCCAGAAACTATTTGGTAGGAAATTTATTAGGATTTTGTATGAGCACTTTCCAATTAGCATGATTTCAAATCCATTTTTTAGATATTTATAAAAACAGAAAAGAAATTAAAAATTGCTCATGTCTGTAAATATTTCCTTTTGTAATAGTTTCTCCGATCCAAACAGTATATCTCAGTTGGGATGAAATGTTATTTTTTTATTTTATTTATTAGCCAACACCCGCTCTTGGCTGATAAGGCATTTGGCGTTGAGCCTCCCAATAACGACCAGGTGTTGAAAGCTGGGGATCCAGTTCGGGACAGATGGTGATGTGGTCCCCATTCATAATACCATCGTGACAGAGCGGGCAAGTGTCGTATTCTGCCAAGCCAAAGCGGTGTTGGTGTGCCTGGAGATAGGTTGATGGCAGGGGGCCGATGAGATAATCATCAAGTACTTGTTTGGTGTGAAGTTTGACGGCAGCATCGATTAGGGTTTTGGCAGAGTCAAGACTTGTGTCCACTTTGGTTGATCCAATTGGGTCCCCTTCTTTGCAAGATCGTCTGGTTTCATTGCTAGTTATACCAGCATGGCTTGGGATCTATTGAAGACTCACAACCCAGTTCTTATGCCGGAGAGGAGCGGGTTTGCATAGTCAGTTGAGGAGTTTTCTGTTATTGAGATTAAATGTTAAATGTGTGAAAACATTTTCAACTCTATCTGTGGTTTTGGAGTGCCTAAAACTGATTTCTTTTTTTATTTATTTTTTTTTTTTTTTTGAAAATGGACAAGATATCAACTAGAAAATGTTTTTCTCTATAAATATTTCAAGCCATGATTGGAGAGGAATAATTTATTTTAGTTTACGTATTATTATTTCTCTATAGATGTGATATTAATATCCAGTATCAGGGGAGAAATAAGGGAAGTTGAAATAGCTGTACCTATTAAACTGTCATAGTCAACTGTATTAGTGATTCCAGACATCTTCATTCTTGTGTTGACTACCCAGAGAGGACTGGTCACCAACACATTAATTGCACCTGAAAAGGGGGAAAAGAAACATCAAGAGTAAAGAAAAACATAAAATAAAATGATATAACAATATTTATCATAATTTTTTTTTTTTTTTTTTTACGGCGCATCTACATGTAGGTCATTAGCACCGACATCCAGGGTGCAGCGAGGAATTTTCCCAGCGAGCCCTGAGATGAGAAAATTCCTGCCGGAGGTGGGAATCGAACCCACCATCTCCCGCTTATGAATCCAAGGCGCTAGCCACTAGACCACGGGAGACCCCTATTTATCATAATAAAGTTCATTTTTAATCACTTATGGGATAATATCAAATCTATGTTATAAATTCCAACTCGGAAGAACGTGATTCCATGTAATGCTTATGTCTGCTGATATTTGGAAAACTTAGAACAGAAACTTTTAATGTTTTCCCTTTTATGGAATAAAACTTCAAAAACCATTTTCTCCAACTGAGTGGGTCCAATCATAATTTATTGGACCTATTTTATAGGAAGCTTTTAGGCTTTCAGCTGATCACCTTCCACATATCGTTTTTAGCACTTTCCTCCGAAGGAAAGTAGCTATTGAGGTTGCACTCATGACAAAATTTTTGAAAAATTTCTTCAAATGCTTATCGGTCCTACCTAGTAGACACCGAAAATGACCCCCTGTTGAAATTTATATATATATATATATATATATATATATATATATATATATATATATATATATATATATATATATATATATATATATATATATATTGTTATAATATAAATAAAAATAAAATTATTTTTAATAATTTTATTTACGTATGCCTCTACGTTGGGAGCCAATATAATAAAATTTTATAATATTTAATTATAGAAACTCTTTATCTCAGGGGTCGGGTTCGAGTCCAGTAAAGTAAAACAAAAATAATTTTAACTAATAAAAAACAAAACAAAAGAAAAAACTCATAGATAAGTTATATCCAGGCATAGATAAACAAGCATTACCTGATATAAAGCCAGCTCGGTATTCTGCATAGGACGGGATCTTCTTTAGAATTGTATCTTCTTTTCACTAAACTGCACTTATGAGACTGTATCTTCTTGTAAACTGAATTATAGAGATGAGATTGTATCTTCTTGTAAACTGAATTGCTTTTAACAGACTGACATGAGACTAGCTGTACACTGAACTAGAGCTGCATTAGGAATGGCGTTGTTTCTTTAAACTGCACTATATGTGACTCTTGTAACCGACTCTACTAGAGCTGCATCAGGAATGGCGTTGTTTCCGGTATCCAATGCTACCTGTATAGACTGCTAGACAAATATAACGAATAATATTTGTTTATCTCAATGAATTTAACATATCAGTGAGCTTTTTGATCTTCCGAATTTTCTGTGTTAGTTTTTTAATTTAGAACTTTTAATTTTTGATGAAAATTAATATAAGAAAAATGTATTTGTTTTTTATTTTCCGCAAACCTTGTATTCGTCTTTACCCGCCTTTCTTACCTTTAACGGTTATTCGAATTTAAAACTTTTAAATATTTAATGTAAAATATCATTACAATATATATATATATATATATATATGTCTGTTAACACAATAGCGGCCAGAGTTTTTGTTTTTTCGTCTCGAAACTTGGTATATAGCATTCAATTAGCAAACGTTGAACGAGTTCGTTAACCACCAAAATCGGTCCATCGGAAGGGGGGGGGGGGTTACCCCGAACCCAAAACACTAATTTGACCATGCCAGCCATAATATTTGTTATATTTCAACGAAACTTGGTATTCGTAGCAGTAATCTAGAGAGAAAAGTGAGATGTAAAAATAAACTAAATCGGTTCATTAGAAGGGGGGGTTTACTTCGGACCCACAATACCAATTCTCCACTACCAGCCGTGATTTTTGTTATATTTCGACGAAACTCGGTATTTGTAGTGGTAATCTACAGGTACAAATGTGTTGTAAAAATAAACTAAATCGGTTCATTAGGAGGAGGGGTTTACTCCGGACCCAAATTACTAATATACTCATACCGGTCGTAATTTCTGCTGTATTGTAACGAAACACGGTATACGTCGTGGGTAACTCATGGGAAAGAAGTGTTGTAAAAATGAGCTAAATCGGTCAATCGGAAAGGGGGGTTTACTTTGTAATATATTTCAATAGAATAGCCCGCCAGACGTCGGTTTGCAAGGCCGCCGCAAGGAGCGCTATCTCCCACTAGAGGGACTGTATAAAGTTCCTGCATCAGATCAAAAGACGAAAATATGAAGTTTTTTGTATTTATTAAGTAGTGTAGTAGGTACCATGTGTAAACATAACTCTGGAAGCAAATTAATTAATTGAACAGTTACTCATTACAAAATTAAAAGAGAACTATTCACGTTTTTATTTTATTTATGTAGGATATTTTAAGCAAATTGTTCTGGAAAGCAGTCTACACTACCCAAATTCTGAGGAAAGTGCTTAGTTATGCAGCTCCTGCGTGACGGACTTTTCTTATTTCGAGACATTTAAAATAATATATAAAAAGCCAAAAACTAATCTTATACGTCAATAAAACAATTTTTTTGCGATACTTCTTCTACTCCAAAGGTAACCAACATTTTTATATTTTCGTTTGGATGAATTTTAATGTCAAACGTGTGTAAAAATATAAACATTTTTTAGTTTAGATGAACGTCGAATTTTCAGCTCATTAGGTTGTTTTGGAATCCCCGAACCAAAATTATATTATTTTCCGTTATTTTTTTTAAAAAAACATACATATAATATATACATAATTTCGATTGAGCAGGTTTAGTATGATAATAGTACATGGTCAGTAAACGTAACTGAATCGTAAATCCATGTTTTAAACAAACTGTTTAACAAATACATATAAACCAGAAATATCTGTTTTATGCAAAAAATGCATATACATATATATAATTATTTTGCAAATGAATTACCAGCAACAGTAGCCATAAGTAGTTCCAAATTGTTGCGGCCAGCAAATTTATGTTTCAACCCATGATAAACGTAGAAGTATACAAAATTTGAAGCACAAATACTCTGCAATACAGGCACAATTCCTCGATAAAGGGTAGAGCTAAAACAAATTTGAATAAAATATAAACAAGAAATATTGGTACGAAAAGATCATATAAAGTTACACTTACACTCCTTCTTTTTCTACGAGTTCTTTCAGTACCTCAAGTGTATTTCTAGCTTTTCTGTTTTCTTCCACTAAAAGGAAATTTTAAAAACTTTCATAAAGCCATTTTATGTTTATTTACAGGGACAAAAATTATAGTTTGGGTTGGATGCAGATGCGCTATAAGATATCTGTAAAATGTGATCCGCCAAGAAAAATTTAACAACATGTCAAACATAATTTAAAATTAACAAGGACATAATGGATTACTGTATCACAGATCAAGATCATTGATTTAAAAAGAATCAGTAGCAAAAGTGAGTGCATGAATATTCATAATAAACTTAATTTATCAGATTTTGGTATGATTAATTTTTATTATTTAACATAAACACATTTGCTAACTTAGGGGTGAACACACTTGACTAAATAGGCATTTTACAAATCTCAGGGAGAGGGGATCAATTTAATATTAAAGTCATGCAATTATTGGAGTAAGAGTTCCTAAATCGCCTTTGAACGAGTTCAATTAAAAGGTTTTTTCCATAAAATCTGTTGAGGGAATTCAAATTTAAGTTTCCACACCTTTGTTAGAAATTCAAGTAGATCATAGGTTATCAAGTTTCAGTTTGTAAGTATGTATTAAATAGACAGAATATCGCCGCAAAACGTAAAAGTTTGTGTGTCCATTCTATTTAGTAAGTACAAATGGTTAAATAGGGTGTGTCCAATATGAAGCCTAGTCAAAAAAAAATTGCATCTGAGTTAATTTTACCAGGAGTTTGAATTTATTGTAATATGGTTTCAGCATTTAACTACTAATTATTATTTTGATTGGCATATACCCATCATGTCGCCAAAAGCTAAAACTGTGAGACAGCACTTATAATGTCAAATAAAACTCATGCTTCAATACTAAATAATGTTTAAATTTACTGAATCATTTGTAGTATTTGGGGATCCTGTGAAGAAAATGCTTCTTATTTTAACACATTTAACTCTTCTGTAGTGAAACAATCTCACATATAACACCAAATAATACAATGTAAGTTAATAAATACGTGTCAACAAAATTGCAGGATTTTACTGCATCCAGAATGGACAGAATAATAATAAACGTTTAAGTTCTTACATTGTAAGCGGCATCTGACAGTGTCCAATGGATAAAAAACAATCATTCCAATCATGCTGCCCTGAAAAATCATACATCTACATATTTACCAATTAAATATTATTGGAAAATTAATACAATCAAAAGTTCAGAAAACTTACCACTGCACCAGAAACAGCATGAATGAGATTGTTATATGAAAATAATTCTTTGGATATCACAGCCATTTTATCTACTTAATGTAATTACCAAATCATAAGGAGATACATAAGCTTTGGTTTAACTTATCCATGACTGACTGGAGCTCTCACTTCGTACAGAAGGGAAGTGTTAACACGGCAAGATCCATTTCTGGACTGTCATTGATAAAGTGATAAGATTGTGCTAGGTTTTTCCAAACGCTACCACTATGAGTAAAGCGCTAGCGTCGACTCCACTTTTTTTCATTTTAACAACGATCATAAATATAAATTCGAAACTGACCTAATAAACTTCGAATTAATGTATCAGTTTCTTGAAAAATCCTCGATATTTTTACTCGCCTATTTTATTTGTTTAAAGCGCAGGCATGATCAGTGATTTTTTTTTTTTTATTGTCTATAGTTGAAAACATAATTTTAAGCCCACAGTGATTTTTATTGTCAGTGGTCTTATATATAAGATAGTGATAGCATGTGTGAGGCAGTTTTGGGCAAAACTTATTCAGAATAATGAATAAATTATTCTTTTATAGTGAATGATGAATTTTTATTTTGGCTAAAGGCGTGTCAACCTTTGAGTTTATTAACGCCAGACATTATTTTTTGAATGAATTTCATATTTTATTTACAAATTCTTCAAATGATCAATAAGAATAAACATATTTTATTGAATATTATTGATTTATTTAATCTTAACGTCCATTATTAATAACTAAGAATTTTAGGACGGGCTGTCTATAGGTGACCACCCTTTTCTAGCCAGGATAGGGTTGATGTATTTTCTTTTTTCTAAAGAAAAGCCACTACCCCATAGTAGGAATCGAACTCACGACCTTTAGCACGGTGTGCTAAGTGGTCACGTTTTAAAACTCACGGCCACCGGGCCTCCTTGAATATTAATAAATACATATATCTTGATTAAACATCTCAATTCCAATTCGGATTACTTTAATTGCAAATAACAGACCAATTAAACTCTCCCCCGTTCATGTGCTTATTGCCTAAGATGAAAAACTCAAAAGAAAATATTAGTAGGAAAAATTTAACTCCATAACTTTATTTAGAAAAATACATCTTTAGTAAGAATTAATATTAAAAACAATTTACTTCAGTCCATTCTCTTTAATTTTATTATAAAACCAAATGAATTCACTTCCTTTTAGTTGTGTGAGCTCTTTTTCTGTATTTTCATTTGGAGTGTCTACAGCATCCAGGGATTCCAATGTTACGACAGGTTGATAACCAAATTCGTTTGCCAAGTATACGACTTTCCTTTGGTTGCCATCTCTTCCGTTGTTGAAATATGAACCTTTCTTGTTTCCTTCAACATCCCCTTCCTCTTCGTGTCCATGGAAGGTGAGGGTGTAGTTAAACTTATACAAACGAGACATGAAATCCAAGATTTTCATTTCGGTATTTGTCAAAATCTTATTGGGTGTGGTTCCGGGTGTTCGTAAATGCAGACTGTCTATCTCAGACATCGATTTGGTACCAACATTCGCTTTGTTGCTGAGGCCAGAGCCTAAATTGGAAGGAGCATTTGAATTCTTGTTATTTGTTTGACGGTTTGTTAAAGAATCAACATTTGGTAACCTATTTTGTTCTCCTTCATTCGTCACCTTATACCCAGAAGGTTCTCTCGAGGCTCCAGCCTGTTTGGGTGTTAATGGTACATTTTTATGGGGAACATTAAAATTTCCAGGGACGTTTAATTGTGGATCCTTTGTTCCTCCAACGCCTGGTGTTCCTTGATCTTTGAATCCGCCTGCCAGTTGTGTATTTCCTCTGACGCCAATCGGAGGTCCAAACCCAGAAGTATGTGGTCCAGAGAGGTTTGGTTCTTTTTCTCTAGGTGGCCCGTTTGATTTTTCCGGAATCAAGCAGCCACTGCAGCCTCTCAACCCATTTAGAATTGATACTTCAGGCCTTCGGGTGGTGGTCGTAGTTGTAGGCGGGGGCATATCTATAAAATCGAGAACAGTTTATAATAAATCGTACAACACAAACTAAAATTATGTAAAGATCTAAAGTAGATGGATTGAAATTTTGTAGAATAAATACATTATACATTTCATTGTTTTAAATTTATTTATAAGGAAATCATACTTACGCAATCCAATTCTTATGTTTCTTGTTTTAAGTATTATGAAATTTCCATTTTCATCGGTTGCATAAACCGTCACGTGATAAACGCCATCACCCGTTATGAAGCCATATTCTCCCATTATGATTCCTTTTTCGTCTGAAAATTAAACAAAATTTTTACATCGAAATTTATTGCCATAGAAAATTATATTAACCTTTTAGCGCGTTTTCTTACTCCCTTCATAAATAGGAAACCCATATATCACGAAATCAGCTGTATTCCTTCGGAAAGTGCATGAAGCACATGAACTATTTGTGAGATGTAACGTAGAAAATAATTGCACACATTTCATGGTTACTACGCAGTAGAAAAACAATAATTAGGAGTAAATTACGATGCGTGGGAAAGTTCGTTAATTATCCAACAATTAATTAGTTATTCGTCCTCGGGAGTATCGAACAATCCAGGAAAAAAATAGAATAATTTTATTATAAATATAAAAGTTCAAAAATATTCATGCCCATAAAATATACAATAAGTCAATCCTTGAGTTAATTTCTGTAACGTTTTTCAGTTTAAAGCTCATAGGATTAACAGGTTACCAATTAAATCATATCGTGACATGCAAGAAGATATAAGTGAATGTAGTTATCTGATTTTCCGTCAGATCTAGCGTGCAACCATTCATAAACATTATTCTAAAAAAATACTATTTGTTCAATTTTACTTCATTCAATACAAATTAAAATGAACAAAATATTTCGAAGAACATTATAGATCAATTAACACACCTTTCTTTTCGTACCTATGCTGCTCTCCGTCAATAAGGAAACCGAATTCGTACGGCCTGTTTTCGTCAGTATATTCATCACTTTTCTGACAGGAACCACTTCCGAGGAGAACTCCAAAGAGCACAATCTATAAAAGAGATATCTAATTCAGAGTAAGATAAAAACGATAACACACAGAATAAAATATAAAGTGGAAAGAGGGTTTGACACTCTTTTAAGTAATCAAAAGAACGTTTGAGAGAGGGAGGAATTTTGAATTCTTAAAGGATCATTTTCATAGAAAACAATTTTAAGTAGTGTTGGTTGGTTATGTAGGGGTCTACTTTTTTTTTTAATAAATTGTTAGGAGGTTAGATGTTTTGAAATGTAAATTTCCAATATACTAATAATCATTTTCTCGAGAAATATCCACGTTTCATAACTCATATGTCACGAAACAAACAGCCGTTCATCTGACGTTACTCCAGGCGTTCTGCCGGCTTCCTCAGCATTTCTCTGAGAATGAAGATTCGTTTCAGTCCGGGTCCTATTTATACCTGGTCGGAGTCGTAGGTGGCCTTTTCAGGCCTCTGATTTGTCGAAACTTCCGGCGGTGTTGGGTTCCTTGCAGCCAATCAAATCCTCTGTTTTTCGCGGGGTGACGGGTATCAATAATTTACTCAGTCTATAACCATCTTATCTAACGAAATTCTTGGGCTGTTTCTTAATTTCGATCGCTTCTCGGATAAACCTTTCTAGGGAGTTAGATGCCTTGATCAACTTTTTTAGTTTTATTAAACTAAATGGAGTGACAGCCATATCCGAAAGACCTTGAAGCATTAAATATGTATAACATATATATATATATGTTTATATGCATATATGTATATATATATATTTATATACAATATATGTATGTATATATAAACATATACACATAATATCACGAACATTAAAAACAAATGCGGACCATTTTTGATGAAATTAAAATATGAACAGCCAATATATCGCACTAGTATTTCTAAAGTGATACAACTAAAATAATTTCGTTTGGAGCCTTCTGCTCAAATTCAGGAACATAAATATGCTTTAGATCCACCCGACAAACCTGTGTAATGTACTGCATAACATACAGTCTTCTTTTTCGTACATGGCCACCGCGCATGCGCGAACGCCACCGGACACTTTTATGTGACGTTTTTTTTTTTCAGTTTATTCATCGCTAAACCATATTTATGCTAAAAAAAAACTCAACTGAAAATGATTCACTCATGCCTATGTAGGGGGCTTAGCATTAAAACAGGAAGAGTGACACAAGTGCCCTCTGGTGTACAAGCTCTGAAGCTACGTACTTACAGTTTTGATGGTTGTTAAAGAGATAATTATGTTTTCTTTCATAGTCGTTCTTGAAAAACTCGATTTTTGGGTTGTGTCCCTTTAGAAATACTAGTGCAATACATTGACTGTTCATATTATAATGTGTTTAAAAATGGTCCGATTTTGTTTTCAAATTATGTGATAGTGGTTGGTTGTGAAGGAAGACGTTCAAGAGAAATACAAATTGACACTTCGTTCATAAAACCGTATTATTATGAGCGCTAAGCCCTTTCGCCAGCTCATGGAACCATTTTTAATGCTGTAATGTGTCAGACCTCAGTCTGATGCTAAACTCATTTTAGCTTCATTCTGTTGAAGACGCTTAATGCTCATAATAAAACCAGTTTTTTGAAGGAAGTGGAATTTTGCATTTACTCTAAAGGTCAAGGACGTTAGCCACTGGAACCACCACGCTAGAACAGTTGCTTGCAAAAATCCGATTAGGGGTTTGCGTTAATAGACTTCGTTCAATTTTAAGTTCAGGGGCATATATAGAAAATAATTTCGGAGGGGGGGGGGGCTGAGAGCATTAGGGGGGTATGGAATACTGACAATCTAGAAATTGGAATTGTTAGTCAATTAAATTGCTTTTACATCCAAAACAAATTATTTTTTCTGAATTAAGTGATCTTATTTAATTTATTTGTACGGGTTTTATGACACATTTTTAACGATTTCGAGGGGGGGGGGGCTTCAGCCCCCTCAGCTCCCCCCCTTATATACGCCCATGCGGACAGTGTCGGTGATATCGAACACTTTCTTCGTAGCGAGTGCTCATCAATAAAGAAACAGTCAATAAATAGTCTTCAAGACAGAATACTTAGGAAGATGCAATAACTAAAACCCTCCAATGACATTAGGAATCCCTGATGCTGCACTGTGCTCATGATAATTACATTATGAATAATTCAGAACAGATGTGCAAATAAATCTGCCGCAAACAGCTTGAAGCTTCATTCGAAGGTTCAAACAATTACCTCTTTGGAAACAGTAGCTGGTTTGAGCACGACATTACTGTAGGTTATTTCACAGCTGTCTACCTCCTCTTTGAAAGTGAGTGTGTGAATGTACTTTCAATCTCGATGGGTCAGTAAGTTCCTTGAGCGGGTATCTCTAGGCCGTGACCAGGAACTCACAACGGCTAACGTTATTTATGACCGAAGCATTCATTAACCCTAACCCATTCTGCTTAACCTTTACTTTTAGTTCCTCAAGATGCCGCTAGTGGAGTCATCCTATCATTACAATGCAGAATAATTTATGATTCTTGCTTGTGTATGACTCAGCCATTCAACATTCTCAGTTGCTGAAACATACCAGGAAAGGTTGTCTCTAAAACGTAAACACTAGTAACACATATAGATTCCTAACATTGTAAACAAAAATAGTAGCACCAATAATATCAGCTACTTATTACTCTCTTGAATGATAATAATATCCGGTTTATTGTGGTGTACAGTAAGGTCAACCACCGTCTCAGTAGAACGTAGGTCATCTCAATCAATCAATATTTATTTGAACCAATACATTATCGTATTTTATACAAATGGTTAAGGGAGACAACAAAAAATATATACATTAACAAAATAAATAATAAAAAAAAATTAAATAAACAGAACATTTTTGAATGAGAAAATAACTGGATAAATTATTGGAAATGAAAGAAGTAGGTCATCTAACATACCAAACGCGAGTGTTTGGAGGTATATTTTGGCTATATCTTGTTGTGCTACTCAGATACCTCAAGGATGTTTCTGTCCCGCGATAATAGCTGTGATGACTCACACCATGGGCGTATATAAGGGTGGTCTGAGGGGGCTGCGCCCCCCCTCCCCGGGAATTTTGATTTTATCGATAAAAATGAGCCATAAAAACCTCAAAAATAAATTAAATAAGATCACTAAATTCAGAAATAGATTTTTTTTCGGTGGTTTAACGGCGTTTTAGTTGGTGTAGTTGGCTAACTATTCCAATTTCTAGGTTACTAGTATTCCATACCTCCAAAATCCCCCGGTGCTCCCAGCCAGATTTTGTGTTTTTTTTTTCCTTTATCCTGAAGAAGCGGCATCTATCAATCCCTGATCTTACGGGATCGGAGCACCGTTAACACTGCTTTCAATGTCATGGCATTAATTCCCTCTGGAGCAGCCGTCGCTCAAGACTTGTTTAAGACTTATTGATTTTGATTCACCATATTTGTTACCCGAGTAAACCAAAATTTCTAATGGATCTATTTTACTTGTTTTTAAAGAACATCTATATCATTAGATGCACACGATATATATTGAGTTTCCTTACAAAGAGCAAATTTTATGGCACATTCCAGCAAAGTCCTACCGGATTTTTCTTATATTCACAACACATCGTTTGCTGGGGAGAATTTTATATTCCAAGTTTCTTGGCGAAAAAAAAAATTGGCGGGATCCTGCAGACATATATATATATATATATATATATTTAAAATGTAACGTCCACTTATACACGACAACGATTTTTGGGACGGTTTTTCTATACGTTACCACCCTTTTCTTGCAAGGAATCGAACCCACGACGTTAGGCACATAGCACACACGCCTTAGCACTAACGGCCACCGGGCCTCCATACATACGCAAACACACACACACATATATATATATATATATATATATATATATATATATTAACTTGGTCATAATCGGTTACTGCTAGGTAGGATCGAGAAAGATTTGAAGGACTCTTTCAAAACTTCATTCTTGAGTGCAACTTTAACAGCTACATATCTTCGGAAGGTGCTAACCTTAATGAATTTATTCTCAAATCAGAAATCTAAATGCCATTGTTTAAAATATGTCCAATTGCTTATATCGTCCCTACCACGTCAAACTATCGAATATGAAAATCGGAGCAAAATAGGAACGAACATATTCTATCCATTGACGAAGTAATGTATTGAAAAATGGTCTTATTCGATACTTTATTTAAGGCATTAAAGGTTATTCTATAAAGGGGTCATAGGTGCGACAAGCCGTAACGTCCACAATCCAAGAGCAAAGTCTCGAATCTAAAAACGAGATTTTTCATATTCGATGCTTTGACATGGCTGGGACGATATGTTCTATTGCTATTATATTATGCTAATTGAGAAGATGTTGCAAACCGAATTTCTCATGATATAACTTAATAAAGAATACGTCTTCAGTGATGTTACACAATCTTATATCGAGTAGCTAAACATCATGAATATTAAACACTGTTAATTATGTAATATCAAATAAACCATAATGTCGTCACTATAACTCGGTGTTTCGGTAAAACGTCAAGTAAATACTTTCTCCCACAGATTAGGCAATTATAATCGTACCTTGTTTCTCGTTGCAATTAAAACAACTGGAGGATAAATGTGATTTAAAGACTTAGAATTGAATTAAACAATTTTAGTCGGCGCAGATGATGACATTGGCTCGAGTGGCCTATGCGCTAATAAAAATTTTTAAAAGTCCTATCCTCAGGCGCTGCGCAATCATAAACATGTCCGTCACGTAGGAGCTGCTTAACTAAGCACTTTCCTCAAAATTTGGGTAGTGTCGAGTACATTCCTGAATAATTTGCTTTAAATAACCTAAATAGGTAAATAAAATAAGAACATGAATACTTCAGCCCTTTTCCATTTATAATGAGCAACTGTTTCAATAATAATTTTGTGTATGCTTGGTACTACACTACTTAATAAATACACAAAAACTTCATATTTTCGTCTGTTGATCTTCATGAATAATAAAAGAAACGGGATACAGTAATAACGCAGGGACAGAATACAGCGCTCCTGGTGACAGAAATCCGAACTCTAGATGCCAAGTCAAAGCAGAAATTCTACGATTTCCGTTAATTCTTAGGGATAGTTCTATTGCAAGCACATAAAAATAAAAACACGTTTCTCGATTACTTCCCTCGTTTTACTGAAAAATTCATTTATCACCAAAACAAGGGAAGTAAATCTTTTCTACCACCAACATTTTTGTACCACTAACTACAATGAAAGAAAACGAGAACACTTTAAAAAAATTAATTAACTTTAAAAACATTTTAAGTCCTGATTTCTCCAAATGACCTAGTCCTTACGAAAATTCGAGATATCCGCTTTTGTGAGAAATGTTCCACTTAGCAACATTTCTTAACCGTTTTCGAAATATTTGAGAAATTCTCAATACTGCTCAAGTCTGCTTATAATTATTTTTTCCTAATACTTCCTCATCACGAAACGTAACCAATATTTTGATTTCTTATTTTGGATAGATGGAGATGTATTCCATCCATGGGTGTATATATGGGGGGGGGGCTGAGGGGGCTGCAGCCCTCCCCGACATTTTCATTTGATGGTACTAATGTCTGATAAAACCCTTAAAAATAAATTAAATAACATCACTTAGTTCATACAAAATAGTTTATTTTAGGTATGTATCTATGTATGTATGTATGAATAAGGTATAAGGACGAAGAACATCAAAGGTTACCATCGTCCTGTAAAGTTTATTTTAGGTGTAATAGCGTTATAGTTGCCTAAAACTATTCCATGTTCTAAATTGTTACTATTCTATACCCAGAAATGGTATAGAAGCTCAGCCCCCCCCCCGAAATTTTCTCAGCCCCTCCCGAAATTATTTCCTATATACGCCCAAGCTTCCATCTAACAGTGTTCTGGTAGGGGATACTGCTTCTTGCGAACGAATTGAATCGTTCGTTTGAGATAACCAACGTTCATCAGACCATTTTTGAAGCAACACACACGCGCGCGCACACACACACACACATATATATATATATATATATATATATATATATATATATATATATATATATATATATATATACAGGGTGTCCCGTAAATGTCTAGTCATATTGTGAGGGGTGATAGAGGACCCTTAGGGGAACAAAAAATGTTCTATGACGATTTCCCGAATTCTCGCCCATAAGAGAGAAAACGTCGTTTTATTGTTTTTTCGAGACAAACGTACTTTTTAGAAGAATAATCGTTGTAGCTCCGTCCCAGAAGGTACTACTAAAAAGGGTGTGAAACCAATCGAAAGCTGAGTAAATTTACTCTAAGACTAGTTGAGAGTAAACGTAAAAATGAATGAATGTAAGTATGTATATCTTACCAAAAGAAGGTAATTCTAAATTTCCTGACATTTTATTGATATTTCATTCCAGCGTTACTCCTCAATAAGCAGGATCTGAGATTTCCGGGTTTTAGAAAAACTTCCTCATTTAACCAGCTTTCCATTCATGTATCACAACCCTGTGTTATTGAAGTATTTGAACGATTTGAGAACAGAAGTTTTAAAAAAAACATGGATCTGTGAAAAGAAAATTATATTTTTTTCTTCAATTTATTCAAAAAGCTGAAGGGAAATATTTTTTTTATAAATGTTTACATAAATATTAAGTAAATATTTACTTAAAAGAATAAAAAAAATTACTTCCACGGATATAAAAAAAAATCTTAAAACAGTAAATAAATAAAATACACATTTATTTTGAATTTATTAATTCGGGTAACTAATATATCACGCATTTGAACACATTTTTACAGGACTATTTACATCTTATTTATGAGGGATAGAATTTTTAATTACCACAACAAAAACGCATGGGCTCACGAGAATCCCAGTGTGTTTCACAAGCATAGCCATCAGTATCAATTCAAGGTTAAGCATTTGTTTTCTAAGTATAAGTACCTGTAAAAATGTGTTCAAATGCGTGATCTAGGTAAAAATAGTAATTTTTGAGGTTAACGTATGGTTGGGGTTCCTTAATGGCCGCCTCCTGGACCCAGTATTAGTTACCTGAATTAACAAATTCAAAATAAATGTGTATTTTATTTATTTACTGTTTTAAGAATTTTTTTTTATAGTCGTGGAAGTAATTTTTTTTGTGATGTAAATAGTCCTTTTTTAAGTAAATATTTATGTAAACATTTATAAAAATAAATATTTCTCTTCAGCTTTTTGAATAAACTGAAGAAAAAAATATAATTTTCTTTTCACAGATCCATTTTTTTTTTTTAAACTTTTGACCTTAAACCAATCAAATACTTCAATAACACAGGATCCTGATACATGAATGGAAAGCTGGTTAAATGAGGAAGTTTTGCTGAAATCCGGAAATCTCAGATCCTGCCCATTGAGGAGTAACGCTGGAAAGAAATATCAATAAAATGTCAGGAAATTTAGAATAGCTTTCTTTTGGTAAGATATACATACTTACATTCATTCATTTTTACGTTTACTTTCAACTAGTTATATAGTAAATTTACTCAGCTTTCGATTGGTGTCCCTCCCTTTCTAGTAGTACCACCTAGGACGGAGCTACAACGATTATTCTTCTAAAAACTACGTTTGTCTCGAAAAAACAATAAAACGACGTTTTCTCCGTTATGGGCGAGGATTCGGGAAATCGTCATAGAACATTTTTTGTTCCCCTAAGGGTGCTCTATCACCCCTCACAATATGACTAGACATTTACGGGACACCCTGTATATATATTATATATATATATATATATATATATATATATATATATATATATAAATATATATACACATTTGACCCAACGGTATTCTCGTGACCTCTAGAAATGTACCTGTAAAACGTACACTTTTCTCATCTGTGTCTACGGATTGCCCTATTTTGATATGGGGGAAATATTGTAATATTCAAGAAGTAATAGAACATTGACTATGCTGTAATCAGAGAATACAATTTGGAAGGTATGATTTAATGTAGCAGGACTATATAATTATGTTGTTTAAGAAAATTATTTCGAACTAATATTATATCAGAAATCGACCACACAGCTTCATGAAAAAACCTCGTACATGATTATTTTAAAACAGTTCCTTGTAGCAATAATTATAGTTTACGCTTTGAGAATGGAAATACAACTCATACAAACTAGTGGAAGTAATTTACAAGAAAATAAATGGCTTTTGGATAACAAAGCAGGATTTGCCTCATCTTGTTGCGTTTCCATATCATTTTCATCTTTGTAATCCGTTGAAAAGCATGGAATAGTAACTGGTTTCATTTTTTATTTATTTACGACGCACCGACAACTGGGCCATTAGTGCAGACAACCATGGTGCAGCCGAGAATTTTGTCTACTGGTCCTGTAATGAGAAAAATCCCCGACACCGGACTTGAACCCACCATATGCCGCATAAGAATCCAAGGCATCAAATCACCACTTTCCAGAGTAAAAAAACATTTATTCATAACTTTGCTTTTGGACAGTCAAATAATCGGGAGATTCGTCCTTTTGACATTGATTACTTTTCCTTCCACTGAGTGAAGTTAGATTAGATTTAGATTTCTTGCATGGAAGATATATGAGAAAAAATACCATTAGGGGCCTTTATCAACGCAATAGCACCCAAAACAATGATTGTTAGAATTTTTGTCTCTTTGTCTGTGCGTTGTGCTCCCTAATCTCATAAACAGCTTATCCGATTTAGATGCGGCTTTCACTAATATATTTTAGTAAGCTCTACTTAACATTAAGTGTTTGTTTCACGTCAATCGGTTCATAAATATAAATGTTATGCCAATGTAATGAATTACGACGAACATTTGATAATCTACCTATATCTATCTATTCTTTCTTCTACATCTTCTATCGATCTATATTAAAACAACTGTCCAGTTTCCAGTGAGCCTATGTTTCGCGATGACAATTAATTAAGCCCAAGATCAGAAGCTAAAAGTTGTGGGTGCGGATCTGAGTATGAGCTGTTTTTCGCATGGTCGGCTTTATGTAGCTCTGTCACGTGTTAGCAATCCTAGCAGTATAGTTTGATCCCTGATGGCTATACGTCTAATATCGTGTATAGAGAAGCATTACTGTAAAGTCGATTTTTTTTAAAGTACCCAAACGACGGTGTTTATAATCCAAAATAAACTAATATCCAAAAAATGGTGTCCAAAATCACGCGGGCACAGCTAGTTACAAATATAAAAGAGCGGGAAATGGAATTGCATTGTGGGATGAACTGATTCAATTTTTCAACATATCTTTACCCTGAGCTTGAACTGATAACATATCAGTAATATTGGAAGAAGATGTGACTGGACTTACCTGACCAATAGACCACATGACTAGTACTGAAGATGCCACACACCCCCACCACGGAGTACACCTGTCCTCAAGTCTCCACAACCCTGGGTCAAGGGCTAGGGGTTAGGCACCATTAGGAGAGGTGTCTTGTTTGGTTTCAGTAATAAATCTCTACGTTTGTAAACTCAACGATATTGGCAAGGCAAATTTCAAAACGTGGCTGGCACTTTTGAAAAAGTTTTAATAGCTTCCGTGTTGGGTTTTGATTGGGAGAGATGGACAAATTGTCAGAATTTTAGCTCTTCTTTTATTTTTAATTGATATATTTTACTATTTTACTAGGCATAAATTACTATTATTATTTTACTAGGCGCCGCAAAAAAGAAAAAATAAAGAAAGAAGGAACATAATCGTCGAAAGTACGAGAGCGGGTGTTATGGAAAATAACAAAAGATTTTAATTTTAGGAGGCGTATGTACTCCGTCCCCAAGGTCTTGGGTTCAATCCCCGCTAGGGTTGGTGGCTTTTCTTTCAGAATAGAAAAGGCATCAGCCCTATCTTGGCTAGAAAATTTTGGAACCCTGTAGATAACCCGTCCTGAAATACGACGTCAATAATAAATGGACGTTAAAATTTAAATAAAATTTTAGAAGTGGTGACGATAAAGAGTTTGAACAGAGAGTCTAGTGTACAGGGTGTCCCAAAAATAATGGTCATCCGTTGGCCAGATGATTCTCCAATGCGAGATCGGAATAAATAACCCCCATATTAACCCCCGCAGAATTGAAATGTTATTCAAGGTCAAATTTTTTTATTGCATATTTAGAATCTACGCATCATGAGGAAGAAAAAAGTCAACGGCACCATAGGTCAGAAATGACTCCTTATGGTCAAATTGACCAATAACAGCGTATACGTGGGCCATTCTATTCCAATCAACAAATGGTGGCCGATTTTAATATATATATATATATATATATATATATATATATATATATATATATATATATTACATGTTCTACTAACACTGCCTTACGCAAAAATACTTTGATTTTTTTAAAAAAGGATCTTCCAGTATAAAAAAATATAAGTATGTTGAAAAACGAGCCTCTCAGCGGTATTCATTGAAGGACCAAAACTCGTTTTATACAATTGACAGGAATGCCTTCATAAGGTTATTCTTGAAGCTTATCAAGAGCTCTTTGCCATAAGTTTTCAATCAATCGCTGAAATTACTCATTAGCGATTTCACAGGTCATGTAAGATTTTCATGAATCAGCAAATCTTTCCATTTTTCTAGATTTGTTTTCAGTATGAAGGAGGGGTCTGAATTTTCACTCCCTCGACCACAAAACAGAGGCATCTTCCCCTAGCGCTCGTATCAATTGGGCCTGCTCTCCAGCCTGAACATGTCTGCCTTCGTTCCTGAGGCAAGCTTTCAACCTTGCCCTCAAATTCCGTCTCACTCGGGTAAGGACCTGGCGAGAATTTCTCCTCATTCTTTCAAAAGCCCAGGCTATTCTCGCTCTGAGCTGAATAGGATTCCTGGAAGGCTCAGCGGTTCCATAGACCAAGGTCTTCACAGCGCCCCAAAAGAAGAAATCCATGGGGTTGAGGTCCGGGGATCGAGGAGGACTTGAGGAATGACATGAGGAGCTGGGCGACGAATAATCCACCTATTGCCAAACAAATCTTCGAGGAACGCTCTGACATCTCTGGTGTGGTGAGGTGAGGCTCCGTCGTGCATGAAGTATATTTTCCTCCGACGGTGAGTTGGGATGACTCGCCTTAACTCCCTCAACAGGCTGATTCGGAGGAACGTTAAGTAAACCACTCCTGTCCTGTTAAGTAAACCGTCGGAAGAAGAAGGGGCCAACAATGGTGTCTCCGATGATACTACCCCACACATTGACCGCAAAGCGTCCTTGGATAATTCTCTGCACCATGGTATGGGGATTTCGCCGCGCCCAAATCCTCACATTTTGCCTGTTGTGGACGCTGATGCTGGAAAAAGAACTTTCGTCAGTCCAGAAACCCGCTGCAGGAAGTGTGGATGACTTTCCAACTTGTCCAGCACCCACCTACAAAACAATGCTCTCTGCTCCTGATCCCCGGGCCTCAACTGCTGAACTTGTAATCTCGAGACCTTCTTACCGCAGGATCCGGCTGACTGTCATCCTCGCGACTCCCGTATCATGGGCCATTCTTCTTAGCCCCATTGAGCCCTTGTCTCGCCTGGATGGAGCGAGGGCAATTATTCTATCCTCTATTCTGAGAGGGACTCGAGGACGACCACGGCCCCGGATCACGCGGTTATCCGGACCAACATCTTGGTAGCACTGGTCAAGCCGCTGGAAGGCCCTTCGCTCTGGAACAGCTCCAGCCGGCAGTCGACGCCCTCCTGCTCTACACAAAAGCCAGTTTCGAAATAACCGCCTAGCCTCAATTAGTTCCCGAAGGCTAGGTCGATCGTTCTTAGCATCTGCCGCTCTCTTCTCCAGTCAATAACATGCTGCCTCCTTCTTCTGTCCATGGCGGGCGACAAACTAAATCAATCATATACCTGGTAGAATGGACATGCTTCCTTATCTCATTCCTACCTCAACCTACTAATCCATAACTAAGCTTCTTATCGACAATTATTAAGAAAAATATAAGTTACATTCCTCAGGGGCTCAGCCCCTTCTCTCTCTCCCTTAAAAAATTAAATAAATTAATAGTTAATAGCATTATCTTAATAACTTTTATGATTAAAGAAATGAATATTAATAATAATGAATGTTATCTTGCATGAAGGTTTTAATTCAAGCATTTTCGCTTGTGATCATGTGAAATTTGCTCATATTTTTCCTTCTACCCCATTTGGTATATTTAGAGGTCTAAGTTGGATATTTTCGATGATTTCACTAATGCATCATTTTTGTTTATGGTGAAGGATGTCTTCAATCATGGTGATTATTACTCCTCGTCTACTACCTCTTACTATGTCCTCTCTAAAAAAAGAAAAACCAAGTCCAGGGAAACGAGAAACCTCTTTCACATTTAAAACAAATCGAGAAGATTGGAAAAATTGGCTGGTTCATGAAAATCACACATGACCTGTGATACCCCTAATGAGTAATTTCAGTGACTGATTGAAAACTTATGGCAAAGAGCTCTTGATAAGCTTCGAGAAAAATCTCATGAAGGCATTGCTGGCAATTGTATAATACGAGTTTTGGTCCTCCAATGAATGCCGCTGAAAGGCTCGTTTTCAACATACTTATATTTTTTTTTATACTGGAACATGTTTTTTTTTTTAAAATTCAAAGGAGGTATTTTGTGTAAGGCAGTGTTAGTAGAACATGTAAAAATAATTATTAACAAAATCGGCCACCATTTGTCGATTGGAATGTCATGGGTCACGTATACGCTGTTACTGGTCATTTTGACCATAAGGAGTCATTTCTGACCATGGTGACGTTGACTTTTTTTTTCCTAATGACTCGTAGATTCAAAATATGCAATAAAAAAATTTGACCTTGAATAACATTTCCTATGCTTCGGTGATAATTGGCGATGTGATACCTAATACATTTTAAGTAGTTTATAATTATTTTTAGGCATTTTTTTAATTTGGCAACATGATTATAGTTAATTTATGTCTGTTATGCAAATATAAATAATTATGGTAATAAAATTCTTCTGTTTTAATTGCCAGGGAGTTGTGCGTGTTTGGATTCTACGTCCTGGGTCAAAGGTGAGCTTCTCCCTATGGCCTCACCATGGGTGATCTGATAGTCGTGTTGTCATGGAGATATTAGAAGTGTGATAGGGGTCTCTTTGGTCACGATCTATGAGGTTGCCTTCTTTCCTGAAGGAGTTATATTAGTGCACTTCACTACGTTTTAGCGCGATTCCTCCCTTCCTCCGTAGGGAAGGAACCCGCTTGTGATGTTGATCTAAGGACGCAATCCGAAGGTGCTGATAAGATATGTCCACGTTTCGGAGCCCTCGAGTCACGGAAAAAACGGTGGTTAATATATATATATATATATATATATATATATATATATATATATATATATATATATATATATATATATATATATATATATGTAATGTTCGCCGAAAAACAATACATAGTGTACGAAAACAAGTTTTCGAGAAAAACGCGTTTAAAGTTTACTACTATGTACACGTCTTGAGTTGGCTGTAAGGTCCTTGATATTATTGGTACGGGTATCTTGACCCGCACCCCCGAAGTGATGTCATTCCTTCAATTTGCGATGTTTATTCTTGTTGTACTGTAGCGGTAGCGTCAGTTATTGAGTCTGTGATTGGGGTTCAATGACTCACTATGTACCTTTTTTCAGCGAACTATATATATATATATATATATATATATATATATATATATATATACATATATATATATATATATACATATATATATATGCTATTTTTCAAGCTACTTCGCTGGGAATTAAATGTGTTGTTCATTCGGCATCTGTCTCAAGACCTCTTTAGACATCTTTAGCAAGACCGCTGAAGACAGATGCCGAATGAACAACATATATACATACATATATATATATATATATATATATATATATATATATATATATATATATATATGAAAGAGTTTTCACGAATAGTCCGACGAAATGTGGCACAAAAATATTGTAAGCGTGTATATATATAAATTTTAATGGGGTAATTTTCGGTGTCTAGAGTGTAGGATCGATGAAGATTTGAATAATCGCCCAAACGTTGTTTCATGGCTGCTACCTCAACAGGCACATTCCATTGGAAAGTTCCAGGAAAACAAACAACAAAAAAAAACGTTCAAAGCAACGAAACAACACATTCGAAGTTTTAAGCGCTTATTTTTCAGAGTAAGGTCTTCCCATCAAAAATTATTTTAGGAACGTTTTTGTAGAGACTATATTAAGCTTTCGAATTGCTACCTTCCATGCACTTACACGATTTCACATATCATATGTAAGTATTTTCGAAATATTTAAGAAACTCCAAAAAATGCTAATGTCTGTTCATAATTTTTTTTCTGATACTAACGTAACCAACATTTAAATATCTTAGTTCAGATGAATTTTAATCATCTGGAACATGTTTCAACTGAATACAGTATTTCTATGTATCTAAACTGAAAATTAGTTAGTAACTAGTATTATTATAATTTTATTTTTATTTTTTATGGCGCACCAACATCTGAGCCATTAGCGCCAATGTCCACGGTGCATGGGGGAAGTTTCTCAACGGGCCCTGAAAAGAGAAATTTTGTCTATTTTTTGGAGTCGTTGACTTTCAAATCAGGATATATCCAAATCGTACAACTTTTTAAGGGACTCAAAAAACGTCTGAGCTAGTATAATTTCTTTAAGAAATTAATATTTACGAGCTCATACTAACATTCATATCCCTGTTTTTGATGAATTTCCCCCTAAAAAGTTTTTTTCTGTGTAAAAAAAAGTACTTAGAAAAAGTGACCAGTAATCCAATTTAAACAATATATGTGTGCCTTTTAGCACTTTTCTCCGAAGTAAAGTAGCTATTATTTTTTTCGCCACGAAACTTGGTATAAAGCACTTAATTATGATATACTATAAAATGGACAATGTATGTATGTTATCTTGAAATATGCTAAAACTGTGAAATTATTAATCAGTGAATATAATCAAATATTGTGTTCCTAGTAGACACCGAAAATTACCCCAGTTAAAATCTCTCTCTCTCTCTCTCTCTCTCTATATATATATATATATATATATATTTTTTTTTTTTTTTAGTAATACGTTTATTTAACATCTGTACATTTGGAGAGTACAATATATATATAAATATATATATAGTTATATATGATTGATTTGGGAGACGGCTTCTCTCTCCAGTGGTGTTCTTCCTCTCCTTTGCGCAATATTTCGTCGGGTTCATCTCTTGATATGATTGATTTGGGAGACGGCTTCTCTCTCCAGCGGTGTTCTTCCTCTCCTTTGCGCAATATTTCGTCGGGTTCATACTTAACCGATGAGATGAACCCGACGAAATATTGCGCAAAGGAGAGGAAGAACTCCGCTGGAGAGAGAAGCCGTCTCCCAAATCAATCATATCAACCCCAGCGAAGAAACTTAAAACAAAACATAGTTATATATGTGTCCGTTAACACGATACAGGCCAGAGTTTTTGTTTTTTCGCTACGAAACTTGGTATGTAGTATTCCCCCATCAAATGATTGAACGAGTTCGTTAACCAACAAAATCGGTCCATCCGGAGGGGGGGGGGGGTTACTCCGGAGCCAAAGTAATTATTTGTCAATACCAGCCATAATTTTTGTTATATTTCAAGAAAACTCGGTGTTTGTCGTGGTCAAACGAAGAGAAACATTTGTTGTAAAAATAAACTAAATCGGTTGACAAGAAGGGGGTGGGGTTTACTCAGGACAGAAATTACTAATTTCCTTATACCGGTCGTAATTTCTGTTGTATTATTACGAAACTCTGTATACGTCCTGGCTATCTAATAAGAAAGAAGTGCCGTGAAAATGAATTAAATCGGTCTATTGGAAGGGGGGGGGGTTACTTTGTACTATGTTTGAATTGAATTCTCCCGCCAAACGTAGGTTCGCGAAACTCATCAAGATCAATAGATGGATATGTGAAGCTTTGTGTATTTATTACGTAGTGTAGTACCCCGCATACACAAAACTCTGGAGGGAAATTAATTGCAAAATTAATAATTGAAACAGCTGCTCATAAAAGCCAAAGAGCAGAACAATTTATGTTTTTATTTTATTTATCTATATAGGCTATTTTAAGCAAATTATTCAGGAATGCACTCGACCCTACCCAATTCTGAGGAAAGGGTTTAGTTATGCAGCTCCTGCGCGACGGACTTTTTAATTTTGTTTTTTAGTTTTGATCAAATTCATTGAATGAAATGTCAAAGGAGAAGAGTTAATATTAGCGCCATCTGTTAGTTACTATTGAAACCTTAGGCTACAATACTTAACCGATAGATGGCGGCACTTTGATCTTATCACTGTATGGCAACAATTCAATTAATTACTGTTAAAAGTAATTGTTTTTTGCCAAATAACTATCGAACTATTCAGTATTATGAAGACTATAAAAGTCCAAATCTCAGGAAGGGCCTAATTTCAGTGCGTTTTTATTGTTATGCTATTTTACGCATTTTGTTTTAGGTATCTACTGCTAAAAGCTATTTAAAAAAAAATAAAACAAATGAGGAAAAGAAACACAAAGAACCGGTAAAAGCAATGAAACCAAGTATTTCGAAATTTCCTGCAGTTATTTCTCCGACTGATTTTGAGATCGGCAAACACCAAACATTACTTGAGTACCGTTTTTGTAGAGAATTTCGAAAGGTTCCCTTTCAAGTTCTACGATTTCCCAATTGTTTTCGAGATATTTGAGAAAATGTACGGAAATCCCAAAACTACTTATACTATATATTATTAAAATGTTTTAGTTTAGTGGGATATTAAACACTACTCCTCTAGTCTGACCTCTCAAAGCCTTACCTGGTCATAAACGAGGCATAATCCGTTTTTATTCAGCTTAACCCTGGATTGACACCGCGGGGTGAAAAATACCCCATACGTGGTTCTATGGCGTGGACAGAACATTGTATTTTCCTAAAGTTCCTATTTTTTTATGGCTTTTGATCATTCTAGTTTATTGTTCATAAAACATATTTTCAGTTTAGTAATATTTTTTTTTCAGGATAATTATTTGGTGTATGAATAATATTGAGTTTTAGGATTTCCTAGCTATTTTGTGAATTGTAATTAATATTTTGCAGATTTATTCCTGTTTTGAATTTATTTTTTGATGTTCCTGTTCTATACATTGTTGTATAGAAAAGCAAAAGAAAAAATTGAAATTTAAAAGTTATTCAAAGAATGGGGTAAAATTTACCCCATGGTGTCATTACCGCAGATGTAAATGGCAGTGTCAATCCAGGGTTAAAGTAGAATGTTGTTAATTGTAATGGAACCGTCAAAGGCGGAACGGTCGGGAATATTTTCCTCAGAATTTCGCGCATGCGGAATTAGAACTATTCCATCTAATTGAACGAACTATAATATTTGTCATTTGGCACTTAAAAAGAACCTGTTTACTCATAATTACTTGTCATTAGAGCAAAGGTGACAAGCACTAATGACAAGTAATAACCCCATGTAAACTATACATTATGATGGTCCATCGTGGTATGCTGACATAATAATAACGATAATTTCTATCATATAATGGCCTAATGGGAGCATGGGCATATATAGGAAATAATTTCGGGACGGGGGACCATTTCCGGGGTATGGAATAATAACAATTTAGAACTTGTAATAGTTTTAGTCAACTAAAACGCTATTATACCTAAAATAAACTATTTTTTATGGACTAAGTGATCTTAGATATCTTATCTGATATATTTTTAAGGGGTATGACACATTTTTACCATCAAATCAAAATTTGAGGGGGAAGGGGGCTGCAGCCCCCCCCTTATATACGCCCATGATGGGGATTATCCACAACCCAGTTATACATTTTTTTTGTAATATATAGTGCATTTATTGGCTATAACCATTTATTTACATTACTCTTTTATATATGTAATAATTTTTCAATGATTAATCAATTCCTTCCAAAATTACTAATTAAATTTCCGGTCATAATTTATCTACCAAAATCAATTTCCTTTTACGTGACCGTTGAAAATTCCGTTTAGCCGTTGCGTCCCCTGTGACGCGAAGTTTGATGTCCATGTGACATTTCGATGTTTTTTTACGGTGCGTCTGCATCTAGGCCATTGGCGGCGGGTTATCTATAGGTTGCCACCGTTCCTAAACATCAATGGTGGAGCAGGGAATTCCTTCAACGAGCCCATTGATGAAAGAACTCTATTTACTGCAAACGGGACTCGAACCCCCATCTCCCGCATGAGAAAAGTTGGTGTTAGCTACTACACCACGGAGAGACTCTAAAAAAAACTAATAAATTTAGAATCAAACAAAATTAAACCATGAAACACTCCAGAACGTTCCCGGCAGTATACGAGTGTAGCCGCTTCCCACCTCTATGGGATTTCCAGCAATGCATACCAAAGGGAACTATAATACAGATAAACTAATTTTACAATTAAACAAATTTGGAAGCATAATCTTATACAAACGCTTAAGGCCGTGAAACAAACGCTTTTAGTAAGCACTGTTTCCCGATGAGATTATCTTACCGATTTAGTAATAGTATGGTTTTTTTTTTCAACCTTTTGGAGATGTTTAAGAAAAAGCATAAAACTTCTTATGTCTGTTAAAACATTTTTTATAATATTTCCTCGTCTCAAAAGGAAAAAAAAATACTTAATTAAGATGACAAACGTGTAAAAAAATTGTTATTACAATCCGTCATTGTGGAGTATCTGAAATCTATAATTCTATTGTTTTGTTTTTTAAATTTATTCAACAATGATACGCAAGATATCTTCATGAGTCGTTTACTTCCATTTTTCTCGCCAAAGAACTTATAAAAGGTGCTTTCGGAAACCTATTAACAAAAAAACGTTTAATTTTCGATTCTTTTTTGGGGGGGGGGGCAAAACATTGAGTTCCGGCTGGCGGATCATTGTGATTAGCGTTCTTGACATATATTTGTATAAAAGCGAAACTAGTGTAGGTAGGCTTGATAAATCAAATTTAATAATTCACGTCAATTTTTGGCCTTGCTCAATGTAATAATTCTATTTAATGGGGCCACTTTTCAGTAATTATATGCAAAATTAATTTGACTTTTTTGATTTATGGGTTGCTCTATCATAAATAGCCTACTTCAGATCTGGAATGAGCATTTTTATTCAGGGACGCAAGTTTAACTTAAAAATAAATAAAGCTGTGTAATGTTGAAACCTTTTAGCACATTGAAAAGAAAATGTCATAATATTAAAAGACAATTAATTTAGCTCCACAATTTTGATATATTGCTCTTCATGGTTCACGCATTTCTGGTGCCACTTCAGGTGCTAATAAATAAACTGTAACTATTTCTGGTCACATCATTTGAAAAAATTCCAACTCTTAGGAACTGAGTCATCTCAGCGGGATTCCTTTCATACCTCTAGTGCTATCAGTAAAGGAATAACAGCAGTTATTGGTGGGGTTTGAGCTTTCTTGAAAAATATAAAATAAAATCTCGAAGGGAAAATAGATTTAAGGCGCCTCAACAGAAAACTGACAGTATCACGGCGACTTCCTCAATCTTCTGAACGTTCGCTCTTGGAAACACTATAACAATGTTTCAATTTTTCTTACCTTGTTTTAGTAAAATCGACATTTTACTATTAAATGCAACAACCAAATAAAACGTTAGATAAATAGATGCAAAAACCCGTTCAAAGAAGCAAAAGTAACTATTTCGCAGTTGCAACTTTTTTCTCCGACTGGCATCGCCCCATCAAAAATTACTTCAGAACCTTTTTTGTCGACAATTTAGTAAGCTTTCGAATGGTTACCTTCCACTTACACGATTTCCCCGTTTCGAGATATTTTAGAAAATATACGAAAATCTTAAAACGTTTCATGCCCGTTAATGAAATATTTTATTTCTAGTGCTTCCTTAACTCCAAACGGAACTACTGGCTTTGAAGAGCAGCTATCACAAAAACTAATGATATCTAAAAAATCTTGATTGAGTAAATCGTGTAGCAAATTTAATCAGCTTTCATTTGTTATAGAATTGTCATTTCGCTATGATGCATGTTTTCCGAGATATAAGCGAAAACCCGAAAATGGGACCTTCTAACCCCGCCCCTCCATCCCCCCTTCGGCTACGGGCGGGGACTTTTGATATGTTGTCCTCCTAAACAGCCCAAACAAAGTTACGAAGTGAAAAATTGTGTTCCAAACATTTCTATCTGACTGTTAGCCTATCTATGACTATTCGTAGGAAGTGTCCAAGCCATCTTCGTTTCCTCTCCTTTATTATCACATCGGCGGCTTTAATAAAAGTTCAATCTAATTGTGGTGTTTCGGATTCGGTCTATTCTTGTTATCTTGTCAATTTTCCTGATAAATCTCATTTCTGACACTTGTATACGCGTTTCGTACTTCTTTGTAGGATTCCATAATTCTAAAGAATAGGTCATAATGAGGAGAAACTTTGACCTAAATATAGCAGAATGTTTTGAGAGCTTCTTATCGCTTATAAGAAGGTTTTCGTCAAGCAGGAGCTGCATAACTAAGCACATCCCTCAGAAAGGTGGTTACTATAGCAACATTTCTAAAGACTGTAAAACCCAACTTCAAGTGGACGGATTTTCTTATCTTATCTTCCAAAACACACGTTGATTAGTTGGACATGATATCTACCGAGTTTCTTTTCAAGGTAGTAAAAATATTGGCTAATGTGGAAAAGTATGTAGTAAATAACCTATTCCGTTGTAAACCCTCATTCTTAATTCACCGATTTTTTTTTTTTTTTTAATTTTATATATATATATATATATATATATATATATATATATATATATATATATATATATATATATATATATATATCTTTTTCATGAGATTAAGCCGAGTTTCCAATTTAACAAATCTTTTGACCGTTAGGGATATATTAATAAGTTGTGCCCGAATTAACGGTACGGGGCAGACGGTATATAATAATTGACGGATCCGGGCAGACGGTACGTGCGAAAGGCGAATAATTGATTCTTCCAGCCGTTTTAGCTCAATGCGTCAGAAGAAGATCGCTGACTTAATCTCTTAGATAATTTTTTACCTTTTTACGTTTTGTGTAAATCCTGTGTAAAACATGGATTCTATATATTTGGGTTATTCTAACTTCTTGTAATTTTATGTAAGACTGTATTTTTGATTTTTAGTTAGACTATGAATTTGAAAATTGCAAGATTCCCAAATCTACATAAAATACAAGACTTGACTTGTTTTCTTTACTTTTCTCAGTTCAGAAATTTTAATGGTCAATAGTCCTGTCCGGATTGGGCGGAATTTTGGATTAGTGGGAGTCTGCTTTATATAAACATACATAAATAAATATAAATGCATGTACATAAATGTTAACGGGGTTCATTATCAGTATCTAGTAGATAAGATCGATGAAGTTTTGAAGAACTTTTTCAAAAACTCTTTCACGAGTGTGGGGGCGAGGTTAGCTCAGTGGTAGAGCAATGGACTAATAAGTTGGAGGACCAGAGTTCAAATCCCGAGGAAGCACTAAAGATTTTTTCTTCTAGTGTCTTATTTCATGAGTTGCCTTCGGCCTCCCTGACCGTCCCTAGGCCAACCCAGCCTTAAATTAATTTAATAATGGGTACCTTGGTGCTAATTGTCCTAGCAGTCGAAGCAATCAAGGGGAAAATCAGGCGGCCGGAGCATAGTTGTGACCACACTTTGTGCCGTGTGGCCAAGAATCAGATACCTCTATAGTATCTGCCCCTCAGGGCCCTTGTGGCCTGTTAGGGGACTGATTTTTTTTTTTTTTTTTTCATGCGTGCTGAAAGGGAATAAGAAACAAGGAAGTAAGGTATTGAAATCATAAGAAAAAAATTGTTCAAACATTTATACTCTTCAATAATTTATACACATCCATACTAAGCTAATATATACAAAAACAGTGCAAATATCTGCCTAATAAAACAATACTGATAATATCACTGAACTATAAAATACTCTTTTGGATGTAGTGCTGCTTATAATTTATTAATAAATAGTCGATAAAGGTCTCATTCATGCGATAGTTGGGGATCTAGAGGCCTCGACCCAGTCTTTCCATTTCGGATATGATGTGATCCATGTCTTCTTTCGTTAGTGTGGAATTCTGAAGGACCAGTCTGAAGAAGTTGGGGTGTGATTTAAGAGGCTGATATGTTATCATCATTGTCCCCTCTCGCATCATCCTCTCTTTCATCAGTGGCGCAATCTGTAAACAAAATACATAATTATTTTTATGAATGATTCTCAAAATAAGTTTTATCTTATTATGACGATTAATCTGTAAATTTGTATTTAGCTTGCGTTGTGTCTACTGAATAGTAAATTTCATAAAAGGAGGGGAGTGGTTTTGTTTTATAAAAATAAATGTCAATACTGATTGATAAATAAAACTTGTCTTGCATATAAGATAATTAGTTGTTTTGTCAATTAATAAGTATTCTAAAGTATCAGTTTTGTCTATTTTGAGTTTTGGGGAACTCAATAGCAATAAATTCGTATTATATTAAAAAGTATTTATTTTAATACATTGCTGTGAATGTTCTGGAGTGTGCTGGCAACACTGTATCAGTAGCTTAGATGGTTGTGGTGTTCGTCCGTTTTCGTCCGAACTTGTGCGAAATGCGAACTGATCCCGTTCTGCTGGGATTTATAGTTGCGAACGAGTGCGAAAAGTCACGGTTAAAAATGGACTGTGAGAAGTTAATTTTGCATTTAACAGGACATTTCTGTGGGACCTAAGGCAAACAAAATATTTTAGAATAAATGTTGTCAAGAATGTATCGAAATATATCCTTTCTTATTCGAAAATAGGAAAAGTGCTGGTCATAATATCAAAGTGAAGCATTTTTCATCAGAATCATGAGAAAAACCTTTTCGACGAGCCATCAAGTCTACTGCGAATTCGGACAAATCCTGAAGCAATGGACGAGAGGCATTCTCACGATTTCGTACGATCGGTGTTCGCCTGAATTCGTTGCTTCGTAGTTCCCAGCTTTTCGGTCCCAGTGGACAAGAAGCCTAAGTGTTTTTGTTATATTGAAAAATTCAATACACAAGTACAAATAGGAATATTGGATACTAACTTAGAAGGTGTCTATTAGTTTTGGGCGTGTGGAGATGGGTAGAGATAATTTTGAAAGAAATATATTCATTTGTTCATAGGAAAGACGCCTTCATTTTATTTTGTATTATTAAGCGAATTATTTATTTCTATGTTGCAACGTAAATTAATTTAGGCCTTTGAAGTTTTTATAATATCTATGACTTTTATATCTAAAAAAATACATAATTTTTTTATTTATTTGTTAACCCCCTTGCCTTAGTTATTATTAATTGTGAAATTGCCTTAATTTTACATTAAAGATTGTTGGCTTCTTAATAAAAAACTTTTCTTGGGCCAACTACTTTACTTTTGCACCTTTCCCCTATGCGCAGTACCTGGCGTTCCACGATAAGTCTATCCAACACACCTTCTTATTTACCCAAGAGATGCATTATAGATAAATTTCAAAGTGCATAAAACACTTCATGAAACGTGCGTTACCAGCTCTAGGACTTTATTTTACTATTTGCATGCAGAAATTTAATGATAAAATAAAATAGTGACCATTTTACAGAAGAAAATCGCCAGGTATGTTTTAAAGGTCCTTTCGTAATATTAAAGACTTCTTAAGTGAATACCTTGTGAAGTCTGCTGTTAAAGTCAGGTTCTCCCTCCAATCCCCTCAATGACGGGGGGATATACCAGAAGGAAATATTGGTGCATTCTGGTTTATCTATGACTAGCTTGAATCCGGACCTCGTCCTTATTTTATCCGTGAAATATTCGGCGTTTTCGAATAGCCTGTCCACGTGCTCTTCAAGGCCAGATGTACCCTGAAAAATAATTTATGCATCAATAAAACAATATGATTTCGATTATATATAAGTATATTTATATATATCATCCGCCCGTTTCTGAGACAATCATGAGATGTTTCTGTTTAACTCATTGTGGACACCAAATCCACCCCAAGAAAATCTCTTTACTGTATGGTCAAGTATATGTTTATTTGGGTGAAGTAGTCTTGTTTGAATACAAAATGGAGAAGGAAGTTACACGAAGAATAAAGCTGGATTGGAAAACATTTTGGAAGCTGAAAATGTATTCAACTGTTATGTTTCGCCTTAATTCAATGTCAAGATGCTCTCAAAAAATAATTATTCTGGGACTTTGTCCCATAATAATAATAAATACATTAACAGTCGAATATAAAAATTGAAAAATAAAGGTCTAACTCTATTTGTAGAAAAAAACTAACGCTATTTACAAAACATCCAATAATAAAATAAAACATAGGTACATTAAGACAAAGAAGAGAGTGAATATGGAATACTGGAACAAGAACAGAACGAGAGAGGGAGGAGCAATGATGAAACTATATACGCGGGCGGGAAAAAGAAAACCTAAATAAAATAAAAGATAACATCATAAAAGAAACAAACAAAAAAAAAAAAAAAAAATGTGAAGTTAATCAAAGGGAAAAACATTCGGAGATGTATCGGGATACATAATTAATATCTGGTTTTACGCTTATAGTAAAGAGATGAAGGAACGGTCCAAGGAGGTTGTTTAATGAGCGGGTACCACAGGAATGGACAGACGGTTTAAAATTATGGAGGTTGTAGGTGTAGAAAAGAGCTTTGGGAGCCATTCTTCAGGGGTAATCTGGATTGTCATCAAGAAAATGGATAAGAAGCTGTAGCCCACACACGCTGGATTTAGAGGATCATTGTTGATTCGGAATACCAAGAACTCCAGGAATGGTTAATCCCCGAAAACTTCGGGCTGAACTCTCAATAGGTGGGACATCTACCTGTTGTAAAGTATATCCGAATATCCGGAGAAAATACCAGGCGCAGAGAAAATCTTTTCCAAGATAGGGAGATGAAATTACAAGACTGGAGGGTGACAACTGGTGGCGAGCAGCCCGTGAGGACTCATGGAAAATATTATTGGCGTACATTTCAAGATAGTAGAACATTTAATTTAATTTAAATTTGTTGTGTATATTTTTTGTTATTATTGGCTTTATACGTCGGTTTTATCGTCAGAGTTTGGTTTGCGCCATCGGGAGGTGATTGACGTATTAAAAGCGTTTCGTCCTAATAGTGAAACATGCTAAGAACGGAAGTCTGTCTGATGAGACGCGCCGATGCACTGAACGGTCGTTGACGGTTTGCGACATCAGACCTTGAACTGAATTCTACTTACCAGCTTATACAATTATAACCTTAATCACTCCGCGCACCTTGCAAGGTAAGGGATTTTGAAACGGGGTCATTTCAATTTCAATGCCTCGGAAAAAAGTACATATCTTTCATTCATTAGTAGGTACCGAGGAAATAATTATTGTCGCATTGTACTTTCTACTATTTAGGGTAGAATAATTTCAACCATGACCTAAACCACTATCTTTCAAGTTAATAAAAATCTATGTCATTTTAAGCATTGGTTATACATAGGCTTGCCATACGTCCCGGGTTGACCCGGACAGTCCCGATATTTTGCTCTTGTCCCGGTGTCCCGCCCGGTTTTATCAATGTCCCGGAAACGGCTGTACGACGTGAAGATGTTTTTAAGAATTTTTTATGAATCGGTTACCTTTCTACAACCAACATTTTTGACTACCGCGCACAGTGTCAAAGAAGTGAGAAGTATTCTAACTGTAATCTCTGAGCAACCGCTGGAAATACTTGCACAGCGCTGCCAGCAGCCAGCTCCCTTAATATTTGGCTAGGCGATTTTTTTAAGAAAATTAAGTGGCAAAAATTCCTTTTTTTGTTTTTTTAAAGGTGGATAGACTAACAATTTAGGGTTCAAGATTTCCCACTCCCGTTACTTGCGAGGTTTAAAACTCACTATTTTGCTTTTAATTATTTTGAAATCTTCCGGAGGTGGGCTATTCCATCTCCCCTTCCCCCTGGCAAGCCAATGTGTCCCGGTTTCACTCACCAAAAATATGGAAAGCCTAGTTATATATGGTCGTTTAATGTGAATAACTTTACGAAACGAAGAATAAATAGACTTATGTCCATGTTTGATGATTTTGCGCTCCCATCTTAGCAAGATTTTCCATTACTGTGGACGGTATTTGGTGAGTGCCTCGGCAGCCAGTCGTACCCCAGTTATCATTCTATCATAATTACTGGCATGTGTCCCAACTCCTTGGATTGTTTTAAACTTTCTCAGCTCCAACTCCAGTATCGTACCTTTTATAATATATATATATATATATATATATATATATATATATATATATACACGTAGACATTATTCATCGTCACCTCCAGATTGCCTCACAAGGCCCACGCCATGACTGGGTCTCCTCTCCTGACAGGGATGGAGGAAACGCTCTAAAAAGCGATGTTTATTTTACCGAACAGCCAATTGACTTCTAGAGGTTGCCAAGATTATTGTAAACATTTCCTGGAGAAAGGACTTATTTGTTTTCCTCATTAACTCACAATTAACCGAGCGTTTAATTGTAAATTATGCATCCTTCTAAAGGTTCAAAGCACTTTGCAGTTAGAATTCTTCGCAAATTGTCTAGCTCTTGTATTTGAAGGGGGAAATATTATTGCACGACCTCCTTCAGCACCACTAGCCCCATTCACTTAAAGTCTTACAAGGCCAACCTACACTGAGGGTTTACTACATACACAAACAAACTAACTCAGACAGACAGTCATACATACACGCAGACAAACAATATACTGTTTGTGGTGATATTGGTACAATCCTATAGTGCTGGAATATTTTCATCTAACTGATACCAAAGATTCGAACATTGCCCAAAGAGTGTTAACAGACAAATATATACCTAAATATGTGTCTGTTCGCACTCAGACAAATATATAAGCAGCTGCAGGTTTTGACATGAAGTCGTTTTTAATTTGTAAATATTTTAGTACATTAGTTCAAAATCTCAGTTTATTTTAAGTTTTATTCTATGAAATAATAATACATGCGAGAGAATAAATTCATAATAGCTTGTCTGCTGTCCATCTTCGAAGTTATACGTTATTCATAGTAAAAACATGAAGAAAAAAAAATCTAAGTTAAACAACAAACCTTTGCCTTCCACATGAGCCAAAACTTGAATACATCAGCTCTCCGGCCACACTGGAGATGTTTGTCGCCAGTGTCGTATGAAGTGTCATAGAACTTGTCCCTCTGGAAGAGGTACGTAGCTGAAGCCGAGTGAGCCGCTTGCAGTAGTCCGCAATGCCTCGTGAGCAAGGTACTGCACTGCTGTGGAGCAGCGAGCATCTTGTGTGGGTTCCATGTAACGCTGTCGGACCTGCAATACAAAGAGGTTATACATGTCTATGTATATTACGTCACATATAATATAATGAGACCTAGTTTGAAGAGATGAATTGGACACCGCTGTTGCCAAAGTTACAAACCAAACATCCAATAGACTATGTACCTTTTTTTCTATTGTTTTCTGGGCTTTTAGCGCCTGGATATCGCCCCCTTTAATAATGCCAACGGACCTTGTTTTTCCTTGACGACGGTTACCCATTCAGGTACTGACCAAGCTCGACATCGTATACACCAAGGGATCCGGTGTATACAACTTGACTATAACGATTAAAAATATAACCCTTAAAAAATCTTCAAACATGTTTTACTTGGGATGGTTGATAATTAATTCCGTATACATAAATGAGATCCCTCAGCCGAGAGGCGAACAGTCAAACGATTGGCGTAGGCCGCTCACGCACCCTCCCTACGCCCCTTATGAGGTAAGATTTATTCCTCCTTCCCAACACTGAAATCTAGTAGGAAATGGGGGGAAAAGGAATTTTGTACTTGAATAGCCCACTTCCAGTAAAAAAAGGAATTTGATTATTATTGAAATTTTAACGTCCACTTTTATATAAAATAAATTTTTGGGAAGGGTTATATGCAGGTAACCAACGTTTTCAAGCTAGTGACTTTTTTTTATCGGCTGATACGTTTTTGTTTAAGAAAAAGTATAGTGAAACAACCGAAATGCCAAAAACTGCTACTGCCTTTTCAAAATCCCTTTTCGTAAGTCTTTCTCTACTCCAAACGTAACCAACATTTACATAACGGCGTTTGGATGAATGTCAAATGTGTTAAGAAAGTTAAACAGTAAAATTTAACAGCCAAGAGCAGCTGTGAGGTTTTCTTTAATTATGTTAAATCCTTTGAATGCCTATAAAGTGGAAAGTGACCACTCGACAGTACATACCTGGTCGCAGAGTTGGGCAAATGTTAGCGGCCGCTAATATCTAATACCTTCTCGCTAATTTAGCGGTACTGATAAGAGCCTGCGCTATCGATTAGCGCATAGCGACGGCAGAGCGCTAATCGCTAATTTATTCATGAAATGTTTAGTCATCGTAATAGCTAATAGCTTTAGCTATAGTTACGAAATTTTGTCATCTCAAAGTTCCCTTCCGGTGTGCTCTGAGCCCGGGGGCATGCACTGCATATAACTTTAGGTAAACCTGAAGTTTAGCGTCCTCCAAACCGATTTCTTTCAAATTTTGTACAATAACGTATTTTGATGCACTAAACACGAATCCGCTAAAAAAAAAAAATTCGCATTCAACTAGGAAAGAAGTTTTTAAGCACTAAAGTTCGCTGTTATGGGGGTTATGAGAGCTAATGTAAACAACTAAATTTGTCAACATGCGCATGCACGCTTATGGAAAAGTTCGTAATAAAGAAGTTTAATTGAAATTTACCATCAATTATTTAAATTCAACAGCAGTTATTTATTCACAACCATTTTTTTAAAATAATGAAACACTCTTCACATTTCTTGTTTCGTTCATGAAAAGTATTATGTAACAGAAATCACTAAATAATTAGCTAATGCCTTTATAATTATTAGTTCGTTCTAATTCGCGCCCGCTGAACATTAATTGTCAACATACTCTTATTTTATAAAAAAAATAGCAATAAAGTTGCACGAATTTATTATTCTCTTCAAACGTGCTCATAAATATGAAGAGCGCTTAAAGGCATTTTTCTGTGCGATTGGGGATTTGTGTCCATGGAACATCGCGTCTCAAGAAGAAGAAGAAAGCTAAGAAGGATGTATAGGAAGATAAGAAGAATGTCTAGGACGACGCTTTTAGGCATACATGCTATGCGTTTACTCTCGCCACGCTCGCTCAAGAAGATATCAAAACCCAGGGGTGAGGATGCCCTTAAAATTGACAATATTTATGAATAAATGGTTTATGAACATTTCAAACGAGAGTTCTCTGTTTCCCAATGTTACATATCTGCGCATGCGCGTGTTTACAAATAAGCTGTTTACGCCTACTTTTATAACCTTCCTAACAGTGAACTTTAGTGCTCAGTAACTTCTTTCCTAGTTGAATGAGAACTTTTTTTTTAGCGGATTCGTGTTTAGTGCATCAAAATACGTTATTGTACAAAATTTGAAAGAAATCGGTTTGGAGGACGCTAAACTTCAGTTGTACCTAAAGTTATATGCGGTGCATGCCCCCGGCTCAGAGCAGACCGGAAGTGAACATTGAGATGACAAAATGTTGTAACTATAGCTAAAGGTATTAGCTATCACGATATTTAAACATTTCATGAATAAATTAGCGATTAGCGCTCTGCCGTCGCTATGCGCTAATCGATAGCGCAGGCTCTTATCAGTACCGCTAAATTAGCGAGAAGGTATTAGATATTAGCGGCCGCTAACATTTGCCCAACTCTGCCTAGTCGGCAGTCGGGAAATTTTGAAATAAGGTTTTGACTTGGTTCATTCAACTTATAATAAATACAAAAGCTATTTTCGTTTACTTACATTTATTCCTTGTTGTGTTAACTGGATTAATGGCATCCAAACAGAAAGAGCGTATTCATTATAAGTTAAAATAATTAAGTTAAAATCTCATTTCCAAAATCTTTAGCAACTTTCCAGACAACCCATTTAAAATATATATATATATATATCTAATATATAAAATTCTTGTGTCACAGTTTTCGTTGCCATACTCCTCCGAAACGGCTTGACCGATTTTGATGAAATTTTTTGTGCTTATCCGGTATCTATGAGAATCGGCCAACATCTATTTTTCATCCCCCTAAATGTTAGGGGTAGTCCACCCCTAAATTTTTTTTTTTATTTTTTAGACAAAATTTTTAATTTCTATTTTTTTATGATACAACATACAAAAATACATACAATCCTCAATTTTCACCCTTCTACGATCAACCCTTATTTTTTAATAGCCATTTTAGTAATTTAATCATTTTTCCTCTCCGGTCGAAAACTGATCAATCGTCATTTAATTAGTTATCCCCGCCAGATGTCTACATCTTGATAGCTGACCCGGAGTCCTGAATAGCAGAATAAATATTTAAAAAAAATTATTGAATCGACTGTTAGGCGGTACGAAGTTCGCCGGGTCAGCTAGTAATATATATATATATATATATATATATATATATATATATATATATATATATATATATATATATGAGCATGAAAATATTCAGAAAGTTTAGGCGTACATATTTCCTTTAATGTCATCCTCCATGGATGAAAATTATCCGTCAAAACGCTAATATGACAATGTTCCTGATAGTCAGACGATGAAACCTTATAAACATTCAGAGATGGAATAGTTAATCTAAATTTACTGGCCTGAATCCCAGCTGAAATCAATTCAGCCAAAAAAAAAAAAAAAAAAACTGCACGTGTAGGAATCCTCAATACGAATGGCCAAAAAACTGGTTTTGACGGCCATGGTTTTCTATTCACTAAGGAAAGAGTAAATAGCAGGAGAATGGCACTTCCCGAAGTTTAATTGCTTTAATGTCTCGAATCTCAAGGCTGAGTGATTAACAAAATTATTTTTGTATATTTATTGAATCCCGCATGAATCTTCTGTTATTTTTCGTGAATTTTCCTAATTCAAGTAAAACAAAACATTTCTTTTGCAAATCTTTAACTTGCCAGTCTGACATTTACAGCCAGCCCCTCTGTTACCCGTACAGGAGCCTTAATCAAATAGGACACGGCTTCATATGGATCCAATGCTCATGGGTATATATAAGGTTGCAGCACCCTCGAAATTTTGATTTTATCGGTAAAAAGGTGCCATAAAATAAATTAAATAAGATCAGGTAGTTCAGAAAAAATATTTTTTATGTAATAGAGTTTTCGTTGGCTAACTATTCTAAGTTTTAGGTTGTTAGTATTTCATATACCCATATCCCCCGGTGAACCGAGCCCCCCCCCCGAAATCATTTTCTATATATGCCCCTGCCTAAGCGACAGGCAAACGGAATTATATTACAGACGGTGTTATATTTTCCAGAATCGATTAAAACGACTTCGAATGTAATATCTTTATCTAAGCGATAGTTTCTCCCTGTTATAATTTATATCTTCAGAAATCTAGAGCAAATGTTCTAAGGCTTAAGGATGCTCTAAGGTGAAATACGTTTCGCTTGTGACTCTTTCAGATCCTTGGGAAAAATAAATAGGTTTTTGGAAGGGATGTTTATAATGGCTGTAACTAATATATGATAAATATCTTCTAACTGATTGGTATTACAGATGGAACAGGTTTCCTTGGGGTTAAATTTATTGTTAAATATACTTTAGAAACAATTAAACGAAGAGCATGACTAAAGCATCTTACGGATGGAATTTTCTATTAATTAGCAAGACCTAAACTTTATCATTAGGGATTTTGGAACTCTGCACCGGAAGATAAAATCAGGCCAGACCTCAAATTATATTTATCGCATATCATTCATTAGTGGCCTAAGATAAGCTTACAATAATTGACTATGCATTATTACTATCATTACAATCTTGTTTCATCCCGAGGACGTCTGGAGTCGACCTTGGACGATTTAGGCTGTGAAAGCGCTAACTCTGAATGTGGTCAGTCACTATTTTGTAGAAGGACCGTTTTATTGGTTTGGTGCAAAAATAATGTAGGTTTTTATAAGACCAATTCGTTCTAGATGGCGAACACCAAATTCTCGGGCTCTGTCCCGAGTAGTTTTCCGATCGTTTTCTTCTACTAATGCCCTCAGTTGGCTGAGAACATCAACAGGAGGCCTACCTCGACCTTTCTTGCCTTCGAGATCATATTCTTCAAGGCGAACTTTTTTTGAGCCAAAAACGGCATTCACTGATGCTTTCTTAGCCCCAAATAACATAGATTTTGCGCGCGGTCTTAAAGCCATCTCAAACAGGTAGCAGTTTCTATGTATCCGATGCCTACCACTTCTATACTCATGACTACTATATTTCATGAGATAATGTTAATACCGTACATATCTATTAAACCTTTCCATCGCCTTCTGAGGAAGGACCAGCCAGGTAGCATCGATGTTTTACTATACCACTTTAATCACAAGTTACCAGCTTCCAAGTTTCCGAAGGCAGTCTCAGTAATACTCATACTTGATCGATCTTACAAGTCATTACCAAGAATGTCTGATACTGGTTGCCATTGGCTCCTGCGGAAGGACCTGCGAGGTAGCAATCATAGCGTGTTGTACCACAACAATAATAAGGTAGCAGCTTCTAAGTATCCATTAGCCGTTAATTCACGTAACTACGCCCTAAGTCAAGGTCACTACCATGCTTACCTAATATCCTGCTATCGTCTCTTGAGGAAGCATTGGTAAGGTAACTGTAACACCTTGTGAAGGAGTACTTGTCAGCTTTTTTTAAGGCTGCTTCCTTGTTCTGTCATGTCGGTCATACTTGAAGAGGTTTACCGTAGAGTTATACTGCAGAGATGTTCTCATCTTGTCCGCCTTAGTGTGGTCGCACAATGTAGGGGGAGAACAAATAGAAAGAGCAAAGAGCATAGTGTAAAACGTTGCTATGCTCTCTGTTTTGCCAGCTGGTCCACTATACCTTTAACATAAAGTGTTCGATTTCTTAGCTATACTCGTTATTTCCTTTATGGTCCACTCTTTTTGTAGGCTTATGAACGTTGGCGTGTGCGCCACTAAAAGCTGTGAAACTCATGCTACTCGAGACAGCTAGAATTTTCTTTCTGTAGAAGTGACCAGACTTAGACATGTGTATGAATCGGCGAGCCTTACCTCAGATCTGTTGTAGGAAGACAAATGTGTGTCGTCTGTTACAACCCTTTCGGCACAAAATAAAATACAACATATTGTGCTTGAATAGTCTGCCGAGTATGTACAATTTTTCAGCCACCATTTAATAAGCTTTCCATGGCCATTTAGTCATAGAATATATATAAAAGAAACGATATATAAAAAAATCAATAAATCACAAAATGTATATCATTAATATTTTTCCAAAGCGGCAGTATTGCCTTTTATATATATATATATATATATATATATATATATATTCATCTAATTGCAAGAACAATCGCTAAGATTTTAATTTTTGCCTAAGTTTGAATGTCGGCTCTGACTTGTCATCCGTAACAGGAGCAAGAAAGTACACGACGAGTCCGAGCAGTCATCTGTAACTTTGGCAAAACAAATACAAGGCAAGGCCGTGCTGTCAACCGCAACCCGGGCAAAACAAGTAAGTATATGACGGCTCACTCATCAAATGTACCCGAGGGGCTTTACATCTTTTTTATTTGCGTTTGGTTCTGCTTGGTATCAGCGCGTTCCCATCCTCTCGTGACAAGGAGGAAACCCGCTTACAACGTCGACCTTATGATGCAATCAGAAAGGTGCCGATGAGATATATACACGTTTCCGCCCCATAGGCCACGAAAAAAACGGTGTTTCAAATATATACGCGTATACATATATTTTTTCTGCTCAAAAATAGTCCGATTTTGATGAAATTTGGTAAAAAAAAAAAACCTTTGTCGAATACCCTGTCGAACATCTTAGTTTTTACGGCTTAGCCTTTCTACCTAGTTACACTTTGTATAATATATTGTACGTGATATATCAAATGAAACCATTTTCATGGCCACGTCTATAGCCTTATTAGAGAAAATTGGAAAACACTACATTTTTCTTTTTGTATTTGGTTATTTTCATTATAATCTTAAATTTATATAAACCGGTTAGGAAATCGAGGTAAGTTCAAGGCATCCATTTTAAATCTTAATACATTTCCTACAAACAAGGTTTCTACACAATTTTTAAGAGAGCGATCTCATTTGGAGAAATCGGTGCTTAAACAATTGGCAGTTCCGTTTTTTGAACGATATTTTGTCTCTGCATCAGTGTTTATTACCTGTTTTATTTTCATTGCAAGCTTTTTAGTAAAACACGATAAGTAAACGACAAGCTTATTTAAATCGGTCCATGCAAAAAGGGCTTCAGTCCATTTTTTCCCAATATGAGTTCGGATAATATTTTCGTTAATATGAGTGATGGATTCGTTATGGTAATGTTTCTATGGGAACTATGTATTAGACTGAAGTCCTTTTAACATAGAAATGTGTAGTTACCTTCAGAGACAACGAACCCATCACTCTTATTAACGAAAATATTATCCGGACTCATATTGGAAAAAATGCCCTGAAGCCCTTTTTGCATGGACCGATTCATTTGTTATGGCTGAAGCCGAGGATATGAGCGAGTAATTTCCACTTAAGAGTTAGCTATTGCCAATTTTCTGAGTATTATGGGGGATAAATATCGCTTTTTATCGAGATATTTTTGCAGGGGGTGTTCACATTTTCCACGGAGCAACAAAAGGAATTATTAACTGTTTCTATTCCAAGTTGTCCAAATTACACAATGGATAAAAATGGAAACGCGCTAAAATTACGCAGTTCCGGCGAATCGGACCTGTTTTATTTGACTTCAGTTCGTTTGTGGTTAGTGATTTTATTTATATATATGTTTACATGGAATTGCAATCAAGTTTTGAACTAACCTTATTGACAACTGGATCCTATTGTTTATCCGTGAGAAAACAAAGAGCTAACACTCTGGGTTGCACTTCTGAAGTTTACCGCTTCTTGTTATGGCATTACTCATACATATATACTTCAAATGACAACATTAACAAAGAAATAGTAGTAATTCTGACCTTTGTATTCCGTTCAAGAGATGCCTCCTTGTTTTGGATAGCAAAGCACCACCGCCCCAAGCTGCGTCCACGTGAAACCAAAGGCCTTCTTCCTGGCAGACATCCGCGATGTCGTCCAGAGGGTCGAAAGCACCAAGGACTGTTGTACCTGTAATTGTTTGCTGAATTAGCGATTTATCTAAATAAATTACTCAGCTCCATTGGCGCAGCTACCATAAGTATTGCCAAATAAATTTATTCAAGTCTTGAAATATTTGCATCTTAATATTACGCAACATCTACAATTCTACACTGACATTTAAAATAAATTATTTTTATTGCTCTTGAAACTGAATGTTCTTCGGACGTTTATGCAGAATGATGTTCAGGGGTCTGAGCTATGACCCCTTGTAATCATTCAAATTACAAAATGTGTTTATATACATAAAGTAATAGTCAATAAAGAAATTATGAACGACTCAAAACCTGAAGTGTATGCGTTCCATAGTGGAATTATGAACAATCACATTTCCCCTGAGCGACCAATTGACGTACGTCAGTTGATATTCAGAACTTGTGGAAGGACTGTCTTTGGTTGAATTGACTAGTTTATGTATAAAGGATAAGGAAAAAAATGACAGGAAACAGGTTATCAAATAGCCCGATCTGAAGTTGGCGATTGGAGTTGGATTTATAGAAGTGATGTCTTCTAAGACTCATGAAGGTGGAAGTCGTAGAAGTCCCGTCCGAAGACCTTGGCTTGAAATCGACCTATTGCGGTGAATTTAGTTGTAAAGACTCGGGGCCACAGATTCTGTTCGAAGTATTTAATCGTTCAGTTCAAATCTCAAGATAGTCTGCACAGTTTGGCCTCAATTTGTACTGACGGGTCTAGCATACACATGATATAAACCTCAAGCCCGGCCCACAAAGTCCCGTCCTTATTGGTCTGTACTGCTAATCGATTGGTTTTATCATTCTACTTCGATGGACTGTACAGCTCAATTCTGTACCTCACCGTGTAGGGGCACTATAAGGAGTCAACTTTTTGAAGTTCAGCACATTGAGAGTTGACTGTATAGTGTAAATTTATTGCGTATTATTGTTTTAATGTCATTTGAATGTTTTGGTATTTCGATTTTATAGGTTTTTACAATATTTAATAAATAAACATATAAATATGATACAACTTACCCGCCGTTGCAGATACCATGAAAGGTATAGCTCCTTCTCCCCGTGTCTTTGCGATTTCCTCCCTTAGATGTTGTACGTTCATCTTACCGTTTGGATCAGTCCTGACTAGAATAACGTTCTCGCTCCCGATTCCTTCCAGTGCAGCCATCTTTACGATGGAGTAGTGAGCCTCTTCCGACGTGAAGAGAACCAGACGTCCCAAGCTGCTGAGACCGCGTTTCTGCAAAAAATAAAATAGGCTGTTAAAAAAAAAAAAAAAAGTTTCGTCTAAGTTGAGGTGCGCAGTGGTTCCTGTCCTCCGGCCAATCCCTTCCCGCTTTCAATTGTTAATGTTTTTCTGGATAAAAAGCCAACTCCTAATTGGTCGATCTTTTAGCACTTTCCGGAGGAAGTAGACGTCGAGGTTACAAACATTAAAACATAGTGGCCACAGTTTTTGTTTTTGTCCACTAAGAAACTTGGTAAATATCACTCCCATAGCAAACGGTTGAATGAATTCGTTGTCCAGCAAAATCTATCGATCTGTATAATGTGGTGCTCTGGACGAAAATGACAAATTTGCTAATACGGCCGTAATTATTGGTTCGTTGCAATCAAACTTAGTATATATCTTAAGTATCTAAATACAAATATATCTTGAAAAAATTACAAATTTGTCCATTAGGAAGACGGGTTTACTCCCGATTAAAAATAAATGAAAATGAATAATTGAGCTTTAGATTACAACTATAAAAAAAAAAATTAAAGCACAACCTGCGTTACGGAGGTTTTTGATATAAATTATCCTGGGTTTCCATGGACATTGAATGTAAGAATAGGTCATGATATTTTTCTTAAGAATTGGAAAACGAATATCTGATCTGGCATAAGACCTAGAATATATGATCCTTATCGGTTAACTTATTGATGTGTCCCTAGCGGCATAATGTTTGTTTTGTTTACAACGAAATGTGCAGTAATATATTTAGAACTAGCAAATTTGATCCTGAAAGGAATACCCCGGAGTCCGTTTAAGGCGTCTGCAGGATTACATGTTAAGATCGTGGGTTCGATTAACACTAGTTGTGATGTATTTTCTTTCGAAAAATGAAAATCATCCCCCCTATCCCATTATAGTATGGTAAATGAAAAGGATCGTGTCACATATCAGTGGGCGTTGAAATTTAAAAGTATCATTATAAATATAAGCAAAATAACTCCATTAAGAGTGGGGGTTTATTTTAATGTGACATTTTTCCGGGTGAGCTGGCTGAGATTTTGCAAGGGGTAGTGAGAAATCGGAAAACTCCCCCAATCGTACAATCCCTACCCTAGGGCACATTAAACTAAAAAATAATATATTTACAAAATTATTACAATTTGTCAAAATTACCTTCACTTCTGGAAACTTGTGAAACCTGGCAATATTAATGGCGTATCCATTGGCCACTGATCCGCCTGGGCAGAAGATCCCGTCTCCAGTCTGAAAGCCTACCATCTCCCGCATAGCAGACAGGACGACTTCTTCCATCAAGGTAAAGACCGGTGCGACTTCGTAAGTGTAAACACTAGGATTCAGTGTGTCTGTCACCCACTGCCCGGCCAGTCCATAATGGTCGACGCTGAAACAATTTAATATTTAATATATTTTATTAGGGGACCAAACTACACAATTATTATTGCCCGCGCTTTAGCTATCTGTTTAGATTTAGGTCCTCGTTATAAAATATTATACTCATAAAATCTTATTGTATTACATAACATTCTTGTTGTCTTACTTTAATTAATGAATTATTTTGTGGTTTTAATTTCACTTATTTTTATAGATGTATATATATTAATTTATTTATAATGTTTATATATATATATATATATATATATATATATATATAATTTATTTGTATGTTTTATTTTGCCGCAGTACAATGTATATTTATAATTTATTTGTATAATGTATGTTTAATTTCATTTGTTTATTTTTTTCTTAAATTATACTTAAACCTGGATTGTTTCGATTCTGCCATGCAACATGTCCCCGTGTATGAGGAGTGTATTGCGGGTCTACATGATACAAGAATCTGAGTCCCGCTCTATCGGGACTCACTGACAACGTTGCGCAACACTAGGTGTGTGGACGTGTACCGGTGAAGTCCAGAGTCGGGCCCCGTAGTTTCCGCGTATGGACTTATAATTAAGTTTCTTTCAATATGTGGACGACTCAATTGGCAATAAAGTTAATAGAGGACTTACAAATGCGTCCATGCATATGGGAGTTGACAAGTACGGAATATAAACACCGGGAGAAACGTGCAAAAGCGATTTGTTGGCAGAAAAATATAATGTACTATCCTCAGAGATAGAAAAAAAAAAAATGTCTAACCATCTGCAGAAGATACCCAAAACTTTCAGATGCCATTCTTATAAAGTAACGAATCATACGGAATGAAGTTTCGGCATGACTTTCAGGCCATCATAAGGCCCGAGGAGAGAAAAAGCTGATGGTTGAAAGTTTGTTCAATGGTGACCGAACTACGTCTATCAGCTTCTTGGTAATTGGCCGTGGGTTTTCCCTAAAAATACCTTACATACCTGGAAAACAGCTGATTGAGGAAGTATGGATGCGCGATATTGACGCTGTACTGTAGAGTATCTGACACAGCCTCTAGAAGATCCTCAGTTCCGGCAGGTTCTTTAGAAACGTCCAAATCTAGGATTTGCTTCAAACGCTCCGGATCCACCCACCTGGTAACCTTGCTGTCCCTCCTCGCTGCCTGCAATCAACATCAATGGAGACGATAGAATGAGTAAGTACTTCAGTGTGTAGTCTGAAAAAATGGTGGCCGGAGACCATGGACAACTGCTTTATTTGAAATGACAATTCATATTCTTATTCCGGGACACAAGTCCCACAGGAATAATTTTGAAATGACAAAATAATAAAGAATTTAATATATAAACTTATAAATACTACCAGTATATAATGTACAGCTTCTATATAAACTACGGATAGGGTAAAACTTGGAGGGATAGAAAGTGGTGAAAGAGTCGGGATTTAAAGATTTCTAGGTTAGTAGAATGGCGGACAAAGAGGAGTAAGGAATTCCATAGCGAAGTGGCACGAGTGACGAATGATTTTTCGAATATTGCTGTTCGGTGGGAAGGAATATAAAGATCGGAAGAACGAGATCGGGTATTAAAGGAGTGAACAGTGGATTTAAATTTAAGGAGTTGAAAAATATAAGAGGGTCTTCGGGATTGAATTACTTGGTAAAGGACTGAGCCGAGGAAGTACCGTCGACGATAAAGATGGAATAGCCAATTTAGCTCCTGGTAGAAATGTGATATGTGGGAGTCTCTGGGGATCCCGAGGATAAAACGAATGAAACAGTTCGAGAGGCGTTTAAGTTTTGCCTCGAGATCTAGGCAGCAACTGCTTTCTTTGGTCTTCTTCCATCCCCTAGGCATTCATTGCTGAAAAGGCTGCCAAAAAGCATGCGGGAAAGCTCTAAATATAGATTTGTACTAAAATTTGATTATTCTTTCTTAAACTAATCCCAACTATTTCCTGGATTCGGAACACTGTCTTTTTCGGCGAAAATCGTCGCGCTTATGGCTTTTCGTTTACAAGCTTCCCAGATACACTTTCCACAAGTAATTTAACGTCAGGAAACATATCAAACCATTTTCAAGGCCATATCTATAAACGTTTTCGGGAAAACCTAAAAAAAAATGGAAATTTCCTTGAATATTCGTTTATTTTATGGCGAAATGGCCAATTAAGTTGAATATTTTTCATGACGTTTGACATTCAAACAAAGACATGAAATTTTGGTTAAGCTTGCAGTCTAGATTTACGTTAAATATCACGAAAACGGTTGAGAAATCGTAGTAGGTGACAGTTAACCACTGCAAAGCTTGGTAAACTATCCACCAAAAACGGGTTTGAAGTAATTTTTTGTTTGTACAATCCCTTTCGGAGAAATACGTAATTGCTTAAAACTTGGGAAGTGTTGGTATAGTTTGTTTTGCACGGTTCATTTTGTTTGTTTTCGTCAGTTATTTATCGCTTGTTTTTTGTTTTGTTTTTTGTAATTGATTTTAGCAGTAAAGTGAATTTGCCAGTACCATATATACGTAATATTAGAAGCAATTTTTGGTTGTTTATAATAGAGCTTTCAGATTAGAAGTCGAAGAGGCCGACTGAGTAATTTCCCTTTTATTTAAGATTTCATCGGAGTAGGTTTTCAAATGTTTGAATTGTTTGTGAAAGAGAACAAAGATGACGCACTAACTTATTATCCAATATTTACAAGTTAATGAAACATATTGTAAAAAGTTTGCATAAACTGCTTCGGATGGCATGACTGTTGATTACATTTTTCCTGAAATTGAAAGAACATTTTGAAATAGCTTGTAAAGAGATGGGGAAGACTCCAATGCAGGTAGATATTATCCTCAATAGAGCTGCAAGGGCAATCAGCGGCGCAGACAAAAGCGTTCGACAAAAGGATTGGAGCAGAGATTGAAGGACGACAAAAGTAGCACGGAAGGAACGCCTCGTTCAGAACGTCGCGGGCAATTGAACTCTCCTGGCGCTATCTATGTCTTAATCTCTCATCTCTCCAACAATCTTAAAACATATCAGGAGTTACACCAGAATTATTTTTTTTATTTATTTATTTTTTTTCTTGATTAATAATTTACACTTTATCATTTCAATTTTAACTTCTGTTTATTAAAAACATCGTTTTTGGGGATAAGTTATATACAACTTATCACTTCACATTTCCTAAGGATTTTGCATTTTTATTTTTTCGGCAAGATTGAAATGGAATGGAGATTTCAGACTTCTTGTGCATCGCCAAGACATTAAAAGTCTGACCCACAGGAACTGCTTCATCATAGAGCGTCTCCAAAACTTTCTTATTCCTATTTTTTTATTTTAACTTTTACGTGACAATGATTTTCTACAGGATAACACTCTTTTGCTGCCAGGTTATTTGGCTGATGCCATTTCATTTTTCTAAGGAAATCCATCACCTCTAGTTGGAAGCAAAACCCCGACCACAGCAGGGGGTGCTCACGGCCACCGTTCTTACTCCATATTTATTTTACTGCTAAACGAAACTAAAAAAATCTCAGTCACGCAAGAGCTGCTTAATTAAGCACATTACTCGGAATGCTATATACTAGGTTTTGTGGCAAAAAAAAAAAAATCGCTTTCGCGACCGCTATAGTGATAACAGTCAGTCCAGACAAAAAGACACAACCACGCGTGTTTTTTTTCGTTATCTCTGATATGGTGTCAATGAAGATTTGAATAACCCCTTTTTAAAAATCCATTAATGAGTGAAACCTCCATAGCTACACTCCTTCGGATTTTGCTAACATGAAGGAGGTTAATAATGAAAATAAATCAGCTGTTTTAAAAAAATCAGAAAAAAATGCCATAAATTGTAGTATTATGGTCTAGTTTTTCCCTCGACAAATAGGAATTTATTTCTAGAAGTCACTTAGTAATCTACCGCAATTGTAATTCAACAAAGCAGTTCTGGTTTGAGAATGGTTTTCCTTAACAATTATCGTCTATGAGTTCATATTCCAGAAACCGTTTAATATTCGATGCAAGTACAGGTTCCTCATGGCACAGCTGTTCGCTCCAGGGAACACCCCGAGGTATTCTTGTGGGTTTTAACAGAAATCACCTCTTTGAGCACTTGGAAATACTTGACTTCAGTTTAAAAAAAAAATGAAAGAAAAAAAAAATTGAGTTAAACAGCGACAAGAACCCATCAAAGAAATGAAACTAACACTTTTGAAGTTTTTAGCACTAATTTCTCAGATTGAAATTGTTCCGTCGAAAGTTACCTAAGAACCTTTTATGTCAAGAATTTAGTATGGTTTCGTGTGGTTGCTTTCCACTTACCACGATTTCCAAGCCTTTTTTCAATTATTTAAGAAAATATACGAAGGTCCCAAACACTCCGTGCCAAAGGCCGTGGGTTCGATTCCCACTAGGGTGGTGACTTTTCTTTCGAAAAAAGAAAAGGCATCAGCCCTATCCTGGTTAGAAAAGGGTGGTAACCTATAGATAACCCGTCCTAAAATTCGTAGTTAATAATAAATGGACGTTAAAATTTAAATAATAATATTTACTTCTGTTTTTAATACTTCTTTAATTGCAAATGTAACCAAAATTCAACCATCATAGTTTAGATGAATTCCTAATATGTAGAAAATATTTCAATTAATACCCCAACCGATTTTGTTTGTGTGTATTTCGCCCCAAAAAACATGTACCGGTGGATGGATTCTCGCTAGTTAACGAACATGACCTTTCCAATTATAATTTGAAAGATTTTTGTAACTAATTTCATCAAATTCGGCCCATTTTTGAGCCTATGAGAGAGCGAACAGACACACACACACACACATATATATATATATATATATATATATATATATATATATACACACAAATTTGAACCGCCGTTATTTTCAAGAACTATAGGTTCAACCTCATAAGCCTCGCTAAAATTTAGAAGTAAACAGGAATAATTGACCTCATTTTTTCAGAATCATTAAATAAAAGTTATATTGTGATTAAACTAACAATCAATAATTGAGAAACGAAAAACTTAACGTTAGCAGTGAGTGAGACTACCTGAAAAATCAGTATTTGGAATTGCACGTTGGTAGCCTTCTTCGGCAATGTCGCCAAGGAAGGTTAGGGAAAGGCAAAAATTGACCGCCGAATGACCATGGTAAATGACGGTCAGGAAGCGGTCAGTTTTGGTCTTTCACTAACTTACCTCAACATCACTTCTAAGGAAGGTTAAAAAAGAGTAAGCCGAAACACCTTAAACAACATTTCAGGGATGAGTTTGTTAAGAAGAAAATCCCGTCTATAAGGGGAGAAGGGGGTAGTTTTCTGGACCCAAATTATTACACCAAAAGTGAACGTAATTTTTGTTATGTTGTAACGAATCTAACAATAAATCGACAGAAAGTTATGTCAGAACTGTCCAATGAAAACAGGCCGAATTCGTTTATAAGGGGTTAAGGTTTACTTCAGACCCAAAGAATTAATGTAAACGACAACATTTTTAATATTTTGCAATGAAAATCGCTTACCAGTACCAAAATCCAAAAGCAGAAGTGTCATAAGAAAATAGTAAAATTAGGAATGGAGGCTTACTCCTAATCCAAAATTATTATCGTGCCCCTAGAAAACATAATTTTTATTAAGGTAGATATTTTCGGGATTGGGTCGTCTGGTTAATCAAATTAATTTTTTTAGTAATCTCTGCCGAAGTTTCGGTTTGATATACAAGCCTTCTATCAGGGCTGTAGACAAGAGTTGGCAGAGTGAATACTAACAGTAATTAATTACATAGAAGAAATAAAAAAAGAAAACAATTTTATACACAGAGGAATAGTAATGCTGGCAGAAGTTAGATATGTTTTACAGTTAGAGATTAAATTAAAGACACATGGATACAGGTTCAAAACGTCACGACGTTAAGACGACCCGTCGCCAAAAATATGATGCATTTTTTATCTGAACAATGTAGTTTTATTAATAGTCCAGTGCGCATCAGTAAAAACTCAGCTATTCTTGGTATTGAGAGATGGAGTGCTAATGTTTGCTCCGAAACAACTCAAATTTGTAATATTACCAAGGCATCAAAAGATGTGTAATGAAATCTCCTCCAATATTCCATTATCATAAATAGCAAAAAAAGGTGTTCTCTAATTTGTAAAATATCAATAAGCATGAAAAAACGGGCAATGTTTATAAAATTATTTTAGACAGCTTAAAATGCACTAGAGACCTTCATATTCCAGGAAGAAATTGTTGATTATATAGCTAGTTATTAGCATAAAAATGCTTCAGCGATAACTACACTGAAAAAAAGTCCGACTCGCAGGAACTGCATCATCCTAGCGCGGTTCCGTTCTTATCTCTAGACTCATTTAAAATGATTAAAATAGAAGCTGTTATTATTTTGGGTCCACATTTCTAGAAAGCATGAAGATTAGATAGTTAGCCGTCGAGGTGATAAGTAAAGATGGAATGGTTGGGATTCGGCTAAAGAAACCTCAATACGATTTATGTTAAAGAATCTATATTTAGGACGTTTTGGCTACTCATTGGTAGCCTTCGTCAGCAATGAAAGTGCCGGGAGGCAGAGGAGGACCAATGTTGACAGTTCCATCTTTACTTTCAAGAAAGGTCTTATTTACGATCTTATCTGGATGGGTCCCCGCCCTAGGAAGGACCCCGCTAGGCATTTGAAATCTATATCTTGGAAATCCATATCTCTAAGATTAAATTGTTTTTCTTATTTTTCTTAACCTGATTTATTATCAAATACATTTTCCAACAATAAGCAGTTAAAAAATAACAAGGAATAAGGTTTTAAGCACTTATTTCTCCGATTGACATCGTCTAATCAAAACTTTCATCAGAACCTTTTTTGTAGAGCATTTAGTAAGCTTTCTAATGGTATTCTTCCGTTTACCAAGATTCTCAACCTTTTTTGAGATATTAAGGAAAGTATACAAAGTTACCAACACATTTCATGTCTGTTAATAAAATATTTTATTCTAACCCTTCCTTAACTCCAAACGTAACACAAATTTCAACATATTAGTTTTAATGAAAGTAGAACATGCAGAAAATGTTTCAACTGAATCCCATGATTCTAAGTACCCAAACCAAAAACGGTATTCAAAAACTATTTTTCCAATTTTCTCGAAAACGGTTAAAGCTATCGCCTTGAAAATGATCTCATTCGTTTTCTTAGCCCAAGAAGCCTATAAAACGAGTGCTTACAAGCTTATGAACTCAAAAACGTAAGCGTTACGATTTTTTTGCGCGAATTTCGCCCCAAACGCCATCTTCCAGTGGACGGATTTTGCTGGTTAACGAACTTGACCTTTCAAATTGGACGACGGATTTTTGTACCAAATTTCATCAAAATCGGACCTTTCGTCTTCTACCTAGAGAGCGAACAGACAGATAACTATATATATATATATATATATATATATATATATATATATATATATATATATATATATACAAATTTGAACCACCATCATTTTCGGTCTCTAGGGGTTCTGAAACGCAAAATTTTCTAGTCGGCACTTCTGGATTGCGTCATGAGATCAACCTTATAAGCGGGGTTCCTCCCTATTGGGGAGGTAAAATTTGAAATTTAGATTGTAAACACTCGCTAAGAATGGATTTTTTTATATTCAAATTTTTAAGTATTTGTAATGGGTTTGAATTATTAAAATGTTCTCATCGGGTCAAAAATTGTCCGATTTTGATCAAATTTGAAACAAAAATCTTTTTTCTCATTTAAAAGGTCAAGATCGTTAACCAGCTGAATCAGTTTTCTAGAACATGATTTTTGGAGCAACATTTGCTCGAAAAAAATCGTAACGCTTACGTTTTCGAGTCCATATGCTTGTAGGTACTCGTTACATAGGTTACTTAACCTAGGAAAACGAATGAAACCATTTTTGAAGCAATGCATATAACCGTTTACGAGAAAAATTGATGGAACTACTTTTCCAAACTAATTTGTCCTGTTTGGGCATTCAGAAAGATTCGTTCACTTGAAACTTGTACCGGGAATTTGACATTCATCTAATCTAAGATATTTAAAATTTGGTATCGTTTGGAGGTAAGGAAGTATAAAGAAAAGCAATTATATTAGAGCCAACGGCCATAGCCACGTTGAATGCACCCGTTCCCTTAGATCACAAGCATAAGCATCGTCGGGAGTGGTCAAAACCTGAATGGGTGACCGACCACGTGCTGTTGGTATTATAAATGGTGGCAACCTGTAGATAGCCCGGCGTTAATAGCCTAATTGTTGATACGCCCATTTGTATTAACGTCCACTTGAGCATGACGCATATTTTTGGGACGGGTTATCTACAGGTTAATGCTTTTCTTTTCTTCGAATGGAAAGCCACTACCATTAGTGGGAATCGAACCAACGACCTTAGGCACGGAGTGTTCACTGACTCCCACCTAGCCTGTCATTGCATTAAATTATCATTATTTATATAAATGTCAACATCCATTAAAAATTATACGATTTTGGGACGGGTTCTCTAGAGGTTACCATCCTTTTCTAGCCAGGGTGGAAATGCCTTCTTTTTCTAAGAAAAGTCATCATCACAACTGACCTCCTAAATAATCATAAATTATTATTATTATTATTTTTTGTTTTTCTTAATTCCTAATGGTTGAGGAGAATGCTGAAGCCCAACGTTGTCAACTACCGAATCAGATTGGTTTATTTTTGGTAAATAATTAATTTATGAAATTGTCTACCTTAAGATTTCGAAATTAGGGCATCAGCTAAGTAACAGTATATTTCGCCACATTTTGGTAAGATAATGACCAAATTTCCATAAAAAGAGTCTACGTTTCTTTTGGATAGAAGGGAGGTCTTGTCACCCACACACATTTAGTCACATTAAGTTACCTGTGCTGAATGGTCAAGAAGTAGCCTTTGGACCCGATCCAGGAAGGAGATGCTCGGCTCTGCGAGGAGCTGAGGCCAGGCGGGTGTGACTTCTGAGGCTGGCATGATGAGGCTGTTGTGAGTCTGGAGTCCAGCCTTCGCTCCCTATATACACTCTTCGGCTCCCCACTGCTTTCCGACCCTGACACTGCTTGCCACCCTTCACGGGATAGCGATGGGACGATTTGACGAGTAACTAAATTGATGTGAGTAATGATGAAGTGTAATGTAAAAAAAAAATGTGTGTAAACGTAGCGTGAACAGCTGTCTCAAGTCACATGAAGGTATTTACTAGCAATGACCATCGATGTATTTACAGGTTTCGTGACACTGAGGTGCCCCAAATTTTCAGAAGTCCATTAAAAAAGCGTTTACCTGACAGTCAAGGTGAATTTCAGATTCCTTTATTTATTTTATTACATATAGATAAAATTAACTTGTCAACGTGTGGAAAAGAAAATTACTTCCGCCAATTGAGAATCTATTAACACACATAATATTGTTTTGAATTTATTTCATAGACCAAAAGAACCAATAAGCTTTCCTCAGTACCACTTCTCTCAGGGAGTGATCCTAAATATTAAATTTAAGTAGCAACCCATTGAAATCAGTTGTTCATTTATCAAAGATAAGGTGAAATATATGTTATTGGGCTAAGATGAAAGGTATTGTGAACAAATGTTTTTTGTTTAATGTCTTTTTCAAGTCTACTTTCTGGGTATTAAGATCTGAAGGAAGTGGTCGATTCATGACTGTATGAGAAAACATAAAAAAAAGGGCCAATGTTCTTTTGAATATTGCCAAAACACTATATTAAACAAATAATGGAACATAAAAGTCTTCCTGAAGCTATTATATTTGAGCTTTTAGAGTTTTTCAGGGTATTTAGTAAATACCCTGAAATAGTAGTAAATACTATTTACTTTATTTATTTATAATTAAAGTAAATAGTATTTACTACTATTTCAGGGTATTTACTAAATACCCCGAAAAACTCTAAAAGCTATTTACTACAAAGCTAAATATAACTTTTTTCCTTTTTCTTTTTGGTTGGATTTAAGGCGTGTCAACCTTTGAGGTTATTAACGCCAAATATATAACTTTAAATACATTTTTCTATTCCAAATATCACATTGCTTAGCCAGGCTACGAGGTTAGCCTGCACTGTAAATTACTGTATAATTATAAAACAGCTGTCTACTGGGAAGTACATTGTCATCTGGCTGAATCAGTGTCTTGTTCGTTCTTATTTCCCGTGCCATTAGATGACGAAGTCAATAGACACCGTGAAGAAGTCTGACTTCTTTATCAGCCTCCCAGGCCTGGTGCACAACAGGGGCCTAAGAGGCCTTTTGCTGGTTGCTGTGATAATATTGACTAATCCTGTAGCTTACTTGGCGATAATTTCTACACTGCTTAAGGTTTATGAGGTTATGGCTGTTCCGGCGCAACAATGAAGTCCTTATGTCAACATGTGCCAGAAAGGCTGGCTTTAGATTATCGAGTGTTCACACAGCAATTGTACATGTTGTGCCACCCGTCAGACAACTTGGTGTGGTGCCGTCCTTCAATCTTGCAAACGAATGTAAAGAAAATTGACTTTGTTATTTAAGGGTCAGACTGGTGGCATTGGGTAACATAGAGGAATACCAACCGTAATTATCCACTCTGGAAAATGAATGTTAAAGGCGTAAAGATAAGTAAATAAAGTAGAGGCAAATATGATATCGCCCACGAATTTATGGATGATGAGCTGCAATCCTAAGTCATCCGAAGAATTCGGTGTTGTCATTGGTGCTCTTCAGATTATAGGCCTTGATCACATCAAAAGAGGAGAACATGATGCATAAATAAATGGAGGTTAAATCCAGAAGATTTGGCACAGAGTTACTGGCTCGGATTGCCGGGTTGTCACCGATAGTCCCAACATATGTGAAGTCTGCGCTCGTTCTTGGTCACAACATGTAGTGGTGTAAATCAAACATTTCTGAAAGGTCGGTCTCTACTTCCGTCATGGTAAGACACTCCTGCTCCAACTTAATACAGGATTTTTGAAATAAACAATGAGACTTACACAGTTGTACATAAAGGGCCTCTAATGAATGTAGGTTGAGTAACGCAACACTCATAAAGGAGATAAGTCTTTACGCCAGTTAGAAAATCCACCGGCATCGGTGCTGAGCCACAAATCAGAGACTGTGATGGATGAGGAAGTTTCTCCATGCCTAATTGGCCAACCCCACATCCTCCGTAAATAAAATCAGGGAGCGGCGTCGCCTCAACCCTATGTCGCGAAAAGATCCCTCTCAACATTCGTAGAACAGCTGTTGATTACGATGGGAAAGTTGTCAATGTTTGTCCTTTGCGTTACTGCTGATTCGTGACCCTGCATGAACAGACTTTGAGGTTGTGCACTTACCAAAAGCCGTCAGGTCTGGCGGTCTGTCTACTTCCACGTACAAGGTTGGGAACACTTATTGGCCTCCTTGTAACTGCGGTGGCAGTAAAAGACGCTGCTTTTTCATGAATCATATCTCCATCCACATAAATACTGTCGAAGGTGGGTAACCTCTTCCGGCAGTTTTCTCATCCCCGAAAGGAAGAATGATGGATAACCTTCAGGTTGCCATCACTAGATGGCGAAGAGGTTGATAACTGAGAAGTATGGTGATGTCATATAGCTATTGTCGTAATGGTAGTCAAGCACTCAATCAAGTCGGCCATCATTGCCGCTGCCAGAATCACTTAAGAAGATTCCTACACACCATCTACAAGATATCCTTGAGAATATGGAACTGATATCTACAGAGCTTTTTGGCGCTTCTTTATCCGATCTCTGTAATGTCAGTTAATGATTTTGTTGAGATGCAACAAGGATATGAAAAATCTTGGAAGAGGTTCTGATGAAACAGACGTGGCTGCATTCTAAGGCACAGCAAGTGAAGGTTGTTGATCAGCTGACTGGTCCAACAAGGACGAATGTCCTTCGCCTTGTAGAATGTTACATTTGAATGGCTGTTTAGCCCTAAACCATCATGTAGTTTTAATATTCTATTCACCATTTATTGCGTGTTCGTTAATCCAAGCATCATATAATTTTCAAGATTTCTTTTTATTTTAACCATATTGTCCATTACTAAATAATTACAACACTAACAATCCGACCCATAGAAACTGAGTCATCTTAGTAGGTAGCGAATCTTGGAGCCTTACGACCGAAGGGCCGATGACAAGAGACGACGCGAGGAACTCGACGTTTAGAGAGAGCTTCCATATTCGATCTATCGAGGACATTTTGAGAGATCACTGTTTAGACGCTTTGGACACGGCCCGTCGCGCGGTCCTTTATCACAGAAGGAACGGGGGAGGGGGGCCACGAGGAAACATATATGTATGTGTATGTGTGTATATATATATATATATATATATATATATATATATCATTTATATACCAAATTATAGAGGTTTTCCTTCCTGAAAGAGAGGCAGCAAATAAAATAAAACTGGCGAGTAGGAACTACATTTCAACAGTGTCTACTCGTTGTACCCTCAATTAAAGATAATTTGTCGTTTATAAACAATAACAAAGATATGGATCAGCTGATTGCTATGATTGATATTTTCTTAATTCTCCCCAGCGATCAGTCATTGCTACAAGGTTGCGCTTCAAAGAGATTCTCAAATATTTCTTGAAGCCTGCATTTATGTGCCACAATTGCGAAATTTCTTATTACAAGTATTTTATTATTGTGGGTGTGGGGTCTCTCAGATTACTGGAGAATATTTTTACTGGGGGATAGTTCCAACCAGTAAAAAGAATTATTTTTACAAGGTAGGGATTGTCGGGGTTCGGTCACTGCTACTTAATAAAACTACATTTTATCATAAAAATGGTTGTATTGTGCCGACGTTTCGGCTTGAACTTCAAGCATTCATCAGGGCTGTAAAAAAACAAGTAGGACGGATGTAATACTGAAATATACATATATATATATATATATATATATATATATATATATATATATATATATGCCTACATACACAAATACACATACATATATACAAACATACATATATAGAAACGTCGGCACAATAAAACCATTTTTATGATAAAATGTAGTTTTATTAAATAGCAGTGACCGAACCCCGACAATCCCTACCTTGCATCATCTACGGTCAACGATCTCCTCTCAAAGAATTATTTTTATTTTTAGAAATATTTTTTTATTTACTAATAATGGGCATTAAGAAATTTTCTTACGATTCTAGCTGTGTCTAGTAGAACTGCTTGCTGGGATAATATTAAGTGTTGACAACTTCAGATATTTGGTGGCAATGACTGTAGTATTCGGTATCAAACCATTGGTCGAAATAATAACTGCAATAACTCTAGCGGAATCTAATTTATAGAGATCTTTTAACTCAATAGCCAAGTCTTGATATTTTCGCAGTTTTTCGGCATTTTCTTTCCGGATATTCTCATCATTTTGCACTGAGATTTTTGTTTGTCGATAATGAGAATGATCTGGTTTATTATGGTGAACAGTTCGGTCCGTAATCATAGCTTCGTCCCAGTAGATTTTAATTCTATCTTTTTCTAGAATTATTATTATTTACAACTAGGCTATTAGTGCCGGGCTATCTAGAGGTGTTCGCCATTTTATAATGCCCACAGCACGTGGACGGTCATCTATTCAGGTGTGGGCCACATCAGACGCTGCTTTTAACAGGTGATCATCGGGAACTGGTCTATTCAACGCGATTATGACCCTTGGCAATGGGTGTTATTTCAAAAGCATAGATAGAATAGCGAATCCATCGATTTAATGGGGGTTATATTTCACCAAAATTGGAATAAAAGAAACACGAAACTTGATGCAACATTGCCATGTTTCGACCGTGAATTTAACTAAATTTACGAAATTTTAAATACTGGCCGGGTCTGTTAATATTATAATTTGTTGTTACTAATTCCTCTTTGTACTAATAAATGTGGAAAAATATGTTCAACCCTTCTTCGGGTGAAGACCTCTATAATTTTGATCAATCAAATCCAAATTATTATTTTATAAAATAAAAGGTTAAACAACTCGCCTTAAAATTGATTTCATTCAATTTTCTGCGTTTTATTACTCGTTGTCTGTAAATAATGAATCTGAAAGCTCATTAGTGCAATTAAGCGTTCCGTAAGCGCTGCAATTTGAAGCGTGCGAATTTCACCCGAAAATAGCATCTAGGAAGGCTGACGGACAAAAAAATTGACATTTGTTTAGGCTTATCTAGTTTCATCAAAATCGGTGCCTTTTTTCATGAAATCCAGAAACTCCCCTTCCTAATGTATAAATAAATGCGCGCGCATTAATATGCTGCAGCTGTGTATATATGGGAATAGGGTAGTACGATTTTTTGTCCTTGACGTGCTGATTAGAGACAAATAAAAAAATAAAACAGAAAATCAGGAAACAAACATTAAGCCTTCATTGGTAAGGGTCCGTTAACAACGATTCCTTGGTACTTTCACATTGCAATGCCGGCGGTTTTCTACCAATCAACCACAGATCTGTGTCTAGTATAGGTTCCAGACTGTAAAGACAAACTTACTGAAGAAATTATAACATCAAACATGTCCAAAAACAAATTATCATAAATTATATTTTTCCTCCGCTACTTCAATAGTATTTCTCAGATGTTATCAGACATATTAACAGTTACTTTGTACTTTGTTTAAATTGAATTCTTCTGCCAAACGTAGGTTCGCGAAACTCATCAAGATCAAATAGATGGAAATATGAAGCTTTGTGTATTTATTACGTTGTATAGTACCCCGCATACACAAAACTCTGGAAGGAAATTAATAACAAAATTAATATTTGAAACAGCTACTCATAAAAAATGCAAAAGAGTAGAACAATTTATGTTTTTATTTTATTTATCAATATAGGTTATTTTAAGCAAATTATTCAGGAATGCACACGAAACTACCCAATTCTGAGGAAAGAGCTTAGTTATGCAGCTCCTGCGTGATGGTCTTTTTTTTACGGCGTATTGTCCGACATCCCTGGTGCAACGAGGAATTTTCTCAACGAGCCGTGCAGCGATGATTCCAAAAACTTGGTCTTGGAGTTTCTCAAAGATTGTTGCGGTAGGCCTTCTGTTGCTAATCACGACAAACTAAGGTCTTTGGTAGAAGAAAACTCTCGGAAAACTACGTGGAACATTGCGAGAGAAGTCGGTCTTGACCAGACCACAGATGTTCGCAATCTGGAACGAATCTGTCATAGAAAAAAACGTTATATTTTTACACCAATCCAATATATAACCATAAATTATCTTTTCAGTGTTTAGCACAGTAGGTGGCTCCCTTAACAGTATTTCCTCAGTATCTTATCGTAGAACCCCTTTCCATCAGATTTTGGCACGTCCATTAAGAATCCATAATAGAAATGTTCATATATATTTCGCCAAATCTTTATAGATCCAGCCTACAAGTTACTGATAACAATTGTGAAAAAGTGCAAGACGCAGGAACTCCGTCTTCATAGTGCTTTTCCGGTCGTATCCCTAGTGCCATTTGAAAAGTTTAGACTATACACAGTTAAGAAGGCTACACACGATTCAGGCAGGCCTGTCAGTTAGACCTGAACAGTCCGCCTGAAAGTGTATATATTCCGGCCGGTCGGTCAGTTTAGACTGTTCAGGTGGCCGGAATATATAGCCGTTCAGGCGACCGGCTTTGTAGCCTGCTTTAGTGTTCTGTTTTAATCTTTAGAGTTAACATTTATAATGTTCGGCTTTAAAAATTTGTAAAGATGTAAATTAAAATCTCAAATCGAAGCAAGATCTTCGACGGCACAACGCGTATCCTAAGTGGAAACTACTCCATTTAGGCACCGAATGCTCTGAATGAGATCGATCTCTCAAAAATCTAATAAGGAAGCAACATTTTCGGAAATTAAAGCTTTCGAATAGATGACATAAATTTATTCCGCTTTCCCAACCGATTCCGAGGAGAGGAAATTCTTTATTTAAAACAACAAAATAAAGAGGCCTGCCCAAATGTATTGGGTTGCTAAAAACACAGCGTACTTATCAATCTGTCGAAAATTCATTTCAATTGGTTAAAATATGGTTTATTTTTAAGTTAATTGGGAGTTTTGCCGAGAAAATAAATTTTGGTGACGAATTAAATAAAAAATAAATGAATAAAATCAATTTGAATGAAACTTTAAATTTATACAATTACTTTTATAGGTCTGGACGTAAATTTTGTGAAATGAATTCCGAAAGATTGATAAGCAGCTGTTTAGCTCCCGTATATGTGGTAGCTGAGTATCCCCAAGGAATCTATCAAGATTGATTCCGCAAGGATACAGAGTTTGTTGGGATCCACGCCTAGTTCTTGCAGGAAATCGCTTGTCGATTTTGCCTGGGACTACATACTCTGTTCTTCCAAAAGTATAATAGAATTTTTCCTCGTAGAATTGGATGCACTTTGGCTTCTTCTGCCTGAAGAGTATCATTCATCACATATCTTCTTGTCGGGTCGATGATTTATATTTAAGCTATCTTCGATTTATGTTTAAAGCCAATAATATTGGCATACCTTGGCGAGCCGTCAACGTCAATACCATAAAGTTAAATATAGAAATATATCCAAAAATTCTAGTTCTGTTTTCTATTTACTATATAAACGTTTACATAAATGCTCTGGCTTCATTAGATTACATAAGTCCGCGCACCAATGAGTAACAAATTTCGAAAAATCGAGAAAACCCTTATTTTTTGTCACTTTTCTGGCAATAACGTACAAAGTAATGAAAAAAATAGTCGGTATGAACGTTGTAGAGGATTAAATTTACTTCACAAAAAGTACCTTTAAATGCCTAAAATTGTAATATGAATGGATCAAAACACACTTTTGTTTTTGAAGTTGTCCAACACTGGTTCGATCCCCACCAGCGCACAGTGGGGCCAAACTACTTTTCGTGTTTCAAAAAATACTACAGGCTCCAAATCTTAACCGAAATTTTTTTTAAATGAATGCTAAAAAAAGTTTTTTGTTTCTCCTGTTTATTAAATGGCATGTAAATAATTCACAAACTTTTACAATCAAACATAAAATAATATTTTATTTTTCATCTATCGTAATATTAGCACTAATATCGTTGAAATTAAACATTCAAACCCTGATTAGACTTGGGAAAAAATCAAAATTTACTATCAAATCATTCAAAAATCATATTATTTCAATAATTCTCATTGTTGAATTATGATAAATTTACGTTTTAAAGATGTCAGTCTGAGTTTTTCCAAGTCTAATCAGGATTTGAATGTATGATTTCAACGATATCAGTGCTGTTATTAAGTTAGTTGAAAAATAAAATATTATTTTATGATTGATTGTAAAAGTTTGTGAATTATTTACACACAATTTAATATCCACATAAACAGTGGAAACAAAAAACAAAAATCTGGTCTGACAAAGTTGTTCTAAATTTTATTAGCTTTCGTTTGAAAAAAAAACAAAAATGCATTCAAATCGGTTAAGATTTTGAGGCTGTAGCCTTTTTTGAAACGCGGAAAGTTTCCCCACTGTGCGGCGACAGGAATTTCCTTATCTCACGGCTCGTTGGGAAACTTCCTCGCTGCACCCTGGATGTTGATTTTTTTCGAAGTCTGATCAGGGTTTGAATGTTTAATTACAACGATATTAGTGCTGATATTAAGTTAGATGAAAAATAAAATATTATTTTATGTTTGATTGTAAAAGTTTGTGAATTATTTACATGTCATTTAATAAACAGGAGAAACAAAGAACTACATTTTTTTAGCTTTCATTTAAAAAAAATTTAGGTTAAGATTCGGAGCCTGTAGTATTTTTTGAAACACGAAAAGTAATTTGGCCCCACTGTGCGCTGGTGGGGATCGAACCATGGTTGGACAACTTCAAAAACAAAAGTGTGTTTTGATCCATTCATATTACCATTTTAGGCATTTAAAGGTACTTTTTGGGAAGTAAATTTAATCCTCTACAACGTTCATACCGACTATTTTTTTCATTACTTTGTACGTTATTGCCAGAAAAGTGACAAAAAATAAGGGTTTTCTCGGTTTTTCGCAATTTGTTACTCATTGGTGCAGTAACAAATTGCGAAAAACCGAGAAAACCCTTATTTTTTGTCACTTTTCTGTAGCCTTTTTTGAAACGCGAAAAGTTTCCCCACTGTGCGGCGACAGGAATTTCCTTATCTCACAGCTCAATGGGAAAATTCCTCGCTGCACCCTAGATGTTGGCACTAATGGCCTAGATGTCAAGGCGCCGTAAAGAAAAAAAAAATCGCCCAACACAAAAATAATGACTACAAAATTCTAATCATTTGGTGATTTCTATTCCTTTAAATTTAATATTTTATTTTTTAATCCCTTTATAAAGTAATTGAATTCGATTTTTTCTTCAAACGTTCTTAACTCCAAAACTAGGTGGAGAAAAATTGTTTAGGAAATGTTTATTAACTTTTAATGAAGCATAGATCACGTTGATAATACACTTTTCTGAAAACTTCAAAAACAAAAGTGTGTTTTGCTCCATTCCTATTAACATTTTAGGCATTCAAAGGTACTTTTTGGCGAGTAAATTTAATCCTCTACAACGTTTATATCGACTACGTTTTTCAATACGGGCATACTTTCTACGTTATTGGCAGAAAAACAAGGGTTTTCTCGGTTTTTGGCAATTTGTTACTCATTGGTGCGCTTAAGCGAAAAAATTACAGATATAAAATCGACATAAAATTCAATTCTCGACTATAGTCCGTCATAAAAATAACCCCTTTCCATTGGAAATTCCAGAGTTAGGGACTCTGGAGAAGAATTGGAGAAAGTTGAGAGGTCGTGCATTAGGTCCAATGAAAGTTAATTCGACAACGTTAAGACACAAGTTTCGTTTTTAAATTTCAAAAATTGTGGGAACAAAGGGGGGCGTCAATCGAGTTTTGAACACCCTGTATACATTTTAACTCCCTTAAAGGGTCTGCTTTATTTATTATTCATTTTAAAATTTCCTTAATTTGCAATTTGTTTACATTAATGATAGTTGGCTTCTGAATAAAACACTATTTTTGGGCAATATTGTTTTGCACCTTTCCCCTCTGCGCAGTACCTGGTGTTCCAAGGTATGTCCAGGAAACACATCTACCCAAGAGGTACATTATAGCAAAATTTCAATGTGCATAAAACACTTCATGAAAAGTGCGTTACCAGCTCTCCGACTAATATTTGTCAAAACCTCTCTGAGTGTGCTATCTCAATACCTACAATCCTTGGGAATATTGCAGACTTGCAGCGAGATCAAACACAGATCCTAAGTTCCATTCTTATCTAGTCATAATTACCAGCCCTATTGCAATCCTCCTTATCTCTCTACTTACCTTAACAACATACAATTATTCGTATATCCTTTAGTTATAGCTTACCATTAATTAAAATTTTAATTGTAATTGAATGTTATAATCCAAACAGCATTGTTCGTCAGAGTGCACTCATTTAAGATGGGAGAACCAATCAAGTAAAGAGTGTATAGGTGAGTCAATAGAAAAATCCGTCACATAGCGGAATTGGCGAGAATGAAATAGTCGCTAACGGCCATAGCCACGTTGAATACACCGGTTCTCGTAGATCACCGAAGTTAAGCAACGTCGGGGGTGGTCAGTACCTGAATGGGTGACCGACCACGTGCTGTTGGCATTAGAAAAGGGTGGCAACCTGTAGATAGCCCGGCGCTAATAGCCAAATAGTTGATGCGCCGTAAAAAAAAAAAAAAAAAAAAAAAAAAAAAAAAAAAAAAAAAAAAAAAAAAAAAAAAAAAAAAAAAAAGAAATAGTCAATAAGCTCTAAATGGAACCAATGAATTAAGAACATTGCCAGAAGTGCACCTAAATAGTAAGTGCAAACTTCAAAATCTCCACTTTTCAGGGGAGTTCCTCAACGAAGGCCAAGAAACCGACATCTTTATAAGCCGGAAATGGGTTAGTAGTGAAATCTTTACACTATCCATGAGCCTTAGGGGATAATCATAGGACACCATCATCATTTAATTCATTTTTAGCGAGGTTCTTCCCTCCTTCCACAGGGAGAAAAGGCCGAATGCGTCTGCCGAAACATAGTTTTTGGAACGAAATTCGCGCGAAAAAAGTAACGCTTACGTTATTTAGGGGGCGAGGTTAGCTCATTGGTAGAGCATTGGACACATATGCAGGAGGACCTGAGTTCAAAACCCGAGCAAGCACTAAAGATTCTAGGGTCTTCGTTCATTGGTTGAATTCGGCCTTCCTGACCGCCCCTAGGCCAACCCAGCCTTTAATTAATTTATTAATGGGTACCTTGGTGCTAATGACACTAGCAGTCGAAGCAGCAAGGGGAAAATCAGGCGGCCGGAGCATATTACTGACCATACTATCTCCCTAGTGTGCCGTATGGTCATGAATGAGATACCTCTATAGTATCTGCCCCCTGCAAAATGAGTTCATCTGCTTACAAGTACTTGTATTATAGGTTCCTTAACGTTGTGTCATTCAAAAGTGTTAAAAAATTAAATAATGACCAGCTTCCTTTACGCTTCTCTCTCTCAAACAGAAAATGCTACCTCTCATTATAGATGTATTCCCTCTTCATTTTCTAATGAGTATGTGCACTCATAATTTGTGTCTGCTTTTACTCAATATACTGATAATTTTAACATAAATATGAAAATCCATTTCATATTTATGTTAATATTTTATAAATTCATTTTTAATTTAGTTCTTAAATGCTACTCATATTTAGCGATTTTATATATATATATATATATATATATATATATATATATATATATATACACACACATATTGTTGAGGTATATACTGATACAATATACTCGATACCTAGTATATTATTTCTGTAAAAGTCCGTCACGCAGGAGCTGCATAACTAAGCACTTTCCTCGGAATTGGGTAGTTTCGAGTGCATTCCTGAATAATTTGTTTAAAATAACCTAGATAGATAAGTAAAATAAAAACATAAATAGTTCTGCTCTTTTGAATTTATTATGAGCACATGTTTCAATTATTAATTTTGCAATTAATTTCCTTCCAGAGTTTTGTGTATGTGGGGTATTACACTACGTAATAAATACACAACGCTTCACATTTTCATCTACTGATCTTGATGAATAAAATATTATAAAAATTACGACTGGTATTGGCAAATAACTACTTTGCCTACACCTCCTAATGAACCAATTTAGTTTATTTTTACAACACATTTTTCTCTTCAGTTGGCCACAACAAATACCGAGTTTCGTTGAAATATAACAAAAATTACGACTGTTATTGGCAAATAACTGCTTTGGCTCCGGAGTAAACCCCCCCTCCGGATGGACCGATTTTGTTGGTTAACGAACTCGATCAATTGTTTGATGGGGGAATACTATATACCAAGTTTCGTGGCGAAAAAACAAAAACTCTGGCCTGTATCGTGTTAACGGACACATATATAACTATATATATATATATATATATATATATATATATATATATATATATATATATATATAGATAGATAGATAGATAGATAGATAGATAGATAGATAGATAGATAGATATATAAATTTTAACTGGGGTCATTTTCGGTGTCTACTAGGTAGGATCAATAAAGATTCGAAGAAATTTTTCAAAAATTCCGTCATGAGTGCAACCTCAATAGCTACTTTTCTTCGGAGGAAAGTGCTAAAAAGGTCACTACCTATATAAGGTATTGAATATCGTCCCTACCATGTCAAACTATTGAATATGCAAAATCTCGTTTTTCAGACTCGAGTCTTTGTTCTTGGATTGTGGAGGATACGACTTGTCGGAACTCTAACCCCTTTAGAATAGCCTTTAATACCTTAAATAAAGTATCGAATAAGACCATTTTTCAATATATTATTTCGTCAACGGATAGTTCGTTCTCTAGTTTGCTCCGATTTGCATATTCGTTAGTTTGACATGGTATAATACATTGTATCATTATACCTCATCCAATGTATCGGTATTGTTATTAGTGACATAGGAGATGCTTCCTCCTTACAATACAGTTTACTTTTATTTTATTTTATTTACATAGATACTTGATGATGAACCTGAATAGGTTCGAAATGTCGCAATTTTTCGCAATATTTTTTATTTAGGTTCGTATAGCAATATTTTAAAAAAGTTTGGGGAGCAACCCTTGCCCTTGTCTTCAAGAATTTAGTGAGTTCGTTCAATGTAACAACAGATTTCGTATTCCAGTCACATCAGGCAATGGGGAAGACTTTGAGAATGAAGGACGAAGTCAGAAATTATAAAATAAAAAACCCAACAAATCGACAGCTGCAAGCAATTTATTTGGTCCCCGTTCTATTTTTCGGAAGTGGGTTAAACCGGACTTGATTGAGGTTCACAAGTATTAAACTAAAGAACAGATAAGGCAGAGTAATTGATTTTTCGGTTTTTTGCACTTAAGTCATTGGCTTTAGGTATAGGTATATGACATTCTTGAAAAAAAAAATGAAATTAGATAAAATTACAAAAATAAACATCAGTACTAGTTAATAGTAAAATTAAAATTGAAATTATAAATTGTTTTAAAATATCATGATGATTTAAAATATCTATCGATAAATATGAATAGCATTTAAGGACTTAATTAAAAATAATTTTATAAAATATTAACATAAATATGAAATAGAGTTTCATATTTCTGTTAAAATTATCAGTATATTGAGTAACACCAGTCACAAATTACGGGGGAACATACTCATGAGAAAAGGAAGAGGGAATATACCCATGAAGAGAGAAAGCGTGTTCAGTTTGTGTGAGAAAAGTTTAAAGAAAGCAGGGCATTATTTAGTATTTTAGCGCATTTGAATGACAGCGTCAATACAAAGAATGCAGTCCAGACGGAGGTAAGAAATTATGAGGATAAAACCTCGACATGATGACTCAGAAGAAGACGAACCGGGAAATCTGCAAGAAAAAGCCCTAGTTGTGACCTCACAAGGTGGGATTCCCACACCTGTGATTTCTCGTTGGACTCATGGGGGTTTTAACGTCAATGTCTGGAAGGAATTACGGCGAAATGGGTAGGCAATATCTGCATTGGTCGCAAAAACTCTCTTCTGATAGCATTGAACTGTATTCATGAGATAGTTTTTTTTTTTTTTTTTTTTACTTCGCTTCTGCGTCTATGCCATTAGTGTCGGACTAACTGCCCTTCTCTACCAGCAACTAGGAACTAGAGGTGGCCATTCTGAATCGATCTTTTAAAAGATCGATATTGTTAACACGATATATCGTTTTTATTAATCGATCTCCAAGGGCCGATATTTTCAAAGAATCTATCTCTAAGGGCCGATCTTTTTAAAAAATCGATCTCTAAGGACCGATATTTTTAAAAAATCTATCTCTAAGGGCCGATCTTTTACCGAATCGTTCTTCCAGGGCCGATATTTTAAATAATCAATCTAAATTAAAATTAAATAAATTTGTTTTTTTTTATTTCAAAGATTGAAATACTTAATCTCACCTCTTGTTACTCAATCTCATTTCTGAAGAATTGTCATTTATTTAACTGGAGTAGAAATTTACAGAACAGTGTCCTACGTCCAGTAACAGACTTTTAATACAACAATAACATTATACAATGACTCAATATCTTCCCTTTCTCCAACTAGAGGGTATTACAATAAAAATAAAGTTTCAAACTGTGCTCTTAATTTGTATAACCATTTCCCTCTATTATTATTACTTTATTCTCATTTGATAAACATATATTTATATGTAATAATACCCACATCTTCTATATATTTGTTAAATAGCACTCACTAACTCACTGACATATCATCGTCCAGCCCAAACCACTTTTTTTTATTTGAAATTTTGCATGGACACTCCCTATAGAATGAAAACACTCGCTAAGAAAGGTTTTTTTGATATTAAAATTTTTAAGTATTTTTAGAGGTGTTTGAATTTTTAGTTGATTTTAAAGAGAGCATGCATGACTAGGCAACAGCTATTTAATAATATTATTTTTATATACCTTGTATAACTTGAAATAAACTATGATATCGCCCCTCAGAATTTACGCTATACCTAGTGATGGTCCATCCGAGGTAATAATATCCCGAACCCTTGCTCAGCCTCCTCACCCATCAGCATCCCCAGTAAATCACTTCGTGTTAATGCTCACAAATATAATGAGTATTTCCGAATGACATCTTGGGAACATAAATTTTTAAATTTTAACGTCCATTTATTATTAACAACGGATTTTAACCTATACTGGTTAAACTCCTGTTACTGGTAACCTATAGATAACGGGTTATCGCTAGGTTATATGTTTCTTGACAGTGGTCCAGAGCGCCCCAGTGTCAAGAAACATTATACTTTGATTACTTATCAATTGATGAATAACATATAGTATGAGGGGAACCGTGCTATAATAAACATAACACAATTATATAGTAGCGTTAATTTTGTTACATTATTTAACGCAATAAAATAACTACTTATCTGCCGTGACGAAGCTCGGGTAATCAGCTAGTATTTAAATATGCTGTAAAAGTAATAGTTTCATTATATATTATTTTTGTGGAAAAATAGTCTTAAATTCTTCTACATATAGTTTACAGATATATTTGTCATATTATCAAGTATTCAAATCGACTTATTTAGATCGATTCGTGGTAGTGATGGACGATTCTCGAATGAGAATCGATTCAAATTGAAATGAAATGCGAATTTCGTAGGTAATCGTGAAATCGATCCATATCGTAGACCGATCTTCTGAGCCTAGAAGATCGATCTTTTGGAATCGATTTCATCTCGTTGATGTTTTTTGTGGATCGATCTTTTCATTTAAATTCGAATCGATTCATATTCAAGAATAGCCCATCACTACTGCGAACTTCGTGCAACTGGTTCCCCATCCAGCGGCAGGGAATTCCTTCAAGGGCGTCCGATATGAATAATCTCGAACCTCAACTGGTGGGACTCGAACCCGCATCTCTCGCAGGCATTAGACATTCGAAAACTTATTACATTTTTTACTAAAAAGGTTGTGAAGTAATTTTTGATGGGACGATATTAATAGGAAAAATATGTGCCTAATACTTTTCGTTTGGTTCTTTTGAACGGGTTTTTGTCGTTGTTTAAATCAATTTTTAATTGGTTGTTTTTTTTTGTTTTAAATTGTATTTATCAGTAAAATTAGCATTTTAAAAAAAATAAAAAAAGTCCGACTCGCAGGAACTGCGTCATCTTATCGCGGTTACGTACATCTCGAAGAAATGAAATAGATTAGGCATCATAAATAACAGGAAACGGACAGTAGCCAACTTACACAGAAGCGGATAATTCATAATCTGTATAAGTCAATACAATTATGTACTGAAAACGTACTTACTCTTCGACTACCGCTGAGAAGGCTCTTCTAAACAACCAAAAACTCGTTGTCATTTTAAGTATTTTGTTTTCCTAGCAAATTCGTTTTACTGTTATAATCAACTGTAAATATGTGCTTCATGGCGAATAAAATTCCATTCTGTCGTGGTTAAATCTTTCTATAAAATAAGAAATAACGATAACTTCAGTTGGAGGCTATGAGGAAGGTTATATTGATAGGAGAATTCAAAACAAACTATGTATACGTCATCATGAATAGCCACAGCCATCTTGATAACCCACTCCAAACATATTACCAATACCTTTCACCGTATTTTACTACAATACTAATTTTACTGATAAAATCCATTTAAAATAAAAATCAACCAATTAAAAAGTGAGATAAACAAAGAGAAAACCCCTTTCAAAACAACAAAACCAAAAATTTTTAAGTTTTAAGCGCTTATATCTCTGATTGACGTTGCCCCATCGAATATTGCTTCAGAACGTTTTTTTGTAGAGAATTTAGTAAGCATTCGAATGGTCGCCTTCCACTTACCACGATTTCCCAACCGTTATCGAGATTTTTACGAAAAATGTATGAAGATCGGAAAACTTTTCATGTCTATTAATAAAATAATTTTTTTCGCATACTTCCTTAACTCCAAATGTAACCAAAATTTAAACATCTTTCCAAGATGTAGAAAATATTTCAATTGAATCCCGCGATTCTAAGTACCCACAAAAAAATAATGACTTACAAAACATTTATTCCACTTTTCTCAAAAACGGTTACAGATATCGCCTTAAAAATAGTTGCATTCGTTTTTCTATGTTAAGAAACCTATAAAACAAGTACCTGCAAGCATATGAACTCAAAAACGTAAGCGTTACGATTTTTTTTTTTGCGCGAATTTCGCCCCAAACACTATCTTCCCGTGGGCGGATTCTGCTGGTTAACGAACTTGTCCTTTCAAATTAGAAGACAGATTTTTGTACCAAATTTCATCAAAATCGGGCTATTTTTGAGCTTGCTAGTGCGTTAACAGACAAGCATATATATATAAATTTGAGCCACCTATATTTTCGTGATCTATGGTGTCTGAGACGAGAAAGTTTCTAGTTGGCACTTCCGGATTGCGTCGTGAGGTCAACTTCATAAGCGGGTGTTCCCTATGGAAGTAGGGAGGAACCGCGCTAAAAATATGAGTAACTTATTGGGAATGGTGTTTTCCTAGAGCGAACGTTGAAAAGACGGGCGAGTCAATTCCGCTTTGGACATTGTCAGTTTCCTGTTGTGCTCCAAATATTCCTTCTCTTTTAGATTTTTTTTTTTTTATTATTATTATTATTTTTCACGGGTATGAAATTCTACTAATAACTGCTTCTATTCCATTACTAATGGCATACTAATGGCTAGAGACATGAACGGAACCGTGCTAAGATGAAGTAGTTCCTACGAGTCGGACATTTCTTGTGAAATGCTGGATTCGTTGCTTTTAACGGATTTTGTTTTTATTTTCTCAGTTTTTATTACTTGTTGTTTTTAATTAATTCTAGCAGTAATAATAATTTGCCAGTAAAACAAGATACTTAAAATCAGAAACAAATTTTGGTTGTTTGTCACAAATCGTTCCAAACGAAGAGGCCGAGAGAGCAATTTCTGCTACCTTAAGTCAGTAGATCCTAAAATCTAACTTTCCTTCAGGATTTCATCGGAGTAATTGTGTGTTGTAAAAATAAACTAAATCGGTTCATTAGGAGGGGGGGGGGGTTTACTCCGGACCCACAATACCAATTCGCCACTACCAGCCGTGATTTTTGGTATATTTCGACGAAACTCGGTATTTGTAGTGGTAATCTACAGGTAAATATGTGTCGTAAAAATAAACTAAATCGGTTCATTAGAAGGGGGGTTTACTCCGGACCCAAATTCCTAATATATTCATACCGGTCGTAATTTCTGCTGTATTGAAACGAAACACGGTATACGTCGTGGGTAACTCATGAGAAAGAAGTGTTGTAAAAATGAGCTGAATCGGTCAATCGGAAGGCGGGGGTTTACTTTGTAATATATTTCAATAGAAAAGCCCGTCAGACGTAGGTTCACAAAGCCGCCGCAAGGAGTGCTTTCTACCACTAGAGTGACTGTATCCTGTTCCTGCGTTAGATCAAAATACGATAATATGAGGTTTTTTGTATTTATTACGTAGTGTAGTAGGTACCATGTGTAAACATAACTCTGGAAGAAAATTAATAATTGATCAGTTACTCATTACAAAATTAAAAGAGAACTATTCACGTTTTTATTTTATTTATGTAGGATATTTTAATCAAATTTTTCTGGAAAGCAGTCTACACTACCCAAATTCTGAGGAAAGTGCTTAGTTATGCAGCTCCTGCGTGACGGACTTTTTTAAAATATACTGGATCAACCTCTAAAGCTAAAACTTATACCTAAACAATTATATTTACATATTTAAAATTACTCATATTATTATATGTAACGCATTCACACAATAAATAATCACATACACACAAACATAACAAGTTTTAATAATTAAACTTGTAAGCAAATAACTACGCACATACGTAGATATTCAAACAAATCTGTATACGCCTATAGAAACATCCACGCACATATACAGATGCTTCAATTCTTCATTAACTCTTGATAGACAACTTCCTTATATAAGGCAGTAAACCTCAATTTAAAAAAAAAAAAAAAAAAAAAAAAAAACTCAATTTCTTTCAAATACTTCATCAGCCTTTTTACAGATGGAGTAATTCTTTTTTATTTTTATTTTTCCAAAAATATTTATTATATTTATTCTAGGCTTTCCAAATTACACTAGGCATATCGTCTATACAAATGCAAAGTATCGAATGTGAAAAGTGGTTTGGTACCTTATAGATGGATCTATATAAAGTTTATCTTATTATATATTTTAATTCAACTTAATTTACATTCGTTAGTTAGATTTTATGTAATTAATTATTATTAATTATTTTTCTTCAATTTTCGAGAGTTTGCCAAAACATACATCAGTCCAACAGCAATCAGTATAAATTGAAAATGAAAAATGCGTTTTTCCACATTCGTTACTTTGTATGGGCGATATGATGACCCAATTCTTGGGAATCAGACTTTTTTTATTCTTTTTTTGTTAACTTCTACAATCTGATCGATGAGTTTAGAAATATCGATTTGAACCGACAAGTCAGTGAGCGTTTACACATCTTGTGTATATGTTCTTTACACAATCAACGAAAAGTACGAAAAATATGAATTCATAGGCCTTCAGATAGAAGTAATGTGTGAACTTGAGTGAGGTAAATTTTCCCTTTCTGCCTGTTTGCTCGGATAAGTGCAAAGCCGGGTAATCAGTGTTGGGCAAAACTAACATTAGTTTACTAAACTAACGGTAATTCAATCTAACTAAAAATTAACTCACGTTATATTATTAGTTTCAGTTTCGTTTTAGATTTGTAAAATTATTAATCATGTTAATTCAGAAAAATTCTTTTAATTTCATAAAATTGGACTCTGTTGAAGTATTTTCTAAATAAATAGTTGTTTTTAGTTTTAATGTCCATTTTAGCACTTTCCTCCGAAGGAAAGTAGCTATTGAGGTTGGACTCATGACGGAATTTTTGAAAAATTTCTTCAAATCTTTATCGATCCCACCTAGTAGACAGCGAAAATGACCCCCGTTAAAATGTATATATATCTATATATATATATTTTTATATATATATATATATATATATATATATATATACATATATATATATATATATATATATATATGTGTCTGTTAACACGATAGCGGCCAGAGTTTTTGTTTTTTCGTCACGAAACTTGGTATATAGCATTCAATTAGCAAACGATTGAACGAGTTCGTTAACCACCAAAATCGGTCCACCGGAAGGGGGGGTTTACCCCCAGCCCAAACCACTAATTTGACCATTTCAGCCGTAATATTTGTTATATTTAAACGAAACTTGGTATTCGTAGTAGTAATATAGAGAGAAAAGTGAGATATAAAAATGAACTAAATCGGTTCATAAGGAGGGGGGGTTTACTCCGGACCGACAATACCAATTCGCCACTACCAGCCATGATTTTTGATATATTTCGACGAAACTCGGTATTCATAGTGGTAATCTACAGGTAAATATGTGTTGTAAAAATAAACTAAATCGGTTCATTAGGAGGAGGGGGGGGGGGGGTTTACTCCAGACCCACAATACCAATTCGCCACTACCAACCGTGATTTTTGGTATATTTCGACGAAACTCGGTATTCATAGTGGTAATCTACAGGTAAATATGTGTTGTAAAAATAAACTAAATCGGTTCATTAGGAGGAGGGGGGGGGGGGGTTTACTCCAGACCCACAATACCAATTCGCCACTACCAACCGTGATTTTTGGTATATTTCGACGAAACTCTTTATTCGTAGTGGTAATCTACAGGTAAATATGTGTCGTAAAAATAAACTAAATCGGTTCATTAGAAGGGGGGTTTACTCCGGACCCAAATTCCTAATATATTCATACCGGTCGTAATTTCTGCTGTATTGAAACGAAACACGGTATACGTCGTGGGTAACTCATGAGAAAGAAGTGTTGTAAAAATGAGATGAATCGGGGGGTTTACTTTGTAATATATTTCAATAGAAAAGGCAGCCAGACATAGGTTCACAAAGGCGCCGCAAGGAGCGCTAGAGAGACTGTATCCGGTTCCTGCGTTAGATCAAAATACGATAATATGAGGTTTTTTGTATTTATTACGTAGTGCAGGAGGTACTATGTGTAAACATAACTCTGGAAGCAAATTAATAATTTATCAGTTACTCATTACATAATTAAAAGAGAACTATTCATGTTTTTATTTTATTTATGTAGGATATTTTAAGCAAATTGTTCTGGAAAGCAGTCTACACTACCCAAATTCTGAGGAAAGTGCTTAGTTATGCAGCTCCTGCGTGACGGACTTTTTAGTACGGTAATTACTTTAATTTAAACAAAACTGACCTTGATTTATGATTTTAGTTTAGTTTTAGTTTTTTATTCACTAATTAGTTTATTACATGATTTGATTCATAGAAAGGTTAAAATAATAGGTATGTATGTATTTGTGTTTAAATAAAGAGTGTTTATTTATGAATTATAATGAGGGAAAAATGAGGTTACAACTACAACTTCAGCCTATTTAAAATAAAATGAGGTTACAACTACAACTTCAGCATATTTAAAATAAAATGAGGTTACAACTACAACTTCAGCCTATTTAAAATAAAACGAGGTTACAACTACAACTTCAGCATATTTAAAATAAAATGATTATTATTAGTACATATTAAAATGATTATTATTAGTATTAATAATTTACTTAATTATCGAAATACATATGATTTACATTAATTTACGTAATTTATTTTTGTAAAACTAAACTAAACTAAAGCTTTAATTAAGTTTTTAATCAATTCCCAATGATTTAGTTTTAGTTCAACTAATATCCATTAATTAAATTAATTTTAGTTTTAGTTTTTCTTAGGTTGCAAATTTTAGTTTAGATTTAGTTTATTTTAAAAAGTGAATAGAGTTTTAATTTTAGTTTTTAGTTCTGCCACGCATTGCGTTTAATGAACAAATCTTTACGTGAAACACTAAAAATACCTTTAGGATTATGCTTCGTTATGTAGCACCTGTGTGGCGGACCATTTTAATTGCATTTAGCAGTAAAATTAATTTGGCTTTTCTTTAGAAAAAAGAAAAGGCATCAGCCCTATCCTGGCTAGAAAAGGGTGGTAACCTATAAATAACCCATCCTCAAATTCGTAGTTAATAATAAATGGACTCTTTTATTTATAAAAAGTAATTTCTTAATTATTCATTTAAAAAAATTACTAACATACGGGAAATTACTAAAATACGGGTAATATTTATAAACTGGAGCATAATAGAAAAATAAATTCCTGCATTTCAGGGTACTGTAATCTGGGTTAAAAAAAAGAAAGATTGTCGAAAGGCCATTAAGCTTATTTATGAGTAGGAAATGCCATCAGGCCATGATTGGACTAAGGCTTTAATGGTGAATTATGCACCGGTTCCTGCAGTTCTCGGCAAGGGTGCAGATACAACAGATATTCGTCTCGTTTCTTACAAATGCGGAAGAAATAAGGAAACATCAGCACGTGTGTAAGGAAGACATGATTTATGTTGGAGGGATCCTAAATTTCGCTATTTGCATTATATTACTGTACAAACACGTTTGCCATAAAAAGAAAATTAAATAAAATTAAAAGGTAAAATAAATAATAAAAAATCAAAGATAAACATAATAAAATAGTTCGTTGTCATTTTAAGCATCTTGTTTTACTAGAAAATTCCTTTTACTGTTATAATCAACTGTAAATATGTGCTTCATGGCGAATAAAATTCCATTCTGTCGTGGGTTAAATCTTTCTATAAAATAAGAAATAACGATAACTTCAGTTGGAGGCTATGAGTTAGGTTATATAGACACAGGAGACTTCAAAACAAACTACGTCATCATGATTAGCCACAGCCATCTTGATTTCCACAGCCACTCCAAACTTATTATTACCAATACCTTTCACCGTTTCTTAGCTTATTTTACTACTATACTAATTTTACTGATAAATGCAATTTAAAACAAGAAACAACCAATTAAAAAAGTCCGACTCGCAGGAACTGCGTCATCTTAGCGCGGTTACGTACATCTCGAAGAATTGGAGTAGATTAGGCATCACAAATAACAGGAAACAGACAGTAGCCAACTTACACGGAAGCGGATAATTCTTAATCCTCATTCTTGAGGAAGGCTGAATAAGTCAATACAATTATGTACTAAAAACGTACTCACTCTACGAATACTGCTCAGCAGGCTCTATTCCAAACAACCGAAAATTCGTTGTCATTTTAAGTTCCTTGTTTTACTAGCAAATTCGTTTCACTGTAATAATCAACTGTAAATATGTGCTTCATGGCAAATAAAAGTCCTCTCGATTTTCTCGTGTGTTAAATCTTTCTATAAAATAAGAAATAATGATAACTTCAGTTCTAGCAGGAGGAAGGTTATATAGATAGGAGAATTCTAAACAAACCTATGTATACGCCATCATGGTAAGCCACAGCCATCTTGATTTCCACAGCTATTCAAAAAGTATTACCTATACCTTTCACCGTTTCTTAGCTTATTTTACTACAATACTAATTTTACTGATAAATGCAATTTAAAACAAAAAAGAACCAATTAGAAAGTGAGATAAACAAATAGAAAAACCCTTTCAAAACAACAAAACAAACACTTTTTAAGTTTTAAGCGCTTATATCTCTGATTGATAGAGAATTTAGTAAGCATTCGAATGGTTGCCTTCCACTTACCACCTTATCTGTATAAGTCAATACAATTTTGTACTGAAAACGCACTTACTCCTCGACTACTTGAAACTCCTCGACTACTCCGATTTTGATGAAATTTGGTACAAAAATCTGTCTTCTAATTTGAAAGGCCGAGTTCGTTATCCAGCAAAATCCGCCCAATGGAAGATGGCGTTTGGGGCGAAATTCGCGCGCAAAAAAAATCGTAACGCTTACGTTTTTGAGTTCATATGATTGCAGGTACTTCTTTTATAGGTTTCTTAACAGAGGAAATCGAATGAAACCATTTATGGCGATATCTCTAACCGTTTTTGAGAAAAGTGGAATCAATGTTTTCGCAATTCATTATTTTTTTGTGGGTACTTAGAATCGCGGGATTCAATTGAAATTTTTTCTACATCTTGGAAATTAATCCCAACTAAGACGTTTAAATTTTGGTTATATTTGGAGTTAAGGAAGTATACGAAAAAAATATTTTATTAATAGAAAAAGTTTTCGGATCTTCATACATTTTTCTTAAATATCTCGATAACGGTTGGGAAATCGTGGTATGTGGAAGGCAACCATTCGAATGCTTACTAAATTCTCTATCAATCAGAGATATAAGCGCTTAAAACTTAAAAAGTGTTTGTTTTGTTGTTTTGAAAGGGTTTTTCTATTTGTTTATCTCACTTTCTAATTGGTTCTTTTTTGTTTTAAATTGCATTTATCAGTAAAATTAGTATTGTAGTAAAATAAGCTAAGAAACGGTGAAAGGTATAGGTAATACTTTTTGAATAGCTGTGGAAATCAAGATGGCTGTGGCTAAGCATGATAGCGTATACATAGGTTTGTTTAGAATTCTCCTATCTATATAACCTTCCTCCTGCTACAACTGAAGTTATCATTATTTCTTATTTTATAGAAAGATTTAACACACGAGAAAATCGAGAGGACTTTTATTTACCACGAAGCACATATTTACAGTTGATTATTACAGTGAACCAAATTTGCTAGTAAAACAAGGAACTTAAAATGACAACGAATTTTCGGTTGTTTGGAATAGAGCCTGCTGAGCAGTATTCGTAGAGTGAGTACGTTTTTAGTACATAATTGTATTGACTTATTCAGCCTTCCTCAAGAATGAGGATTAAGAATTATCCGCTTCCGTGTAAGTTGGCTACTGTCTGTTTCCTGTTATTTGTGATGCCTAATCTACTCCAATTCTTTGAGATATACGGAACCGCGCTAAGATGACGCAGTTCCTGCGAGTCTGACTTTTTTGGTTTGGGACCTTAGAATCATGGGATTCAGTTGAAACATTTTCTGCATGTTCGAATTTTATTAAAACTAATATGTTGAGATTTTGGTTACGTTTGGAGTTAAGGAAGGGTTAGAATAAAATATTTTATTAACAGACATGAAAAGTTTTGGTAACTTTGTATACTTTCGTTAATATCTCGAAAACGGTCGACAATTTTGGGAAGCGGAAGGTTACCATTCGAAAACTTACTAAATGCTCAACAAAAAAGGTTCTGAAGAAAGTTTTAATCAGGCGATGTCAATCGGAGAAATAAGAGCTTAAAACTTTAAAGTTGTGGAGATGTAATGATTGGACAAGCGACCACTGGTGGACCAATGAGAAGCATCCAGGCCAGTCAATAGGAACGAGCCCTTGGCCGAGCACTCCCGACCTTGACCGAGGCACCCCGACCTCGGCCTATGAATAGGGGCGTTCCTGCTGCCCAGAACTCATTCGGATCCGGCGCTTCCTCCAGGACACTTCAGCTCTCTCAAGACCAGACTCCAGCCAGCCATGCACTCAGGACCAAGCAACCGGCGTTCCAGCAACCATCCAGCCATGCACTCAGGATCAAGGACCTAGCTACCTGCTCGAGCTCTCTCTCTGGACAAAGTACGAAGCCGCCGTCTCGATGTCCCCAGTGGTCAAGCCAGCCTCCAGTCATTATACTCCCGACTCCTACTTCCCCCAACTCTAGTCAATACCTGGCTTATTTATTTACTCCCTTACCCCTCTAACTCCTGCTTCGAGGAACGGCTACGGCTCAGTACCGAACACCTTCTCCCCGACTCAGTGGAACAGCTAAGGCCTAGTACCTAGTCGGTATCCCCCAGGTTCAAGGAAGCGCCCTTAACCGGGACACAGTACTTACCTGGTTACCTTCTCCCGACACATCCTTCCTACCCTTCCTAGCCTACCTTTAGTAGCGACAACCCATCCGCTACAAGTGGTGACCCCAAACTGGAACAGCAACCATGTCCCTGAAACTACGAGCGTTTTCCAGAGATGCGCCAGAATTATGGTTCTTGCAAGCCGAGTGGATCTTCTAGTTTTCCAATATAACGAGCTCTTCAAGCAAATTCTCCACGGTGGTAGGGAGCTTGGATCTGGATGTATTCGAACATGTGGCAGATCTCATCAACACCTCATCAGCTGACCCTTACTCGGACCTCAAGAAAAGACTCCTCTCCGTGTATGGCGACTCAACTGCAGTCAAAATACAGAAACTTGTTGACCCTGTCCTCGGCGATCAAACTCCCTCACAGCTCTACAGGAGTATGAAACTGGTAGGAGGAGAATTAACAACTGCGGAGGCTCTCACATCGCTCTGGCTGAAAGCGCTGCCCCAGAGATTACAAGAAGTCCTGGCCGCCTACCCATCGACCGACATCGAGAACCTCACGGCTGCCGCAGACAGAGTCGCTGCAATCGCCAACCCTCCATCATGCTCAGCCGTACTCCAGCCCCGGCCGGACCTAGAAAAACAGCTGGATGACCTTAGACAGCAGATGGAATCCCTATCCACCGCCGTTCGATCGATCCATAGATTCAGATCACCAGGTTACTCAGAAAATCGCAGATTTAGAACCCTCCACCATGTCAAACCAGCCCGCTCGCAGTCTAGGTCACAATCACGGGACAGACTAAGGCCAGGCACAGCCCAACGCAACAGGACACCGACGAGCAGTAGTACATACTGTTACTATCACAATAGGTTTGGTGAACGGGCAAGAAGATGTGAGAAACCTTGCTCCTATAAATCTTTAAACTAAAAGGGCAGGTGGCACCTGCGACAACCGCTGAAGCCCACATCAATCGTCGCCTCTTCATATTTGACAGAGACTCTGGAACCTAATTTCTCGTCGACACAGGAGCATCATTATCACTCCTACCTAAGTCCAGCTTCCGCCGCGCCCGCAAGGACTCCCTGTGTTTGACAGCCGCGAATGGTACGCAAATTCATACGTATGGGACCCTCTCGCTGAATATAAATCTCAACACGAGACGACGTTACCCATGGACCTTCACCATTGCAGACGTCACTAAACCAATCATTGGCGCCGACTTTCTGGGAGCCCACAACCTCCTCGTCGATATCGCCCGGCATAGGCTGATCGATAGCATATCAGGATTTGCATCCATGGGTCACCGCCGCCGCCGTATCCCCACAGATCACCACCTCCGATAGAACCCCACCCCAGAGGAAGAGTACATTAACGAAAACGCTTTTTCGAACGATGAAACAAATCACCCACCCGCAGGATCTCGTCACACCCGAGCACGAGTTGCAAAAACAATTAGCGACCCCATGCCTTCGAGATTTCACAAGGCCCTACGAGACTTCCCACTGGTCACGAACCCCACCCGAATGAGAGGACCACCGCCCTCCGTAGTCCAGCACATTATTGAGACACGGGGGAATACAGTCACAAGCCGAGCAAGACGGCTACCCCCCGGGAAATACGAAAAAGTCAAAAGACATTTCGACGAACTCATCAAGGAAGGCATTTGCAGGCCATCTAACAGCCCGTGGACTAGTCCTCTCCACGTTGTAACTAAACAAGATGGCACCTTACGCCCCTGCGGAGACTACAGACGCCTCAATCTCATCACGACCCCCGACCGTTAAGCAGTCCCCAACATAATGGATTTCACTGCCCAACTTCACGGGGCGTCTATCTTCAGCACCCTCGACGTCGAGAGGGCGTTTTATCATATCAGGGTGAGAGAGGAGGACATTCCTAAAACCGCGGTGATAACGCCTTTTGGATTATATGAATTCCTCCGCATGTCCTGCTTTGGATAATATAATCATCGCCTCTCGGCTTCCGGATGAACACGAGGACCACTTGCGCCAGGTTCTGAACCGACTGCAGGAGTATGGCCTCGCACTAAGACCCGACAAATGTGTATTCGGTCAACCCGTGGTCCAGTTTCTTGGCTTCCGCGCGGACGCTGGAGGGATAACGCCACTGCCGTCAAAAGTACAAACGATACTGGAATTTCCGAGGCCAACCAACATTCGACAGCTAAGGCGATTTATCGGGATTGTGAACTTTTATAGGCGTTGCATACCTAACGCCGCTACAGCACAGGCACCTCTCAACCAGCTCTTTAACCCGACAAAAAGAAACGACAAGTCACCTATCACTTGGACACCTGAACTAGTCAAAGCCTATGAACAATGTAAAGCGGACCTGGCATCTGCATCCACTATTGCGCATCCTTCAGGATCTGGAGAACTATCGCTTGCCTGCGATGCCAGAAACGAGGGCATAGGCGGCGCTCTCCAACAACGAGAGAACAACCAGTGGCGTCCCCTAGGTTTTTTTTCCAGAAAGCTCAACCCAGCACAGAAGAATTATTCAACCTACGATCGGGAGCTTCTGGCAATTTACGAATCAATTCGCCACTTTCGCCCACTACTTGAAGGGCAGCAATTCTCTATAATCACCGACCATAAACCCCTTATCCATGCCTTCAATCAGAAGCCCGAGTCTGCACCACCACGCCGATCCCGGCAGTTAAATTACATCAGTCAATTTACCACCGATATCAGGTACCTGCCGGGACAGGCGAATATCGTGGCAGATGCACTTTCACGAGCCGGAACTGACGCCATCCAATTACTGGACGAACCAAACAGGCTAGCCAAAGCTCAAGAAGAAGACAACACCACCCCTCATCTCTACAAAGACAAAAGCCTCAAACTACAGTTGTGTGTCGTACCAGGACACGACACCCATCTGTTGTGTGACACCACTACTGGTAAACCTCGACCTTACCTACCAGAACCCCTAAGAAGACCTACCTTTGATAGAATCCACAACCTCAGCCACCCTGGGGTCAGAGGTTCGCGAAGACTGCTGGCGGCGAGGTATTTCTGGCCCAATATGAATGCTGACATCGGAAAATGAGCAAGAACCTGCATACCTTGCCAACAAGCGAAAACCCACAGACACACCAAAACTCCAATTGGAAGCTTTCCTCCTGCCGGTCGTTTCAGCCACGTGCATATTGACATTGTGGGACCACTTCCCCCCAGCCAGGGCATGACGTACATGCTAACAATGATAGACAGAGCAACCAGGTGGCCCGAAGCGGTTCCTATACCCGACATACTGGCGGAGACTGTGGCGGAAGCCTTTTATTCATCGTGGATAACCCGATTTGGGTCCCCGGCGATAGTAACATCTGATCAGGGCCGCCAATTCGAAAGTGAGCTGTTCCGTCATTTGAGTAAGATCCTCGGGATCCAGCACATACACACGACACCTTACCATCCTCAGGCAAACGGAATGGTGGAACGGTGGCACAGGACCCTCAAGGCGGCGCTCATAGCCCACGCATCATCGAATACATGGACAAAGACACTCCCCACAGTGCTCTTGGGTCTCCGCACCGCCCTCAGAGACGAGAACCACGCTAGCGCCGCCGAAGCTCTTTACGGTCAGGCTCAGATGCTCCCGGGCGACTTTCTCTTGGCGAAAGAGAAATATTCCGGACCCCAAGAATTTGTAAATAAATTACGGAGGGATATCCGGAATATTCAGCCTCCTTCCACTCGCGGGGAATCCCACGTCCAGCACTTCGTCCCTATAGACTTAAAATCCTCATCCCACGTGTTCCTGAGAAACGACTTTGTGAAGAGACCTCTTACACCGCCTTATTCCGGTCCCCACAAGGTCACTCACAGGAACACGAAGACCTGCAGTATCTTAGTGAACGGCCACCGTCGCACGGTCTCCTGGGATAGAGTGAAACCAGCATACATACTGCAGGAGAATGGACAAGGCCAGAACATCTGCCGGGGCACACCATCACCGAGTGCACAAAACTTACGCCAGGAGCAACCCTCAAACCCTGCCAAAACAAACCGTTCCGGCCGAACCATCAGGAGCCGAGTTCGATTCGACCTGTGATGACCGGAGCATGTAACAGACCCACCTAGCCATAAGTATACCACTGCTATCTCTTGTGGCCCTTGGAAGGGCCGTTTAAGCTAATATGTGCAAATATAAATGCGATCATCTTTGTGTGAAGCATTCCCTTATTCTATGTAAATGTGTATTATTTTTATTTCAGTTTATATTTACATGATTTTCTTATAAATATTTTTGCTCTTTTGTAGCGGTTATAAGGGCCGTTTAAATTTGTAGCCTTAAGAAGTATAATTTATTATATCTATTCATTTTTTTTCTTACATTTAGTTGACAAAATATGTCCTTTTGAATATAGGTTAACATATCCTACTAAAATAAAAGTTGGACACTTTTGTGGCTCCTATAAGGACCGTTATAGGTTTAAGAGTGTATATATTTTATTTACTATTTCTTTTTTTTAGTCAAATTTATTCTTAATAAAGGGCTCCGCCCATTGGGGGGGACTATGTGGAGATGTAATGATTGGACAAGCGACCACTGGTGGACCAATGAGAAGCATCCAGGCCAGCCAATAGGAACGAGCCCTTGGCCGAGCACTCCCGACCTTGACCGAGGCACCCCGACCTCGGCCTATGAATAGGGGCATTCCTGCTGCCCAGAACTCAATGGAGGTCGTACCAGAGATTAAGCTGATAAGAACAGATACTACACTTTGATCTTAGCTACACTTTGATCTTAGATACTACACTTTGAAAAGCTTTGCTTTTCTAAAAGCTAAGCTTTCTGTTGTGCTGGCAGGCTAGCAGGCGGTTAAACACCCTCCCTGGAGCTGGTGTTTAACGGCCCTTATCAGGACCACAACCAACCCTGCCCCAACGGCCCTCTTCAGAGCCACAAAAAATTCTCAATGGACCAGTCTGAGAAGGACACGGAGGAGACGGTCAAGGCGCTCAAACGTAGCCCGCCAGATGCTGACGGCTATGAACACCCGAAGAAATTCGTAGCCCGCCTGAAAAAGCCCAGCCCGCCCAGGACTGAAGTACGGAACAAATTCACCCCACTGACTGTGGAGGCCTCTACATCTTCCACTAAGGATGCATCCAGCGAAGCCCAAGGACAACAGGCAAAGAAGAGGAAGGAGCGCCAGGCCCCCTTCTTTATTACGCCAGCGTTGGCCGCAGCTAATCTCAAGCAGCAGCTCTACGCTAGGGGGGTCATGGATTTCGTGATCTCCAACGGCGAGAACGAAACTCGCCTCTTTACAAAAAGCCCACAGGACCACGACACCGTGTGGAAAATGCTCTTGGAGGACAAGAACGTGACTTTCCACACTTTTGCTCCCAAAAATAAAAAAAGAGACAAAAGGTTCATTCTCCATGGATTCGACAAGGACCACCCGCTCCCTGAGATTACAACAGAGCTCAAAGAGAGGCTGCCTGGGCTGACGAGGAACTTGGAGGATGGCACGAAGAAGGAGTTGAGCCAAATCCTCGTCATTACGAGCCACGGCGTGACACAGGAGAAAATTCAAGAGCTCCGCCACCTGGACCACGTGGGCTTTAAGGTGACAACGTTTCGGACCGGAAGAGGCCCTGTGCAGTGCTTCCACTGCCAAGCGTTCGGCCACACAGCCCAATACTGCGGATACCCTGGCAGATGTGGCTGGTGTGGTGAATCTCACTGGACTCACATGTGCCCGAAGGCGGGAAAACCGAAATGCCAGCAGTGTGGGGAGGGTCACCCCACGTCATACAGGCTCTGCCCCAAGCGATTGGAACTCGCCAAGAAGGCCAGCGCAAAGAGGATGGAGACAACCCACAGAAGAGGAGCCCATCTGGTGCCCGAGCCCGCACGACGACCTCCAGGAACGCGAGTCACCAGCGGTGTCTCTTACTCCATGATGTCCGGCGGAGCACCACCACCCCTACTGACCTCACCTCCAGCAACTGAGTCATCCGGAACTCCAGTGCAACTCACGCAGCAGCCGCAGGGGATGAGCATGGACGCGATGTTCAAGCTCGTCATGGGTCTTATGGAGACAGTGACGAAGCTGATGACCAAGGTCGACAGGCTGGTTGACCTGGTGGTGACCCCGAAATGATCGGGCACATCGTGGTCAACTACAACATCCGCAGCCTTCGACCTAAGATGGCTGAGCTGGGACATATCCTCCAGACTTATTCCCCAGCAGTGGTGGCCATTACGGACTCCCAGCTGCGCCCCCTAGATCGGCCTTTCTTCGGAGGATATGCCTCGTACAGGTGTGACGGCCTGTCTGGAACAACCGGAGGAGCGCTGCTGCTCGTAAGAAGAGACCTGCCATCGAGTCTTCTCGAGCAGCAGCCCACCAGTAACACTGGGACCCAGGCAGTGTCCGTCACGGTCCGCCTAAGGAGACGTTACACTTTCACGTGTGTCTACCGAAGGCCCCGAGCACCCCTGGCGGCGACCAAGGCACTTATCACAGCTGCATCGCAGGAGCCACACCACATCATTGTCGGGGACCTGAATGCCCGACACCCGGTCTGGCATTGCTCCTCGGCAAACGAGCTGGGGCAGTACATAGTGAGGACGAGCCTCGGAGTTCTTCATCCGGGGATCCACACATTTAGACATGATGCGAACCCTGATTGGACGTCGACCCTGGATCTCCTCCTCACTAAAGATCTGCATGCAGTAACGCGATGCCGTGCCCTGGACTATGGTCCTTCAGACCACCGCCCGGTCCTGTACGAGATTGAAGGGGACCCGCCAACAGCGCTGCCTACGAAGTACCTACTTCACAAGGCAGACTGGAAAGGATACCAAGAGGACATCCTCTCCGACCTGCCGCCAATTGGGACCTATGGAGCTGCTGCCGACCTCGACGAAGCCGTCTCAAGCTTCACCGAAGTCATCCAGTCCGCCGCCGAACGAAGGATTCCTAAGTTTGTCCCGAAGCCCATCCACCAGCGAAGGCCACCTGCCCACATCACCAGGCTGATCGGGATGCGGAACAATCTCAAGAACACCTGGGCGCGGACGAAGGATGGCACCCTGAGGGCCCCTATCAATGCCATGACCCGGCAAATTGCGCGGCTGTCTGCACAATGAAAAACGGCCCTCTGGCACGAGCAGCTCCGGCGGACCCACGAGGACACCAGGCAGTTCTGGCGGCTCCTTCACTGCACGGTCACCAAGCGACAAGACATCCTCCTCTCCGACGGCGATCTCCTCCTGTCACCGGCTGAGCAAGCTGAAGCCCTTGCCGATTACTACGAGGAGAACGACCGCCGGAGAACCGAGAAGTCGCTGAGGCTTGATGGTGACTCCCAAGACCTCCCCAGGACCCCGTTGCACTTCACCTACAGGCAACTGGAATCGGCGCTGAGGCGAACAAAGGGAAACAAGTCCTCCGAATTGGACGGTGTACCCTACGTGATGCTGAAGATGCTCCCTAGGAAAGCTAAGGCCTACCTACTGAACGTCTTCAACGCTGCCTACCGCACTGGACACTTCCCCGAGGCATGGAAGCACGCCGTGGTGGTCCCTCTTCGCAAACCTAAGAAGCCAGGAGACAAGCCCGAGCACTACCGGCCGATAAGCCTGCTGAGCCACATGAGCAAGATCTTCGAAAAGTTGATCCTTTCTCATGTGTTAAAGCACTTCACGGAGGCGAACGTGATCCCCCGGAACAGACTGGCTTTCGGCCCGGGCTCTCCTGTGACCACCACGTCGCCAAGCTCCAGAACACCGTGTCCACCGAGCTCAACAAGAACAGACCGACGGCTTTTATCTCCCTGGACTGCACACAGGCGTTCGACTGCGTATCCCACCAAACTGCTTCTGCATCAGCTGCGGTGCTACGGATTCCCGGCACACCTCTTCAAGATTCTTGAGAGCTACTTGTCAGGAAGAACGTTCTCCGTCAGGATTGGTGGTGATGTATCCAGCAGTCGACCGTCTACGTGTGGAGTCCCCCAGGGTTCGGTGTTGGGTCCAGTGCTGTTCACCATCTACACCGCCCATATCGTGAGGATGCAGTTCCCTCATGTCGCCTTAGCTGCCTATGCTGACGACATTGGCGTCTATTCCTCCAGCTTCAACGCCGGAGTAGTCCTTAAGAGGGCCCAGTCCGCCTGCGAAACCATCGTAGACGCACTTGGAGAGGCAGGAATAGACGTCAATCCGTCCAAGACGGATGCCGTGGTATGCTCCTTCCAGGCGAACAAGGGAGGCAAACTCCGAGGGGCCCTGCCCTCGCATTTCGAGGTCAGGGGCCAGCGGAACAAGCTGTCCACCAAGATCAACTACTTGGGAGTACACATACACCGGCATCTGTCAGTGACGGCCCATGTCAACAGCCGCCTGAAGGAAGCCCATCAGAAGACGTTTCGCCTGAATCATCTCTTGAGATCGGCCCAGCTGTCGCTTCGACTGAAGCTGCAGATCTACAAGGCGATCATCAGACCGACTCTTCTGCATGGGGCGCCCGCCCTGAGGTACATGTACCCTTCCACGCTCAGGCGGCTGCAGTGTTTCCAGAACGGGGTCCTGCTTCGGGCCGTTCAGCACACTACCCTCCGAAGGAAGAAGCCATCCCTCCTCCACGATGAGCTGATGCTGCCCTCGGTCCAAGACTTCATACGGAGGCGTCATATTAAGTTCTATGACAGCCTCCGGTACTGTGTGAACCCCCTCTTCAGGGGCTTGACACCACCTCCTCTACCTAAGAGGTGGCAGGGCAGCACCAGACGACTTCTGGATCTCTGCGAAGACGCTGCTTAGAAGTAGCTGTATGTAAATATTGTACATATTAGTTTTAAGTTTATTTGTTAGTTTTAAGTTAGATTTAAGTTACATCCTTGTATAGTCCCTCCCTATACAACTTTGTGTCCCCCTAGATTTAGTATTTTAGACTAAGTAGGCTTAAGTCCCCCGATTGTAAATACATCCTAGTACCTTCTAGTAGTACATCGATTGTACCTTCTAGTACGTAAGCGTAGAATAAGGTGTAGCTCTAAGTCCAGCTCCAGGTTCCAACCCGTTGGGCCTGGAGCTCTCTATGTACATTTAATAAATTTGGGAGGGTAGTAGCCTCCAGATGCTGACGGCTATGAACACCCGAAGAAATTCGATGTAATGATTGGACAAGCGACCACTGGTGGACCAATGAGAAGCATCCAGGCCAGTCAATAGGAACGAGCCCTTGGCCGAGCACTCCCGACCTTGACCGAGGCACCCCGACCTCGGCCTATGAATAGGGGCGTTCCTGATGCCCAGAACTCATTCGGATCCGGCGCTTCCTCCAGGACACTTCAGCTCTCTCAAGACCAGACTCCTGCCAGCCATGCACTCAGGACCAAGCAACCGGCGTTCCAGCAACCATCCAACCATGCACTCAGGATCAAGGGCCTAGCTACCTGCTCGAGCTCTCTCTCTGGACAAAGTACGAAGCCGCCGTCTCGATGTCCCCAGTGGTCAAGCCAGCCTTCAGTCATTATACTCCCGACTCCTACTTCCCCCAACTCTAGTCAATACCTGGCTTATTTATTTACTTCCTTACCCCTCTAACTCCTGCTTCGAGGAACGGCTACGGCTCAGTACCGAACACCTTCTCCCCGACTCAGTGGAACAGCTAAGTCCTAGTACCTAGTCGGTATCCCCCAGGTTCAAGGAAGCGCCCTTAACCGGGACACAGTACTTACCTGGTTACCTTCTCCCGACACATCCTTCCTACCCTTCCTAGCCTACCTTTAGTAGCGACAACCCATCCGCTACAAAGTAATTGATTTCGTTTATTCGATTGGTTCTTTTTGTCTGTTTTTATTCCTTGTTATTTTTAAATTGCTTATAGTTGGATAATGTATTTGACAATAGAACAGGTTATGTAAAATAGAAAAACAATTTATTGTTAGAAATATATAGAGAGATTCGAAGACCTTGTGACTTTTTCAACTGCCTGGATGTGTGGGCCTATCTGGGGTTGGCCGACCCATCCAGGTAAGATCTTAAATCAATACCTTTCTAGAAAGGTGGAAACAAAATAATAACTGTTTCTATTTTAATCTTTCCAAATGAGACTAGGGATAAGAACGGAACCGCGCTAAGATGATGCAGTTCCTGCGAGTCGGACTTTTTCTCTATTCATTCCAAGAAGAATGGTGTTGAGATTGAGAAGTTAATAACTTGTTTATATATATATATATATATATATATATATATTCTATTGCTGTCTTCTATACAGGTTCAATTTTTTCTGTAGTCTCTCATTCATTGAATTGCCTCGTTTTCAATGCCGGGACATTGCTATGCATCTGCAACCAGTTCAAGTTTAAATCTTGTACTATTCAGTTAGTGAAACCCCGTCCTTGTTAATAGTGGTAAATTAAACTAAGCATAAATTATAAGAATGTTGACACAGTAGTTATGAAAACATATAATTTTTTTTTTTTTATTAACTTTTTTATTTGAAATCTGTACAAATTATTATATGTACAATTATCAAGTTTGTTGATACAGATACATAATGTAATAAAGAAAACATATAATTAAGGAGTTTAATTTCTCACACGTGCACAACAAACACGCGCGAGGAAAACATAGATCTAGACTAATTTTTCTTCTGATTTTCCTTCTTTTCAGTGCATTTCCTTCCTCCTTCCTTAGTGAGGGATGTATATATATATATATCCCTCACTAAGGATATATATATATCGGGTCCCGCATGTGGCAGTTTACATATACAGCAATGAGCTTGCCGAAAAAAATCCCCTGCTACATCCATCAATCAAAAATTAAGCATCTGAAGTGTCGAGAATTAAAGGTAAGCGATTACATATTCTTGTACAACTGCACTGTGGTGTGGCTGTGATCGGCAGAGCACAGGGGGCTCAGTGGACAATTGTTCAGGGGCCTGTCGTCTCAGGGGGGCCCGGCCTCATTTTTTTACTCGGACTATAATTTCAAATAACTAAATTATATAACTAATTATAGTTCACATAATTATTATCAAGAACAACCAGTTAAATGTGTAAGATAAGAGATTTGATGTCACCTTTTGAATATTTTCAACTGCCTTTGTGCAGTTGGGTTTTTTTTTTTTTTTTTTTTTTTTTTAATTGCATTTATTTGTAGATTTATTACTATAGTATAAGAACACAAGAAAATGTGAAGATTTTTAATATTTTTCAATGCATTGAAACGTATGAAATAAGTATCTCTAGAAGTGTATTCTGGGATCTGGCGGACCCGACCAGGTAAAGTCAAAAACCCCTTTCAAGTATGGTCGAACAAAGTATTATCTGTTTCTATTCTAAGCTTTTCAAATGACAATAGAGATATGAACGGAATCGCGCTAAGATGATGCAGTTCCTACGAGTCGGACTTTTTTATGTTTTGTAGAAATGCTGTAAAGAAAATGGAGTCTAAATATGTGTGTAAATTTATGTAAGGTTGTATTTAGGATTTATGTGGTGAGAGAGCGAAATTGACAAATTAGTTTCTCAAATGTGCATTTAAATCTTTCACTCTCCAAAACTGCTAGAAACTGTCTATCTTCACTGACGGGTCGAAATCCAATAAAGGTGTGGGAGCAACAGCTGTTATAGAAGATCGAATAATAGCTAAAAAACTAAATGATTTCTACAGTACGTTTACAGCTGAGCTCTGCGGCATACTTATTGGCTTGGCGAACATACCAACTTCAGACAGACGAGACGTTGTTATTTACACTGACTCACTGAGTTCACTTCAAGCACTACAGGACAAATACACCTCTCATCCTGTACTCTCAAAAATATTAAAGACAATACACAAACATGTAACATTGTACTGGCTTTCTGGTCACGAAGGACTAGGAAGCAGACACCCACGCAAAAATGGCAGCAAAACAGACAGAAATAGATAAAGGACGAATTCCACATGAAGACATTAACAGATTTGTTAAGACATTTATTTTGGAATAATGGAAACACCCTTGGACGATACTTACGGGCAACAAACTACGGACTATTAAACACACCGTCAAAGACTGGCCATCCAGTTACCGAGCCAATAGAAGAGATGAAGTTGTATTAGCTAGACTTAGGATTGGCCATTACTCACGAGTACCTCATGACAAGACAAGAGAGACCATTATGTGAAATTTGTAATACTGAACTGTCAATAAAACATATTGACATATTCGTGACCTACAATTTAGAAACGTCGACATTCTCGTCGACGTTTCTAAATTCCGGATTGAGTCAAGGTTTTCGATTGAGTGGACCAACTAAAAGATGAGCATAAATTCTCTTTATAATCTTTCAGGAATATGAAGTCCGTGTGAATGTTAAAGAGACAAATTTCGTGAGAATAGAATGCAATAAAGTCAGACACGCTTAAGCTGCCAATCCCAATCATCTTGAGGGCAAGAGCTGTTTGTCAACACTGCACTCAATTAGAACGGGCTTAAAAGGCAGGCCAATCATAAGTAACGATCTTTTTTTTTTAAACTTGATTAGTATCAACAGGTCGTCTGATCTGGCATTCGTATCAAAAGCATCTGCCCTTTTTTCATTTGACAGCATATCATCCCGTCGATTATTATAGTATGATCTCGCTCATTTGGTCTTTGTTCTTTTGGCGCGTTTCCTTCCTCCCTTTATAGGAAGGATCCGCTTATGAAGTCAACCCTAGTCAAGTAATAGTCCTGAACCTCTTACTGCCTGGTAGTTGTCCCCGGCCCCGGCGACGTGGGGGCCCGGGCCGGGCCTCGCTAATTGGAAAAAATGTATAGTTTATGAGCTTGTGAACAGAATGGGGTTTAGAAATATAGACGGGCGTTGCCTATATTTATTGAAATGGGATCTATATTTTTTTTAATGTACATAAACGACAAAACAAGTGCAATCCCAGAATAGTATATTTCATTAGGAGTCGTAATAAAACTACAAGTACCAAAAGTGACCTTTGCTGCGACGATTGTCGGCTTTTATTCTCATTTCGCTCAAAACTCAAGATGAAAATAATTTTAAAATGTCCAAAGTCCTATAGCAAAGTACTAGAATTTTCAGTTTGGCTCTGAGAAGTGGGGCCCAGGACCCGGAAGTGGTCCTGGGCCCGGCTCCGAGATGTGGCGGCCCTGCATAGGCTCAGACTGTTTGTTTGATTAATTATGCAAGAAAATGAGATTCTTCTTTTATAAAGCCACACAACAGAAAATGGAAGAAAATACTAGTTAACAATGTAACCTTTTGAGGAACTTACTTGTGGAATGTAACGTTCGGCTTCTTATTTTGCACAGAAGATTCATGATTACAGCCATTTAATAAGTCTTAACAAAGCTGATGGTTTTAACTAAAGAAGATGTACTCCTCATTTTTTTACCTCCCAAGGGAGAAGTTTTTGTCTTAAAATATGCCAATAAAGCTTATTATTATTATAGGGGGATTTTCTCCTCAGTCTCCTGGGATAAAGTCTTTCGGGGGCTATTGCCAACTGAAAGAATTGTTTTTTTGTTGTTGTTTTTTTTCCTCCGGCAGTTTCAAGGAGCAATTTGCGGCAATAGTCGTTTTCGGAATGAGTCCGTTGGTCGAGATTATGATGGCTGTTATCCTTGCGGAATCAAACTTGTACAAGTCTTTCAGCTCTATGACCAAATCTTGGCAGTTTCTCGTCACATGATTTCTGGACATTCTCATCATTGGAGACCGCGAAATCAATAATATCAGCTATCTTATTTCCCTTGTCAATGATATGAATAGCCGGATTATTGTGATGGACAGTACGGTCCGTTAACATTGCTTCATCTCAATACATTTCAATTGCACCTTTCTCCAAAAGTCTTTTTGGGACGTAGCGGTAATAAGGGACCACATCATCCAACATACCAAATTTTTCTGCGAGTTCTTGATGGTCTATTTTGGCCACGTTATTATGCTGCTCATGATAATCGGATCCCGCAAGTATCTCACAGCCCCCCGTAATATGCTGTTATTATTATTATTATATATATAGATTTTGACGGGCCATTTGCGGTGTCTACTAGGTAGGATCTCACTTCGCGATTTGAAGACATTTTTCAAAAACTCCGTCATGAGTTCAAGCTCAATAGTTAGTTTCCTTCGGTGGCAAGTGCTTATACATAGTGGGGTCACCAACACATAGCATGTATAAAAATATATATAAATTCGAGGCACCATCATTTTCATGGTCTAAGAGTTCTGTAACGTGAAATTTTCTAGTCGACGCTTCCGGATTGCGTCATTGGGTTGACTTTCAAAGAAGGCTTCCTCCTTATGGCGGGAAAAGAAAACGCTATAGAAAGAAGGATTTTTTTTTATATAATGGTTAATGTTAATCTCTTAGTATTTTCCTCCCACCATTTTCCATTATTCAAGGGGTTAAGTCGATAGTTGAAGGATATTGTGGTGTATTTTTTTTTTTTTTCTACTGATAAGGAAAAGCCTCATTCGCTTTACACTTTTCCTTCTTTGTTCTAATTTCGATCGACGCAATCAAATCGTCTGTCGCTTAGATTTCCGGGTATTGCTTGACCTTGTTTAAGAATAATCTACTTCAACATTTATTAATAGGAACTCGTAATGAGTTTAACATGAAATATAAACAACCCCTGAAAAAATATCTCGATGAAAAGCGAGATTTGTGCGCAACAATGCACAGAAAACTGGCAGTAGCCAACTCTAAGCGGAAATTACTCCCTCTACCTCCCTGACTTCCGTTCAGTCTAAGGCCGACCATAATCGTTGCGGTATGCCGGACAGGTTTAAAAGCACAGGTAAACCGGAAAGGTATGCTTATGAATGTAGGAGCTCACACACGCTACGGCAAACCGGAAAACTTTTATCTCTTATGTTTTGTGAGAGATGAGGAGCAAGCAAGAATACGCTGCGATCGTCGGTTTGTATGAGGTCATCAGAAGCTATTGCATTGGCTTACAAAAAAGAATGACAACACTCATACAAGATTATTAAAGGAATTAAGTTCGGAACATTCAGATTTTTAGTTTGACGTGATTACAAAAGTCACTACTCATAAACACAAAGACAATCGATGCTTTCTAATCAACGAACTAGCCACAAATAACTAGAAGCCTGCGCAGGCGTGACGGAGTGACTCGCATACACCCTCAGATCTACACAACTGCGCAGGCAGAAGATATTGAATTACCATTCTACAACGGACACTGGCGCAGGTTGCTATGCCTGTGCAGTTTTGTCTGCTGCGTCTCGTACACACGCAGGAGGCAAGGTCCCCATCAAGCAGAAAAAAATTGAATTCATAAAGAAGTTGATGCCATACATTTCAGAAGAGCACAAGAATTTTTACTGTGAAATATTGGGTTGGCCAACAACTATAAACATAGATGAAGACGATTAATCATTACATTACTCATTGTATGAACTTTATATCATGCAAATATTTCTTACATATTGTACCATTGATAATAAACTGTTACTCAATATATCCTACAATCATATCATCATTATATTTTGCATGGAGATACCCCTTAGGCTGTTCCATGCAAGAAGAACTTCAGTCCAAGCACTATTATTATATTTTAATAATATAATGCATTTGTTAGTAATAACCAATGTTTCATGTATAATTTGTGTCAGTATGGAGTACTCAGACAACAAAAGAAATATCACAATAATAAAACAAATGAAGCGTGTAGACAGTTTTTTCTCGTTTTCTCAAAACTACTGATTATGGACTGAAGCTCTTTTTGCATGGATCGATTCATTTATTTCTCATGTTTTACTGGAAAAAAAATACAATAAAAACCAATTGTTATTTTATTTTAGTTTTTTGCCATTTGCTCATAAGACCAGGGCCTACGCTGGGGGGGGGGCACGGTAGACAATTGATCAGGTGCCCGTGGTCTCAGGGGGGTCTAGCGCCATTTTTTTACTAGCATTATAATTTGAAATAACAAAATTATAAACCTATAGTTCACATAATTATTATTGAGAACAAACACTGGATAACTTTCTAAATTCTCTATTTGTAATATATAAACTAGCCTTTAAATATTATCAGTTCAAACATTTTTAGCCCCAGAAAGTACCAATGTACTATAGACAATACGTAAATTTTCATTACGTTCAATTTATTTATTTATTTATTCCATGTGAGCTCCGTAACAGTGGCGATGAGCTCATTGGGACGACAGAAGAAAGGTCCGTTAAATATTAGTCAGTTTGTCCAATTAAATAAAATACAATACAAAGAAAAAACAAAGAGGTAAACAAGATGGTGATATTTTTATTTAAATTTTAACGTCCATTTATTATTAACTACGAATTTTAGGACGGGTTATCTATAGGTTACCACCCTTTTCTAGTCAGGATAGGGGTGATGCCTTTTCTTTTTTCGAAAGAAAAGCCACCGCCCCTAGTGGGAATCGAACCCACGACCTTTGGCACGGAGTGCTAAGAGCTCACGCCTTAACCCTCCGGCTACCGGGTCTCCATGGTGATATTAAAAAAAAAAAAAGTGTAAGTTGTAAGGAATTGTCAAGTCGCTGGGTTGTCTACAGTCCTTCAGTATATGTTTAACAGTTAGAGTTCTGTTACACTGTCTACACGTTGGTCTTTCTTTTCTGTCCAGCAAGTATGAGTGGGTAAGTCGAGTGTGGCCTATCCGAAGCCTGGATAAAATTACGTCGTCCTGACGAGAGAATTGTTCTGTTTTCCAAGTACTTGTCGTGTTCTTAATTTCTTTTAATTTGCATATATGCAAAGAGTACATGTACTCTTTGATCAATCTCTCTCCCATTCATACAGTGTGTTAGTTCGTATTGTTTTGCTTAAATCGGATGAAGTAATTGTATTTATGTCTGGTATAGGTCGGTTCGTTGCTAGTTTTGCCTGTCGGTCTACAGCTGTACTCATGTCGATGTCTTCGTGTCCTGGTACCCATAGCAACGTAATGTGTTTGTTTTTACTTTGTAGAATGTTAATGTGTGTAAATATGTTCTCGATAACTGGATGTGTGCTGTAAATGTTCTGTATGGACATTAAGGAACTTAAGGAGTCTTTACAAACAGTGATTGCGTCAGTCAATTACAAGTGTATTTAATTTCGTTTTCAGAGAAATGTAAATTTTAAATAGTTTTTGGTAATGATCATTGAGGAAAAGGGGTTAAGGGGCCCGCAGTTCCACTAGGAGGTTCTGGTTAAAACTACAGTGGGTCAAAAAATTATTCATACACTTAATGTATTAGTCAATAATATTGTATTTTATTTTTTTAACCTAAACAAACTCCCGATAATAATAACAAATAACATTTCCTATTATTTTGATGCAAAACCAAAAATTAAAAACACGCTCAATTCTTCAGGAACTTTGGCATGCAAAAAAATTATTCATACACTTAAATTAGGCGTTATGATAACTCTAAAATAGTTTCATGTGCCAATGTTTCAACTTAATACTAATAACTATTTATTTCTTATGAAACAGAACGTGTTATCTCAACATGGGAAACAGTTAAAACCTTAATATTCTAAGATAATTCTAGTGAAATAGATCGTAAATCTAAGGAACTGAGTTCTTCTCTTAAACACGAAATCGTTAAACTTTTAAATCAAGGACTGACTTACCGATTCTTCTTATGAAAGCTGGGATTGTATTAAGCGTCCAAGCAATATATAATTAAAATGTTAAGAACCTCATTAGTGGACAATAAAAAACATACGGACAGAAAACGTTCGGTGAGTGTGTGATTCCCGTGAAATCGTGCAGAAAGCTGCAAAAAAAACCTCAAATTATCTGCTCCCGAGCTAGCAGAACACATCGCATCATGTTATGGGAACCCTGTAACATCTTAAACCGAGGTGTACTGGCTACATAAAGCGGGATATAGTGGTACAGTAGTTAAAAAAATACCTTTTATAAATTTAAAAATTCGACGAAAAGGAATGAAGTTTTCACGGGATCATGAGAAAAAACTGCTTTCATTTTGGAAAATTGTGTTGTTTTCGGACGAAAGGAAGTTCAATGTTTACGAATCCCTCGGACATAGATTTTTTTGGAGGCAAAAGAGTAGAGCTTTCGAAGCAAAACATCTCCAACCTACTGAGAAGCAAGGCAGAGGTAATGTCATGGTTTGAGGTTGCATGAGCGCCAGTGGAGGAGGCGATCTTTCAAAAATTGATATTTATTTGAATACTGAGAACTATGTGAATGTGTTGCGAGGTAATTTAAAAAAGAAAATGTGTGAAAGGTAGGAATAACCAGCAGGTTTGTTCCAGCAGGTCAGTCATCTCAAGCAAACATTGGAAAAAACAGAATGGCTATTGTACAATGTTTGCCAAATACAGCAAACACCACCTCAATCACCAGATCTTAACATCTTAGAATATTTATGGGCATTATTAACGTTAAAAATTTCAAAAAGTTCATGTTCTTTAATGAGAGTTAATTTATAACCTTCAGAAAGCTTGGGCAGAAATCGACTGTCCGGAGTATAACGAAAGCGTAAAAACAATGCCCAGGGTACTTCAAGCTGTCATAAATCAGAAAGTGTATCCTAGTAAGGGAGGGGAAAGGGGTTTAAGTACTGAAAATGTTTTAGTAAAATCTTCTTTTTTTTTTTTTGTTTAATAGGTGTATGAATAATTTGTTTGCTTATAAAATTTTCAAATTTTGCTACTGACTTAATTTTATGAGGTATTACATTTCAGTGCTATATAAAATTAATGTCAACTGCCCTCTGTTATAACTATCTGTAGATATTTTGCGTTAAAAAAAAATAACAAAAAAAATTACAGCCAATAAATTAAGTGTATGAATAATTTGTTGACCCACTGTATATTGTTCTAAATTCAATTTGGTTACGTTTCTGTCTACCAATTATCTGTTCCATTAACACAACAAAAAGGGAGTATCTTTTTGTTAGATGAATTAACGAACAATCAATTTCACTAAACGAAGGTTGTTATATTTTCTTTTTTTAAAATATAGTTGTATATAGATGAATGTATTAAAAACCAATTAAAAACTCAGGCAAAGAGAGACGAAAAAAACGTTAACAAGAACTATGCCGAAACTTTCGAATTTTGGGCGCCGATTTCTCTGAACGAGATTCCTCTATCAAAAATTCCATAAAAAACATTTTTTCAGGAAAGTAATAAAGCTCAACCCAACCCATGAAAGAAGCCACTAGAATATAAAAATATTTAGAGCTTGCTCAGGATTTGAACTCAGACCCTCCAGTGTATTACTCCAGCATTCTACCACTGAGCTAACCTCGCCCCCAATATGAAATTGAAAAAAACCATGTAATTTATAAGATTGACAACCTCGCAGCTTCTACCGTATTTAAGCGTTAACGCTGAATTAAACAGAAGCAAAAAACAGTTTTGTTGAAAAAACTACACGTGTTGGGATTTTTTGAGTATTTTTTCGGGCCATGGGGCAATCATGTGCAGTTTTTTGGTCGCAGAGCTGTGTATTCAAACCAGTTATTCTTCTAAAATATTTACTTCTTGTGCCACTTTATTTAAATTGCACTTATTTTTCAAGGCTTTTCTTTTTTGTAATAGGAGGCTTTTCGTCCAGCCTTTTTGTCGTCGCTCATACGAATTTAGCGTATGTTGTCAATGAGTTTATGAATAAGTAAAGGCGTCTTTTACGGATTACCTTATAGATCAGGACTTCCCAAACAGGGAGGCACGCCCCACTTGGGGGCGTAGAGAAATGTCAGAGGGGACATAATCGTTTCGTAAACATTTTCGAAAAAAATGTAGTTAATACGTTGGTACATTAACTCGAATAAGAAGGCTGACTCGACCATGAAAGATGACTTTCAACTCTTGACATTAGAGAAGTTCTGGATCAAACGATTCCTTGTTAATCCGAAATTTCCTACCTAGCTTTAAATATACTAATTCCATTTTCATCCACTTATTAATGCGAGACAGGTTTTTCAGCTATAGTTTTAATAAATACTAAACAGCGCAATCGTCTTGCCGTCGATAGCGATGTAAGCATTGCTGTAGGAGAGACTGAACCCAAAAACGACCAACTAGTACAGAGTAAGCAAGCTCAAGTATCTCATTAGTACTTTATTAGTGATTTTCAAGTGTACTTTTCTGTTAAAAATCCGTAATAAATGTATTTATTGTATCTGTATTTGAAATTCAAATTAAAAAGATAGGTGATAACAAAATGTGTGTTTTTATTTTTAAATGTGAAACTTAAGGGGGGAATGGAAATATAATTTTTGGTTTGGGGAGGCTCGGCGAATAAAGGTTGGGAAACCCTGTTATAAATAATCACCTACTGATAGACACCACCAAGCCTGCCTGGGGTTTTTTTCCAACAACACCTGTAGATTTATCCCATCGTGTTATTTCATAGTGCGATAAAATACCATAAAATCTTCCGTATCCTTGGTTTGCTCCAGGGAAAGCTATAAAATATCCAGATCCTTGATAAGGCCTACTTTCATCACTTCAAGGCATTGGCTCGTAATAATATGTTTCGCTGATCAAACTTACTTTATCAGATTGCAATTCCTATATTAGACGTAATGACACATTTCCTTCTGCACGATATAACACAACAATCTTGCCTTCGAATACGAAGAAGTCGTACAGCCTTGAGCCCATCCAGTGTTGGGCAAAACTAACGTTACTTTACTAAACTAACGTTAATTCCTTCTAACTGAAAATAAACTCACGTTATATTATTAGTTTTAGTTTAGTTTTAGATTTGTAAAATTATTGATAATGTGTTGGAGTATTCTCTTAATAAATAGTTGTTTTAGCACTTTCCTCCGAAGGATATATATATATCGATGGAACGGCAGTTTTCTCCAGCGGTGGTACCCCTCCTCACTCCTTCCTGGAATATTTCGATGGGTTCATCTCCATCTTCGTCAGCCAGGTACTTGTTGTTTCTTCCTGGCAACCCCCCTGTTGTTTCTTCCCCTTTGTTGTGGTTCCCTTGGCAACCATATATATATATATATATATATATATATATATATATATATATATATATATATATATATATATATCCGTTAACAAGATACTGGCCAGAGTTTTTGTTTTTTCGGCACGAAACTTGGTATGTAGTATTCCCCCATCAAACGATTGAACGAGTTCGTTAACCAACAAAATCGGTCCATCCGGAGGGTGGGTTTACTCCTGAGCCAAAGTAGTTATTTGTCAATACCAGTTTTTCTTATATTTCAACGAAACTCGGTATTCGTTGTGGTCAACCGAAGAGAATAATTTGTTGTAAAAATAAACTAAATCGGTTGACTAGAAGGGGGGGGGTACTCCGGACTGAAATTACTAAGTTCCTTATACCGTTCGAAATTTCTGTTGTATTTTTACGAAACTCTGTATACGTCCTGGCTATCTAATAAGAAAGAAGTTGTAGCGGAAACACGCTCGCGGACTATTTCTTCAAGTCAGCGGAAGTTGACATTGAGCTAATTGGGCATAATTCGCGAGCGAGTCATTCGCTCGTTACAAATCAATCTGGTAATCTGACTTAGGTTACTCAGATGGTAACGAGAGATGGTTATGATTGTCGGTTGCTATGATAAGTGTTCCTGCCATTTTGTATTCTAAAATTGTGATTTACTGTGAAAGACAATATACGCATAATTGAATTTTATTTGTGTGTTTATTAACTTTAATGTGCATAAATACGCAAAAGTGGTGACCCCGACGTGATCGTCTTTCATGTGAGTACAAAATCACGTATTTTAATATGGACTCAAATATAACTTTTGATTTGATCACTATGGACGATGAAAATCCAGAGTATCTACTTCAAGAGCCAGTCCCAGTCCCTCAGACAATTGAATCTGCTTTAATGATTACAGTAAGAGCTCAATTACCCTCCTTTTGCAGATCAGATCCCGACATTTTTTTCTTACAAGCTGAAGCGATTTTTACCCTTCATAAAATCACCGATTCGCTACGGAAATTTATGTTAACGGTTGCTCAGTTTGACAGAACAGCAATAAGGGATGCTATCGATTTAATTAGAACACCCCCTTCAGATAACCCATATGAGTGTCTTAAGGCGCGTATTATTAAATGTTATGGACAATCGGAAAGAGTACGCGTCCGGAAACTTTTGGAAGACCAGCAGCTAGGCGATAGGCGTCCTTCCCGGTTTCTTACCGAACTAAGAGAGTTAGAGGGAAGTGTCTGAAGACCTGCTGAAAAATATCTGGGTTAGGGCCTTACCTGATGGCATGCAAGCAGCTTTAGCGGCAACTGACCACACAGATTTGCTTAAGCTGAGTGAGATAGCGGACCGTATCGCGGAGCTGACCGTCCCAAAGGCTTATGACGTGGCATCTGTAAGGCATAGCAAAGATGGCGATCGATATGACCATATCTTAGCAACCTTGAACCGACTCACTCAACGAATCGCGGCTTTAGAGACCCGAAGCAGTGGATCTGTAGAGCGGAAAGACTGCAGGCAGAGGACTGGCAGTCGAAACAGGAGCCAAAATCGCCGATTTTGCTTCTATCATGACCGATTTGGTCAGCAGGCCATTAAATGCAGATCACCCTGTGATTGGAAACCTGCTAACTCGACCAAGCTTCAGGAAAACTAGGAGTAGCGACGGCAGAGGCGGAACCCGTCGCTAATACTCCCCAGCGCCGCCTATTTCTTTCAGATCGGAAGTCCCAGCTGCGATATCTAGTCGATACCGGTGCAGCAGTGTCTGTCCTCCCCGTGAAGAACACAAAGCGAGCTGTGGCTAGCGAATTCGTTTTATTTGCTGCCAACGGAACTCCCATCCCCACCTATGGAGATCAGCTAGTTGAGTTAGACCTTGGTCTTCGAAGGAAATTCAACTGGCGATTCATCGTAGCAGACGTTGGACAGCCGATTATCGGAGCAGATTTTCATTTCCATTACAAGATTATGGTGGATCTTGCCGGATGCCAACTAGTGGATCGGATTACAGGTTTGACGTCTCGCGGGAGACCAGCTGATGTCCCTGTACCAACCATCTACTCTGTTCCCCGGGGCGAATGGTACATGGATCTTCTTCAGAAGTACGTAAGCATCACCCGGCCGACAGTCTACACCAAGAACCCCATCCATTCCGTTGTCATCATATTGAGACCCGCGGACCACCAGTGACGGCGAAGGCGAGAAGGCTTGCACCTGAGCGTTATGCGGCTGCCAAGAAGGAATTTGAGCAGATGATGGAAGAAGGCATCTGCCGCCCTTCGAAGTGCTCATGGGCGAGCCCGTTACATGTTGTGCCGAAGAAGGATGGTGGAATAAGACCCTGTGGAGATTATCGGCGCCTCAACGAGAAGACCATTCCAGATCGGTACGCAGTTCCAAATATAGCGGACTTTATCATCAATCTCCATGGAAAGAAGATCTTCACCAAGCTCGACCTCACTAGAGCGTATTATCAAATCCCCATCGCCGAAGAGGACATTCCAAAGACAGCGGTCATAACTCCCTTCGGCCTTTTTGAATTCACATGCATGTGTTTCGGCCTACGTAATGCGGCGCAGACCTTTCACTGATTTCTAGACGACGTACTCCGAGGCCTGGACTTTGTCTTCCCCTTTATCGACGACATATGCATCGGATCTAAGGACGAAGAAGAACACAAAATCCACCTTGAAGAAGTCTTCCGCCACCTTCAAGAACATGGCCTTACCATCAACCTGGCTAAATGTGTGTTTGCCAAGGAAGAAGTTGAATTTCTCGGGCACAACGTCAACCAGCATGGAATCACCGCTATGCCTGAGAAGGTCGAGGCCATTACCACCTATCCTCGCCCGGCAACCGTAAGTGACCTCCGAAGATTTCTAGGCATGGTGAATTTCTACAGGCGCTGTATTCCCCATGCATCATCCCTTCAAGCAGCACTCAACGTCTACCTTTCCGGAGCGAAGAAGAAAGACAAGACTCCGATCGCATGGAATGAAGATAGCATAAAGGCTTTCGAAGCATGCAAAGAAGCTATCAGGAAAGCTACCATCCTTGCTCACCCTATCCCTAATGCGGAGTTAGTTCTGGCCTGCGACGCGTCGAACGCCGTGATGGGTGCAGTGCTTCAGCAGAAGGATGCGTATTCTTGGAAGCCCTTAGGATTTTTTTCTTGGAATCTCAACAAAGCGCAACGTGCATATTCCACGTACGACCGAGAGCTCCTCGCCATTCACCGGGCAATAAAGCATTTTCGTCCCTACGTCGAAGGCCGGAATTTTTGCATATGGAAGGACCATAAACCCCTCACTTTCGCATTCCAGCAGAAGCCCGAATCCTCTACACCCATGCGAATCCGGTTGGTAAACTATATCAGCCAGTTCACCACCGACATCCGCCATGTAGCTGGTTCGGAGAACGAAGTGGCCGACGCTTTTTCAAGAGTTGAGGAGATCACCGGACCCGATGACATGGAAGCGATAGCGGAAGCACAGGCCAAGGATACTACTATTCCTGAACTATTAAAGAACCCACGGTTGCAGTTGAAGTGGATCGAACTTCCTCACGTCAAGAAGCCTATATTGTGCGAGACTTCAGCTCAGAAGGCCCGACCGTATGTTCCAGAACGCGCGCGTCACGGTGTGTTCGCGAGCCTCCATGGGCTGAGTCACCCAGGTGTTCGCGGATCGCGACGGCTCATTGGGCAACGATTTTTTTGGCCAAACCAAAACGTCGACATAGGAAAGTGGGCTCCGTCTAGCCTAGCGTGCCAGCGTTCCAAAGTCCAGAGGCACACAGTCTCACCTCCAGGAAAGTTCCCATTTGCATCAAGGTTTGAGCATGTGCACATCAACATTATTGGGCCTCTTCCTTCGTCGTGTGGTAATCGGTACTGCCTGACCATGGTTGACAGGTTTACTAGATGGCCGGTAGCAGCTCACAGACAGTCTACCAGAAGACCTTCGTTCATCGCGACCTGCAGAACTGCTCCCATGTCTTCCTGAGAGATGATACCGGCCACCGCCCATTGACCCCGCCTTACACTGGTCCTCATACAGTCATCAGCCGAAGCGACAAGAACTTCACCATCCAGCTGCCTGGAGGACCTCGCACGGTGACAACTGACCGACTGAAACCGGCGTACCTTCTGCAGGACGACGAAGACAACAGTTCCAGCTCGCCAGTCGCAATACCATCTACTGTAACGACTGCATCAATTCCTAATGACTCTGGCGCGGAAGAGCACCATACCACGGTGGAGCGTCGAACTCATCTGGGTCGCAAGATTCGTCCTCCTGTCCGCTTCCGCGACTGAGTCATTGGTAGGAGATGATGTAGCGGTGACGCGCTAGCGGACTATTGCTTCAAGTCAGCGGAAGTTGACATTGAGCTCATTGGGCATAGTTCGCGAGCGAGTCATTCGCTTGTTACAAATCGACCTGGTAATCTGACTTAGGTTACTCAGATGGTAACGAGAGATGGTTATGATTGTCGGTTGCTATGATAAGTGTTCCTGCCATTTTGTATTCTAAAATTGTGATTTACTGTGAAAGACAATATACGCATAATTGAATTTTATTTGTGTGTTTATTAACTTTAATGTGCATAAATACGCAAAAAAGTGTTGTGAAAATGAACTAAATTGGTCTATTGGAAGGGGGGGGGGTGTTAATTTGTACTTTGTTTGAATTGAATTCTCCCGCCAAACGTAGGTTCGCGAAACTCATCAAGATCAATAGATGAATATGTGAAGCTTTGTGTATTTATTACGTTGTGTAGTACCACGCATACACAAAACTCTGGAAGGAAATTAATTACAAAATTAATAATTGAAACAGCTGCTCATAAAAGCAAAAGAGCAGAACAATTTATGTTTTTATTTTATTTATCTATATAGGTTATTTTAAGCAAATTATTCAGGAATGCACTCGACACTACCCAATTCTGAGGAAAGTGTTTACTTATGCAGCTCCTGCGTGACGGCCTTTTTAGTTTTAGTATCCGTTTCTTGTATGGTAATTAGTTTAATTTAGCAAAATTTACCTTCATTTATGATTTTAGTTTAGTTTAGTTTTTAATTCACTAACTAGTTTATTGCATACTTTCATTCAGAACAAGGGTAAAAAATAGGTATGCATGTATTTTTGTTCAAACAAAGAGTGTTTATTTATGAACTATAATGGGGAAAAATGAGGTTACAACATACAACTACAACTGCAACTGCAGCCTATTTAAAACAAAATGAAAACATGTTCTATTAGTTTTTAATAATTTACTTGGAGGAATTTTCTTGCGATTGTTAAGGCGTGAGCACTTAACACTCCGTGCCAAAGGTCGTGGGTTCGATTCCCACTAGGGGTGGTGGCTTGTCTTTAGAAAAAAATAAGTCATCAGCCCTATCCTGGGTAGGTAACCTATAGAGAATCCGTCCAAAAATTCTCAGTCAATAATAATGGACGTTAACAATTTAAATGAATAACAATTTACTTAATTATCGAAATTACATATGATTTACATTAATTCACGTTATTTTTGTAAAACTAAACTATCCATTAATTGGATAATTTAATTTTAGTTTTAGTTTTTTTGTTGGGGGGTTGGCTTTTTAGTTTATTCTAAAAAGTGAATGTATTTTTAATTTTAGTTTTAGTTTTTAGGATTGCCCAAAATTGGGCCCATCAGATTCCTGAAGTATCCAACCTAACTAAAACCGAATTACCTGAAATAGATTTTGCCAGTCAAACGCAACAAAAAAAAGTCCGTCACGCTGGAGTTGCATAGGTAACTAAGCACATTCCTCAGGGTAGTGTACACTGTATTCCTGAGTTTTTGTATTTTATATTTGTGATGGCAGCTGAGCCAATGTACAGAGGAAGATTATGCTAGCGCTTCTAGTGGTAGAATCAACAACCAACGGCCGAGCCGTTATGGCGGCTTAATTCTATTTGAGCATAATACTTATTAAAATTTAAAAATTTAAATAAATAATTTAACCCCAACTTCTAATAACCTATTTTGAAATATATCTTTCTCTATGACATTTTTTTTTATCTCGTTACAATATACGATAAAGAATGCTTATGAGCAAATTAGTAATTTCGTTATTAGTAATAAACCACAAAAATTACTGTCTTTATGGGCAAATGAGTACTTTGTATTCGGAGTAACCCCCCGCCGCTTGACCGATGTTGGCGGTGATTTTGGGTATCTACTAGGAAGGTTCAAAGAGGATTTGTAGACATTTTTCACGAAATATAAAAAACAAAACAACATTTTTTGTTTCTATTCTAAGATGTAATTGTTTGTTTCTATTCTTAAGATGTGTATATATACAATGACACAAATATGAAGGACCTCCGACACTTCTGGATCTTTTCGTGGTCAAGGGATATTCCTCTTCATTGTAAAAAAAAAACACACAGAAAAAGGAAAAAATGAAACAAAAAAACTAGTATCTTTTGAGAGGAGAACTCATTTCCGTCGCTTGTTTGAATGCATTTGTGAGCAATTAAACCCCTATACCCTTTAATTATACGTTTTTATAAATGCTATGCCAACATAATTTATGTATACAAAGAACTGCACGTGCCTCATAGCACTCAAACGGGTTACAGGGGCATTGAATGTGTCAGCGTTGAAAGCAAGGCAACAGGTTTAAAAGGCAGCTATATATAAAAAAAAATCACACAAGTTGCCAACTTCTCAACCTCAAGAACGTTCTATTGAAAAAGAAGGGAGACATATATTTTAAAGGACAAACTAATGACAAGCTAACTATTACGGATAAAGAACAAAAGAAATTCGTCACGCAGGAGTTGCATAAGTGAGGCGTCGACTTTTCAAACAGGATGTATCCAAATCACACGACTTTTCAGGTAGCACAAGAAACGTCTAAGCTAGTAAAAATTTTTTTAGGAAATTAATATTTACGAGGTCACACTTACATTCATTTCATTGTGTTTGATGGCGATTTAATGAATCCCCCCCCCCAAAAAAAAAGTTATTGCTGTGTGTAAAAAAGGGTTTTTAGTGAATAAATATTGTTTTGATGAATAAATGGATTTAACCCATTTTGAAAGTCATCGTCTTCTCTGGTGCGCAGTAGAAGCTACACACCTGAATAACTTGTTTAAAATTAATAGTTTAGAATTGACCAGGGTTAGAATTGGACACTGCTTACTGACTCACGGATATCTCATGCAAAACACAGACAGACCAAGATGCATACATTGTAACGAGGATATTACTGTGAAACACATACTGATACTGACTGCTGAAGGAGGGACAACTTGCAAATACCACATAACTTACTTGACTCACTATCCATCAGGCAGCCCTTACATCTTCTCTATATTGCAACATTTAAAGAGATACAACATTTACTCTAAAATTTAATAAAACCTCTAAAATTTAAATATAATTGAATCTTAATTTAAGTTTTAAAATCAACAAGCTTTAAATTGATTTTTATCTAGAATAAAAGTAAAAATAGTATTTTTTTATATTATCTTATTATTTTGTGTCTACAAAAGTAAAAATAGTATTTTTACTATTAAAAGAAACAACAGGAGAGAAGAAGTTAATAGAATTTTTACTATTAAAAGAAACAACAGGAGAGAAGAAGTTGTATTATGTCGCTTAAGAATCGGCCATTCACGGCTGTCACACTTACACCTCATGACGAGACAGGAGAGACCGACATTTGAACAGTGTAACTCAACACTGACCATCAAATACACCTCTGTGAACTTGGCACCCCACTTTCGAAAAAAAATATGACAATAGACTCAAAAAATAGCAAATCGTTTGTAGTTGTTTGTTGTGAAAAAAATTTCGCTTGTAGTTGAACCGTTTTTGAGAAACGGGGGGGTCAAAAAATACCCCGCACCCGACTTCAACCGATTGGAACCAAACAATTTTTATTCTACGTGAAATAGTTTGTAGTTGTTTGTAGTGAAAGAATTTTCGTTTGTAGTTGCCCAGAAAAAAAGTTACAGCCGTTTTTTGAATTTCCAAAATCGCAACTTTTTCATTTTAAGGGGTTCCTGTTTTATTACGGCCCCAATGCATTCGAAATCGTTTGTAGTTGTTAGTAGTGAAAGAATTTTCGTTTGTAGTTGCCCAGAAAAAAAGTTACAGCCGTTTTTTGAATTTTCAAAATGGCAACTTATTCATTTTTAGGGGTGCGTGTTTTTTCACGGTTCCAATGCATTCGAAATCGTTTGTAGTGAAAGAATTTTCGTTTGTAGTTGCCTAGAAAAAAAGTTACAGCCGTTTTTTGAATTTTCAACATCGCAACTTTTTCATTTTTAGGGCTGCGTGTTTTTATATGGTCCCAATGCATTCGAAATCGTTTGTAGTGAAAGAATTTTCGTTTGTAGTTGCCCAGAACAGTTTTAGTCTTTCACTACTAATAACTAGAAATGATTTCGAATTAATTGGGGCCGTAATAAAACACGCACCCCTAAAAATGAAAAAGTCGCAATTGTGAAAATTCAAAAAACGGCTGTAACTTTTTTTCTAGGCAACTACAAACGAAAATTCTTTCACTACTAACAACTAAAAACGATTTCGAATGCATTGGGGCCATATAAAAACATGCAGCCCTAAATATGAAAAATTTGCGATGTTGAAAATTCAAAAAACGGTTGTAACTTTTTTTCTAGGCAACTACAAACGAAAATTCTTTTACTACTAACAACTAAAAACGATTTCGAATGCATTGGTACCGTAAAAAAACACGCACCCCTAAAAATGAAAAAGTCGCCATTGTGAAAATTCAAAAAACGGCTGTAACTTTTTTTCTGGGCGACTACAAACGAAAGTTTTTTCACTACTAACAACTACAAACTATTTCGTATGCATTAGGACCGTAATAAAACACGCACCCCTAAAAATGAAAAAGTTGCGATTTTGAAAATTCAAAAAACGGTCGAATAAAAATGGTTTGGTTCCATTCGGCTTAAGTCGGGTGCGGGATATTTTTTGACCCCCCCCCCCTCGTTTCTCAACTACAAACGAGATTTTTTTTCTCTACAAACATCTAAAAACGATTTGCTATTTTTTGAGTCTATTGTCGTATTTTTTTTTTTTTTTTTTCGAAAGTGGGGTGCCAAGTTCACAGAGGTATCAAACACCTACTGACAGAATGTATACTTAGACAAAACTATGACATACCGTAGTACAATATGACAGACCTTCTAGGTGATAGAAGCCAATATATAGCACAAATATTTAATTACCTGAAGAAGACTAACTTATTTTACAAATTATAATATGACCTCTGTGACTGTTTAATTGGCAACAACACATCACAATGAAAAAAATAAGAGAGAAAAGGTTCATTTATAATCAGGGAGGATGTTATGTATTCCATTAAAATAAAATTATACTTACATTTACTACCAACTAACTACCAACTTGGGCCAACACACTACCAAGTACTAAAACCTTATTGACAGACACACCAACCATTGTAACAAAACCTATACTAATACCATACATCATAGACAAGTTGACATAAAACAAATTTGATATTTTTATTTTCTACTATATATTTGTCAAATACCACTTACTTACTCACTGACCTATCATCGCCCAGCCCAAGCCGCTCGACAGAAAATTTTGAAATTCTGCATGGACACTCCCTATATAACATACGCACTCACTAAGAAAGAATTTTTTGATATTCGAATTTTTAAGTATTTTTAGAGGGGTTTAATGTTTGAGTTGGTTAGAGCATGCAAGCCTAGGCAGCAAGCGTTGCTAGGACGATATCAGAACAGTACATTATCTATTTCCTGTCACCGTACATTATCTATTTCATAGTATTATTTTTAATTGAGGTTAATTTCCACTATTATGGCAGTCCTTGAATTACTAGAAATAAACTGTCACTCATAGAGTTTTAATTGCGTTTCTTTTCTCCCTGTTCCCGTCAGATAGGCTTGCCATATTTTTGGAGAGTTAAACCGAGACACATTAATATGGGATGGGCATACCAGGGGGGTTGGGAATAAAAACAGTACAAATTATAAGCAAAATGGTGAGTTTTAAGCCTAGCAAGTAACGGGAAGGGGGATCCTGAACTGTTAGTCTACCCGAACATTAAAAATAAGAACGGAACTTTTTTTGCTACTTGATTTTCTTAAAAAAATCTCTCAGCCAAATAGTAGTGTCTGGCAGCTGACAGCGCTGTGCATGTAGTTCCAGCGTTTTACAGTTAGATTACTTCTCATATCTTTGACACTGTGAGCAGTAGTAAAAATGTTGATTGTAGAAAAGTAACCGATTTATAAAAGATTCTTATAAACATGAATTCATTACTTTTTTCATCTTACAGCCTTTTCCGGGACATTGATAAAACCGGGCGGGACACCGAAACAATTGCAAAATACCGGGACAGTCCCGGTCAAACCGTGATGTTTGGTAAGCCTATCCTTAGAGTTTGGAGGTGAGGCAATAATAAAGTCCGTCTCGCAGGACTGCATCATCATAGCGCGGTTCCGTTCATATCCCTAGTCTAATTTGGAAAGATTAAAATAGAAGCAGTTATTATTTTGGTTCCACCAGTCTTTTTTTTAATTAATTATTATAATGGCGTGTCAACCCTTAAGGTTACTAACGCCATTCCTGTGAGTAGTAAAGTCTTGAAAGGTCATGATTTACAATCTTACCTGGAAGGGTCTGATACATTAGAAACGGTTCGCTAGTGACAAGGTCTTGGAATCTTGAAAATCTATATTTCTAACAATAAATTGTTTTTGTTATTTTACTTAACCAGTTTTATTGTCAAATACATTATCCAACTATAAGCAATTAAAAAATAACAAGAAATAAAACAGACAAAAAGAACCATTGGAATAAACGAAATCAATTAATTTAAAGCTTTAAGCACTTTTTTCTCCGATTGACATCGCCTAATTAAAACTTTCTTCAGAACCTTTTTTGTAGAGCATTTAGTAAGCTCCCGAATGGTAATCTTCCGCTTCACAAGATTGTCAACGGTTTTCGAGATACTAACGAAATTATACAAAGTTACCAAAACTTTTTATGTCTGTTAATAAAATATTCTATTCTAACCCTTCCTAAACTCCAAACGTAACAAAAATTTCAACATATTAGTTTTAATGAAAGTAGAACATGCAGAAAATGTTTCAACTGAATCCCATGATTCTAAGTACCCAAACCAAAAAGTCCGACTCGCAGGAACTGCGTCATCTTAGCGCGGTTCCAGTTTTTTTTTTTTTTTTTTTTTTTTTTTTTTTTTTTTTTTTTTTTTTTTTTTTTTTTTTTTTTTTTTACGGCACATCTACATCTAGGTCATTAGCGCCGACATCCAGGGTGTAGCGAGGAATTTCACCAGCGAGCCGTGGGATGATAAAACCACCATCTCCCGCTAATGAATCCAAGGCGCTAGCCATTAGACCACGGGAGACCCCGGTTCCTGTTCATATCCCTATTCTCATTTGAAAAGCATAGAATAGAAACTGATAATATTTTCCTCGGCCTTTGTTCAAAGGGTTTTATGGCTATACCTGGGGTCAGGTCCGCAAGACCCTAGAATCCTCTTCTACCGATACTTCATTTCATACGTTTCAATGAATTGGAAAATATCAAATATTTTCACACATTCCTGCGTTCTTTTACTATAGTAATAATTCTACAGATAAAATCAATTAAAAAATAAAATAAAAAAACCATCAGCATAAAGGCAATTGAAAATATTCAAAAGACGTCAACGAATCTTTTTCTCTTGGCAAGCTATATTTCTAACAATGAATTGTTTTTCTTATTTTGCCTAATCTGTTTTATTGTAAAATACATTATCCAACTATAAGCAATTAAAAAATAACAAGGAATAAAAACAGACAAAAAGAACAGTTCGAATAAGCAAAATCAATTACTTTAATGTTTTAAGCACTTATTTCTCCGATTGACATCGCCTAATCAAAACTTTCATCAGAACCTTTTTTGTAGAGCATTTAGTAAGCTTTCTAATGGTATTCGTTTACCAAATTCTTAACCTTTTTCGAGATATTAAGGAAAATACACAAAGTTACCAAAACTTTTTATGTCTGTTAATAAAATATTTTATTCTAACCCTTCCTTAACTCCAAACGTAACCAAAATTTCAACATATTAGTTTTAATGAATGTAGAACATGCAGAAAATGTTTCAACTGAATCCCATGATTCTAAGTACCCAAACCAAAAACGGTATTCAAAAACTATTTTTCCAATTTTCTCGAGAACGGTTAAAGCTATCGCCTTGAAAATGGTTTCATTCGTTTTCCTAGCCCAAGAAGCCTATAAAAAGAGTACTTACAAGCTTATGAACTCAAAAACGTAAGCGTTACGATTGTTTCTGCGCGAATTTCGCCCCAAACTCCATCTTCCAGTGGGCGGATTTTGCTGGTTAACGAACTTGACCTTTCATATTGGACGACTGATTTTTGTACCAAATTTCATCAAAATCGGACCATTCGACTTCGACCTAGAGAGCTAACAGACAATATATATATATATATATATATATATATATATATATATATATATATATATACGTATATATATATATATATATATTTACAAATTTGAACCACTGTTATTTTCGGTCTCTAGGGGTTCTGAAACGCGAAATTTTCTTGTCGGCACTTCCGGATTGTTTCATTGTATCAACCTTATAAGCGGGGTTCCTCCCTATGGGGGAGGGAGGAACCGCGCTAAAACGGTATTCAAAAACTATTTTTCCAATTTTCTCGAAAACGGTTAAAGCTATCGCCTTGAAAATGGTTTCATTCGTTTTCCTAGCCCAAGAAGCCTATAAAACGAGTACTTACAAGCTTATAAACTCAAAAACGTAAGCGTTACGATTTTTTTTGCGCGAATTTCGCCCCAAACGCCATCTTCCAGTGGGCGGATTCTGCTGGTTAACGAACTTGACCTTTTAAATTGGACGACGAATTTTTGTACCAAATTTCATCACAATCGGACCATATATATATATATATATATATATATACAAATTTGAACCACCGTTATTTTCGGTCTCTAGGGGTTCTGAAACGCGAAATTTTCTAGTCGGCACTTTCGGATTGTTTCATTGTATCAACCTTATAAGCGGGGTTCCTCCCTATGGGGGAGGGAGGAACCGCGCTAAAACCGGGCGGGACACCGAAACAATTGCAAAATACCGGGACAGTCCCGGTCAAACCGTGATGTTTGGTAAGCCTATCCTTAGAGTTTTCTAGGTGAGGCAATAATATCAGGAACCCTTGCACAGCCTCCTCGCCTATAACCTTAGTAATGCTTGCAAATATAATGGGTGTTTCCAAATAAATTTTTGGAAACATAAACTTTTAAATTTTAACGCTCATTGAATAACATATAGTATGACGGGAACCGTGCTATAATAAACTGCACAAAATTGTATAGTAACGTAATTTTAATGAAACATTATTTAACGCAATAAAATAACTACTTATCTGCCGTGACGAAGCACGGGTATTCAGCTAGTATTATATATATGTTCATTCAATATTTTAGCGCGGTTACTCCCTATCCCTATAGGGAGAACCCGCTTATGAGGTTGACCTCATGACGCAATCCGGAAGTGCGGATTTCACGTTTCAGACCCTATAGATCACGAAAATATAGGTGGCTAAAATTTGTATATATATATATATATATATATATATATATATATATATATATATATATATACATATATATATATATATATATATATGTATATATTTATATATATGCTTGTCTGTTCGCTCTCTAGCAAGCTCAAAAATGGTCCGATTTTGACGAAATTTCTTACAAAAATCTGTCGTCTAATTTGAAAGGTCAAGTTCGTTAACCAGCAGAATCGCCCAATATAAGATAGTGTTTGGGGCGAAATTCGCGCAAAAAAAATCGTAAAGCTTACGTTTTTGAGCTCATATGCTTGCAGGTACTTGTTTTATATGTTTCTCAACATAGGAAAACGAATGAAACCATTTTCAAGGCGATATCTATAACCGTTCCGAAGAAAAGTGGAATCAATGTTTTTGTAAGTCATTATTTTTTTGTGGGTACTTAGAATCGCGGGATTCAATTGAAATATTTTATACATCTTGGAAATTAATCCCAACTAATATGTTTTAATTTTGGATATATTTGGAGTTAAGGAAGTATGCGAAAAAAATTATTTTCTTAATAGACATGAAAAGTTTTCAGATACATTTTTCGTAAATATCTCGATTACGGTTGGGAAATCGTGCTAAGTGGAAGGTGGCCATTCGTATGCTTACTAAATTCTCTACAAAAAAGGTCCTGAAGCAATATTCGATGGGGCAACGTCAATCAGAGATATAAGCGCTTAAAACGTAAAAAGTGTTTGTTTTGTTGTTTTGAAAGGGTTTTTCTCTTCGCTTAACTCACTTTTTAATTGGTTGTTTCTTGTTTTAAATTGCATTTATCAGTAAAATTAGTATTGTAGTAAAATAAGCTAAGAAACGGTGAAAGGTATTGGTAAGTTTGGAGTGGCAGTGGATAATCATGATGACGTAGTATGTTTTGATTTATCCGGTCTATACAACCTTCCTCATAGCCTCTAACTGTAGTTATTGTTATTTCTTATTTTATAGAAAGATTTAACCCACGTCAGAATGGAATTTTATTCGCCATGAAGCACATATTTACAGTTGATTATAACAGTAAAACGAATTTGCTAGTAAAACAAGACTTAAAATACTTCAAATGACAAGGAATTTTTGGTTGTTTAGAATAGAGCCTTCTCAGCAGTAGCCAAAGAGTAAGTACGTTTTCAGTACATAATTGTATTGATTTATACAGATTAAGAATAATCCGCTTCTGTGTAAGTTGACTACTGTCAGTTTCCTGTGATTTGTGATGCTAATCTATTCCATTTCTTGGAGATGTAACCGCGCTAAGATGACGCATTTCCTGCGAGTCGGACTTTTTTAAAAGTTGAATCGCCTAGCTGCTACAACTTATTAAATAATAAATATTATTTTGTTTCATTTATTTTTAATTTTGTTGATTATTAATTTTTTCTCGGATTGGGGCTGATTTTTAATGTTACAAAGCTTTCAGGAGACCATCGCCAAAGTTAAGGGGCTCAAACAAATAAATAAATAAAATAGATTTGACATTTTTATATTCATAATGAACAGCTGACTAAATTATTATTTTGTTAATTCACTTTCTTCCGGAGTGTTGTTAAGGCGAGGGACTACTCTACTTAATAAATAATATGTATTTAAATTTTAACGTTTATTTATTTTAACCTAGAATTTTTGGACGGGTTGTCTATATGTTGCCACCCTTTTCTAGCCAGGATAGGGATGATGCCTTTTCTGTTTTCTAAAGAAAAGCCACCGCCTTAACACTCACGGCCACCGGATTTAATAAGTTAATAAAACCTTGACAATCTTGTTTGTTGACCTGACTGAATATTAAAAGCATCCGCATGTAGAAAGATAATATCCCACAATTATAACAACCGGTAACCGGTAAAAAGGTTCAGCGCCTCTAGTGGTAGCAGTAACAACCACTGCCCCGAGGTATGGCAGCTTAAGACAATTTGAAAATAACCTTCTAATGTGCCTATTTAGTTAAGTTTTAAAAAAAAGTTTTATCTCTAGATGCCCACGATGTAAACTATTTGTATTACAATATGTCACAAAGTACGGCCTGCATATGCTACTTAGTAATTGCGGTCCGGAGTAATCACTTCCTTCAGATTAAACGATTTTGCTGGTTAACGAATTCGTCCAATCGTTTGTTATGTGCATGCTATATACATTTTTGATATCTAGGACATAGGATCGATAACGATTTGAAGAAATGTCTCAAAAATTCTTTTAGGAGTGCAAAGTCGGTCAAGTCCTAAAAGTAATGTGCAACATGCAATATATATATATATATATATATATATATATATATATATATATATATATATATATATATATACTCGTGTATAATTATTCCATAACACCATTAGTCCATTTATTGTAGAAAAATGGATATCTAGATTTAGAAAGAACATTCAAGTAACAAAAAACAGAAAGTTAGGAACGTTTCTCATAAACGGTTTTTTTTTTTTCTTTCTTGGGCAATTAAGTAGGTAAATTGGTAATGATTAAAAAAAATTGGGTAATTATTATTGGTAATGATTTCAAATTTAAAAAAAAACGAATATTTTTAATGAAATATAAAAAAACTGCGCTTTCGTGCACTGAAAACCTAAAATGTGCAAATTTGTGCAGTAACCCCCCAAATATGCAAATTTGTGCAGTAACTCCCCAAACATGCAAAATTGTGTAGTAACTCCCCATACATGCAAATTTGTGCAGTACCCCCCCCCCCCCGGATTAACATATTAATAAAACTTAATATGTTAATCCGGATGCCTTAATTCGTGTAAAACAACTTGTCCCCGATCGATTTCAAGCAAGTAAAAAAAAAAAGTGCAATTGTACGAGAATCCGGTGTCTAGTTATGATCGTTCGTGAAACTGTCTTCGCTAATGGCCCAGATGTCGGTGTGTCGTAAAATTATTAATTATTAATCCGTCAAAAACAAAATTATGCATGTTCCATTCGAAAAAAAATCGAGGGCATTTCCGATACAAAACGGAAGTTGATTTTAGGGACAATCATTAGAACACTATTTGCCCATTTACGACCATCTCAGCTTTTGAAAAGAAAATAACCGACGCTTTAATGTGTTAGTATTTAGGACCATCAGGGGCGTGTTTAGCGGAAACATCTGAGACATTGTTCGCGCCGATATACATTTTGCGACTCGAGGAATAGTCTAAATTGTAACTTGAAGGCGATAAGTCGATTCGAAGTTTATTAATAAACTAGCTGTGCCCGCGACTTCGTCCGCGTGGATTTATTTTTACAATATATTTTTCTATTAATGTGTCCACAACTAATTTATCTATTGCGCTTTATCTAGAAAATAATAACCCTTCGCTGCAAAATGCATGTTTATTAGTTCAATGCCTATAATTTTAAAAATATACATATCAGCCAGATAATCAGAGCCTGCAGCTACTGATGGCAAATTAATACTTCATATTAAATGAATGATATATATATATATATATATATATATATATATATATATATATATATATATGTTGTTTCTGGTAACCTGCTATTCGACAAATTCTTCTCTGAAGAAACTACGTAAACACGCCAAATGTTGGGATACTGGAGATATCGTACCAATGACCAGAATGTAGATCCAATCAAAGGCTATTTAAAGGCCTAATATAGGCCTGAGGTAAATTCCCAAGCCTGTTGGACCGGTTTGCTCGTTAACAAACTCATCAATTTTTTTATGAGCATCCGCTACTATGGTAATTCGCTCAATAGAACAATCAAATTATTACATAGGCATCAAATTATACAATTGAAATTATACGTATACATTAAATCATACCAATAATTATACATCCAAGTATTTTTTTTTTTATATATTTTTTTACGGCGCATCGACATCCAGGCCATTAGCGCCGACATCCAGGGTGCAGCGAGGGATTTTCCCAACGAGCATGAGAGAAAATTCCCAACGAGTGAGATTAGAAAATATTACATATTTTAGACCTAAAAATCTGTAAATTTTATTATAATTCTCAAGCAGGCAAAGCAGTGCTTGAGACGTACGATTGTAGATGCTGGGGTTATGATTTTAGATCAATGAAAAGAAGATTATTTAGTTAAATTATTTTTTAACAAGACAACAAGGTGGGTGAATATTCTTGTTCTGAGGATAATTTTGGCTCTGTCCTGTCATTTATTGATAATCAATGAAGATAATTGGATGAGAGCACACCTCTCAGCCGTCATGCAGATTGGACCGTAAAATTAAATTGGACGGGATACATGAAGTATTAATTTGCCATCAATAGCTGCAGGCTGTGATTATCTGGCTGATATGTATATTTCTAAAATTATAGGTATTGAACTCATGAACATGCATTTTGCAGCGAAGGGAAGGGCGAGTTATCGCTCGAGGACATCAGCGCCGCTGATAAATTAAAAATTTATTTATGTGGGGGACATCAGTGTCCCACTTTATATTAAAAATTATGCCAAAAATGTCCGTTTCTTTTAGCGCGGTTACTCCCTATCTCCATAGGGAGAACCCGCTTATGAGGTTGACCTCATGACGCAATCCAGAAGTGCCGACTAGAAACGTTCACGTTTCAGACCCTATAGATCACGAAAATATAGGTGGCTAAAATTTGTATATTTGTATGTATATATATATATATATATACATATATATATATATATATATATATATATATATATATATATATATATATATATATATGCTTGTCTGTTCGCTCTCTAGCAAGCTCAGAAATGGTCCGATTTTACCGAAATTTGGTACAAAAATCTGTCGTCTAATTTAAAAGGTCAAGTTTGTTAACTAGCAGAATCCGCCCACTAGAAGATAGTGTTTGGGGCGAAATTCGCGCAAAACAAATCGTAACGCTTACGTTTTTGAGTTCATATGCTTGCAGGTACTTGTTTTATAGGTTTCTTAACATAAGAAAACGAATGAAACCATTTTGAAGGCGATATCTTTAGCCGTTTCTGAGATAAGTGGAATTAATGTTTTTGTAAGTCATTATTTTTTTGTGGGTAATTAGAATCGCGGGATTCAATTGAAATATGTTCTACATCTTGGAAATTAGTCCCAACGAAGATGTTTAAATTTTCGTTATATTTGGAGTTAACGAAGTATGCGAAAAAAAAAATTATTTTATTAATAGACATGAAAAGTTTTCGGATCTCCATACATTTTTCGTAAATATCTCGATAACGGTTGGGAAATCGTTGTAAGTGGAAAGTGACCATTCGAATGCTTACTAAATTCTCTACAAAAAAAGGTTCTAAATCAATATTTAATGGGGCAACGTCAATGAGAGATATAAGCTCTTGAAACTTAAAAAGTGTTTGTTTTGTTGTTTTAAAATGGTTATCCTCTTTCTTTATCTCACTTTTTAATTGGTTGTTTCTAGTTTTAAATTGCATTTATCAGTAAAATTAGTATTGTAGTAAAATAAGCTAAGAAACGGTGAAAGGTATTAATTTACTCAGAAGGGCGTAATAACCTTGCCTGTTTAATGCCCTCCAAAACAGGAATCTAATCTAACAGGAGAAAGGTATTAATAATAAGTTTGGAGTGGCTGTAGTAATCATGATGGCAGTCGCTAATCATGATGACGTTGGTTGTTTTGAATTCTCCTGTCTGTATAACCTTCCTCATAGCTTCAAACTGAAGTTACCGTTATTTCTTATTTTATAGAAAGATTTAACCCACGACAGAATGGAATTTAATTCGCCAGGAAGCACATATTTACAGTTGATTATAACAGTCAAACGAATTTGCTAGTAAAACAAGATAGTTAAAATGACAAGGAATTTTTGGTTCTTTAGAATAGAGCCTTCTAAGCAGTAGCCAAAGAGTAAGCACGTTTTCAGTACATAATTGTATTGACTTATACAGATTAAGAATTATCCGCTTCTGTGTAAGTTGACTACTGTCAGTTTCCTGTGATTTGTGATGCTAATCTATTCCATTTCTTCGAGATGTAACCACGCTAAGATGACGCAGGTCCTGCGAGTCGGACTTTTTTTTTATACACTTATTTTCCAGATAAGGCGCAATAGATAAATTCGTTGTGGACATATTAATAGAAAAATATATTGTAAAAATAAAGTAAATTGGCTCACTATCCACGCGGACGAAGTCGCGGGCACAGCTAGTTTATTCAATATTTTATATTTTTATATAGTTTATATAAACTTCGAATCGACTTATCGCCTTCAAGTGTTTGGAGTTCGAGACGCAAGATTTATATCGGTGCGAACAATCTCTCAGATGTTTCCGCTAAACACGCCACCTGAAGTTCCTAAAAATTGGGAGGGGGGAGGTCAAAAACAAGGTTTTTAGCGCGGTTCCTCCCTCCCCCATAGGGAGGAACCCCGCTTATAAGGTTGATCTGAACCACCATCATTTTCGGTCTCTAGGGGTTCTGAAACGCAAAATTTTCTAGTCGGCACTTCTGGATTGCGTCATGAGATCAACCTTATAAGCGGGGTTCCTCCCTATGGGGGAGGGAGGAATATATATATATATATATATATATATATATATATATTTGTCTGTTCGCTCTCTAGGTAGAAGACGAATCGTCCGATTTTGATGAAATTTGGTACAAAATCCGTCGTCCAATTTGAAAGGTCAAGTTCGTTAACCAGCCAAATCCGTCCAGTGGAAGATGGCGTTTGGGGCGAAATTCGCGCAAAAAAAAAATCGTAACGCTTACGTTTTTGAGTTCATAAGCTTGTAAGCACTCGTTTTATAGGCTTCTTGGGCTAGGAAAACGAATGAAACCATTTTCAAGGCGATAGCTTTAACCGTTTTCGAGAAAATTGGAAAAATAGTTTTTGAATACCGTTTTTGGTTTGGGTACTTAGAATCATGGGATTCAGTCGAAACATTTTCTGCATGTTCTACATTCATTAAAACTAATATGTTGAAATTTGTGTTACGTTTGGAGTTAAGGAAGGGTTAGAATAATATATTTTATTAACAGACATAAAAAGTTTTGGTAACTTTGTATACCTTCCTTAATATCTCGAAAAAGGTTGAGAATCTTGGTAAACGGAAGAATACCATTAGAAAGCTTACTAAATGCTCTACAAAAAAGGTTCTGATGAAAGTTTTGATTAGACGATGTCAATCGGAGAAATAAGTGCTTAAAACTTTAAAGTAATTGATTTCCCTTATTCGAACTGTTCTTTTTGTCTGTTTTTATTCCTTGTTGTTTTTTAACTGCTTATAGTTGGATAATGTATTTGATAATAAATCAGGTTAAGAAAAATAAGAAAAACAATTTAATCTTAGAGATATGGATTTCCAAGATATAGCTTTTCAACTGCCTAGCGGGGTCCTTCCTAGGGCGGGTTGGCCTTTCCAGGTAAGATCGTAAATAAGACCTTTCTTGAAAGTAAAGATGGAACTGTCAACTTTGATCCTCCTCTGCCTCCCGGCACTTTCAATACTGACGAAGGCTACCTAATGAGTAGCTGAAACGTCCTAAATATAGATTTTTTAACAAAAATCGTATTGAGGTTTCTTTAGCCGAATCCCAACCATTCCATCTTTACTTATCACCTCGACGGCTAAGTATCTAATCTTCATGCTTTCTAGAAATGTGGACCCAAAATAATAACAGCTTCTATTTTAATCATTTTAAATGAGTCTAGAGATAAGAACGAAACCGCGCTAAGATGATGCAGTTCCTGCGAGTCGGACTTTTTTTTAATAAGTGCGCGATACTTTGACGAATGCGCGTTTGCAGGAGGTTATTACAATAAAAGGAAGATATGAGAGCGTTATTTTGTGTGTGAGTGTGTTTAACAGCTTATCAACATTTGGGGTATTAGCGCCGGGCTATCTACAGGCTGCCATCCTTTTCTTATAAAGCCAACAGCACGTGGTCGGTCACCCCTTCAGGTACTAGAGACGCCCGACGTTTCTTAACATCAGTGATCTACGGGAACCGGTGCATTCAACATGGCTTTGGCCCTTGGCGAAAGTGTTATTTTGGCCTAATTGTGGATCAAATATATTTTAGTTGTTTCCAATACATTTTGTTTTAGTTACCTGCCTACTTAAACAAAATCTGTGCATAGTTCCATATTGGAACTTTTTTCTCGAGATTAACTTAATCGCTATCGACCGTCCGAGTACCCCTGTCCTAAGATATCAATTTAAGACTCGGAATTGTATTCCTGTTTCTAGCAATGTTATCAAATACAATTCGCGCCAAGGTTCCAATTAATCAGCCCGTAAAGCGAAAGGAAGAAAAGCTAATCTCCAACGGAATGACCGATTGAAGGCTGGTACTCATTACAACTCTCCTCATGGCCACACAGAGAAAGGAGATTTCCTGGCTTGTCTTAAAATCCCTTGTAATTCCCTAATCTAACGGTAGCACTTCTCACCAACCTTGGGAGATTAATTTTGATGGCCTTATTGATTTTAGGAAATTTGCAGTTTACATTTAGGAGCCAAGAGCGATCAAAAATTAGTTGTAGTGTTTCTTTGCTCTGGTATCCCCTGATTGAGGTAGTTTATTTATCACATCGGCCAAAAGTCTTTAATGCTTTATGAGTCAGTGTAATTGTTCCCGTTCTTGGAAGTCAGTAAGTGTATGTTTTATTGTTAGCAGTTCGTTGTAGTGTCTAATTGATGGTACGTCTAGTTTAGTATTTAAGTCGAGATGGTCGGTCACCGATCCGGCACAAAAAAACAATAAATCTGACAAAACTCCGCCGAATCTGAATTTTCCCTAATCAGAACAGGGTTCGGTCTTAATTAGTTCGCATTAGCGGGACTCTACGATATTTGTCTTTTCGCACGCTACCGTCTACAAAAATAGCTAAAATGAAGGTCAACTTCTTCAACCAGAAGAATCCGCCCACCGGAACCACCTCGTAATACGCTTCCAGGTTCCACACGTTTTATAGGTAATGAGACACGGGAAATCGATTGGACCAATTGTAATATAATTAACTATTCTCAAGGTAATATGAAGAAACTAGAATTTTGGTTTTTGGTGCTCAAAAATGATTTTTATGTATATATGAATTTTGGTTTCATTTCGGAATGAGAAGAATTACGTTACAAGAATATTTTAGAATATTTAGTTACTTTATCAAAAATTCTAATCTAAATCTTAACGCTCACGCTGCATCAAAAATGGGTCAATTTTTGATATTTTAGCGAGAAATAAATGCTTGAAACGTCAAAATTGTTAGTTTTGTTCTTTTCAATGGGTTTTCGTCTCTGTTTACCAAACTTTAAAATGAGTATTTTATTTATATTTTATAGAGGTTTCTTATATAGTTTAAGCAATTCAATGATTTTTTGGTTGGAGGCCCGGTGGCCGTGAGCGTTAAGGCGTGAGCACAACACTCCGTGCCAAAGGGCCGTGGGTTCGATTCCCGTTAGGGGTGGTGGCTTTTCTTTATTAAAAATAAAAGGCATCAGCCCTTTCTATCCTGGCTAGAAAAGGGAGGTAACCTATAGAAAACACGTCCTAAAATTCTTAGTTAATGATAAATGGACGTTAAAATTTAATTTAATATTTTATAGTGACCCAATCTTCTTCAATCCAATATTTTTGTGCCGACCTTCTGCCTGAAAAATATTGGAATGAGTATTTTAGTAAAACAAGGTAAGACATTGAAAAAAAATGGTATAGTTTTTACATGAACATTGGTTAAGAGTGAACGTTGAGAAAGAGGATGGAGTAATTTCCACTAAGGATACAATCAGTTTCCTGTTGTGGCTTATATTACTTTTTTTTGTGATTTTATTTTTTTTCTCGAAAGATCAAAACCTACCAATAACTGATTCTATCCTTTTACTATTGGCACTAGGGATATGAACGGAGCCACGTTAAGATACACAGTTGCTTCAAGTTTTTAAATCCGTATCTAATTTGTTCATTATCTCCCATAGAATAGTGCAGCGTGATAACAGCCAAGAGAAAGGACTGGGAGAGAGGATGGTTTTAAGTAGCAAAGGGAACTACCAACTTCCCTATTTCTACAGCATTTTATCTTCTTGGTCCAAAGAGATTTCTGGACTAATGAGGTACCTGTGCCAGTAAACGGTCGGCCTGGCCTTCAATCCTCTTGAATGCTCATGGTTAAAGTCGTTAAAACAACGAGTTTACTATGGAATATGAAAAACATTAACTGCCGCATATTCTTTGTACAAAAAATTAATTTGCTTCAAATGATTTTGTGCCCCCCCCCCAAAAAAAGAGTCTTGTAAAGGAAGGAGATGTATACGAACAGTAGAACTGGAGACCCTAGCGGATTTCGTTTGCGGTGCTGCTTTGTAGAATACAAAATCTATTTATCAGAATTCGCACTCGGAAATTATCATCAGTATAATAAAGGCTCGTCACGCGGGAGGGCTACTAAGCACATTCCTCAGGAAAGGTCCTGCTGCTGAATTCCTGAAAAATGTTCTTAAAATAATCTATTTAATAAACATTTGTTTTTTATTATTTTAAAGTCCACTTATACATTCAAGAGATTTTGCTACAAGCTATCTACAAGTGACTACCCTTTTCTAGCCAAGAACAGGGCTAACAACTGAATCAATTATTCATTTTTTCTAACTTATACCTAATGTACCTGTTTTGCTTATTTTTTTTTTTTTACAACACCTTTTTCTTATTAGTTTGGCATGATATTTACAAAATTTCGCTGCAAGAAAGTATAATTATTTGCCAGTAACAGCAAATTAATGAATGATTTGTGCTCGGAGTTAACCCCCATTTCTAGTAAGCTTATATATCATAGGATATTTTCAACACTTTTTTTCTCATTAGTTAGGCACGATGAATTCCGAGTATAAAAATTTTATTTCTATGTTTTATCATGGTATTTTAATTTTTTAATTGTTGGAGTAGCGTCTATATGAGGTGCCGACTTTCAAAACAGGATATATCTAAATCATGGGCGTATATAGAAAATAATTTCGGAGGGGGCTAGGAAAATTTTGGGGGGGGGGGCTGAGACCATTTCCGGTGTATGGAATCTAACAATTTACATCTTGGAAGAGTTTTAGCCAACTTAAACGCTATTACATCCAAAAAATAATATGTTTTATGAACTAAATGATCTTATTTAATTTATTTTTAAGGGTTTTATGAAATTTTTACCGATCAAAATTTCGGGGGGGGGGGGGGCTGCAGCCTCCTCAGCCCCCCCCCTTATATACGCCCATGATCTAAATCTTACTACTTTCAATTTCATTGGACACCAAAAACGTTTAAGCTATAGGTCATTTTGGAAATTAATATTTACAAGGTCTCACTAAGATTAATTTCCTTATTATTGATGAGATTCAATGAATATAAAAAAAAAAAAAGTTTTTGCTGTGTGGAAAAAAAAACGTTTTGGAAAAGAAATTAATTTGATGACAAAATGGATGTAACCCATTTTGAAAGTCATCGCCTTCTATATGGGGTACCTTCAGTTAGTATGTCTTGTGGCATGTCTAAGTAGACCCGTTCTTTGCAATCCATCAGTATGTTTGACGTGTGGCCATTATCTTGTGTATCGGTTGCTCGATGGCAAGCCAATCATTTCATTTAACCTAATTTGTTGTCCATATTTCGCCATTTATTAATTTATTTTTTTGTTTAATCTTAAAATGCTAAAAGTTCATTTGTGTGTATTTCCTGTCCTGCAACTTGCGCATCAGAATTTCCAGGAAAGTTTGTGTGTACGGGTAGCCAGAACATTTTTATGTGTATTTTATGTTTCTGTAATAGGTTTGCGTGCTCTAAAATTTTATTATTTATTGGGTGATTTTTTTTTTTAATAACCAAATAGGTTTACATGTTCATGCTTTAGTAGAATAAAAAACAACACATGACCAATCCCTCACTCCCTTCTCTATTCATTCATTCAGCTACCTCCCATCCTGTTGTTACCTAATAAAACTCTGCTAGGGGCAGGTCGGAAAGAGGCAATTTAAGGTGAAGGCTACATCCACAACGCAAAATCCCCAGACATAGCAATGCCCGAAAAACAACGTATCTCTAGATTTGTTAGTCGGGAAAATCCTATACAATAAGTTCCTGAAAAAAAAAAGGTTCTTTTAGACGCGGTCAGTTTCAGTTTCAGTCGAACTGTCAGATTTTCCTTTTTAAGAACGTTGTCATTCCTCAGACCTTTCGCTAATGTAAGTTTTCTTGTACCTTGCACATGTAGGTATGTCGCTATGTCCAAAAATCACGATTTTGTGGTCGGATTTGTTAAAATATATATAATTTCACCATTTTGGTGGAACAAAGCAGATGCACGGTATAACAACGCGAACATTGGGGGATCTGCTTACTCTCTCTTATAATATATATATATATATATATATATATATATATATATATATATATATATATATATATATATATATATATACACACACACAAATTTGAACCACCGTCATTTTCGGTCTCTAGGGGTTCTGAAACGCAAAATTTTCTAGTCGGCACTTCCGGATTGTTTCATGAGATCAACCTTATAAGCGGGGTTCCTCCCTATGAAGGGAGGGAGGAACCGCGCTTAAAAAAAAACCTATAACAACTAAAAATGTCTTCTACATTTACCCTGGTCTACTAGGCGTCCAGAGAATCTTAAAACCCACCCTTTTGCACTAATATATTTAAAATTTTCCCTACACCCCAAATGGCTAGGTGCTCCCAGCTCCCCCCCCCCCCCACGAAATTATTTTCTATATACGCCAGTGAACTATCGAATGTGAAAATCGGAGCAAACTAAAGAACGAACATACATTCACGAAGTAATATATTGAAAAATGGTTGTATTCGATACTTTATTTAAGGTATTCTCGGCTAAACTAAAGTTGTGACAAGCCATATCGCCCACAATGCATTTCTTCATTTGGGGTAGTATTTAGAATTCATATAGTCAACCGAATAGCTGATTTTTGTACATTTTAATAGTTTAACTTTGATCAACGGTAACTTATTTAAAACCCAAAAATTTTCTTACACCAATTTTTAATCTAGTTTATGGAGACTCATGTTATTCAGCAATTTACTAATGCATATTAATGTGTTGAATCAATCTCAATTTTGCTATTTAAGCATATTTTAATCTATTTCAATCACACTAAAACTTATATCAAGCATTAGATTTCCATTCAGATTTAATGCTGGGGAAAAAAAATGATACCCCTATCATTAAAATTAACTGATTTTTTAGCAAAAACTATAAAAGTATGGATTGTTGCCGGATGTACAATCGATGACATTTTGCATTATTTTAAATAATATTTACTGTGCTACATCTCAGAAACTAATGAACATGGTAACATAAAATTTGATACTTGTACTCATGTCCATAACTAGAACATACTCACCAAGTTTCATGAAAATCTGAAAACCTTGTGTGTCAACCCCTGGATGATATGGCAAGAAATGGCTCCACTTACTCATTTCTAAGCACTTGTTAGGCATTTTTTACTGTTAAATGAAATTACAGCAGGGAACTTTCATTCAGACAAACTAAGTTACTTGTAGAAAAGTGGAAATATTAAACAAATCGTTTATTTCCAGAGATGAGCAGTTTTGTAAGCTGAATAAAGGCCTTCAAAAAAGGTTCAGGTATAAATATTCGTGGGAACACTTGTGAATAAATTTTCAACTGAGTCCATCATTTGGGAGTAACCATTTTTCACATTTGTTGAAAATGGTTTATGATATAGCCATCAAATGGGTTTCATTCGATTCCTTACATCAAAATATCTATTGTGATCTATCTAAAAGAAAATGAGTCTCTGTGGGTAGATTCTGCTGGTTCATTTTTTGCTTAAAACAAAGTATTCTTGTGCTAAAATCTTTAAAATCAGAAAAAAAGTTTTAGATTCTGGGGCACTATATTTTTTGAATAGTAGTCACTTCTCTTCTAAACTTCTAATGGACTGCTTGGGTCCAGAGTATAGTGCCTTTAAAGGAGGAAGGAAAATTCGCTCAAATTGTTGATAAAATTCAAGAGGATATGGAAAATTGTATTATAAATGAAACATTTCTTTCAATAAGAGATTGGTTCTGCCTAGAATGGTTGAGATTTGGGGAGGGAGAGCTTGAAGAGATTCAGGTATCATCAAGACCCTCTATAGGCAAACTCATTTTAGAAAGACTTCCAAAAAAAAAAAAAAAAAAAAAAAAAAAAAGGAAAGAGAACGCTTCTATCCTGGGTAGTAAAGGTTGAACGTGAAGACAACCTGTCCCAAAAAATTGTTGTTATGTTTAAATGGACACCAATAAATTTAAATATTACTATTTATAAAATACTTTATTTTTACACAATTTGCCTTATTATTTTTTTTTTCAGGAGAACAAACATAATATAAAATATAGGAAGAATAAAAATGAAGGAAAAAATAAATAAATAAATTAATAAGTGAGAGGGTATAATTAGGTTCTTGACAAGGCATTAAGGGCCTAAAACTTGGCCCAATACTATGATATCGTAATTTTCATAGTCAAACTTTTTTTTTTTTTTTTTTTTTTAGAAGGGACCTGCAACATAGCCTCTTTTTTTCAACGTCAGTTTTTTGGGGGGTTACGCAATATAGTTGACAATGCAACACCAACACTCACAAGGGCGATGCACTTCTGATATGCATCCTCCCATGGCTGTACATTCAATGTATTATATTAAGAACAATATTAAAGAAAACCACTTAAAAAGAATAAATTTTATTTACAAGATAATATAGAATAGTTTATATCAAAACTATATTACAAATGGCACTAAAATGGTTTGAATTTTCTTGACTGCTTCATTTGTTCGATCTTCTTTTTATCTTCTTCAAATTTTTCACGTAATTTTATCAATTCTGTAACAAAAAATAAATAAGTCCCATAACAAATCACAAGGCCCAAGTGGGGCAGATATCGTCCAAGATTCTTAAATTTTCGAAAGATTAAGGCTAAAACGGTTAAGAATCTGTATACTAGTCAGTATTGGGGTCTCCCGTGGTCTAATGGCTAGCGCCTTGGATTCATGAGCGGGAGATGGTGGGTTCGATTCCCAACCTCCGGCAGGAATTTTATCATCCCACGGCTCGCTGGTAAAATTCCTCGCTAAACCCTGGATGTCGGCGCTAATGACCTAGATGTAGATGAGCCGTAAAAAAAAAAAAAAAAAAAAAAAAAAAAAAAAAAAAAAAACTAGTCAGCATTAAGCTCCAGACACCAGATTTTCTAAAGTTATAAGCTAGGTGCCCATTAAAGGCTGGATAGGCCTAGACAACCCAATTCCCACCCATGAAGGATGACTCTATAAGGTAAAATATTTAGTGTTTACCCGAATTTGACAAAAACAGATTATTAAATATAACGCTATCCCATTACAACAATTTAGGTAAAATAAAACTCTAATTTTCATCAAAATTTTTGGTTCATAAAATTTAGGCAATAATATAAACAATATATGCTGTAATTGTTAACAAAAGTTAACCTCTAAATATCATGAACAATGGTTTGAAAAAAGTGGTTTTTAGATGGAAGAAATATATTTTTTGAAAATCTCAAGCGATTGGTGTAATCACTTAAGGAATCAATTTGCTAAAAAATGAAATTGGTCTATTTATTAAATTAAATTTTCTATTTATTATGGAATTCAATTAAAATTTGTGAAAAAAAAAATCTCAAAAAATAGTTCTATTCATACACAAAATCCAATTAAGAAAAATAAATAAATAAACTTACGGTTCATTTTAGTTTCTCTAATTTGAAACCTATAGAAATTTAGCAATTGTTTCCTTTTACTTTTAATTTTTTCTTTCTTCATGATTCTATTATGTACACTCTCCTTTCTGGCAAAAGCAGGTTTTCTTGCTCTAAAATAAAATATACAATAAAAAAAATTAAAAATGGACAATGGTGGAATGTTATCAGTATTAATATTTTTGAAATATAAGTCAACACAGATGAAAACCATTTTTTCTGTTTTTAAGAATGAAATTAAAAAGTCTTCTTTGTAGGAGTATTAGGCGTATGTAGTAGGAGATTCTTTGGCGTATACTCTTGATCAACAGTAGCCAAATGCATATGAAATTTAATATAACGCTATATACAAAGATTGAATGGATAAATGTTAAAAGTGTGAAAAAATTCTTAACTCAATTAATCATTCTGAGCAAACGAAAACAAAATTCAAGTTTTTTCTAGTCTTCCCAGAAATGGTTAACACTTTCAGGACCGATGGCTTCAAACAAAATTTCGGGCCCAAGTCAAGTAGTTTTTTTTTGCAAACATAAAAAAAAAAAAAATAAAATAAAAATAAAAAAAAAAAAAAGTGAAACTTTTGAAATTATTGTAGATGGAGATAGTTAGCCGCTGCAGAGATACGAAGATAGGTATAGTTGGGATTCGGCTAGGAGAAAAACGTCAGACTTTCAAAAAGAAATCTGTATTTGGACGTTTCGACTGCACAATGGCAGCCTTCTTCAGCTAAAAAATATATACAACTATAAGTAAAAAAAAAAATATATATGTACAACTAGTAGGTAAAAGACAGGCAGAAATGAGCGGAGTATATATATCAATACAATAAGTAGTTGCAGTCCCTCATACTTCCAACCATGGTTACCTAAGTTGTCTTCGAGGTCTTCCTCCCCCCCCCCTAGGCATTCTCTAGTGGTATGTATCTATATATTAATTGTTATAAATTGTATTCACTTATAAAATAGATTTTGTTTTTCACTACATAAAAAATGTTCGTTGCTTTTACTGTTTAATTTTTTTGTACTGTTTTACTAACACTTTCTACACGCTGTTTACTTTCCAACTACCGTATTTTCATTGTTTTAAAAATAAGATTGGTTAAAATTTATTGTATTGATATATATACGCCGCTCATTTCTGCCTGTCTTTTACTTACTAGTTGTACATATATATTTTTTTTTACTTATAGTTGTATATATTTTTTAGCTGAAGAAGGCTGTCATTGTGCAGTCAAAACGTCCAAATACAGATTTCTTTTTGAAAGTCTGACGTTTTTCTCCTAGCCGAATCCCAACTATACCTATCTTCGTATTTTGAAATTATGTACTTTTAGTGGATTAATTACAATTTAGTTAAGTGTCAAATACACCATTTAGTTAAGTGTCAAATACGCAGGCCCGCTAAAGGAATTTTTCTGGTGGATTCAGTATCATACGATACCAGACCCGCAAACCTAGCCGGGCATAACGTAATGAGGTCCCAAGCCAAATACAAAGGGTATAGGAAAAGGGCCGGAGTAGTTGGGATAGAAAGAACGCCAAGCTATCTGCTGACACACGCACCACGACGCCGGGGCTGCAGAACACATCTCTCTGACGCATATACCACAACACCGGGCCCGAATGTATTAACAATACACCTTTGGATGTGGGTTTATTTGATTCCGCAAATTGAACAACAAATAGAAGAGGTAGGTGAAAAAACATTGATCCGGTGAGCGGATTGAGCTAGTTAACTAACTTGACTTTCTGTTTTAGAGGAAGTATTTTTGTACCAAATTTCCTTGGTACCTTTATTTTTCAAAATTCCTTGGTGCAAAGAAGAATTCGGTATTCCACCCTGTGATCAGCATTTATCACACAACATTTTTTTGTTTGCTTATGTGAGTGTGTTTATTTCTGTAATGATGTCATAATGTCAGTACTGTTGTGTAAGCATTTGAAGAATCTGTTTGAAAAGTATTTTTTTTTTTAATACATAAAATCAAACAAATGCATGCATTCGATTTGTAAGGAAATCATAAAAATCTCTGTATAATTACTTCTTGGTAACAGTGATCCAGCCATCTTCATCCGGCTCAGCAGCTTCCTTTAACCGGTTCTCTTCTTCTTCAACCTTTTTGTCATAATTAGCCATATATGTGTCAATTTCATTTTGGATTTGTTCCGGACAAATCAAACGACTGTTGTATTCCTTACACCATTCTAAAAATTAAATTCATAGGATTAAATTATTTATTTATTTATTTGCTTGAAGAGCTTCGCAACAAGGGTGATCTGCTCAAAGAAAATTAATAATAAAAATAATAAGGAAAGGATTAAATTAAAGTGTTAATAGTTTTCCTCCATTCTGTCTATAGTTAATCAGGTATTATTTTAATGAGTATTACATAAGATTGGCGCTAATCGTCTAGATGTCAATGCATCCTAACAAAAAAAAAAAAAAAAATATTATTACTAAAGAACTTTCTACAGTTCACTCCCCCATCATTGGCTCTCCCATATCTAAGGAGCAAAACTTACATAAAAACATTTTTTCTATCAGCAGTATTTCTTATCCAATTAAATATATTTACTTTCTTTTTTTGTGGCATAGGTCAATAAAAAAGTAGCACTGCCTTTTTCTTTTTCTTGAACTACTATATTTTATAAATGCTCTATAAGTTTTGGCCTCCAAGCCACCTCTTCAGGTGCCATTAGAATCTAAACAATATGTTTATACATATATTTAGTTAACCACATAAGATTTTCTTATTTAAAATATAATTAATAGTCAAGAATAAAATTTAGAACATGAATTTTAAAGTTGCAGCTCCACTATACATATTAAGACCAAGTCTAGGCTAATCATCTATTACAGAGGCTTAGAAATCAGCTGATTAACAGATGTTCCATATAATTTTTATTACTATTTTAATTATTTCTTATTTACAGATATTATAAAATATTTTATTTAATATTTTATAATAATATTAGAAAACAAGAAATAATCTATTTAAAAATATTATGGACAACAGGACAATCACCTGATTTCTAAGCACCTTTAACAAATCATTAGCCTAGTCTCAGATGTAATAGGGATGGCATGCAGTTCATACATACAGTGTATGTACACAAAATTAGTCTTTAATATTTTAAATAAGGATATTTTAAATGATTAACCAAATTGATAAATACAAAAATTGTTTACATTCTAATGGTCCCTGAAGAGGTGGGATGGAGGCCACAAGCATGTAGGACATTTATAAAATAAAGTGGTACAAGGAAAAGAAAAATAAGTGGTACTTTTCTAATGCCCTACGTCATATAAAAAAAAAAAAAATTGAATAAAAAAACTTTATTTTAGTCCCATACTTTAATATAGTAACTCCCAAAGATGAGATAACTTATAGTTAGGGCTGTTGTTCAGGATGCCGACTTCCATTAGGTGCACTTGACTCCGTGCTATGAGAAAATTCTTAGTTTGCTTTTAGCGCGGTTCCTCCCTCCCCCATAGGGAGGAACCCCGCTTATAAGGTTGATACAATGAAACGATCCGGAAGTGCCGACTAGAAAATTTTGCGTTTCAGAACCCCTAGAAACCGAAAATAACGGTGGTTCAAATTTGTATATATATATATATGTATATATTTATTTATATATATATATATATATATATATATATATATATATATATTTGTCTGTTCGCTCTCTAAATACAAGACGAATGGTCCGATTTTGATGAAATTTGGTACAAAAATCTGTCGTCCAATTTGAAAGGTCAAGTTCGTTAACCAGCAAAATCCGCCCACTGGAAGATGGCGTTTGGGGCGAAATTCGCGCAGAAAAAATCGTAACGCTTACGTTTTTGAGTTCATAAGCTTGTAAGTACTCGTTTTATAGGCTTCTTGGGCTAGGAAAACGAATGAAACCATTTTCAAGGCGATAGCTTTAACCGTTGTTGAGAAAATTGGAAAAATAGTTTTTGAATACCGTTTTTGGTTTGGGTACTTAGAATAACGGGATTCAGTTGAAACATTATCTGCATGTTCTACTTTCATTAAAACTAGTATGTTGAAAGTTATGTTACGTTTGGAGTTAAGGAAGGGTTAGAATAAAATATTTTATGAACAGACATGAAAAGTTTTGGAAACTTCGTATACTTTCATTAATATCTCGAACACGGTTGGGAAATCGTGGTAAGTGGATTGAAACTATTTGAAAGCTTACTAAATTCTCTACAAAAATGATTCTAAAACTATTTTTGATTTGGTTATGTCAATCGGAGAAATAAGTGCTTAAAACTTCAAATATGTCTGTTTTGTTCTTATGAACGGGTTTTTGTCGTTCTTTTTGTCTCTTTCCCTTGGTTTTTTATTGCTTTTTATTTTTGTAATTTCTTATGTTGTATTTGTAAGGAAAATGTATGTGTGTGTAAAACAGGATAGGTAAAATGAGACCAATTTTCTGTTGTCAGAAATAATAAAAAGTTTTGGGAACTTCGTATAATTTCTTAATATCTCGAAAACGGTTGAAAATCTTGGGAAGCGAAAGGTTACCATTCGAAAGCTTACTAAATGGTCTACAAGAATGGTTTTAAAGAAAGTTTTGAATAAGCGATGTCAATCGGAGAAATAAGTGCTTAAAACTTTTAAGTAATTGATTTCGCTTATTCGAACTTTTCATTTTGTCTGTTTTATTCCTTGTTATTTTTAAATTGCTTATAGTCAGATAATGTATTTGACAATAAAACAGATTAAGTAAAATAAGAAGATCAATTTATTGTTAGAAATGTAGCGTTTAAAGAGAGAGATCCCAAGGCTTTCCAAATGCCTCTGAGCGGAGGCCTTTCTGCCCGACTTATGGGAGAGCGGACCCATACAGGTATGATTGTAAATCAACAAAGACCTTTCAAGACTGGTTTGTTTGAGATTTCATTTGGATAGCTGTTTCGCTATTGATCTAAACAAAGTAATAACTTTTTCTATTCTATGCCTTCATAAACACTAGAGATAAGAACGGAACCGCGCTAAGATGACGCAGTTCCTGCGAATCGGACTTTTTTGCTTTAACAGTAACTCAGAAGCCAATTCTGGTGCTTGACTCACACTAGCAACTTAATTAACATTGGAAGCATGAAAAATATCATGGATGTCAACTGTGCTAGATGCAAAAATAAATAAAACCAAAAACAGAACTTTAAAAAATAGACATTTTCAGTTTTTTATGAGTAGTTTAAAGAGAAATTTTCATAAAAAGGCACAAAATATCTTAAGCCAAAATCAATCATTCTTTATTTCATATATATCATAGTTACATTCTTGGATAACCCCCCCCCCCCTCACATTAAGCCGGATTTGGGAGAGTCTACTGTACTATTGTAATTGCACAGTATTTTTTTTTTCTCTGAGTAATAAATCGAAAGCATTCATTACATATACTTGTTTTTTTTTATTTTATTTTGTTTTTTTTTACGGCACATTGACTGCCGCTGTAAGTCAATTTCTATGAGGACAAAGCTAATGGCTTTATATCAACTCCAAAATATAAGGACAAAACGGATTTTTCGTATAGCAGACTCTCGTATCTGGAACTAATAAAATATTTATTTGAGTGCAGTTGACTGCTCTAAAAGTCGAGGAAGGCTGTGCCCTGGATGGGGATGACTTCTCCTCCAGTTGGAGAGAGCCACACCCCTGGTGCTATTCTCTTGTCCAGCAGTTCTCGTTTTATTACAAGTTAAGGCCGGGAATGTGGATGACTTATAGACAAGTTCTCTTTCTGGTTCTATCTAGGAGATTTTAGAGAAACTAATATTTCTCTATTTCATCACTAGAATTCATTTAGATGTCTTTTGTACTACATCTGGCTTGAAGACGAGCAAAGACCACCATCCATCGGGCTAAAACTTGCCCTTTTCCATCCATAGTTCTTTGATATTTCCTTCCCGTTGTTTCCAAGAATGGCTTTGAAATAGTTTGCAAGGAATGCAACGTAACATTGTACTCATTTCTATTTTTCAAACAGTACCACAAACTATAAAGTTATTAAATTAAAATAAATGTATAAAAAAAGTGCTTAGAAACAGTGGGAAACTCATGTAAATGGCTTAGTATGCTTGCATTGCGGGCTTATCACGCCCAAGGATTGGTAGGCCATGTCAAGCTTGGAGAGTTGAGGCTTAGATGCATTATCACATTATAAATTTTAACAGGGGTATCTACCCTCAGTATTCTTTGTCAATAACATTGTCTGGCTTCAGATAAATATAACGCAACGTAATCTATCTAAAGTGGTGACTTTTTATCTTATCGCCGTGTGATAATAATAAGCTCTTAGCATAATCGGCAACACACACTAATATAAATGAATGTGCAGGTCTACATTCAAATCCCAGCATGGCTAAACTTTCTAAAAAATAAAGATTCAAAGAAAAAAAAAATACAAAATTATTCTTAGTTATCTATATTTATATCATACTCACTTGGCAATCCAAATGGGATTGAGCTTTCTTCAGCCAACAAAATAAGTTTTTCTTCAGGCTCAATATTCATTACCTTATCTACACTCGAAGATTTTTCAAATACCACATAGGCTACTTTATATCCCTAAAACAACAGAAATGACATTATAAAAAGATAAGTTAAAAAAAGAAATGTATTACTTTCTTTCAGGCTTTATATTTATTTCTGAAGTATAATGAAAAAAAACCTTAATACAAAGGCTTCCATTTTTTCCTAGCAAGGAAAAATCTATAGCTTAGAGTATTGAACTGGGTGGCATACTTTTATAAATCTATAAAGCCAGAGCATTCATAATTTTGTGTTTTTAGCATAATTTAAGGACAGTTCTTTGTTATTCCTAAATAAATTTTTCATTAACAAGTTGATATATCTTCCAAATAAAAATGAGTATTTGATAAACACTTGACCATCAATATCATTATATTAATAAATTACCTTGATATCTGGGTAATCCTTAAAAAATGTCGACTCGTTAACAATGGGTGGGCCTGGGTCCGGATTTGAATGAAAAAATACTGATTTGACCTTTCCAAACTGGGAGAACATTTCAGAAAACATCTCCTGTATAAAATAATAAGAAATTGTTAGAAGGGAAATTATTTTATCGTTCATAGAAGCAGCTTTAGTGTTATTTTTCTTCAAATATACTACCTCAGTAACAAAAGGAGGAACACCCATAAAGAAAACTGTCTTATCAGGCGGCTTCTCAGGGCGAACCTCTCTTACAGCATGTTCCTTTGCAAATATATAATGCTCAGCGTGTAATGATTCTTTTAACTTTATAGTAATTACTAAAAAAAACGCATCAATTTAGGTTTTTATTTCAATTCATATAAAAAACACGAAAATAAATAACATTAATAAAAACAGAAGCTAAACCTTTAAAATTTCCACATTCAGCAGGTAAAGACATAATGCATAAATTATTAGAAAATTTCAAGTAAAATTATTCCTGAAGCTTAAACGATTTGCAGTTTAATAAAGAATTAAACATGTAAGAAGGTAGCATGCGGTTTGGTTTCATTGTGTACATGGTAACCATAGAGATAGGCCAATGAAAACAAAGAGAAAATTTTGATGGATTCAGAAGTAGTAACATTACGTATTAATTTCCACAAGGTCTCAACAAGACTGCCTTCTCAAAATAGATATTTAATAAAATAATTCGCACGGGGTCTCCCGTGGTCTAATGGTTAGCGCCTTGGATTCATAAGCGGGAGATGGTGGGTTCGATCCCCACCTCCGGCAGGAATTTTCTCATCTCAAGGCTCGTTGGGAAAATTCCTCGCTGTACCCTGGATGTCGGCGCTAATGACCTAGAAGTAGATGCGCCGTACAATACAATACAATATTTCCGGGCTGACCTCCTCAGTGGGAGCGCACCGCGGCCAATCGACCTATTGTGCTTGCCCGTCGTTGTCTCCCCTCAGAGTATTACCTTCCAGTAGTCCAGAAGTCTCCTAATGGATATTTCACCTGGTTCAAGATTGGTATCCTTCGTGTCACCAAAGTACCTGAACCGTATATGATCCAACCGTTCACAGTCACGGATGAGGTGTAACGGCGTCTCTTCTTCTGCTCCACACCATCTACAGGTGGGGGAGTTGACCAGCTTCATCCTATAAAGGTGCTTATTCAGTTTACAGTGTCCCGTAATTATTCCAATTGCTTCTCTGAGTTCCATTCTGTTTAGGAGCTTCAGCTCCTTCCAGGGTTCTCCAGAGGGCTTTTGAATAAAGCATTTGGTGTGCCTCAAAGTCTGGTTCTCCCAAAGGTTTTGCTGCTTCCCACGCAGCCATTGGTAAGTTATCCGTTTGAATAACGATGGTGGTGCCCCACAAAAGGGAGCAGGGCCAATTGGTACAGTAGCGGCACCTCTTCCTGCAAGTAGGTCCGCTCTTTCATTGCCAGGGATTCCACTGTGCCCAGGTATCCAGTGGATCTCAACACAGTTTCTGTTCTTGGCCAATTCATTTAGTTCCATCCTACATTCCCTGACCAGTTTAGATTTAGTCATTGGGTTGCTTAAGGCTTTACAAGCAGCCAGGCTATCCGTTAGAATATTAATCCTTTTCCGGCTGTGTTGTGTTCCTCTCAATTGGATTGCGGCAGCAAGGATTGCATATACCTCAGCCTGGAAAACCGATGGCTCTCTTCCTAGGGCGATGTGGGTGCCCCCCCCTTGGCACCCCCTGTACCATATTCCTGAGCCAGTCCCCTCTGAGGTCTTTGATCCATCTGTGTAGACGTTGAATCCATTGGGTATGTTCATCGGTGTGGGCACCAGAGATTTCCGCTCCACTCCCGTGTTGACTCTGAAGCTTCTTTTGAAACCATATTCAGGGATGATTGCATCCGACGGAATACACAGCTCCGGGATACTTTCAATAATCCTAAAGATTCTTGAATGTCCTCCCTGCGTCTGAGGTGCTCTAATCACATTTTGTGAGGTCAGCCTAAGAGCTGTGGTCATGGCCATTCTTGCTACATGCAAATGTAACGGTGGTATATCCAGGAGTGCCTCCAGGGCGAGAGTGGGCGTTGATCTCATCGCTCCACCTATAAGGAGGCATCCTTGTCTTTGTATTTTATTTACCATGGCTTTCATATGTTCGGTGTCCAGCCGGTGCCACCAAACTAATGCACCATAGGCAACAATTGGCCTGATTACGTTCAAGTATAGCCATCTGGCAATGTGTGGTTTGAGACCCCAGGTTCTACCACACAGCCTCTTGCATGTCCACAGAGCAAACGTGGCCTTGTTCCTTACATGTTCCAGGTGTATTTTCCAAGTTAGTTTCTTGTCCAATAGTACCCCTAAGTACTTCACCGAATTGCTCAGGGGAATAATGTTCTCCTGAATTCTTAGGGTGCCGTATACCAGTCGTCGCTTTTTCGTAAAAGGGACTATGACCGTTTTACGTGCATTAATGCTGAGTCCTGACCTGGAGCACCACCTTGTGACTCGTTTAAGTGCTTCATTCATAAGGTCCGTTATCACCGTGGGCACAGTGCCTCTAATTAGAATGGCAAGGTCATCTGCATAGCCCTGTGTATAGAAGCCTGCATTATTTAGCTCCTTGATAATGGAATTGACTACCAGGCACCACAGCAGCGGTGATAAAACCCCTCCTTGTGGACATCCCCTTGTAGCCTTGACACGTATGTTAGCCTTCCCCAGGAAGGCACAAATTGTTCTTTCCCTCAGCATTGCCAGTGTCCATCTGGTTGTGCTAGGATCGATGTTAAAACTCCCCATAGCTTCTGCTATTGTGATTAGTGGGGTATTATCAAAAGCTCCCTCAATGTCTAGAAATGCTCCAAGAGCAATTTCCTTATTGTTAATAGACTCTTCTACTTTCTGTATTAGACAGTGCAGCGCGCTTTCGCATGATTTGCCAGATTGATAGGCATACTGCGTTGTTTCTAGTGGTACATGCCTAAGTATATTATCCCTTATGTGCCTGTCCACCAACTTCTCTAGTGTCTTCATTAGGAAAGATGTCAGGCATATTGGTCTATAGGCTTTAGGGTGATCATGGTGGTTCTTACCTTGCTTTGGTATAAACACAACCCGTACTTCTCTCCAACTCGTTGGTATGTAACCATAAGCAAGACTTCCTCTCAGTAGGCTAACAATCCTAGAGAGCAAACTGCCGAGGCCTTTTTGTAAAAGGCAAGGGTAAATATTGTCCATTCCTGGTGACTTGTAGGGATGAAAGGACCTAATGGCCCATCTCACTGATTCCGCTGTTACCAGTTCTTTAGCTAGAGTCCAGTCTGGGGCTCTCAAGGGTTGTCTAATCTCTGTAGTGAGTTGACTGTGTGTTAGGCCTTCCTCGTTATTTGGGAAGTGAGTATCCAGAAGGAGCCGAAGGGACTCTCTTTCCTTCGTTGTCCTTCCATTTGGACCTGTCATATCGCCAATCATGCCGTTGCAGTTCGACTTTGATATGACTTTGCTTAACCTACAGCTCATGGTGGTCTCATTAATTTCTTCACAGAAGTTCCTCCAGGTATCCCTTTTGGTTTTCCTGAGAGTATTGTTATATTCTGTTAGGGACCTTTTGTATAGGTCCCACGAACCAGTTCTCTTTGCTTTGTTGAAGAGTAGATGCGCCGTAAAAAAAAAAAAAAAAAAAAAAAAAAAAAAAAAAAAAAAAAAAAAAAAAAAAAAAAAAAAAAAAAAATAAAAAAAATAAAATAAAAAAATAAAATAATTCGCACTCCTGAGAGTATTATATATATATATATATATATATATATATATATAAAAAAAAGGTAAATGTGAAGGAGCGCGGTCTCCACACCGATCCTTTTGAAATGTTGCACTATAACGTATTTTGATGCACTAAACACGAATCCGTTAAAAAAAAAAAAAAAAAAAAAAAAAAAAGCTCGCTTTTCACTAGGAAAGAAGTTATGAAACACTAAAGTTCACTGTTGTGCGGGTTCTGAAAGGTAATGTAACCTACTATGTTTGTCAACATGCGCATGCGCAGGTATGGAAAAGTTCGTAATAAGGATGTCTAATTGAAATTTACCATCAATTATTTATCAATTTATCTCCAGTTAGTTATTCAAAAATATTTTTTTAAAATAATAAACCATTCTTTAAATTTTAAGAAGATATCAAAACTCTAGTCAATCCAACTCGCTAAAATTAATATAATTCTATTAATTTTAGCGAGTTGGATTGGCTAGGGGTTTTGATATCTTCTTGAGCGAGCGGAAACGCATAGCACGTATGCCCAAAAGCGACAATTTACGACCAAGTCAGCTACCACAAGGTAAGTCTAAATTTTAATTACACTTCGTCATTAAGGACTATTGCGCATGCGCGTGTTTACAAATACGCTGTTACCCCGTCTTTTATAACCTCCATAACAGTGAACTTTAGTGCTTAATAACTCCTTTCCTAGTGAAAAGCGAGCTTTTTTTTTTTAACGGATTCGTGTTTAGTGCATCAAAATACGTTATAGTGCAACATTTCAAAAGGATCGGTGTGGAGACCGCGCTCCTTCACATTTACCAAAAAAAATACAGATGGGGAAAAAGGGGGTCTTTTTGCGAAGACCACATCCAGTTACTTTTGAAGTAGCAGTAGTGATTGTATCAGTGATTTAGCGCATGCGCATAACTCCTTTGCCTTCCTATTGGAGGATTGGATGACCAATTGCATTCGTTCTTGCTGGGAGTAAAGTAACCTTCAACAGTGAATTAGCTTTTGTTTATGAAAAAGCTCTGCTTATGTTTGTGAGAAAAATGAGTCTTTTACAATTAGTTCGCGATGTTCCTGACAAAGTAAAAGGGATTGGTTTCTATTAATTTTAGCGAGTTGGATAGACTAGAGTCGCTACAATTAATATAATTCTATTAATTGGGAGTTGGATTGACTAGGGTTTTGATATCTTCTTGAGCGAGCGGAAACGTATAGCATGTAATGCCTAACAAATGTAAAATACCCAAAAAAGAGACAGAGAAAAGGAATAAAATATGTTTGTTTACAAATAACGTTGTTTGTTATCCTTCATAACCTGCAAAACAGTCAACTTTAAAGCTTAATAACTTATTTCATAGTTGAGAGAATTGATTTTGATCATATTAACCTTTTTATTAATAAATATTGCTTGCCATTATCTAATATGAATTATAACCGTAGATAACGAGTCAAGAAGTAGTAGATAACCAGCAACGAACCTATAAGCTAATCAGTAAGCTTATCAGCGAGTACGAGTAACTGTTATAAATCACTACTGCTACTTCAAAAGTAACTGGATGTGGTCTTCGCAAAAAGACCCGAAAAAGGTTTTTACTAACAGAGCAATGTGCAAAACAGTCACCACAGACATGGGCGAAAATAATTTCGGGGAGGCTGAGAGCATTTGGGGGGTATGGAATACTAACAATCTAGAACTTGAAATAGTTAGCCAATTAAAACACTATTATATCTAAAAAAAATATTTTTTCCGACCTAAGGGATCTTATTTCATTTATTTTTAATGCGTTTATGATACATTCTTACCAATTTCGGAGTGGGGCTGCAACCCCCGCAGCCCCCCTTATATGCGCCCATGACCACTGATACGTCAAAAAATCCTGTTCTCGACCAAGCACCTTCGACGGCTATCAGTTACGTTGATTGGGCAGATAAACAAATAAGTAAATATTTACTTGCAATTGCTATGGCCTCGTGGTACACGTTCATTGATTGGTGGACCTTCGACTTAAATTGAGAAAAGAGTCTGCATTTCGTGTAAGAAGCATGGTGGAAGGGATAGAAAGTCTATGTATATGGCATTCGACATTTACGTGGGATCTGCGTTTGTCCATAATTCGCAAAATGCACCACAACGCCCACTTCTTTAATCTTGGAACTAACGTTAAACTTCGTACATTACGAATGTAGGCAGCTTTCCTTCTGGACAGTCCATACAAAGACAGGGCATCTCCCTAGTTCTTTTTCCTGTTCACAGTCCCCATATAATGACGACTAGTCTGAAACCAGAATTAATTAAAATGGAACATATTTCATTCTCGCTATTCTTTCCTATAGAGTAATTACTTAATTAACGATTAAAACATATTTAGCTTTGCACAAAACCTTGCAAAAAAATATATCGGGATCCTTGTTTTCGGTGATGACTCTCGTGGAAGTTGAAACGAGAGAGCACCACAGTAAAACAGGCAGAAAATGCAGCACATTCGACCTGTAAAAATACTACTGAATAGCATTTTTTCTGTTAACTGCTTAAAATCACTAAATTTTATTCATCACTAAAGATTACTAAACTTCTTACTTTATTATCCCATCGATAATAGAAGTGAATTACATATGTTTGTCTTCAGAATATACGAGTGAAGTTAGAGCTGGCAACCTTTGTAAATAAATATTTTCCAGTAATAATTTTTTACGCAAATTCTTAAATTCACTTTCTTTATTATTACACATGTTTTTGGTGATTCCTTAAACTAATTGCGTTTTGGTAGAGTTTTAGTTAAAATGATCAATAAAATATAAATTTTATACTCTATGGCTGAACTGTTATGAAAGATACAGTGGAGTGAATACAGTTTATTTGTGTATTCAACTTATTTCTTGTGATCAAATTTATTCGAAATGGTTTCGCGCTCTTGTATTTTAGAAACTCAAAATGAGTGACATATCTAAAATTGACGTTTTTGATCTGTCTGTAGGGAATTCTGTATGGGGAGGTTTATGCAAACTTTATTTAGAACATAAAACTTTCGACGTTACTCTTTTAGCAAGAAACGGGGAAATTAGTGCTCATAAAGTTGTCTTAGCTTCTGTTTCAGCGTATTTTAAGTATGTACTCTGTTTTTGTTTTTTATAAATTCGGTTTTATTTGACGTATACCCCATTTTTATTTTATTTTACAGGCTCTTACTCACATCTGACCTTGCTTCCAAAAATGTTTATACAGTTGATTTAACTTTCTGTGAATTAAAAATTCTTAAACTTGTCATAAACTTCATTTATACTGGCGAAATCAGTGTAAGGCTTCTTAAATTTACACCCCATATTTGGTCTTATTGTTCATAGTCAATTTAATTTTTTTTTTTCTGGACCATTTTAGTTGAACCAAAAGAATATTTTGAGCCTCGTTGAAGTCCAAGATTATCTTGGAATTGGAATACTGCACCATCATTTATCCTATTATATGCTTACAACGATTCAGGATAACAATTGCTGGTATTATCATGAAGTTGCAGAGCGCCATGGATACAAAGATGTCTTTGCCAAAGTGGATCGTTACATCAGGACAAATTTCTCAAAACTTATAACTGGGAGAAAAACTGAATTTCTCAATCTCTCTGGCTATCAACTTTTTTTATTTTTTAATTCTGATTTTCTTGGTATATCAGATCATGAACGCTTTCTGATTGTAAGTATTAACCAATAACAAAAATTACTTATCAAACTTTCAGATATGAAGTTATGAACTGTGATGCTTAGACCTCTTAGTTAACTTTATGTAATGACATTGTAACAGCTTGCTTTTGGATAGCATATTAAAGGATTTAGATTTTTATAGCCAATTATAGCATTCTTAAACAATAATGTTCGATCGTACATAGTTGAGGAATTTAAATGTTTTTTCTTTGACAGCGTCTGCACTAGTTTTAAATATTGTATATTATTATTGTAAATGTTTGGCTTCTTTGACAATTTCACTCAATGTCAGTGTACCGATATGATCTAATTAACCATAATTGTGATAGAAAGTTAATTGGTCTTTTGATCCCCAGAAATAGAGGTTTTAAAATGTCTGTAATTTGTTTGAAACATACTGATTATTCAGCTTATGTCTTGAAATGAGACCATCCAGTTTTGTCTTCTATAAGTAAGAGAATATTGTATTTAGGAACTGACTGCTATCTTTTAACAATTCAATCCTGTCATGCTATATATTTTGTCTTCTTCATTGCATATGTAGCCATTTCACAGTAATCTGTATTTTGCACATGTCAGAAGTTTGTTTTTCATATGAGATATTCCTATGTTAGTCTAGCGTGGCCAATACTAAGTCAAGGCAGCACGATTCATTCTCATATATTGTTTGGCAGTAGAATACCTACTCTTTAGTAGTATTTTTGATGGTTTATAACTTATTGTCACTTAGTTTCGTCCAGCAATAATTTCCTCAAGTATAATGATCATTTTTATCATGTGTGATTGATTGGTTGAGGTCATGCTTAGCAGAGGAATCTGCTAGGGAACTTTTACCAAAACATTCATGACTGGGTAGCCAGTACATTCTAAAAATACTTGTTAAGTGAGTGGATTGTTTTGTAAAAGAAAATATTTGAAGGCAAAAGTATGCTTTTATTTGATACAATCTCTTTTTGAATTATGATCATTTTTTTTTTTCATTTTAATTATTTTATAAAAATATTTTTTTCTTTTTATTCCATGTTACAAAAGAATCCAAATGTACTTCCAACATTTTCTTGGATAAAAATTCTTTAAAAAGATGGAGAATTACAAAAAAAGTAGGGTTCAATTAGCTTAAGAAACGTTTTTCTAGACCCCTATAAAGGTTTGGGAGTTTAATTTGGTTCCTTGAATAAACATATTTCTTAGCATTAGCTCTCACGTGGTATGTCACAAGATTTTAGTTACCAAAATTTTTTTTTAATATATTACAAATATTAATAAATATAAAAACAGACATTTGGTGGGTATATTTCTGAAAGAAAAGGAATATTGAACAAAACCTGTTTGGGAGTTCGATTTCCACTAGGGGCGGATACTTCTCTTTGAGAAAAGGATGGGCTTCAACAACATCGAGGGTGTTGACGTATAGATATGTCTTCTGGAAGAAAATCTATTATTAAGAGGGGTGTTAAAATACTTTTTTTTTTTTTTTTTTTTTTTTTTTTTTTTTTTTTTTTTACGGCGCATCTACAACTTGGTCGTTAGCGCCGGGCTATCTATAGGTTGCCACCCTTTATAATGCCAACGGCTATGGCCGTTTTTTTTTTTATTTTAATTGTTACTAATACATTTGATCAATATATAATCACACCTTTATGTTTAATTAAAATTTAATACACTTGTTTCATTCTCTTTGTACAATACTAAAGGTTTTGTTTAAAAACATTTATTTTAATGTTCTAGAGCCTTTGTGAATGGATAGGATATTGTCCAAAAGAAAGACTTATCCATCTTGAATCCCTTTTGTCTAATGTTGACATAGGAAGAATTCCATCATGGCGAGGTATGGTTGAAAAATTGTCAGGCTGTTTCCCTCCTGAATATCAAACCCAAATCATAGAATGGGCTGAAAGAATTGGAGACGAAAGAGCTTTAATCGAAAGAAAACTGCAGTTTAAAGAAACTTTACTTGAGGTAAATTAATTAATATTTAATTCATTGAGAGTAGATCCTTGTTTTACTGCCCTGATGAAGGCTTGAATTTAAAACTGAAAAGTCGGAAATTGCTCCAGCAGTCGAGGAGCGGCTGCGCCCTGTGTGCCGTTCACTTTTGTGCCGGTTGGAGGAAAGTTACACCACACGTTCCGTTGACTTGTCCAGCAGTAGATGACTCCTCATATCTCTCGCATTTTTTCTCTTTTCATTTTTGGAATTTAGAGCTATTTAGCATTATCATAGCATACCTCTAGTATCTCTGCCTGTCACCAGAGGGTGTTTGAATGAAGGCTTTGACCATGTGTAAATTAAACGTGAAATGACGTTGCGTCCACGGATCAAAAAGGAGGATAGGAAACTTATTAGCTGTAGTTATTGAGTATATACAGTGGAGTCTCACTTATACGATGCTCACTTATACGAAACATTCAGTTATACGAAACATTTTTGGTTCCCCGGCGGAACTCTATTTAATCCTGTGTAATGAATTATTCACTATTATTCAGTTATACGAAGAGACAACAGACCTTACCAGTGATTTACCCCCACCAGCCTCTCTCTCACTCATCTCAGTTCTTCCTTGTCATTCTAGTAGTCCAGCCATGTTCTATCCACTCTATCTTGTGTGATTTCCTTCGTTTCCGATCTAATAACACGGCACGTGCCAGTGATTCATCCCTCCTTTACTCACTTGTTTTTCACTTCTCTATACCGTAATCGTTCTAGTAGCTGTGTTCTATTGTCCTTTCTTTTTTTTTAAATGAGTAAATAAAACAAAAACAAAGCTTTCGCTTGAAGACAAGATAAAAATATTGAAAGAAGTTGATGACAACCCCAACGAAACAAAAATAGACATACCTACCGTAACGGTTGAAATTACCTTTGTCAACCCATGTGGCTATTATCGGTAAGAGGAAAGGAATCGAGGAGAAATTTGTGACATTAATCTTGAAAATATTATAATATACAACGTTATCTAACAAAAAATATGGACAATCAATAACATTGTGACTTTTTTTTATGAAAAATTTATTTTTTTTAAAATAGCCACGAAACGTAGTACTATTCAGTTATACAAAATATTCACTTATAAGAAACATTTTCCGTCCCCCCTCACATTCGTTTAAGTGAGACTCCACTGTATTTCACTTGTTTATTATTCATAACAAATAGGACGAATGGTAAACAGGAAAACTTTTTTTGTTACACGCATACAATATAAATATTATATAACTTTCTTTTAAATAGAGTTATTCAACTTAAAAAATATACAAACTCAAAATTAATTTAAGATAAATATAAATTAATAATGATAGTAAACAAATCAAAATTACAAAAGACACGTTTTAATTTGGGGAGGAGATTGGTCATAGTCAAGGCGCTATGAACAAGAAGAGCAAAAGTATCCCATACTGGGTGCCAAGGCTGGGTACGAGTATCCCGTACTGGGTGCCAAGGCTGGGTACGAGTATCCCGTACTGGGTGCCAAGGCTGGGTACGAGTATCCCGCACAGGAGAACCCTTCACTGTGCCCCTTTCTTGGTACGGAAAGGGTTTATCGTCTAATATTTTCTCCCTCTCTGTATCAACGTAATAATACTCACTGGGAATGAAGAAATTTATATCAAATTACACCCTCCTCATTATAGCTGATTATATTTAGATTTCTATGTATTTTGGAATAATAAAGTAAGTAGAAATTAAAAAAAAATTTCACTTAACACTTTTAACAAAATTTATTTTCTCACTTCCACACATTTTACACTCTTAGTCTTTAGTGCCTCTTTTTATAAATAAATAGGATTATAGCCTCGACTTGAGGATGAGAAACTTCAACCAGCAGAACCATGTCCGGAAGGTTCTTCTCAAGTGGAGGCTACAAATTGCCTATGTACAAATTGCCTATGTATAAAATATTCCACTAAAAAGACACTAAAAGGGGAGTGTGAAACATGTGAGAAGATTAATTTGGTTATAAAGTGTGAAGTGAATTTTCATTGTCCTTCTGCCTATTATTCCTTAATTTTAGTTATTTAACCTTCCAGTAGCCGCAGCTGCTGTTTGAACAAGGGCTATCGCGCGGGGAACTTAGTGTGCTATCGTGTTTATTTTTGTGTTATTGTGTTATAAACGTCTATTTATTTGTTTTTCTTTACTATTATATTATTTATTATATTTAAGCCATTATTGTAGACAGATATATAAATGTTAATATAAATAAGTTCATTTTATATTTTAAAACAATTTTATTGCATATAACTTTTTTTTATTTTTAAAAAATTATTTACTTAACAATAAGACTGAAAATTTTAAAGTTTATAAATATTAATGTCTGGAACACACTTTACTTTTTTTGTTAACATTAAAATATATTTAATAAAAGTAGAAATATATAAATGGCAATCAAATGCTAAGAATGTAATTCTTACGATCTATTCAGACAAATCAGTGTCCTTCCACTTTCACTTGCATTTAATGCAAATCGATTCAAGTTTTACATGTAAATTTATTACATATATTACACGTTATTGTGGTATTTATATATATATTTTCATCCACAAACATTTCTTTTTCTTCAGTGGTGGTGGACTCCTTTGGCATTTTCTTAACAAAAATTGTTTTGTATCAGAAGGGAGTGACCAGTATCAGACTGCGTTCGCCAGCAAACTGTTCAATTGGTTGACAGGCTAGAACTGTGAAATGCGTGAAAGGATAGCACACCACTCGCTACAGTAGGCTTGGTAGGGGTTTTCCCTTGGCATACCTGAAGTCTGTGGTCTGTAATTCCATAGGGTTGCCCAGCAATTACTTACAAGACGAAATGCTGGCTATGGCACAGCTGTACGCCAGCGTGACTGCTGGAGGGTTAATTACGTATTTTGTTTATCTTTTTAAAAATTGATGATTCTTCAAGGTTCCATTATTCTTATTGATTTTTCAGGTTATCCTTTTAATTGGCGGTATAATAAATGGTGAAGTTGTGGCTTCTACAGATGCTTTTATTCCACCAATGGTACTGTTTAGAGTTCTTCCTAAGTCAGTGGATAGCAGACAACTAGTCATTATTCCTCCGATGTTTTATAAACGATTTAAACCAACGGCTGTTGCTTCAAGCAATGCAGTCTATGTTATAGGTAACTATGAATTTAAATACATTCATAGTTATGTTTTTATGTGAGAGAGAAGATATCGAGTTGGAGGGGATTGATAAGAGAACTTTTTGCCATTGTTCATCTCTTTATCCACCTCTGAACTTAGATTGACTCTAACTTCTAAAAGGTCAAGTCTACACAACACCTACTTTTCCAGTTATTGTTAATTCTTGCCTAATTCCTCAGCACACATTATTTTAATTTTTATAAATATTTGTAGGTGGAACCCAGAACCATGAAGAACTGAAAGCAAAAGGAATTCCTTGTGAAGTTTATAGGCTTACGGACAATACATGGCATCTGCTTCCAAATTTGCCTCAGAATAAAACCATTAGAATATCAAGAAATAGAAGACCTCCTGCAGCTTTTGTTGAGGGAAATCTTTATGCAGCTCTACCATCTCCTGTACCATCATTTTGGGTGAATAAAATATTGTTTTCTTATAAAAATGCGTACTTTTGAAAGCCATTGTAGCATATGTATGTCTGCTATGATGTTAATCCATTCACTGCAATTTGCCAGCTAAATTTCTTCTATTTTCAATCCCTTGTCTCTACAAGTTCTCCTCTAGGTAATTAAAAAACTTCTTTAAGAACCTGCCTTTCTGGCTCCTCCTGGTTTATCATATCTTTGACCACGTGTCCTCCCTCCCTCCATAGGAAGGAAACCTGCTTATGACCTCGACCTCATGAGGAAATCCCAATTTTGCAGGGTGGAGTGTTCAGATCGTTCACAAAGTTTATTGTCATGGCAAGATCTGACAATCAATTTTTTTTTTTTTCAAGTAGATATTATTTTACCAATTTTCAACTAAAAGATTTTTCACATACAAATAAAATGTTCGGCAGATGCTGTCATCAAATGAAACATGCTTGTTGGCAGATGCTGACTAGAAGAGAAACTTGCTGGACACGTCTTCCCTCTCCTAAAAGTTACGAAATATTTGACCTTGTTGGTGTCAATGGTGCTGTTTACTGTTTAGGGAGACAATCCGAAGACTCAACAGGTGATATCTTATAATTTTAATTATCTAATCACTTTGAATTTGATTTACTGTTCAATTTCATTAGAATATTAACTAAATATAAATACAATAGACTCTCCCTAACCCAGCGACATTGAGACCAGGGTACGTCGCACCAGCGAAAATGCCAGATTATAGAATTTACTTAGAAGCCGTCACTTGTGTATTTGAAAAACCTCATTATTTGACGATATAATAATATGTACCATTTTTAATATTGCATATTTAAGTAACATTATAAAATAAATTCAAAATATGGAAATCCTTGCTGGTTTATTATTTACAAGTGCATATGCATGTAAACGTTTCATGGAATAAAAATATGTAGACAGTTAAACTAAATAAAAAATATTTAATTACTAACTAAATTATATATGCACACATATATTATTACAATATCAAAAACTAGTTACATGGAAAATCAGGTGTTTCAGCCATAGGTACCTTAGTAGAAACATTTATTTTCTTAGTAGAAACACAAGTTCCTGTCTCTAAAGCGAAACATGTATGACTTCTTTAACTCCCAATCAATGAAATACCATGAAACAAATGTTTGGCTAGCTAGGAAGGGAAGTTTTTTTAGGAACCCTCGAGCCAGTCTAGCTCAGGCGAGTTCGGAGATCCGTCACTCATTCCTCTCAGAGACCGCTGGATTAGAGACAGCGACGGATTTGAGAACGCAGGATAAGGGAGAGTCTACTGTAAAAATAAATTTATAAAATGATGAAGAATGAGTTTATAAATGCCCTTGCACTGGGCCAGACTGCCTCATAGAAGATGGTGGTTTGAAAACACCTCCATGGATATTAAGTAAGGATGGCAACTAGAAGATACCCACAGGGCTATTGGCTATGGAAGTCATTACTTCATAGACGTATTAAAAAAATAATTTAAAAGTCAAATATATTTTTTTAATTTACAGAATATCTCTTGGAGAGGTATGATGCATTTTGTGAGTTTTGGATAAGAGTTTCTTCGTTTTCCTTAGACGCGCCAGATCCAGAAGTAAAAGGTCTTTCCCTTGAAAACATGCTTTGTATTGGTTCTTGTAAAATGTGGTTAAGGTATTCTGTTTACATTTTTCTTTTTTATATTATTTTACTGATATTTGTGGTCCTCCTTGCTCTCTTACCTCTATACAAAATTTATTGTTACCAAATTCAGAATCATCTGTCTCACAATGAAATAATTACATAAGATCTGTTTCATTGTATGCACAATAGGATGGATAGAGCTATTAGTGGTAGATTACTTAGCGAAATTTCTTGATGGTTTGGTTAGGCCAAGAAAAAGCAATGCTATAGCTCGATCAATTAAACAGAAAAGTTCCACGCATGCGCGAATTTCTGAGGGAAATATTCTTGACGGTTCCACCATTTGCATTTCCATTACAATGAACAACACACTCCGCGGAACACAATAAAAACTGATTATGTCTCGTTTAGGACCAGGGAAGGCTTTGAGAGGTCAGGCAAAGATGATAGTGTTAAATATTTATCAATACTTAGCCAAAGCTAAGGCTGCAAACAGTTTAAGCTATAGCCTGTTCAAATAGATGGTTTAGTTGGAGGGAAAAGAGCATGGCCTATATTCCCTGTGCAAGAAATTGGTGGTAAAAATTCTCTCTGTTATAACCTTATCACTAGGCTCTGTTATAACCTTATCACTAGTCCGAGCTTTGGCTAAGTATTGATAAATATTATACACTATTTCCTTTGTCTGACCTCTCAATCCTTCCGTTGTCTTAAACGAGACATAATCAGTTTTTATAATGTTTCACATATCTTGTTGTTCCTTGAAATAGGAGTTTGCAACTGGTGGAACCATCGGGAATATTTCCCTAAAAATTTTGCGCATGCGAAATTGAACTTTTCCATCTATCTGAACAGGCTACAGTTGAACTCAGTCACAACTTGACCTACTTTTGAAATACTATATTGAATAACATGCTTATTTAAGGATGGTTGATATTATTTCAATTGAGAAATGTTCTTCAATTCATATAATTTTCTATTTTTTTTTTAGGTTTGATCCTTCTAAATATTATTGGGATAAAATGAATTTGGGACTTAGTGAAAATGAGTCTTTACCTTCATTATGTACTTACAAAGATAAACAGGTAAATATTTTGATTGTTTTAAATTTATGTTTATTGCCAGTTATCTCATTCCGTGTTGTTAGAGTCCTGACACTGATTTGGGATCCTCTGTCTTTATTCTATGGGTAATTTATTTTGAAGAACCCGCTACACTAATAGAGAGCAAACCCCACTTGCTTTAAAAAAAAAAAAAGTTTGGATCGGGTTTTTTTTTTTTTTTTTTTGTGAGTTAGAATAGGAAATTTTAAAAATAATAAAAGTTTTTTTCTGATTTTTTTTATATTTTTATTTGCATTACGATCCAAAACAAAATTTTTTGGAAAGGTTTATTTTCCAGAAAAAATAAAACTTGTCTTCTCACATATCAATTTCTCTTCTTAAACTTATATTTTTGTGGTTTTCAAAAAGCTTGTATCAAGATTATTAAAGTCTCCGAGACAATTTAGATTCTAGCCCTAGATATATGAAAACTTCTCATCTGACTCACTTCATGGCAAAAGTGGTAGGTTCAACATATAAAATAACTTCAGCAGACTTAACATTTTTAGTTATATTTTTTTTTATTTTTTTACAGGTGATAAGTTTAAAAGATGTGCCTTCCCTGGAAGTTTCATCAGCAAGTGGTACATCTGAGTTTTACTTACCTGTAAGAAGTTCAGCAGCTCTGATAAGCATTCTTGTGCCTGTTTATAGGCCAGAACCAATTTGAATTTCTTTCTTCATCCATCATTATTTGTGAATATTGAAAAAGGCTGTGTTTTCAAATTAATGTGAATATGACGTGATGTTTATATGTTCTTGGAAGAGAAAGAAGAGAAAAGTGTCCAGTATTAATTTGTATTCTATATTGGAAAAATGAATGTTGTTTAGGATAACTCATTGTTCATAAAAATTATGATTCTTTCTTGTAATCATCTGCTATTATTACTATATATCAATCATTAGCTAAGTTCTAATTTCTCAAACCAATTTTGTTTTTGTCCAAATATATTTTGTCCATTTTGAAGGTATTGTATTATTGAAAGAGAATTGTGTGCATCCAAGTTTTGTTACCTAATCATTTAAATTTATGGGCCATCAATCTCATGTCACATTCCATTCTGGGAATTTTGAATGCTACGATACTGATGTTAGATCAGTTCATTGTTCTTTTGTTACTCAACGTTTACATACAATTCATTAATTATTATTATCATTTTGAGCCCCACAACCAAGTAACACCTTTATTTGTCCAGGTTTATTTTATGAAACAAACAAATATAAATTAAAAAAAAAAAAAAAAAAAAAACAAAAAAAAAAACATTTATTAAAAATCAAACTGTTTTAGTTTGTATTTTACGCATATGTGTGTATAGGGTATGGCAACCAGGGCCTCCGAGAGGATTTATGGGCCCCTGTCGAAGTAACTTCACGGGCCCCTTAACTCCCCTCCCCCACTTCATTAGCATTACCAAAAACTATTTAAAATTGGCATTTCTCTGAAAACAAAATTAAATTTTTAATTCATTCAGGTTCACTTTGTAATTGACCCGAGTGGAAAATTTACGTATTTTATAGGGTACATTGGCACTTCCTGAGGCTACAAATTTTTGGACTGACAATATTTAAAAGCTAGTTTTTATATTAGAAATAGAGAATTTTGAAAGTTATCCATTGGTTATTCTCAATAATAATTATGTGAACTATACTTCGGTATATCATTTTGTTATTTCAAATTATAATGCGAGTAAAAAAATGACGCCAGGTACCAATGGTCCATTTCCCCCCTGGCGGAGGCTCTGATGGCAACATCTGTTTATAATTATATTATATATTATTGGAGTCCCTTGGATATTGCTATACATTACTCTAGCTTCTCAAACGGTGCTCAATGGTCAATTAAACATTTAATTTTTTTTTTCTTATTTTCAACACTTAGATATATTTTTTATCACATTATTGTTCTGTTATATTTAAAAACTTAATCGTAATGCTTACGGGTCTGTGTTAATAGACTTCCAGTTACTTCTTAAATACATATTTTGAAATGGAAGGTGGTGAGATTAGCTCAGTGGTAGAGCAGTAGACTAATATACTACAGGACCTGAGTTCAAATCCCAAGTACACACTAAAGATTTTTATCTTCTAGTGTCTTTGTCCATGGGTTGGATTCGGCCTCCCTGATTGACCCTAAGTCAACCCAGCCTGTAATTAATTTATTAATACCTGGAAAGGGGAACATCATGCTAGTACAGACCACACAATCTCCTTAGAGAGTATGGTCATGAATCAAATATCTCTGTAGTATCTGCCCCTCTTGGCCTGTTACGGGACTGATTTTTTTTTTTTTTTTTTAATGGATGATCGAATGAAACCATAATTTTTGAGAAAAGCTGGAAAAACCAGCTTATAACAGGTTATAACCTGTTAAACTATTAAGGAAAAAGAATTTTTAGTTTCACTCATGTTCTTAGGTAAGTAAGAATACATTTTTTTTTTTTTATAATTCTGACCATAATAAAGTTTATGAAAAGAAAAAAAAATATCAATGATTTTAATATAATAAAAGATTTATCAATAAAATGTTTATATTTTTCCAGCAAACCTTCCCTATCTGTTTGTAGTGCTTTGCATGCCCTCTAAATGCATGATTTCTTTTCAAAATTGTTTTCTCTGTTTAAAGCTATTCTACTTTTTCTTTTTTTTTTTTTTTTTGCAACAGATGAAGACCTGAGCACACTAACGTCCCCTCTTACTGTAATAGTACTCCAAGAAGGTACAGTCATACAAGATGGGACAGTTATTGAAGAGGAGACAGAAATCCAAGAGGGCACAGTTCTTGAAGAGACAGTTGATGACGATGATGATGGCTTGGTCGATAATGATTTAGACAACGAAATAGATGATCTGGAAATTATTAAAGAAGATTCAGTTGTAAAAGAAGAAGAAGTCATTGAGCAAAGTAGAACAATATGTGGTAAATGTGGGGCTGAGTTTATGGATGGACCGGATTTAGACAAGCACAGGTAGTGATAATTTGTTTATTAAAAATAATTCTTTTTCCATGGTACATCAAGTCTTTTTGGTTTAATGCTCGGATCTCTAATTTAATATAAAAATAAACAATGATCTTCCATTGTGATACTTCCTCCTGTACCTCTTCTTTTATGTAGATTCTGTCTTTTCTAGTAAAGTAGGCCTTTTTCGCCTAAAAGTTCTATTGTTTTTTCTGAGTCTTTCAAATCATCATATAACTTGAATAAAGCCATGGTGAAATATTACCCATCACACTCCAGTTTCACTAAAATATTAATGCCAATGTTATCATATGTTAATATCGCACTAGTATTTCTAAAGTGACACAACTAAAAAAAAAAAAAAAAAAAAAAAAAAAAAACTGAAAATGTGTCACTCTTGCCTATGTAGAGAAAATAGCATTAAGACAGGAAGTGTGACACAAGTGCCCTCTGTCGGACAAGCTCTGAAGCTAGGTACATACAGTTTTGATTATTGATAAAGAGATATTTATTTATAAATGAAAAACACCGATTTTTTAGTTATGTCACTTTAGAAATACTAGTGCAATGTATTTTCCACGTTATTCAAAATGTGTTTATTTTTATATTATAGATTAGGATTAAAATATGGGGTTTGGCGCTCAACTACAAAGCTGTTGTGGTCATTAGGACCCTTCTCTTATTTTATATTTTCCCAATTTTTGGTTTTAACACTATCCTTTAAAACATACATGAAGTAGCTTGTTTGTTTTGTATCCTCCTTAAAATACGCCAAATCTTTGATCTAAATTTAACCTAAACTACCTTATTTACAATAAAACATTCACTCTCTGGTGCAAAATATGATGGTCATGTCCTTGGTGGTACATGTAGATACATACACACATATACTCACATGTTCATATATTTTCATTGTTCATTAACTCGTGTCGCACTATTTTTTTAAATTAGGCAGTAAACCTAAAAACTAACCACTAAATACTTGCTCAATCTTTTCTCAGTCAGCTCTGTTCTACCCATCTTTGTGTTAAAAATAATTTTGTTTATGCAATATAGATTATTTAAATTGATTTTTTACAATTAACATTTGTTGCTATAAGACTTTCTTAAGGAATTTATTTGCAGGGAGAATTGTATGCTTGTTAAATACTATTGCCTTATGTGCAAGGCTCAATTTGAATCTGAGAATGGTCTGCGACTGCACAGTAGACTTCATTCTAGAGTTGGTTGCACTTGTGAAAAATGCGGAAGACATTTCAGGTATTGTTGACATATTATATTGCTCAAAATGATATTTTTATTTGATTTTTTACTTGCTTGACCATATTCTACCTGTCAGGGAATGTCAATACTTGGTTGTAAAAAAAAATTTATCTCAGCAATGAAATTTTCATGTTAGCCAAAATTGTGAAAAAAAATGTATGTAGGAAAGGCCAGACAATTACACGTAAAATATTAAAGTAGCACGTAAAAATTAAATAAATAATAATAATAAAATGAAGAATAAAGTAACTATAAAGTGGTGTTGGTTCGCCTCACAATAAAAACTGGCCACATTGCAGTTAATTGGCACTAATGCCCTTGAAGCAAATAGGCCATAAAAAAGAAAAAAGAAAAAAAAAAAAAAACTTGCCAAGCTCTTTGTGCAGGCGCTTTAAGCAAGTAAGCTACTATCACATCACATTAGTTATATTTGTCTGAAGTCATATGATGCTACTCCCTTATAAGGTTCTAGGCTAGGTATTCTTACTTGGGTTTCGGTCAAGACAACTGCCAAGAGCTGAGGATCTGAGTTCGTGAACCAACCAGGCAAATTAATTTTTGTACAATATAGATTAGATCACTGACACTTTTCTTTTGTAATGAATAAAGGTTTAATAGAAAGTTACTGTTCTTGAAAATAAAAAAAGTACCAAACAGAAAATAAAAGGGAACACATTTGTTCATAGTAAAATAAAATAAAATTATGAATAATATGGCCACAATTAATTTTAAATTTAGGGGATATACTTGTTTTGGAAATCGATGTATTTGCCTATTTGATGTTGTCATTATAAATTCATAGTCCGCTGATACACCTGCTCAGGTTTAACTATTGCTTCAATCTTTGAACCCAGATCCTTCTTAGGACCAGAAGAAACTGTAAGTAAATCTTACAGATTGGAGACACTATCTTGCAATGCTATGATGAATTCATATACTTGGGATCTATGGTGGTGAAATTACGGCAAGAATAGCTGCAAGTGGAATTCTGAAAGCATTGAAGTTCACAAAGCTCCCCAGAAAAAAATAATCCATAAATCAGTGATCAGACCGACTCTCACATACGTTTGTGAAGCTTGGACTTAGAAGACATCTGATTTTTGGCCTAGTCAAGGTGCAAAAATTTTGGAAAATCCAAACCAGGAGCTGAAAGGCGTCTGGTGAGAAGCTGACATTGTGGCATTTTTAAAAACTTTGCAAATTAAGATGGTTGGTGCACAATGGGTGACGGAATACCCAAAAATCTGCTCTTTGGCAAACCAGTTGGTGCCAGAAGAAAAGGGAGGCTTCGAATAGGATAGCTAGATAATGTTGTTCGAAATCTTAAGGGTATGGGTCTTCCACAATTGGAGAAGATTTAAGGCCGATCAAGATGGATGGAGAAATTTGTTGGCAGAGGCCCAGGCCCTTTATGGACTTAAGTAAGTATGAATTACCTGCCCAGGGTTGGAGGAAAGTTAGCCCCATGGGCTGTCTGTAATTTATTTAAATGTGACCAAGATATTTATAAGCTCCTGATGTGTTTGCAGATAGAATATGAAACATGCAGAGTTGTAATAAACATTTTATTGCGGATTTAATTCTACTTTATTAGTAATAGTATATAACCTAATTTCTTTCTCTAAACATAGAGAAGAGATTAAGGCGACAGAAGCCTTAATTGACTTTATAATGAAATTCAGTTACAGAAGCCATAAATAATATCTTATAATTAATAGAAACAATAATGTTTTACTCTCTACTTCTCTTAGATTGGCCGAAAATTTGCTTGTACACCAAAGAGAGGAATGCGGCAAAGAACCAACACTGTCCTGTGTTCTCTGTGCTGAAAAATTTCATTATAAGGCACATCTTAATGCACACCTAATCGAAAACCACAGTGAGGCAAAAGTTTTTGAGTCTGGAGAGAGTGGGCAGATGTCAACAAGCGAAGAAAGGTGAATTCCTTGTTATATTTTTAGTACTACCCAAGTTTCATTGAAGAACACAAATTTTGTCCCTCTCTATACACCTAATTGAGTAATTTTGCTTATTTTCACAATAATTGTACACGATATATACCAAGATTTACTGCAAGGAAGAAAACATTATGGTCGGCAAATTAATGATTTGTTTCCGGTTCAAACCACCGGTATTGGACCGATTGCCGGTATTGTTTCCGGTATTGGACTGATATTGCTTATATTTATTGCACATCTCTCTCATGATACTGCTCATTGTCATCTGTGTGTTATGTTGTCTTATTTTTATGTTTATCAAACAAAAATAGCATTTACTTGAGGCTCATCAATAAGTTTTGATGTGCTCTTTTATATGCACCTCCATGGGCGTATATAAGGGGGCGGCTACAGTCCTCCCTCTCCCCTGAAATTTTAGTTGGCTAACTATTCCAAGTTTTAGATTGTTAGTATTCCATTCCCCTAAATGCTCCCCCCCCCCCCCCGAAATTATTTTCTATATATGCCCCTGGAAACATCCAATTTTTTGTTAAGGGGTCAAAATTGATGCATATAGAAGGTCAGATTTCAACAAAGGTCATTTATAGTAAGTCTAGCAACCTCCGTAGCTAGAACCTTTGTAACTTGCTAAAATTTTTGAAGTAATTAATCTTTTATTAAGAAGATAGTGAAGCTTGTAATCCAAAAAATCTATGAGACAATTGCTTCAAAATTATTTAATTGCTCCATTTGTGTCCAATTGCCGTGCTTTGATAGACAGGTAAATGCTATTGAGGAAACAATTTCCAAGTTTAGCTAGTCAGGTAAAATTAATGTAAAAATTTTAAATTGTTGAATGTTCTTTGCTTTCATATTTATTTTATTTATTTTTTTTTTTTTTACGGAGCATCGACATAAATCTTGGCCATTTGCGCCGACGTCCAGGGTGCAGCCTGGAATTTTCTCAGCGAGCCCTGAGATGAGAAAATTTCTGGCGCCGGTGGGGATCGAACCCACCATCTCCCGCTTATGAATCTAGCGCGCTAGCCACTAGACCACGGGAGACCCCTTCATATTTATTTATCTATTTTTTGTTGTTATTTTCAGATTCCATTGCATAATGTGCCCTAGATCATTTACTCGTGTTGGATCACTAAATTACCATGTCTCCAGGAAGCACTCTGGAACTGGTAAAGAACGAGGCCCAGATGAGTTTCCTTATCTCTGTAATGACTGTGGGAATAGGTACAAATCTGGTACTCAACTCTGCCGGCATCGAAGGTAACTGCAGTTTTCTAACCTTAAAATGTGATATTCAAGGGCTGCTAAACCCTTCCCCTATCAAAAGAGGCGATCAGTGATGGGTTCTCGGGTATGGTATACTCGCACTCAGCCTCCTCGGGCACACTGTACAGGATAATTTTGCCACTCTTGCTAATCGCATATTGACTTTGAGCGATCTCCTGGACTGGTGCTGTCAACGGTTGAGAAACAGTTAATCAAACTCAAGATTTAAATTTTTTTTTACAGAAACACAATTTTGGTATATTTTTGTACTTTCCAGATTTCTATGTTTCTGTTAATCAGTGATAAAGATTTATTTTTTGTTTAGGTATAACCCATCCCAAATCAATGTTATGTATAAGTTGATGTTAAAAAAAAAAAAAAATAAATGATGAGATTATATGTGTCAGTTAAAATCTTATTTTAATTAAATATTAATTTTAATTTTAGATGGGAATGCGGTAAAGAGCCAATGTTCAAATGTCAACTTTGTGTGAAGAAATTCCATCACAGGCACGGATTAAAACAACATATCAGACTCCACCTTGCAAAAAGAGGTGCAGCTGGGAAAACAGCTCAATATTGTTGTGAAAAATGTGGTAGAGACTACAAACTTAAATCAAGCCTTAATAACCACATTAAGTGGGAATGTGGAAAAGAGCCTGTATTTGCATGCGCTGGTTGTAATATTAAGTTCTCGCATAAAGGTAATTTAAAAAAACATATCCTTACAAAACATGTTGAAAGTGTGCAGAATTTGTACATGATGAGTATATTTTGATTGTAATTAAAATAAAATAATTATACTAACATCTCATAATATTTTATCATTCATAACCTCTGCCTCTTCTTATAATTCATAGTCACCAAATTGACATCATTGTTTATGTCATTAAGAGGTGTAATCTAATGTATTTCATAATTTTCGACTTAGGCCCTTTTGAGATATTGTACTTTAAATATTGCAAAAAAATGCGATTACGGCAAATTTGAAAGTTATATTAAAAAAAAAAAAGAAAAGTCTGTCACGCAGGAGTTGCATAACTAAGCACTTTCCTCAGAATTTTTGTAGTGTAGACTACATTACTGAATAAATTGCTGTAAATAACCTATATAAATAAAATAAAAACGTGAATAGTTCTGCTCATTTACATTTCTTATGAGAACTGTTCAATTATTAATTTTGTAAATAATTTGCTTCCAGAGTTATGTTAATACATGATACGATACTGTACTACTTAATAAATACACAAAAACTTCATTTTCCATCATTTGATCTGACGGAGGGACAGGATACAGTCACCCTTGTGGGAGATAGCGCTTCTCGCGGGGGCTTTGGGAACCTACATCTGGCGGGCGAATTCTATTGAAACAGAGTTTAAAGTAAACCCTCCTTTCCCATAGACTGATTTACTTCATTTTTACAACACTTCTTTCTCATGAGATACCCACGACGTGTACCGCCTTTTGTTACAATACAGCAGAAATTATGACCGGTATGAGTATATTGGTACTTTAGGTCCGGAGTAAACCCCCCCCCCCTCCAAATAACCCGATTTAGTTTATATTTACAACCCATTTTTTTCTGTTGATTACCACCACGAATACCGAGTTTCGTTGAAATGTAACAAAAATTACGGCTGGTAGTGGCAAATTGGTAATGTGGGCCCGCAGTAACCCCCCCCCCCCCTCTTAATGAACCGATTTAGTTTATTTTTACAACGTATTTCTCTCTTTAGATCAACATAACGAATACCGAGTTTCGTTGAAATATAACAAAAACTACGGCTGGCATGGTCAAAATAGTGTTTTGGGTCCGGGGTAAACCCCTTCTCCCGGTGGACCGATTTTGGTGGTTAACGAACTTGTTCAATCGTTTGCTAATTGAACACTATATACCACGTTTCATGAAGAAAAAACAAAAACTCTGGCCGCTATCGTGTTAACAGACACACATATATATATGCATATATATATATATATATATATATATATATATATGCATATATGCATATATATATATATATATATATATATATATATATATATATATAGAGAGAGAGAGAGAGAGAGCTCAATTTTAATGGGAGGCATTTTCGGTGTCTTACTAGGTAGGATCAATAAAGATTTAAAGACATTTTTCAAAAATTCCGTCATGAGTGCAGCCTCAATAGCTACTTTCCTTCGGAGGAAAGTGCTAAAAGTAAAAAGTTCTCAAGCTTGAAGCTTCTTCAGCAAGTAGTCCTATAATAAATCTGCGAAAGAAAAAAAAAAATTATAGGTGAATCTTTTTCCCTTATAATAATTTTGCAGCGCTGAAACTCTCATTTTAAGTTAAATTTCAATCATTTTTTGTGATTTTTTTCTTCAATTTCCACACTATTTATAAAACTGAATGCATGAACAAAAATCAAGAGCATATCGCTCTGATAATTTTAGTGTTTATTTATTTAGTTTTGGTATCTATGAAATTAAGAGAGTTAGATCAAGTAGTAATAATAAAGAATTCAATCAAAAAGTAGTTAAAATGCAAACATAAAATGGCCGGGAAAAAAAAAACTATCAGCCAGAAAATGTTTTTACTGCAGGTTTGAACTCACCTAGTATAGGGAGTAACTGGTACACAAATTAGAAAAATCAAAGATGTTGAGTAACATGGTCTGGGTAATTTCTAATGGATTGACCCAATAATATAATCCATATCTTAAAATTATGCTGTATTTAAGTAAGTTTAAGTAATGTGAAGTCCCAAGCTGCTAACAGCAGTTCAAGCCTTTGAAAACTCATTTTGAAATAATGAAAAACTTTATTTGGATGTTCTCTCAATTATCAAAACAGCTAATAAAATTATCAATATTGGATAGAACCAAAAACATTTCGCTTATTTTATTCTGTGTAAGACCAGTGCACAGAAACACATGCAACTTCCATGAAATCCATTTTATTCTGATCTACAGGCAACAATTTCACTGTGATAAAACATTAAGAGTTCAAAGGTAAAGGTTGGAAATGAATATATTAAATATTTAATTGTGTTTAATTTCAATCTTTTTTCTTTTCTTAAACATATTATTTTAGTTATATTTTACAAATGATCAATTTGGCACAGAAATGTATTAATAAAAATTACAACTTTGGTTTTAAAATTTAAATTAAAAAGAAATTACATCAACTGATAATGAGAATGACAAATAATGAACAACAATTATGAAAACAAAACAAGTTTAAAACAAAACATTATTTACATCTGTTAATGTGCATTTTTCATAGTCATAATTTTATACAGCAACAGCCCACTAGAATAAAAAATTAATACAATGTACATAAACCAAATGATAAATGTTCAATTGTTTTAAAATTTGTAAATGGATACATTTTAGGCTCTACATTTTTTTGTTTAAAAAAGTCTTTATATTCACTTAAAATAAAATAAAAGTTAATAATAAAAATAAAAAATAACCCTCCTCTTCGACTAACGCGGCTTATAAATTCAAAAGTATATACAAGATGATGTACGTTCGCAAGTGTATTATAAATATAATTCTTTATAAAATTCTAAATTGCCTTTTTAGATTTATAATATATATATATATTTTTATATACATATATGCTAGGCTTATTGGCATATGTACATAACAAAAATGACAAATAAATTCATTTAACAAAACTCTCGTACATACCTACTAGATATTTATAATATAAACATACTCTGGGGAACTTGCAACCCCCAATTATAAACTAAGGTCACATTATCACATTATCTATAAATTAAAAATTTATTTCCTTGTTCTTCCATATAAATGTTTAAATTAAGTGCGTCAACTTACATTTAGATGGGAAATAAATAAATACTTTGTGTGATCATTATAATTAAATAGTTTTCTAATTACAATGTACGTAATTCTATATTTACACAATTCTTCCTATTACTTTTAAATGAGAAGTCTTTACGCAAAAAAGATCTGACAATTTAAAAAAATATAACTAGAAACATCCGTGCATTCCTATCATGTAAGGAATCTGTAAGGGTGTCACATAAAATCTTGCCTCTTTCTGTGATCACCTGAAATGAGAAAAAATTAAAATATATTATAGGGGATTTACACATGTGTGTATGTGCTCGAAAAGTACTTTAGCATGTAATATGAACTCTTTAACCTGTTAACCAGGGAAAATAAATGAGTAATTGTTGTAAAAAATTTCAGGAAATAGAGAGAGAAAGGGTGAATCTGAAAAATAAATTCTTTTATTTATTTATTTTCTGTGTCAAAAAGATGTACGTACACAATGCTTCGCCTTGTTTCTTTGGTTCGCCTTTAGCTCTCTCGCAGTTTCAAGTTAAAGTGAATGGCACCATCATCTATGAAAAATTCAATGTCCGATTTCAAGGGCAATTCCCGGGCATGAAACTCCCTCCTACCTAGCATGTTGTTACCCAGGAATCACTTGTATAAATTAAAATTAAAACATTGAATTTCAATTGCAACTTTGACTTCTATTTCCCAACATCCGAATTTCATGATTTGTCCTTTCTCTTCCAAGGTCCTCCTGATATGTTCACTCATAACCGCTTAACTGTGTGACTGATAGCGAAAACGTAAACAATATGTTTGCTTATATCACACAATTTGGATTAAATAGATGAGAACAACTTATAATTTAATGCATTCAAAATATTACGATATCCGTGACAAAAAATGTCATGCATGTTGCCATAGTAATTCGCTTATGACTAAATATTTTGTCATACTCAGTTCACAGTCTACTTTTGTATTTTAATCTTTCGAGCTGTAATAATTACAGCTAATAATAAAACAATTATTGTTTGGTTTATGAGAAAAATAAAGTTCTTTAAAAATAAGTTAAAATGCTTTTAAAAAATTTCACAATTGCAGCTTCTGAATTAATCTAGAATATTAATATTTCTATAATTTGAATTTTTTTGTAAATAGTTCAAATTTTAAAATGTCATCTTATTAGTAAATATCCATGTTAAATGATAGAAAATAACATGGCACGGAGAGCGACAAGCCCATATACTTGCATTAACAAGTTTGGGAAATTCAGTTATACCTAAGCTGAAGTAGCTCATCGGTTAAAAGGCGTAGTGGTTTTTCTATGTGTTCCATTTTCTGAAATATTCTTAAATCATTACGTCAAGCTTTACTGAATGGTATAAATAACTCTAAAACACATTTTTTGAATAGACACTGGTATTCTTCCCAACCCTCAATATTCTTACTTTGCAGAAGAGCTTACCATAATACTTTAAGAAAACTTAAAGGCAGGAGTTTAATGCAAAATATTACTTACTAGAAACTTTCATCAGTCTCTTGCATGGCTTCACCCGGAGTTTCTGGCCCTGGAGTTCGAGGTAATATTTCTTCAATTGTATTATCACCTTCGCCAACTAAAATAAAAAGTTTCATATTTTATTTTATTAAAAACAAATTAACTATGAGGAAAATATTGAACACATTCGAATAGATTAGCAATATTTCATTGTGTAATAACTAGAGCCCGGAAGTTAGGCATTTATTTTTAATTAAAATAGGCAGGCAAAAAGGCACTTGAAATACTGAAAATAGGCAGTCCTGTAATCTTATTCATTATTAATGAAAATATGTATTTTAAATACTCAATCATTTCTTTATTACAAATTTATCACAGAATTAGTGTACTTATGGTAAGTACACACTGGTAGACCTTGTTGTGCGATTTGTCTCGACGGTCTAGGCTTGAGACACAGACTTGGTCTATAGACACCGATCTTTGTCTCGTCTCACGCCCACTCTATGATGAGAATATTTCAGCCTCGTCTTCGCAGTCGACCATGTAGGACATTGTTTTGTGTGGATTGAGTGCGTGTTTAGCAATAATTATTAGTGAAAGAACGCAAAAATGTAAACGTTGGTGAACGAGCAGAGTGCTCTCAGAAGGACGTAACTGTCATAGATCTTCTCAGAAAAAATTCTTTTCATCATGGGAAAACTTCCTCTTCATTATCTTATAATTTGAAAGCCCCAAAATCAGGTAATTATGCATTGTCACAGCAAAAGGGGTGTGAGGAAGGAGAGGTGACTTACTTCTCTCATCCTCTCTCTATCCTAGTATTCATTATGCTTGTGCATTCCTTCTATTAAGGAAGGTTCTCTTATTTACAGAGGGTTTATCCATGGGTTGGGAAAATAAGCTTTCGAATAGATATTTGTGACAGCAATATGTAATTTAATTTGTGCAACCTTTATTGTCTTCGATGAACGGAAATCGCAGAAACATAATTGCATAACGACCAAAAAAGGCTTTAAATCTAAAAAAAGGCAACGGAAGCCGAAATAGGCAAAAAAGGCAAAATAAAAATTGTCTCTAAACTTCCTAAATGCACGAAAATATGTTTATTTCTATCTGATTCTTCAATATATCCATTCAGATAAGAAAGGCATTTTGCCTAACTTCCGGGCTCTAGTAATAACATTTTTTTGGGCTGAGAAGTTACTATAGTGAAACGGCTTTATTTTTTCAGGCCCTGCCAAACAAGACAATGATTCTAAAAGGGGAATCTTGCACAGAAGACAAACAAAGCAAAGATCATTTAACTGTTATGTTGTGCGTAAATATCGAAGGCAATTTTGAACAGCCGTTAATAATCGGTAAATCATTAAAGCCACGTTGTTTTAAGAACATTAACGTCAATACTTTAGGAATATCTTGGCAAGCTTACAAAAAAGCATAGATGACAGCGCCTATAATGAGTGAATGTCTAAAAACTTTCGATCAGAGAATGTGACATCGAAAATGGTGTGTAATTTTGTTTATGGGCAACCCGACATGGCACCCACAGATGCATCTAATAAATGTTAAAATTCAGTTTTTTCCACCGAATATGACATCTTTCTGCCAGCCCCTTGATCTCGGCAATATTAAAAATTTCAAAACACATTACAGAAAACGATTTCTTCGGGAAGCCCTTATGAAAATGGACTCAAAGCATTTTGTTACCAATGTACTGGACGCGGTATTATGGGTAATGGCAGCTGTAAAAGAAATAAAAAAGGAAACTGTTGTGCACTGCTTTTTAAAAGGTGGATTTCATTAACCTCCCAATAACGGACATTTTTTACGGACCCAATGGTGTCCGCTATAAAGAGGTTTCACTGAACTATGATTCAACTCAATCATATTCATGAGCAAGGCAGTTAGTATGTCGCATTCCTTAAGAATGAGCTTAAAATATCCACTATATATATATATATATATATATATATATATATATATATATATATATATAAAATAGTCCTGTAACAGGCCACGAGGGGCTGATACTATAGAGGTATCTGATTCATGATCATACGACAAACTAGGGAGATAGTGTGGTCAGTACTATGCTCCGGCTGCCTGATTTTCCCCTTTGCTACTTTGACTTAGCACCAAGGTACCCATTAATAAATGAATTAAAGACTGGGTTGGCCTAGGAACAATCAGGGAGGCCGAATCCAACCCATGAACAATGACACTAGAAGATCAAAATCTTAACCCTTAGGCTGCTATGGACTGATATATTAGTCCGGTGGTTGTAGTGCCCCGGGTGCTACAGACTATTATATTAGTCCAGCTTCTTTTGCGCTTGGCTGCTACGAACTATTATATCAGTCCTTCTACTATTGCCATCTGTAGGCTGTTTATAGAAGCTGCAGTGTCCTTCAAAGCCAATAGGGGGCATAGGATTTCACTTTTATCACTTTACCTTCCAACTACTTAGCCTACTTGTACGTATACCAGCTCCCTCCGTTTTTTTGCTGCCGAAAACCGCTGATTTTCTTTACCTCGAATTTACTCTGCATATTTCTCTAGTATATTTTGAGCTTTTCAAGTGAACAATTGTTTGTGTAAATATTTCTAAGAAAATTTATTCTAGACAAGAATTGTTAGAACTTTTGACGGGTGTGAGCAAAAGTGAAGTGGGTTCTGGTAATGTATCCCAAAATGTTTCTGTTGGAGAAACAACTGGAATGCAAAGTACAAGACAAGAGCAACGGTTGAATATGACTGATTTTTCCTTTTAGTCACAGAAAGCAACAGCTCCCTAGGTCCATAAAATGGCATGACAAATTAGCAATAGAATAATTTTTGTAACGACACTATTATACTAAATGCTTTAATTGTTTACAATAGGCTAAGATGATCTAAAATTTTGGATCTACCAGCTAACATGATGCAAACATGCATTATAGCAAGGTCCCTAGAGCAAGTTTAGTGGACGGGCCCCTAGCATCTTAGTCTTGAAAACAAGACTAGGAGCGATCGTATACAACCACTGCGGTCCTGCTGCCCAGGGAGTGGGGGTTTCCATAACGGCCGTCAACATGTCAATCAAAATTGTAAGAAGTTAACAGTAAATAATTTATATTTCTTAGAAAAAGGTTTTACCAGAGTGATCAGGATTTGACGAAGACATAGTATTTGATGGATCTATAGCTTCCTTAATTTGATTATTGCCTCCTTTTGGATCTAAATCTGTTGCCCATGAGAAATGCATTAAGGCTAGGTGAGTATTACCAAGTTTCTTATGGACCTGTGAATAAAAAATCTCTCATTAAAAACCTATTTATTGATAATAATAATAATAATAAAAAAGGCGTTAATAGCCCAAGTGTTGATACGCTGTTAAAAACACACAAACAACAAATAATAATAAAAAGAAAACAAGAAATATTTAAGCCAAATTTTACTGGGAAATATATCAAATAAATAATCGATTTAACAAATGATGAGAGCAGCTGATTGAAAACCTTTCTGTCGAATCTATGGACAGACAGGCCTTAGCAGACTTATACTACATGACCTACTGGGTAAAGGTACGTTGATTTTATTTTCTGTAATAATAAATTTTATTTTATACAAATAAGGACTAAATATTGGTGAACATTTTTAATTATTCCTAAAAATTATTTATTAGTTTTAACAACATTTTGTGTTCGTCAAATGGCCCCTGAGGAGTTAATACACTGATATCACGAAAAACGTAGAGCAGAAATATTTTAATGTAGTAGTTGATTTAATAGATAGTTCAGAAGGATTAGGTGGAGGTTCAAATTGTCAAGGTGATGGTAGACGGGGTTTGATCATAGTCATTAGTCCTTCATTTTTATAAATTTATATACCATCCTGAAAATAAATTAGTTGTTTTTTCCCCCTATTAGTGATAAATATATCATTTTAAATATATTATTTAAGATAATAAAGTACAATGAATTAAAACAAATGGATGTTCAGTGTTTTGTGATTTTTATAGGCCGTCATCGTTCACAGCAATCTATTCCTCTTTCAGTCATAGACCACATCCCCACACACTCACAATAAGAACTACTGTACTTAATTTTTATATTTATATTTATTTATATATATATATATATATATATATATATATATATATATATATATATTATTTTTTATCCTAGGAGGCATGGGGTCATTAAAGCAGTCTTCCTTTATTACACCACTTTATTTATTGGGCCCGACATGTTTTGTGCATCTTTTCTTCGCACCTCTTCAGGGGCACTTCTTGCAAGGAAGTCCTCCCGTTACCAAGTACTCCCTCTGGAGTCCGGCTTATTAAGCCGGACTCCAGAGGGAGTACTTGGTAAAGGGAGGACTTCCTTGCAAGAAGTGCCCCTGAAGAGGTGCGAAGAAAAGATGCACGAAACATGTCGGGCCCAATAAATAAAGTGGTGTAATAAAGGAAGACTGCTTTAATGACCCCATGCCTCCTAGGATAAAAAATAATTTTGATATTTTGGGTCATCTATAAGAATAAATAATATATATATATATATATATATATATATATATATATATATATATATATATATATATATACACAGTAGAACTTGATAATTCGAACCCCTAGGGACCCATAAAAAATAAAATATCGAACTTTATATTTTCACCTTTTTTAATTTAAAAAAAAATACATTTTATTTAAGGAAAAACAGACATTTCTTGAATTAATGATTACGTACATAAGTTATAAATAATTTATCAAAAAAGTAAAAATAAAAGTCTATTGTTTTGAAAAAATGTCATTTTCATGGGCAAGAATTTTTCAGGTAAGTTCTACAACAGATCTAGGCACTGACTGACTTATCTATCTATATATATAAAAATCACGCGTCTGTCTGTTTTTTGTTTGTTTGTTCCTTATACAAATCTACACCGTTTGACTGATTTTGACTAAACTTGGCACACAGGTAGGCCTTGATACGAGAAATCTCCTAGGCTAGGTCAAAATTGTCAATTTCAAAATTTGGTCAAAAGTTTTGTTCAAGAAAAATTGGCTACACTGAACCATTCAGATTGTGACGGCCATTTTGAATCGACAACTACTGGCCTCTGTCGGCTGTTAGATGAAGTGCTGTTGTGCTGGCCTCTGCCAGGTATCATTATGAACTAAAACAAATTCACATCGTTTGACCGATTTTCGTAACTGGGTATAGACAACTAGGTATCAAGTAGATCTTGATACGGGGAGAGTCATAGACAGAAAGTAGATGTAGCAAGGCACACTGGGTAACAGCTAGTAACTGAATAAGAAATGAATATGGGAGGGATGGACAGAGGGAATTCTAGGAGAAAACGACAGGATGTAACTATAAAAACCCCTGGAAGGGAAGAAGCGCGACCCACCACTTTGCAGAACTAGAGTCCAAGAACTAGACTATGAGACCGCCGCGCTTCTTGTACCAGAACCCCTACATCCCAATCTTACTACATATCCTTCTTACCCGAGGGGAGAATATTTTCACAAGATTTAAGATCGACCACCTCTCTGTCCACTTCCCATTCGAGGTACAGACTCGGAAAAAATTCGAATTATCCAAAATTTTATTTGAATTAACCACGATTTTTTGACATTGTTTATGCCCTAAAATTCTAGGGACCGAGAGAAATATTCGAATTAAAGACGATTTCGAATTATCGAAGTTCGAATTATCCATGTTCCACTGTATATATATATACACGTAGTTACTAGTAATTACTCTGTACATTTTTGTTAATAGCCCTGATGAAGGCTTGAAATTTAAGCTGAAACTTTGTCAATAAAAATCATTTTTATATATTATGTAGTTTTATTACATTAAATAGTTTTATGAACTATTGTGAGTGAACCCAGAGTGTCTTCAACTTGACAAAATTAGTTAGAAGATTAAAATTGTTAGTTAGTTTACTACTGAAATCACTTGATACGCGAGAACTTCAGTAGAATGAGATTTTTATTTTAGTGCAAATAATGAATTAAAATTATGAAATTTTGATAAAATATGTTCCTTTAAAAAATTGTCTATGAATTAAGTAATTACCTTGCCAGCTAAATAATAAACTAATGATTCCTTAGGAACTAGTTCTTTGAGCTGATCCAGTTCAGCGAGGGCTTCCGCATGCCTGTTGGCAGCAGCTAATGCCGATGCCCTATGGAATTTACAAAGAGGATTATTAGGCTCCAAAGCAATTGCTTTATCGAATGTTTCTAGAGCCTCATCTTTTTTCATCAATTGAAGCTGTACCTAAAATAAAATTATTTCATTATTTATTTATGATTTATATATATACATACAAGATATTCATTATGGTTCTTATTATTACCCAAGTTAACTCGGGCTAGAATGAAGCAACCTCAAAAAAAACAGAATCTAGCCAAAAGTAATACAAAATTTTAGTCTAGTTAATAATTAGTAATATTAGGGGGGACAATATATTTGGGAAAACACAAGATATTTTTTATCTAATTATATTGTTTATGATAATACCCAAGTCAGGTTTCAATGAAGCAGCCAAAAGTAAAACAAAACTGTAGTCTAGGTAATAATAGTTAAAGTAAAAACAAAATTTACGGTCAATGGCATAAAATTAACGCTAACTTCTTCATCGGAAAATCTAAACAGCTTCTATTCCATAGTTATCTCGGGCGTGGTTAATATCATGATTCTTTTTTAATACTTCCTCTCTTCAAAAGTTAACCAAAGTTGATATATCTTACTTTGCATAAATGTGAGAGCTGTGAAAAATTGTCATATCTCTTAGTTGTTTCTTGGTACAAAAAACCATAATTCAAGTTTTTTTCAATAAAGGGTTAACCCTTTGACGCACAGATGAACATAATATGTCCCACTTAGATCCTCTGCCTGTGCAAGGTTGTGAAGGGACTAGACATTAGTAGGATCTATCAGAGGGACATGTCCCACCCTATTTCTTGAAACCAAATTAATACAATGCAATGCCCTAAAGTATAAACAAAAAGTTTTATAACAAAAAGTTGTGTGTTAAAGGGATAAAGGTTTTCATCACATCACAAAACCCTAAATATTAACACCAACCCATAACGGATATAATTTACTTTGTACAAGTTTCACCAGACAGTGTTCTGTTGGATTTTGCTGGTTAACAACCTTAACCTTTTGTCTTATATGAAATATTTTTGTGCCGATTTTCAGCAAAATTAAACCATTTTTGTAAATTATAAAATGTGAGAAGACAAATTACATAAAAATTTCTTGTTAGCCCTTTCAGATTGTGTCAATAGTGGGTTTTCTAACCTATTTTCTAGCGGGAGAGAGGAAACACTCAAAATAGTGTGACGTACAATAATTTAGGCCAGGAAAAATTTATGGATATGTTTCTACTTACTACTCCTATGTGGACCATAAGAACACAGCTCCTGGGGTTTATGGCAAGCGCACGTTGATAATGAAACTCTGCTAACTGGAATTTCTCTTGTTTGGAGTATATTGTGCCCATGCCGTACCTGGAAAAATATATTTCTATTTAAATAATTTTATAAAACTTAGCCGAAATAATAACAAGGAATTAAAACTCTTTAAATTTATAGTGACCACGACCAAAGAAATAAACTATTTAGTAATCAGAAACTAGAGAGAAATGGTAACATGACTGTTAAAGCATGTGTACTCTGCACCTAAGTTCACGGGTTCGATTCTCACAAGGAGTGATGCATTCAACTGGGAGAGTTGGACGCTGCCACTGAGCCAAGAAGGCTGATAAGGGGCACTGAGCCAAGAAGGCTGATATGAGCCAAGAAGGCTGATAAGGGCATGCTTTAACGAATAAACGGCTCTACCATAGGGTTACTATGGTTGAGAAAAAAAAAAAAAAAAAAAAAAAAAAGGAGTGATGCATTTTTTTTTTTTAATAAAGAGAAGGCATCTTCCCTATTCTAGCTAGAAAAGGCTGGTAACCTGTAGAAACACTGTTCTAAAAATCTGTGTTTTATCTATAAGTGGACAGTAAAACTGTAAATACACAATAAAACATTGCAAGCTAAATAAAGGCTGTAAACATGTTTTATGCTCAGTCTAGTTTTTAATAATACATCAAGACCATGGTGCTAAACAGGAATTATGGATCATGTCCATTTGTTAACATTCTCTGTGTTTAATTTAAAATGTTACAATTATTTTATTTTGAAAATTATTATTCAACTGACCCTTTTCTTAATCCTTGTATTTTGTTTTTTAAGTGTAATATATTATATGTCTGGGAGAAGGTCTATTTCTCTTTCCCTATGCTCTTTAATTCACATAAATTATTCTGATAACGTTTCTAATTTATTATTACCTTATAATACATTTCTGTAGTCATTTTCCATTAAATAAATCAGTTAGTACAAAAATTATAATCAACTAAATTTTAATAATACTAATTGTCGTCAAATAATTTTCTATAATATTGGGTTGTAAAATAAGTTTGTAGTGTTTTTTGCCAGTGATTTCAATAAAATATTCAGATTCTTGTAAATATATTTAATAAATTACATATGATCAATTTTGATCTATTATACGTTCACATCTTTCAGGTGATTTTTTAATTCTGACCCCTGAAGTTCTCAGATTTTTGTACAATGAACTCTACTATGTGCTTTTGCAGTCCTCGGGCAAATTAAAGTGTTTCCCATTAAGAGAGTTTTGAAGGGCCTGATATAAGTGATAATCTGTTGCATCAAGGTCTGGTGAATATAGGGTGGGGGACCTCATCTCAGCCAAACTCCAATAATTTCAGCCGGGTTAAAAATCATTAAAACATGATTTTTTTTTTTTTTTTTTCTCCATTTTGAGCAAGCAAAATATCACTTAAAGATAAGGAATCTCGATTGAAACTGAGGCAAAAAAGCACCTTAACTAATCCTCTTTAATAATATGTAAACATTATTGGGTAAGTAAATATGATTTTATAAACACAGAGAGAATGAAATTGAAATATTAAAAAACATTACAGACTTATTTTACAACCCAATACTATTCTATCCAAAACTCCACTAATGGGAGGTTCTCTCCTCGTAGAGTTGAGGCTCTAAGCTTTTAATTTATGAATATTTCCCTAAAGAGGCACTAAATTAGGAAATAAATGCACCCATTACTTGCAGTCAGAACATTATTATAGTTATTGACTGCCTAATACTCCAGGTTTTATTGTGTGATAAAATGGTCATTAAAATTTATAAAGCTAAACATTAGAATTTTGTGGCTCTTCTTCAAAACAATGCACTTTTTAACAAATACAGTTTGATGTAAGAGGGCAAAGAATAATAAAGACTTACCAAGCATTATAGTGTCTAGGATCCAACCTAATGGCATTCCTAAAACAGCTCATGCCTTTCTCAAGCTCTTCAGTTACAACATATTCATGGCCTAATAGGGTGTATGCGTAAGCAAAATTAGGATCCACCTAAAACAATAAAAAAAAAAAAAATCAGTCCCGTAACAGGCCACGTGGGCCCTAAGGGGCAGATACCATAGAGGTATCTGATTCATGACCATACAGCACACTAGGGAGACAGTGTGGTCAGAACTATGCTCCGGCCGCCTGATTTTCCCCAGTGCATCTACATCAGGTACCCATTATTAAATTAATTAAAGGCTGGGTTGGCCTAGGGACGGTCAGGGAGGCCGAATTCAACCAATGAACGAAGACACTAGAAGAAAAAATCTTTAGTGCTTGCCCAGGATTTGAACTCAGGCCTCCAGCTTATTAGTCCAGTGCTCTACCACTGAGCTAACCTCGCCCCTACCTAAAACAATAACATTACATATTTAATTCATACTCCAAATATATTCATAATAGCACTGGGCCAGAAATTTGTGACGAGAAGACGATCGACGATGTTCAGCTCAATGGTTGGACCGGGATGAAGCTTCCAAACAGTACCCCAAGCCAAAATTGGACCAAAAGAAGGTTATGGTGACTGTTCGGTGGCCCGAGGCCAGCCTCATCCATCACAGCATCTTGAATTCAGGCGAAACGATCACGGCGCGGAAGTACTAATTAACAAGATGCACCGAGAATGCCAGCTTATATGCCCGGCATTGTTCAGTAGAAAAGGACACATCTTTCTCCATGAAAAGCTCGAGCTTGCATTTCAATGGTGACAGGTCCGAAGCTGCATGAGTTGGGCTTGTGGGCTATGAAAATCTCGACCATCCGCCATACTGGCCAGACCTCTCATCTACCACCTATCATTTTAACAACTTCCACCAGGGTACAACAACAACCTCAGAAACCAAGACGATGCCAAAAACGACTTCACTGATTTACTTTCCTCCAAAGCTCTGGAGTTCTACTCAACCGGCATAATTAAGCTTGTTTTTCATTGGCAAAAATGTGTATATTCTAATGGTTCTTATTTCAATTAATAAAGTTTACCATAAAAAAAGTTATGGTATTTTAAATTTTATGATTAAAAACCGAGAATATTTTTGCATCAACCTAATATCATTGATTAAAATTTTAGATTGTGTTTTATTTATCTATGTATATAAAAATCAGGTGTTTGTCTGTCTTTTTGCTTCTTATACAAATCCACACCATTTGATGGATTTTGACCAAACTAGGCACAGAGGTAGGTCTTTATACAGTGATTGTCATAGGCTAGGTCAAAATTATCAAGGACTCACAGTTTGGAGGTCACAGGTTCAAAACAGTGAACCCAAAAAGTTACAGATTTGCATTATTCGATTTTAATATCACTTACACGGTTTCTAATTTATTTTTGCTTTTCAAGTTGCAAAAAGTAAATGTAGCACGGCATGCCGGGTAACAGCTAGTACTATTTAAAAATGTTGCAAAAGTTATTAATATATATACATACACACACACATATATATATATATATATGCACACAAGTATGAATGACCGGTGTTATGGCCTGTGAGTAAAGAAACACCAACACTTTTTTTTGTGCATTTCATTTTGCTACATTAAGTTGGCGCTATAAGTAAGTTTTTGTCTCTATAAGGAGGTATGAAATAAGCAAAAATCGATTTGGGACTCTTAATTTGTCAAACTTTACAGTGCACCAGCATCTCGTCGATTAGTGCCGACATACATGGTGCAGTGGGGAATTTTCTCAACGTGCTGTGACATGAGAAAGTTCTTGCTGCAGATGGGATTTTTACCCCCCGTCTCCCGCACAAGAATCCAAGGCGTTAGCCACTAGACCACAGGGAGACCCAATTAGTCAAACTATGGGCAAATTATGTATAAACAGAATTCAAAGAAGAAGTATCCATATAATAACATTACCTGTACAGCTCGAGTGAAGAATTTGATGGCCATGTCATGCTCTTTTTGTAATGAGTGGCAGTTTCCAACAGCACACCATGTTTGAGGGCAATTTTTGTCTAACACTGTTAAATCAGCTGCCAATTGTGAAAGCGCTGATTCTTTTTGTAAGTGCCATAGAACGGTAGAATATGTCTCCATAAAGCCTGTTCTCTCAGGTTCTCTTTTTCTTACACATTCAAATATTCTGCAAACATTAATGGAAAATTTTCATTTGAACTCTTAATCCCTTTGTTAATAAATGAGTATTTTTGGGACAGGTTATCTACAGGTAACCAACCTTCTCTAGCCAGGGTAAAATTGATGCTTTACTATTTTTTAAAGGAAACACGAGCATCCTCAGTGGGAATCGAATCAACAACCCTAGGCATAGAGTTTACACTTAACCCTTTAGTGAGTATGATCCCCATATGGGGATGCAGTTGAAACATTCTCCTACAGGTTCAATGTTGGCGTCAAGAAGTTCCAATCAGTTCTCGTAGATATAGTAAGTGTCCTAATAATAAGAATATCCCTTCAAGCCGACCCAACTACCTGTACTGTGGAATTCCGCTACCTGCCATCTCCATACAGGAATTATGCCCACCCCAATGGCCCTTCCTAGCTCAGTGACCTGGTGACACCTTCATCATTAGCATTCCTTGTGACTTTTATCTTCCAGACTTCAATTTATAACTGTAAGTATGTGTTTATAGAGGACTAAAGATATGTTTTTGCTAATAATAAGTCAAGTTTGACTCGTCGCTGTTATAATACAATCTTTACAATAAAAGTGTATAAGGTCACATAAGCAAGAGTAATTTCAAAAGTGTAATAATGCTAGGAGATGAAATTTGTTGTTATTTCAACACGTGCCAAAGTTTATATGAACAAGAGTTTCCACCACAAATCCACTTTTCTTGCCAAACTAAGTATCTACTAAACCTTCTTCATCCACTGTCAAAATCACAACAAACTCTTATAAATCTTTTACATAGAGTAAAAATAGAAGGAATGTTTTTAAGTCAGTCATATATTTCTTTGGCAAAGTTTTATAAAAAGACCTTTGTCAAGGAAATATGATACTGTAATACTAGGAATAGACAGGCATTCCATTCTTTATTTGAAATGATTTTAAAGAATGATTTATTGCAGTTTTTAGACTATTTGCAACAATAATTGAAAAAACATTAATTAAAAAAATAATTAAGTCTAAATTAATTACTGAAAAATACGGTACCTCAGCGCTTCATCATATTTATTGATTTCAAAATAAGCTTTTCCAACAAGACAAAGTACCCAACCAGTGTTAAAATGATGTTCGGGCAATTTTTTTAAGCACTCGATAGCTTTCTTACACTCAAACTGAGAAAGATGGAGATAGGCAGCGCCGATTTCACGAAGAAGAATTAAAAGGCCTTCTGCAAAGAGAGTAAAGTTTAGATTAATATCACTGGTATGATTTTAACGAATGCAAAATATGTTATAATCTGACTCGCAGGAACTTTACAGGAACATCTTTAAGCAAATTTAAATAATTTTTTCAATGAGATCTCCAAGAAAAAATAAACTTTAGATGCTTGAATGGCAACAATATACAGAAAATTGACAGATGCTATCTCAGAGTGGAAGGATACTACACTGGAGTTCTGCTCGTCCTTAACATTTTCATGACCAGTTTAGTTGTCATAGTTTATTTTTGTGTTTATGTGTTTTTAGCCACTAGGCAGTCACTAAACTAATTTAACCCTTTCCTTACTGTAGACTGCCGTACAAGGCGAGGCTTGCCGTGCTCCTGGAATGAAGGACTTGACTAGCAGACGAGGTAGCAGTAAAGGATTCACTTAAGTCTGATCAATTTTCAATCAGGCTTACATTTTGATAGGACCATCCCAATTGAAGGAAAAAGTGCTTGAACTTTTGAAATGCAGTAGAACTTGGATAATTCGAAGCTTTAGGGTCTGATAAAAAAGTTCGAATTATCCAAAATTCGAATTACAAAAGCTTTTGAAAATAAAGGGCTAAAAAATCGAACTTTATATTTTCACACAGTTTTCAATTAAAAGAAAAAAAATTACATACATTTTATTTAAAAATAAAAAAGTAATAAATAACTTTCTAAAAAAGTAAAAATATAAGTCTATTGTTTTCGAAAAAAATCTGAAATTTTTGTTTGCTTCTTTGATTGAAGTCTGTTGTATGTAGGAAATCACAAAAGATTCTAAAACATTTAATTATTTAAAAACATTCTCACTGACAGAATTTTTACTTTCTATAAATCGTCTTAATTCCTTTATATACAACATTGATTCAACTGCACTCGGAACGGCCGTTTCCTGGGTTACTGTAGACTCATCTTCATCACCTGATTCATCGTCTTCATCATCATGCTTCTGAAAAGCTGTGAATTTCTTTGAGAACATCGGCGATTATTTCGGCTTCAGTTAAGTCACCAAACACTGCAACATCTTCATCGACATTAATAAAATCTTCATAGGTTATCCGATAGTCTGGAACGACGTCTTCCCATCCGTCCACTGGTTGTAAATCGTCAACAGAATCGATGCGACTTATTCCACTTTCATTTGATTTTAAAAATCTAGCTTTTTAAAAGGAGGTACCCGAGGGGGGAATATTTTGACAGGATTTAAGTTAGGCCGCCTCTCTGTCCACTGCCCATTGGAGGTTCAGACTCGTAAAAAAATTCTAATTATCCAACATTTTATTCGAATTAACCACAATTTTTTGACATTGTTTATGCACTAAATTCAAGGGACCGAGAGAAATATTCGAATTAAAGACGATTTCGAATTATGGAAGTTCGAATTATCTATGTTCCACTGTATTGGTTTGTTTCATTCTGTGCTTTCCAAATGACAATAGCATTGTACGGAAACAGAATAAGATAACGCAGTCATATGAGTAAGACATTTCTTTTAAATACATTCTAATGAGTAATTTTTGCATTAAATATAAAAAAAATAAAATAAAAACATTATTTGAAATAAATCAATTAAAATATTAATAATTCAAGGAGATATATACCTAAAGAATGCCTCTGGAGGGTCAAAGCATGATCGGAAGGGGTTCTTGATCCTATAACCTGACCCACAGGACTTTCGCTCCTATTTTTTTCATTATTTTCAAAATTCTTTGCTAAAGCTTGTTTAACAAGCCGTGATTTCGTTTTTCTTGAGGGTGATTTCGGTGTAGCGAATTTCCTAGAAGGTGACTTAGTGTTTTCCTATAACACAGGAAAATTTCAAATAAATATAAAATTATTTTATTTATTAAATGTTATTAAATTATTTCATTAGTTGTGGAATTTAAAATATTTTTTTTTTTTTTTTTTTTTTTTTTTATGGTGCATCGACTTCTTGGCCATTAGCACTGGGTGTTTTATATATTTATCAATATTTTGCGAAACCATCGCTGAAGAAAGACAACCTGCCATAGGTGGGACTCAAACTCATATCTCCCACATGATAATCCAGTGTGCTAGCCACTAGACCGCGGGGAGACCCACTATTATTATTAATTATTAGAGAATAATCTATTTCTTTTGTGAATAGCATAATAATCTTCTACAGAGAGCTGATGTAAGCAAAATAATTAAAAAGCAAAATGCACTACATATGATTATGTAACCATTTACCCTACGTTGTATGTGACTTTTATATTTCATCATCATATATTTCAGTGTTTTACAAATATGTCATCATATGGATGTGTCCTTCAGAAAGTACATCGGTCAAATCTTATGGAAATTCCAAAATATGACTTAAACAAGAGTCATTTAATAAATGTTTTACTATAAGATCTGCATTATGAAGTCTACATTTGGGATTATCAGTCGTTGGTGAATAGCATAAGGTAATCATAGTTTATGTATGCATGGTTCATTCATAGCTTTGTAAGGAATACTTCTTTTCAGCTTGGGTTACAATGATGATCAGTCTGTTATATTGGGTTATAAAGATCTTAGTTCATTGCAAGTCACTGTACACCAGTCAAATTGCAATTTTTATGATTCTACAAGTATGTTTTGTAATATCATTGTGGAGTAGATAAACTGGTGGGTATATTTTCTGTTAAAAGTCAGTGGCATGTCTGTCACCAGCCGTATTTTTACTTAAGTCAGACTTGATAGGAATTTAAAGTAAGCCATACTAATTAATTTATTAAGCTAAAAAAAAAAAAAAAAAAAAAAAAAAAAAAAAAAAAAAAAAAAAAAAAAAAAAAATTAACTTAAAAATTTAAACCTAATATCAAAACAAAAAAATAAATTTACACTAATTACCTTAACATTATACGAATTGGTAAATATCCTAGACGATCGCCTTACATTAGGCTGAACTGTGTGCAACGAGGGGGGAGGCACAATACTAGAAATAGGTGTATTACCAGCCTTTGCTTGCTGTAATGGACTTTCTTTACGTAGCATCTGAAAAAGAGTTATTTATGTAATTTGTATTTGTTTTTTTTTATAAGCACAACATTACCAATAAAAAGAAAAATAAGGAAATTACCCTTTTGGCAAATCCTTTCTGGTCATTTGCTTCAGTCAACGTATTTATAGGAGAATTTAAGGAATCACATTCATTAATAAAATCTAAGGGTATCACACCAAAACTGTAAGAAATATAATTAGTAAGTCTATGATTAATATACAAGGAATTTAAAAATAAATAATATTAATAATTTCTAGTAGTTTTCTAGATTTATTAAACTATATTATTAGTGATAGTAAATGTAAATGACACTACAAATAATTTTTATAATCTAACAAATGATAGAAATAGTTGTTATCAAGTAATATTACTCTTATATATATTTTAATATTATAATAAATAAATAATAATTTTAAAAAAATCCAGGTAAAGAAATTACCATATTAATTTTTTTTTCAAATATTATATTTTCTTTGTAAATAGTTAGTCTACATGTAAAAACACAATTTTTCTTCTATAATGCAAGTATCCTAAGATATTCAACATGGAGAAAAAAAACAAAAAAAAAAACTATCAATTTTTAACAGACAAAGCTTTTTCCTTTAGTGGTCTTAGTTCATTGCAATAAGTAGTGTTATTTTTTCATTTTATGTAGCACTTTATTTTATTAAATGCAGGCTCATTTTTTGTGACCTCCATGCCACCTTTTAAGCAGCCATTAGAATCCCTGCATGTGTGATCAACACGCCTCACATATTAGGACTAAGATCAGAACATAAGACATTTTATTTGTAGATACCCATTTTGGGCCAAGAGGGCAATAATACTTGACCGTTATTGTATTTTTTACATATTGTAGAGCAAACATGAAAATAAATAATAAATACCTTGGTGTAATTGGGGAATATGAACTAGTAATAAGACCATTATAACGTAGCGTTCGCTTTATCCGAGAGGGTGCAAGGGGTGTCATGTCAGGGCTCAGCGCATGAACACCAGACATACAGAGTGTTGACATATTAACCATCTGGATAGGAGTACTGTGGACAGAAGTCATACAGTATATATATTAATAAAAAATAACATAGGTTACAGAGGGAAAGTTTTATAAAAATAATAATAATAATGATAAAAGGTCATACTTCTACAATATCATTTCCGTAGTGAGTTGTTTGTTTCCAATGAAATGATCTTTGAGCATATGTTAAATCCACCAAAAAAAAATAATAATAATAAAAAAAAAAAAAAAAAAAAAAATTGTGTATTATCGGTTTAGGTAAATGCTAGTGCCTGTTATCTTCACTGACCACTGGTAAGGTACCTCACATTGGTATAAGCCAGGGTCTTGGCTAAGGAAGACATACTGAACAGGAGACTTATCAGGGAAGGGATCGAGAGCCACAAGCATTCAACCAACTTCAACAGAGAAGGACTCAACCTCTCCTGCACCTGGCGGGCCATCCGGAAAAGGACTGAAGCCCGCACAAAACCGCCATGGCCCCGAGCGGATGACTGAAATAGTAAACAGAGATTAGGCCAAACCCTGTAGGCTCCTATCTCAAGGGCTCACATAGCCTCCGACCACGAAGGACCCAAACCGATGACAGCCTCATTCCCTTACCAACCAGCAAGGATGAACGACAGACCTAAGAAGCTTGAGACGAATCCGGTGAAATATTGCGCAGAAAGAAGGTGCAAGACTACTGGAGAAAAAAGCTGGATCAGAACAAACACTTTCAATGCCCAGCCAAACATTTTAAAACAAAAGATATATAGATATATAAAATTTGACAATATCTATATTCAATAACTTTATTTAAATCACAGACAGAGATCTCTGAGGATTTTCAGCAGCAACAGCTGTCAGGCAGTCCATTTAATAGGCTTTTGAATAAGAAACTATTATATAAGAATTAAAAGCTTCATAACTTTAGGGGGAAATGTAGACCATTTAGAACCATATAATAAAATGTTTGAAGTCCTTATTCCGTAAAAAACCAAATGATTTTTTTAGAGAAGTGTTTGGTGGTGTTTGGTTTTTTTGGAGAAGCTCATTAGGTTCTAAGAAATCTCATTCGAACAGTTCCATAAAGACTTTTTGTTTTCGTTTTTTTCAAAGATTGTAGTGATACGGTGAGATTTATATTGTTTGCAAGTGAATTTCAATAATAAGCTCTTAAAGACTTCTAAATAAGATAACACAGAATGACTTTATATTCCTTTAAAGCTTTTTAGTGTAATTAGGACTTTTAGGACAATATTTGTGGCAGACAGAAAGAATAAAATATAAATTTGATATTTTTTTTTGCAAAATATTCTTCGGACCCAGCAACTTAAAATAAAAAAAGACTTAATCGACATAATCTGAGGTATACCTGTAGTTAACAAAAAATGAACTACATAAAACAAAATTTGGATGACAGCACAAAAAGAAACAATTATAAACACACTTTATATTCAATTTTTGAACTTATAAAGTCAATATTAAAGAAAACTAAGAGAATGGTGATTTTATTAAACAAATTGAAAACAATATAAGATAATTAAAAAGAATCTACCTATTGATAGCTTTGATAGACGTATCAAGGTTTTGACCTTGAGATTCAGAAGAATTGGCGTATGATATGAAGGGGTTAGCTCCAGTGATGTACTGAAGATGAAGAGATTCGAGGGCAGGTGGAGAGAAAAACTTATCAGGACCAGCCCGATCGCCTCGCCTGCACAATTCTTCATACATGCTCCACAAAAATGGATTCAGTCTAAGGGCCTGAAATATGAATAAAATAATTAATCATTTTAAAATTATTAACAGTTAAAATGTTATAACATTTGAATCCCACTGGGGAGCGGTAATCCCCACTTTGAGATCCTATGTACTAAAGCAATGTAAATGTAAATTCTCAAATGTTTTCTTCAAATTAAGGGCATTGTTATACAAAACAAAAATAAAACCATAAAGTATTTTAATAAATATATCTTTACCTTCCGAGAAGCTTCCATTCCTCTCGGTAGCCTCTCAGTGGAAAAGCAAACAGTAGCTATCAACATGAGAGCAAATGCAGCTATATCACCAAATTCTTTAACTACATCATCAAGTGTTCGGCCCCTGCCGGTGTCATCTCCTGTCAGGACTTTTTCTGCTTCTGATAATCTGAGTAAAGAATAATAATAAAATTATAGTATAAGTCAAATTTTAAGATGCTTTGTTAATAATATCTAAAATAATTATATTGTGGCATTACACACCATATTCTGTTACACTAGAAAAAAAAAAAAATGCTATAAATAGGATGGAAGTTTTCTGTTACCGTATTTGCTCAATCCCCATTTTAACCCACTCTTAGCAACGAACTTATAAGCCAATCAGTAGGAGACAATAAGAAATGTCCATGTTTTAGACCCCACAAAAATATTGGTGGTTTAAGTTTGTGTGTTTCTACATGTATGTGTGTGTACATTAACTAGCACAATGCACCTACCAGAACATTGCTCCGGCCAAATTCCGGCTCAAGAAATCATTGTGATTTTTTTGTTTGTACCCCATATTGTTTAAAGGCTTCCAGATACACTTATAATAGATAATTATCTGGTTAATGGAATGAAATAATTAACAAAAGCATATCTATATGTGTTTTTGAGAAACGTTGAAAGAACTAGAATATTCTGGAATTTTAGTTTTAAATTCATTAAAATGGCAGAATAGTTGAAAAATTTGACATTATAAGTTAATAATTCCAAGTATATAACAAGAGGATGCTGAGAAGGACAAAAGAGTCAAACAATAGTGAGGCGCCAACGGCCATAGCCACGTTGAATGCACCGGTTCCCATAGATCACCGAAGTTGAGCAACGTCGGGCGTGGTCAGTACCTGAATGGGTGACCGACCACGTGCTGTTGGCATTAGAAAAGGGTGGCAACCAGTAGATAGCCCGGCGCTAATGGCCAAATTGTTGATACGCCGTTAAAAAAAAATAAAAAAATACAAAAAATAGTGAGGCAGAGATGATAAGGGATTGGCTAGCATACGGGGAAGCTAGACAGATAAGCATCGACTTTACCGGGCGCTGCGAGACCCTTAATTCATCAACAAAGAAAGGGTTAAAACTTTAAAAGTGTTTCTGTGTGATTTCTTCATCAGAACAGGGTTTTTTCACTGTTTAACTCACTTTTTAATTGGTTGTTTTTTGTTTCAGATTGCATTTAACAGTAAAATTAGTCATTTTAGTAAAACAAAGTGAAGAAAATGAGAAACGTATTGGTGGCATGGCTTTCCTAAATGTAACATTGAGAAGGCGGGGGAATCATTTCCGCTTAGGATAATGTCAGTTTCCTGTTGTGGCGCCTTCCTTCTCTTTAAGATTTTATTTTATATTTTTCAAGGAGAAACCTGCCAATAACTGCTTGTATTCTTTTACTAATTCTCTCATGCCATTAGTATGAACAGAAACGTGCTAAGATGAAGCAGTTCCAGGAAGTTGGACAGTTTTTTAATATTATTTATCTAAAATAGTTCTAGTTTAAAACATAAAGAAAATTTTCAATAAAAAAATGTAAAACATACTTTTGTAAGTCAAGGCAGCACTTAGCCATGAGGAACTTGCACTGAGGGGAGTTTGAATTCTTAAGAACTGCATAAGCTTGTGCTGGTTTGCCACTCCGGTAGTAACACGTTGCAAGGAGCCAAATAGTCTCATCAGATTCAACTATACACATCAGTATTAAATCAAATTTACAGAAGCAATGTGTAATAAATCATAAAATATTACATTGATTTTATTGACAAACCTTCAGCTCTGAGTCTCTCGGCAAGAAAAATAGCATCATTGTAAGCGTAGTGATTCAGGCAATGCCAAATAGCAGCCTAAAAATTAAAAGAAAAATACTTTAGTTAAAATAAATAAAATAAATAATAAAATAAAATAAACAAAGATTTTCTTCTTTTTTTTTTAGAAAAATAATTTGTGCGGGCTGTGATTTGAGACCAGATCCTTCCATTTCATAAATAGCAATTTGTTAAACTCTTCTAATGGCACTTGCTTAACACTTTAACTCTTATTATTATGACACTTAGATTTATTCTCAACTAGCACAAATCACACTTTGTTAAACTCTCCGAATTAAACTGTTTCATATGAGTGAAGTGCTTCTTTTATCCTTCAAGCCTTGCAAAAGTAATACATAGAAATTTAGGAGTTGCAACAATGCCACAGGGCTGTTAAAAAATGAAATCATTATTTATACTAAGAAAACATTGATTAACATTATTTGACCATAAGACATGAAGGACATGACAGAAAATGTTTAATTATTTACTGATCTCTTCATAATTTTTTACATTTTTAGTGCATAAAGGAGTTCACTGGTGAAGGCAGATTATACAAAATATAAGATCAAATTTAACTGCAGTGAGTAAAAGAAAGTTTAGAAATTTATAAATTATTATTATTATTATAAATTCAAATATTGTACAGGTAGGACAGAAATTGTCAAAAAAAGCAGTAATTCTAAAATGATTTTTTTTTTTTTTTTTTTTTTTTTTTTTGCATGCACGTAATTTATTTAATAAAAATATAAACAATATTTGTTTGACAGTACACATCAATAAATTAAACAATTTAGTCTTATAAATCTTTATCCCAATTGTTGACACACCGTTAAAAAAAAAAAAAAAAAAAAAAAAAAATTAATGGGCACCTGCAAAGGGGAATATCAGGTGGCTGCAGTATAGTATTGACCACACTATCTCTCTAGAGTGTTGTATGGTCAAGAATCAGATACCTCTACAGTATTTGCCCAATGGGCCCAAGTAGCCTGTTATGGGACTGATTTTTTTTTTTTTTTTTCGTTAAAATAATAGTACTTTTTTTGTACTAATTTATTTTATATTTGCCATTGCTACTAAATAATAAGAGTCATTCTTTGTCTATATAAACTAATAAAAGTAAAAATCACATTATCAAGAGAGGGTAGAATTTGTGAGGGTTCGGTCGTGGTATCTTAATAAAACTACTTTTTTTAAAAGAAAATGAGTTTTATCCTTATAAAAAATGTAGTTTTATTAACATTCCATGACCGAACCCTGAAAAATTCTACCTTTGCATCACCAACAGTCAAAATTCTCTTCTCAAACAATACATTATCAAGATCATTATTTAAATCAATTGGCAGAACTGATGTTTCACGTCCTCAAAACAGATTTCTTTCAAATTTTGTACAATAACGTATTTTGATGCACTAAACACGAATCCGTTAAAAAAAAAAAAAACTCGCTTTCAACTAGGAAAGAAGTTATTAAGTACTAAAGTTCACTGTTATGCGGGTTATGAAAGGTAATGTAAACAACTAAATTTGTCAACATCAATTATTTAAATTCACCAACAGTTATTTATTTACAACCATTTTTTTAAATAATGAAACATTCTTCACATTTCTTGTTTCATTCATGAAAAGTATTATATAACAGGGATCTCTTAATAATTAGCTAATGCCTTTATAATTATTAGTTCGTTCTAATTCGCGCCTGCTGAACTTTGATTGTCAACATACTTTTGGCGAGAAAACCATTTAGATGGGTATTTAGCCGAATTTCTCTTTAAACGTGCTCATAAATATGAAGAGCGCTTAAAGGCATTTTTCGGTGCGATTGGGGATTTATATTCACCGAACATCGCGTCTGAAGGAGAAGAAAGCTATGAAGGATGTCTAGGAGGATAAGAAGAATGTCTAGGACGACTTTTAGGCATACATGCTATGCGTTTCCGCTCGCTCAAGAAGATATCAAAACCCTAGTCAATCCAACCCGCTAAAATTAATAGAATTCTATTAATTTTAGCGGGTTGGATTGACTAGGATTTTGATATCTTCTTGAGCGAGCGGAGACGCATAGCACATCTGCCCATAAGCGACAGGTGACGACGGGTGAGGATGCCCTTAAAATTGACAATATTTTTCAATAAATGGTTTATGAACATTTCAAATGAGAGTTCTTTGTTTCCCAATGTTACATGTCTGCGCATGTGCATGTTTACAAATACGCTGTTTACGCCTACTTTTATAACCTCCTAACAGTGAACTTTAGTAATTAATAATTTCTTTACTAGTTGAAAGCGAATTTTGTTTTTAAGGTATTCGTGTTTAGAGCATTAAAATACGTTGTTGTGAAAAATGTGAAAGAAATCGTTTGTGAGGACACTAAATTTCAGTTTTACCAATCAATTTTGCATTATAAAAAAAAAAAACTGTCCCATAGCATGACATGAGGGCCTAGAAGGCCAGATACAGTAAAGGTGTATGATTCATCATACAAGGCACTCGGGAGAGAGTGCAGTGAGTACTATGCTCTAGCCACCTGATTTTCACCTTCGAAAGTACTCATTAAGAGCTGGATGAGTCTATGAAAGTCTGGGATGCCCACTCTGGATCGACTAGAAAATAAATTCTTCAGTGTGCGTCTGAAATTGGAATCGGGCCCTTCATAAGTGGAGTTAATTGTTCAACCTCTGAGCCAAACTTTCTTTTGCAATTACTGGCTTAAATATAATGACAACATTTCATATTATTGTAATGAGTATTTATCACAATAGACAGAATCAGTTTCAATAGTGATAAGTATAGAAAATACATGAATGTGTTATAATAGGAGGGACAATGCAGATAAATCACTTTAGACATGTGTTTTACTTTCTCATTGTCAGTTATCAAAAACCACTGTCATGATTTTATTTTTTTAGGGCCTTTAATGCTAGGGTGCTAACAACCATAACAGTTGAAGAACCTACACCTCTTTATCATTATTATCAGCAAAAATGTCAAGGAACAGATTAAATCTTTTAAGACATGAGTAGTGATTAAATATTAGAAGAGTAGGAGGGGTCTGATCAATAGCAAACATTTCATGCCTGTAAAATAACAACACCCAAAAAGATATGTATACAAAGGCTTCATTTCTATCAATGAAGAGAATGAAAAAATTATTGAGATGATTACTGTGTGAGATATCTTTGTTGTCAAAAATAATATTTTGGATTGGTATATAAACATTTCGTTTACTTGTTTTTTTTTCTTTGAAATACTTTTTATTTTTTAAACAAAAACTTGTAGTAAGAATACAAAAGACAGAAAGAAGCAAAACTATGATAAGATTCAATAAAAGGATAACTTAGTAAATGAATCAGGTTCTATTGAAAGAATTACCAACTTGTAAAGTATAAGTAACTAATATTAATTTACTAATAACTATTATATAGTTTATTAAGAAATAAATGCATTTTGATTCATTTTATTTTGGTCTGCTAGAAATAAATTTAATTCAGTAACATTCTATTAGGATAACATTTTGAGAGATCATAAAATTGGTGGGATAGTAAGTCTAAGGAAACACAAAAAGTAAAATTAAATCACTACTATTAGTAAAATATTATTTGGGATTTAACCCTTATGACTTAGATAAAAACATTTAGTTTGGATTTATAAAAAGAAAAAACTAACAAATGTACAGCAAAGAGTATAACAAGACATTTAAAGAACAACTTCAAATTTTAGTGTAAAGGTTATCCTATCAAAATTATTAAATTCATTCAAATACAAAAATAATTAGATGCTGAATGGAAAAAAAGTACTAGTTCTCTCTTCATTAAATTATATTTCAATATATATAAGACAAATGGAAAAAATAACATATGACAGCTGGAGGTAATTAAAATCAATATCCATAAAGTAATGTATGAATAGAGAGATATTCAATAGAACCAAATTTAATTACTTTTTCCTATAAATTCGCCTCAGTTCTGTAATTATATATAGAATGTAGACATTTATAATAAATAGTATACAGACCAGAATAACAAAAGTAAATAAAAGTTGACACCAAACAAGAAACAGAGTGAACACTCACTTGAACAGGTTCTTGCACCAACATATTACACACAATCAACGATCCTGACCGATTTGTAGTCTATCCACTATACATAAAAAGAAAACATGGGAAACTTGACAAAATAAATTAAAAAGTTATAGGAATGTTCTAACTTGGCATAACACCACCATCTTAAATAAATTTCACTGCCTTCTAGTTTTCACAATGCACAGAGATATGATAAAGATTGAACTCGATAGAACCAAGTAAGATGACCAATGAGATCCTACCATTGAAGCAAATAATATATTCAAATACCTCTTTGGTTTAGAGAGGTGGTAACTAGGTTGCGGCAGCTTTATTCTATAATATTATTATTTATGTCTATACTTAAAACAGGCTGACTCACAGGACGCGTCATCTTAGCGCGTTTCCTTTCTTATCCCTCCTATCATTTTTAAAGGTTGGAATAGAAACAAGTAATATCTTTTTTTGATATTTCGTGAACGAGAAAATCAGTTTTTCAGGAAACGTATAGTTCATTAAAAGAACAACTCCAGAGCTTCGCGCATGGGCAATTTAAGTCTTCCATGTATCTGAAAGGTCTATAGTGAGCTTGCGAATTATAACTATTCACGAATTTGCAACCATTTTCCAGATATTTAGGAAAAATACGCGCATTTCGAAACTGCACATGTATTCTTATAATTTTTTCCATTTATTTCTAAACAACAAAAGTAACCAACATTTTTAGGTCTTAGTTTAAATAAATTCAAAACGGCTTCGAAATATTTCAACAGGACACCTCCTTAGGAATTATTAATTACTAACTATAATATATAATCCTTGAAAATGTCTGATCTCTACAATAATGATTGTGAATTAATGAAATCATGATCATAAAGTTCAGAATTTTTTTTCAGTTCTATAAGTTTTATTTATTCAAAAATTTACATAAAATAGTAAAATTTGATCATTTAAAATACAATCCTTGTGAATTCTCTACTGCAATAATAATGCTTGTCACCAAAGCCTTCCTTATTTGTATGGTATTTTACTTTCCGACATCCCTCCAAAAAAATAAATAAATAAAAAATCAGTTGCCACTGATTATAGGTAATCCATTGACCAGGTTAAACTTTTAACATATACACAAACACGGCATCTGTTTTTTTTTTAAGAAAAAGGTTCATAATTCTGGAGCTAAGTTATCGAAGCTTCTATAATTTTTCACGATATCAATCACCTAAAACTTCATATTCAGATATTTAGGAGCAGCTTTATGTCCAAATAGTGCTTGATCCCAGTCCTCAGTTCAAAGTTGGGGAACTGCTACTGCTAAAACTCTTTCAAGGCCAAAAGAAAATTTCATTTCAGTTTGAATGAAAGAGAAAAAAAAGTCTTAGCCTTATTTTTGATTATCTTTCAGAAAAAAATTAAATCTGCAATAGCCTTTCAAGCTTAAATACATATTTTAGTGATGGAGTATAACTCATTTGGAAAAAAGGAATTTTACAATAACTGTGGTGAGGTTATGATAGGTTTTATATTAGATATAATATTTTTTGTGCATTTCAAGGTCTATTTTGTAAAAAAGGTAGTAGACATATTTCTGTACCAGAAGTTTAAATTTTAATGTATTGCTGGGTGCCAGGGAGAATAAAAATATATGCTAAAAGCTTATTTGTAATTCATCTTGATGATCTTTGATCATTATTAAACTCTGGTTTAAATAAGAAGATTATTTTTTCCTACTGACGGGAGCAAACATATTAAAAGCACACATGTCAAATCTATTTGAAATAGTACAATATTAAAACATTTCAAAATATTAGAAGTAGTAATGAAACAAAGCAGTTTGTCTCAAAGTGCCTGGATGGCAGGGTATTGGACTGACACCAAAAAGATGCACGTTTTAGACTGATGCTTGCTGAAAAATCAATAAAATCAGCAGATAGCATGAAACTAGTAGCCATCCTTAGAAAAAGTAAATAACGTAAGAATAAATATTTGTCACCAGTGCAATGATGAAGACAGTTACCTACCCAGGGTAGTATGGAACTTCTCTATTTTTTCATCATCTGTCTTCTACATAAAACACACACACACACACACACACACACACATATATATATATATATATATATATATATATATATATATATATATATATATATATATATATATATATATGTAGTTGGCAACATCTTATTAAGTCTTCAAAAAATGTAATATAAAATACAAAACTATTGAAGACTTAATAAGCTGTTACCAACTACCTAGAACATCTTAGTTTTCAACTTAGGATCTACAACACACACGCACGCTCGCACACACACACACATATATATGCATGTATGTATATAAAGTATTCCTCAAGGTGAGTGCTTTGTCTGAATTTTTAGTTTTAAAAAATTGCTATTGAAAGAAAGGCATTGTTAGGTCTATGTAAAATTTAAAAGACTTTAATTCAAATTTATACAGAGGAAAACTAGGGCTCATATGCCCCAAAAATACATAAACAAAACTATTTGAAATTAATCAAAATCCACATTGTATTATATTTTGAGCAAATTGAAATGTCAATGAAAAATAAGCACTTTTTAATAAGAAAAAAAAAAGCAAACTTAAAACACAAGCACTTCATAAATACTGACAAAACAAAATAAATTTATAGTTGGTTTAAAATGAACGAAGAATTTTACTTAAAACATATTATAACTAATATCACTCCTTTGTAGGTCAAAAAATATGAAACAATGAAATGCTTATTTAACAAAGCAGAAATTAGGAGAAGAACTAATTTAAATTTAACATTAAATTAATTTATTCATCTAATATTACATATCATTATATACATATATTTTTAAAGAACAAAACAAAAAAAAAAAATATATCCTTCCTTAAACTTCTGAGGATTTAATTTTCGAAGACATTTTATATTTGTTGCTATCTGTTATAATTTTCAATATTTTTTAAATTAATTTACACAAAACAGACAGACTTATAAAACACTAAATTTTGAGAAAATAAAAGATAAAACACCTATATGTATGTACACAGTTTTATATGATAATGAATATTGAGTGTATCAACATTAATTTATGACTGTATCGGAGGAGATTTATGATGATAGTTTACAAGTCTTCTTCCAACGAGGTATTTGTCATTTTTAATGTGTTCATAGAGCCTTGAAAACTGCCTGATTTGGAAGGAGATAAGAGCTGCGATGCCGACAACTACGAGGACTGTTGGGTAGATTCGTCTTGCAATAAGTAGGCGTATTGTAGGGCTTGATACAAAAAGGGGTACTATCGAATGTGCAACAACATATGGAACAGCTAGAGCCAGAGATAAACCTGAAAAATACAAGAATATTACAAATTACGACAACTAATAAATTAATTTAACAATGTTTAAAGATATGAAAATAACGAGCATGAACTGTCCACTTCTCTGTTGTAATTCTCAAGGCCAATTTATTTATTTATTTAAATTTTAACGTCTATTTATTATTGACAACAAATTTTAGGACGGGTTATCTATAGGTTATCACTCTTTTCTAGCCAGGATAGGGCTGAGGCCTTTTATTTTTTCAAAAGAAAAGCCTTCACCCTAGTGGGACTTGAACCCACGACCTTAGGCACGGAGTGTATACACCTCTGAATAAAAAAAATCCATCACACAGTAGCTGCATATTTCACAGAAAGGGGGTTAGTTTATATTGAATAGCTGAAGAATGTGCTACATTAACCCATATACATACAAAAGCCCTGTTTCTATTACTACAAATCTGCCCTGCGCCATGTGCCAGGCAAAAATCGCAGAATGGAAACCATTAGCAACAAGTCGTGGGACATGTGCCTGAGACAAAAATGTGCCAGACGACCACGCGACTAATCCCTTGCCTGCGGCTTGTGCCTAGGGTAATGGAAACAGCCCGCAACTTGTGCCAGAAACACACGCAAGGACTGTTTACACATACAACCCTTTCTAGTTTCCACAGAACCTAACCTAAAAAGTGTCTAATCTTCACATATGATTAACATATGTTATAACTCATTCTAGCATTAAACCTCTGGGACATGTCTCAGAGAATTGGAAACAAAACGGTGCAAAAAGTCCCGGGCACATGTTGTGCTACATGTGCCAGGGAGTGTCAGAATTGAAACGTAACTAAAGTAACATAAATAGTTCCCTCTTTTTTAATTGATACAAACAGCTTTGGAATGTAGTTAAATATTATCGAAATGATACAAAAAATTGTACCTATTATGACTGGTGCAGCAAGATCAAATACCACTCTTCTCAAATCAATAGCTCGAACTCCATCCCTATAAGCTGCCTCAAGCCCTCGACGTAAGGCCCAGTCAGGACCCATCATTGTAACAGCACAGGCGATCTTTGTATACAGTACACCTAAAGCCCAGTCTTGCCAGAGCCAAGGCACAGGAGTCTGATCAAGTGGGACTCGAGCTGGTGAAACTACAACTACTTCCAGAAGCAATCCAGAGAGCAATGGAATCATTCCAACCTGTTCAAATTTGAAATAAATAAAAATAAATACATGATATTTTTTCATTACGTTAGAAAAACCATTACTCAAAAGGATACACAATCTGATGGAAGATTGGGAAATTCTTATTAAACAATTTTTTTATTTGTTAATCAATAAATACTCTAAAAGACTTGATAAAAAGTCAAGACTTAAAGCCAGTTCATAAAAATATTTATTTTCTGATGTAGCAGTTTTCATCTCAAGTAGATAGTAGATTCTTCACAAACAGAGTGACATTTTTTGTCAGAACACCAACCAGCTTCTTCATGCTAGCACCAAAATGAAAATTGCTGCCCACAATCATCATGTTCTGTGTGCCCGAGCTTTTAAGGAATCTTTTAGACATTTTTTATTACCCTTTGGATCATTTTATTAAAATTAAACATAAGATAAAAATAGAACAATTAACAAGAACTTACCAATAATGCCGTGGCAACTGCACATTTAGCGGCTACTAAACACCAGGAACGAGCTGTTTCTGTAAGCCTACCTCTCCAAGAATATGCAAGGCTGAGAGAACGTGCTGTGAGCCAGCAGAGATAGGCACCTGCAGCTGCAGTATATAATTCATGAACAGGTGCTGGCTTCGGCCCACCGTGGTAGAGAGCCATTAATCTCCGGCCGAGAAGAACAGGGATTGTTAATACCATCAGTGAAGCACCCGCGAGAGAAGCACAGGCTAGAATTACCAGTGCAGCTAGGCGAGCAGGGAAAAATGGAGGCGCAGTGTATGGCTGGTACCTATAAATTAAATAAAATTATAAATAAATGCAGAAGGTGGAATAGAGGTAACCATTGAAGAATTCAAATTTACATTTAGTCGGGAATCAGCTAAAAAGAATACTTAGATTAAGCCAAGATTGTTGGACATCTAGCAAGATCATTGACTGGTTTAGTCATCAGTAATGTCAACAAGATGGGGAAGGGGACCAAAGAAGGTTCTATAATGCTACAGAATATTTAATTTTATATGGTTTGAAGTTTGAGAGTAATTATGGACCTTAACATGAAATTATCAAAATTATAATAGACCTTAACATGACTTAATTTAAGGTACCTTATGTATTGTATTATTATTATTATTATATATTGTATTTATATTGGTATTCTTCTTATTCTTGGTTTTTACTTTACATTGTAGATGTCTGATGAATTAAAACAGGCTCGAAACGTCGTAAGTATAACAATGTTTTAAAGAATTTTGGGGAGCAAATCCTCCAAGTTACTTCAAAAATTAATGTTTTATTTTCATCCTTCATTATCAAAATATTCTTATTAATTTCTTGCAATAATTGAGATGCTAAGGACATCAAATGGGAGGTTGTAGAACATTTAAGAAGAAAAGAATGCTAAAATTTGAAGAACAAAGCTGGAACAATAATAATTGCAATAAAGGTAATTTTTTTTTTCAAACTGTAATCCTATGAGTTTTACTAAGTAAAATTGAACAAGAAACTATTTATTATACAATTCACGATAAAAAAAAGTCTGTCACGCAGGAGCTGCATAACTAAGCACTTTCCTCAGAATTGGGCAGTGTCGATTGCATTCCTGAATAATTTGCTTAAAATAACCTATATAGATAAATAAAATAAAAACATAAATAACACCTGTTTCAATTCAATTCAAACATAACAATGTAAATAGCAATGTAAATACCCCCCTTCCGATAGACCGATTGATATTATATATTATATGGGTTATTAGATACCCAGGACATATTCCGCGTTTCGTTACAATACAGCAGAAATTACGACCGGTATGAGCAAATTAGTAATTTGGGTCTGGAGTAAACCCCCCCTCCTAATGAACTGATTTAGTTTATTTTTACAACAAATTTTTCTCTTTTGTTGAACAGAACGAATACCGAGTTTCGTTGAAATATAACAAAAACTACAACTGGTATTGGCAAATAACTACTTTGGCTCCGGTGTAAGCCCCCTCTCCGGATGGACTGATTTTGTTGGTTAACGAACTCGTTACCAAGTTTCGTGGGAAAGAAACAAAAACTCTGGCCGGTATCGTGTTAACAGACACATATATAACTATAACTATATATATATATATATATATATATATATATATATATATATATATATATAAATATATATATATATATAAATATATATATATATATATATATATATATATATATATATATATATATATATATATGCAAGATATGTGCAAGATATATGTGCAAGATATATTGCTGTTCCGGAAGAACAATGAAGTAACTGCAAAAATGTGACAATTGCAAAGAAATCCTTTGACAAGGGGACATGGATGTAACTATATTTCCACTCTGGGCCACCAAAGGAAATTCGACAGAACAACAGAGAGAAATTATATTGCAACTGAGTTTAACTTAAATTAAATAGATTCTATGTCTTTACAAATAGTTTATGATAAATTAATAAGTCTTTATGGCTTTAATGAGACTTTTGTAAGATGGAGAAGGCTTTTACCCAACGGGGCCTGGTCTCTGCAACATAGCATGATGAACTGCTCCAAGTTCCGGGAGGGGTTCCTCTGGCTCTGCAACTCCTCCTGTAGGCTCTGCGGCTCTTTCTCCAAGAAGATATGATCTGAACAATTGTTTTCATTTAAATTTTTCAATTAATTCAATATACCCACTGGTGAGTAGTTTATTAGACTCTATTTTTTATTCTATAAAATAGAATCCCTTTGCTATTAAATATTAATTTATACTTTACTCATCCACATTTTACAGAAAAATTTTAGTGTAACAAAAATCAATTTAATGAATTCCACGGTGAAACAAATTTTTGACAACCCCTTGAACTAGCGATAGAATTTGTTGAAAAATATATTTCTACGTAACAAAAAGATCTTGTGAACAAACCTTAATGAAACAAATTAAAAAATCCTTTCAGAATAAATATTTTACCTATGAATTTTGGTAAACGAAATGTTTGGGGGTACTTCATTAACCCTCTTCAAGCTCCTTCACAGTCCTCTTTAATTAGGAAATACAATATAATAACAAAGCCCTTTGACATTCATTTTATTCGGAAAAGTTATACTTGTAAGATAGAAAACTTCCATGGGCTCTTTTGTATTAATTTTTTTTTAATATCTTTTGCAATATCTTTGACAGATGGGTATGGTACCATTTATTAAATTATCTATTACAGCTTTATATGGTTTTGATAGTTCATTTAATAATGTCTTTCATAATTAATTCATTAAAATTATTGCCCCAAAACAATTGTAAATCTATATCTATCTATATATGAATATGTATGTATGTGTATATGTATAGTGTAATATAATATAATATAATATAATATAATATAATATAATATAATATTATATATATATATATATATATATATATATATATATATATATATATATATATGCACATTCATGCACAAGAGTATATTTAAAAATAACATATGAAATGTTATTCATTCTAAACAAAATAGTTAAGTTTGCTTTTTTGGTATCCCACCTGGTGGATAATTTTTTTTTAATTTAAACACGTTAACCGCCATGGGGGTCACCCATGACCGGCAGTGATATATTTCATGAGGCCGTGGGGGTCACCCGTGACCGGCAAAATGGCCCTTTCTTAACCCAACTACAGATCATTGACGGTCACAAATACTTTGTATTCTACTGCTAGAAACCATTCAGAGACGATGTTCTCTATTGAAACATGTCAAAAACAGTGTGTCTGACATTTATATTCAGGACAAAATGTTGACACTTTTATCGTTCTATTTTTGACCATTATCTATTACCATTTCGAGTTTGTTGGGAGTCTTGTTTGTTTGATATAGTTTTGACATTTTATAGGTTTAATGTTTATAGACTTTGGTTTTGTTTTGTTTTTTTGCGATCTTATGGAAGATACTTTTATGAAAATGGAGTTTGATGATGATGATTTCACTTAGTGTTTAGTAGATGCGTTATATCAGGTAGAATTAGAATGGAGACATAAACGAAGTTTATCGTGTAGTAGCGATGACTCATTGGTTCTAAGAAATGTGCGGAAAAGAAAACATACACACTTTCTAGATAGCGACCGATAAAGTGCCCGCCTCGGCCCACTGAGGTAAAATCTACCAGTTCACGCCAAAGCGGGCACGGGTGTCCGGCACCAATCAATATCTCTTGCATAAATAAATAAAAACACATTTTCTTTACCCAAAACATTGAAATAAATTTAAATTAGACCAAAAAAACACAAAACAAAAAATTACAAGAAATGTTTTGTCAAAAAGTTTGATGGCGGTTAATGTGTTAAATACATATACAAATAATTTAAATAATGTTATGAATAATGAATGATCTCTGTTTTGAACAATTGAAAAGAAAATATTTAAAAAACATTATACAAGATTCACTCACCTTAGTCCCAAAAACCAAGAAGCACCCACGCACCAGTAATGCACAGCAGATTTGAGCCAAGCCCTTGTATGAGATTGTTCGAGAAGAGCTGGAAGGATAACCTAGATAACAATAGATAATATTAGAATTAAGAATTATAAAGGATGTCTCCGAGTATCTTCAGATGAGTCATTATCTGTGGCATCTCTGACTTTTATATGCCTTTCGGAGTATTACCTCCTCTCTATGAGTGGACAGTAGTATATTTAAGTTATCTTTTTTGCCAATAGATTTCGTAGGTATCACTTCTAAAATTCACGTGTTATAAGCCCTTTGTCTTTCACTGGACGGTGGCATTACTTAATAATACCTGGGACAGCCCCTTACTGTCTTTAAACATTGGTTCCTTCTGTTATTCAGTATCTACTCAATTATTTTGTGCTCTGTATTTTTACTTTAATAAAGATTTGAAGGTGTTTTTTAAAAAACATTTTCGAGAGTGTAACTTTAGTATTATCTACACAGAACAGACAATAGTAAACAATTTATATTCAATATGCCAGATTTTATTAGCCTCAAATTTATCTTTAATAAAGTAAAAAAATATTAATAAATTATAAGGTGCATTGAAAGTTTATTGAATTGTTCTTAACATTCTTCAAAGTGAACAAAAACAAAGTTTAAATAAATGAAAATTGTCCATTTTTCTTTTATAACTAGAAATAGAATGAAAGAGGTTCAAAATATATAGATAGAAAATTTTTCAAAACTGAGTTATTTTGTTCAGCTTACTCTTCTTTGAATAACTTTATAATATATTCTACAAACAAAAATTGATAATCTTACCTGAAGGAGAAGTAGTTCGAGGGAGAGTTCATTTAGCTGGGCATCTGAGTGTAAGGAAACTGTGTACGGCAAAAAACCTGGAGATGCCCACTTGAGTATACGCACAGGGAACCAAAGCATTAGCAGTACTGCAGAACCAAAAATAACAGCAGATGCTACTAGTCTTCGAACATGACGCCCCATCGGCAGCTGAATCATTTCCTGTAAATTTTGAATGCTTATAAATAAAACTCTATCCATAAACAACCAATTGATTCATTTAATAAAACATTGGCTGCATTATATGAATTAACTTGCCGAGCTGAGATATGAAGCCCTGTAGCATAATTAGCAAAGCATTAGAGCGTAAAACCTCGCTGGGTTCAAATGCCAGCTGTGCGAGTTAATTTTTCAAAAAATAAAGATTCAATAATTAAAACCAGGTTGGTTCGTATGGAGAACATTTGAAAACATGAATCAATTGATTCTATACTTTCTTTTAATAAAATATATGCAATATGTGACGCAAAGGGAATGTGTGAATTAAATTACCACATTCCGGGGTTACTAAGGTGCTGAAATAAATAAGAAAAAAAAAAAAAAAAAAAAAAAAAAATTGAATGAACTAAAAAAAAAAAAAAAACATTTGTTTTTTCCAAGGACCGAAATAAAAATTAAATGTTTCCTAAAAATAAATGATGTTTATTTTTAAGTTTTTAAAATAAAAATTATTGGAATTTTTTTTTTTTAAATAATAAAATATATCAATTACGATGGAATTTTTATTTTTATTCCCCAATAATAAAAATTAAAGGTTAAGTGAAACTCAATTATTAAATATCTCTTATCCTCGGAACAAATAAGTAAATGCTTGATTTGGAACCTTTTGTTTATTAGAAGTTATTTGTTTATGTCAGTGAATCAAAGTTCGTCTAAATCCAATTGATTTGTATGAGTATATATTGTATATTCTAGAATTTGTTTTTGTGCATTACTTTTTTTTTTGTTTTGTTTCTATTCATTATTAGTCGCTATGTGTGTGAGCTCTTAAAATCAATAAATCTATTCATTATGGCACAAATATTGTTTTTTTTTTAATTTAAAATAATGTTTAAAGTTAAAATAATAAAAAATTGTTATTAAAAAAATTATATAAAACAATTTTGAAATAACATTATTCAAATAATTTTTATTTTTAAGTTTTTGAAATAAAAATTATTAGAAATTTTTTTTAAAAAAATAATAAAATATGTAAATTACGATGAAATTTTTATTTTTATTTTCAAAAAATAAAAATTAAAGGTTAATTGAAACAGTGTCGTTAGGAATGAAGAAGAGATAGGCAGGCGAATATAGGAGAAATGGAGGTTTATACTTATAGGTAAGGCCAGTCACCTACAAAAGAGTTCTTACTCCCTTTGAAGGCCTAGGCCTATACATATGTGCATCACTCATTATTATTTAATTTAATTATATTTTTTATATTTAATTATATATATATTTAATTATAATATATAATTTAATTATATATTTAATTATATATAAGACATAAGTAACAAAAGAAACATGTCATGCTTATTCTGGTGACTCTTTAGGAGATTACAACTAAAGCATATAATTGGTCATATTTTCAAACAAATATAAAGGGCACATGAGGCTAACATAACACTGACATGTCATGTATATTTTTCGTAAGGAGCAGTTATACTTATGAAGTATTAATTACTGTCCTTTTTGAAAGTAAAATGCATTACAAAAATGTCACTATACGCACCATAAAAATAAAATAAATAGAAGGAATTACAAGAAGTCCAATTACTCTACCAAGTTCTATTTTTTTAAGATAAAATAAAAATGTATCCCAAAATCTAACCTGTATAGGGCTAAAATCAGGATCATTGAGATTTCTCAGAAACCAAAGTAGTCCAGGGCGAAGGACTTCTCTAAGAAGAAGGACGAATGATGCGAAATAGTAGACATAGACCATTCCAACAAGCCAGTGTATAAACATGGAGGTGCCTGGGGCAGCCCTATTTTACATATAAATAAATCAATAATAATATTTAAAAAATAGCTTTATATTTTTATTTATGTTCAATAAATTTATTGTTAAGGGCACTCCACAGATGTAAGGGAGAATCAAAGGAAGAGAGACTCAAACTCAAAGTGTTTTCTTTATCATATTGTAATAATTCATTTCTTACAGTATGTCCTCTGTTCTGGAGGTCATGTTTCTTAAAGTTAACTTGCAGTCTGCAATACTCAGTATTCAATTGCTTCAATTGCTAAACTCGATTTTTAACATTCCTAACAGGTCACATAGTCCGAGTCTCTCTGGCTTTAACAGTAAAAGACCTTATTGGCACATCTCCATTCACTTACATGGTTAAGTCGAATGGAGGGGGAATTGCTTGGGGTTCAAGTGTCTCTCAACTGAAAGGCTGTAACTCTTCATAAAACAGCACTTTTCATACCTATTTTACTTATTATTAATTCATCGTCACCGTCACCAATTTGAGCAAAATTTTAATCAAATCTGATCCACTTTTGTATACAGTAGAATGAGAACAGACAAATTAAAAATATAGAGATAGACACACATAAATGAACGACAATGCAATATGCATTGCAAACATTAGCATTCCAAACATTACATGAATTGGCTGATGGTTTTTATGATCAACCAATGGTTCCTATCAAACATAATTTTTATTTGAAAACAAACAAAGTTTCTCCACTTGGGAAAGTTGATTTATTTGATTGTTAGTACTTGTTGTTGTCTATCATAATCATTAAAATAATATAACAAAATGAAAAAAAAAAAAGTATAGGGCACATACCGAAAACCTGCCTGCCTGTCCCTAAGGGTTGCATCGAATAATCCAAGACTGCATATATCTAACCACCATCCGCATACCAATGGAAGAACGCCAATTTCAACAACAGATAGGAGGGAAACCTGAAATAAAATCAAAATACAAATAAGTATTGCAAATAATTTCTAATAAAAGGTTCAAAACTAATTTAAAAGAGTAAAACTTTGAAATTTAAGACTTCTGTGGTGTTGTCTCCCTATATTTATTCAACTCAGTATATATATTATTATTAGATTTCAGTAAGGATTGTCTATATAGTCAGGGTTTGGTTTTGTCGAATCTCAATAAAACTACATTTTTTTGTAAGAAAAAATGCCGGCAAAAATAAAACACATTTTCTTATGAAAAAATTTAGTTTTATTATGATATCACACTACCAAACTCAAACTATATGTACCTATGTTATCTCAAAGTGGGTTCCTCACAATGTACTCAGCGAGGAATTGTTTTTTGAGTTGTTGCTTCTAATTGTACATTCTATCTTTATAAGAGGAGGACAAGTCAAAAAGAACCAATAATCCAATGAACTCCAATGTTTATTTGGAGAAAAATAAATAGAACTAAATTAATAATTATGTAAAAAATAAATATAGATAGACCTAAATAAATGCGTAGTTCTAAAACAAAATTTAAAAAGAGCACCTTCATTGGTGCTGCATTAAAATATAGACAATAATGAGTTATCAAAATTAAATGAAGAATTGTCCATAATATTTAGTATCTTACCTTGACTACCACATAACAGTGTCCAAGAATTCTTCTGGATTTGACAAGACTTAGAAGTGCAGCAAGAGAGTGGAGGCCCACAAGGCATATTCCAATAACACAATATCCGCAAAGAGTTGTAACCAAACCTACACAATGAATAAGATCAAGGGTTATTTTAAGTTAACCTACAATTAAATATTTTATCTAAAACACTCTACTTGCCTTGAAAATGAGATGCTGTGACATGGTTCTTCAGTCCTAGAGCTGTAACGGCTAAAGCGCCCATGTGATAAGGGCAGAATGCAAAAACAAGAATAAAAAGGGTATTGAGAGAGACGACCCAAAAGACGTGTTCAAGGAATACTAGTGAACCATCAAGACCGAGAAGTCTTTCCCAAGTTAGCTCTTCTGCAGCTCTCTCCCATTCCAATGGGTTCCAATCCCCTCCACCTCCTGCGCCTCCATCTCCACCGCCAACATTTTCTCCGACTTCCTAAAAACAGCAAACAATACCATTCTCAAAAGATTAATTCTTCACTTTTCTTCTGAGTGATAATTGTTATTGTGTGTTATAAAACGGCTGACACAGCATCTGGGTTCTGTTATCTGTTGAGACAGGCAACAGGTTCTAACATGACAGTCAGTTTCCAGAACCACTTGGAGTATTAATCATGTCTGTCTTGCATGATAGATTTCATACAACATATTAACATTAAGTTTTTGTTTAAAGTTGGAAATGGATGTCAAAAAAGCTCATGAAGTGCTAAAATTAGTGATTCCTTTAATGCATAGGTTCCCAATGGGGGCGCTGGAGCGGGTCCAAAGGCAAATGGGGCATTATGACAATCAAGGGGGCGGCCATGGCATATGTACCTAATTCAAAAATTAATATAATAGAATAGAATACTTTGGGCATGTTGATCAACTGCAAAAACAGACTAAAATTGTTCAAAAAGTGTGTGGGATTGTTTGTTCAAACAGGTAAATGAGCTAACAGAAGAACCTAACATATTTTCAGGTCTGTGCTAAGCATCTTAACCAATAATTTGCAAATAAGATAAGTGAGCGATAATTGGGAATTAACATTACCGATGGCGGTGCCACCGTCGTTGTCAAAATGGCAGTATACAAAGGGAGACATGTGACATTTGTACATAGTGATTGCTGATAACAAGTGTTTTCACAGTTGTTTGTGGTTTTATTTCACGTTAATATTAGTGTTTTCACCAAGAAACAGGGTTTTTGGAAGCTCTACTTTATTTGTGTACTCAAATATGTAAGAATAATGGACTGACAGTGAGTTATTGTGAGTTTTTGTTGATGGATAAGCAAAAGTGAGGTAAATATTATTTCATACCATTGTGAAAAGCTTTGAATACAATAAATGTATTTTATAATAAATATTGCATATTATTGATCACTAATAAATCATGAACAATTTGAAAATTGAAAAAAAAATACTTCAAAATATTTATTTTCACATATTACATGCACCATTATTTTTTTTTTAGTTTTGAATCGTTTCTGATCACAAATTTTAATTATTGCTTACATTATTTGCAAATTATAACTGATGTAAATATAATTTCATACCATTGTGAACAGATTTGAATACAATAAATTTATTTTATAATAAATATTGCATATTATTGAACACCAACAAATCATGAACAACTTGAAAATTGAGAAAATATTTCAAAATTTCTTTGAATCTCTATTTCACATATTACATGCACCATTTCATTTACTTATTAAGGTTGTAATTATATTATATAAATATACTTTATCAAAAGGCACCGTAATATTTATGAAAGGAGTCATATGAAGTAGTACACTCATTTAAATTGAATACAGCCATTCCTAATTAGAGTGTTTGTGCAAGTGCAAACAACTTAATAGATTGGTTGGTCTTCTCCAAAATACCACAGGTATTTAGGTAATGGATGTGCATTCACAATTGCTTCACCTTCAACTATGCACCTGAAACTACTTAAGGCTTCTAGATAGCCAAAGAAGTTCCTTTGTACATACTTTTGTTCATCAATATCTATACCTTCTGAATTTCTAGAAGTGAATTTCAGAAATTAAATCAAATTCGGGTAAAATGGGTTGCAAGCTGTTTATAGTCACACAAGAGTGAAGGTTGCATAAATGTGAATTATTTCACTACCTCTTACATATATTGTTTAAAAATAATTACTTTGTGAAAGGGAAAGGTTCATGTTGTCTTTAAAAAGACAAATTTGTCATAAAACAGTTGGTAAATTATTAAATAGCAAGAAAAACACGAACAACACAATAGCTTTACATTTGTAAACAACGCACGTCCCCTTTGTCGCTAGTTCCGAAATTTTCCGCATGGCGGTGTATCGCTTAATGTTAATTCCCAATAGTAGATAATGAACAGAAGGAAAATCTTGAGTCACTTCATACTGAATTAAGTGATGCTACACGCCACCAATTGGTCGGCGGTGACCAAACCATAGGCAACTAGAACCATGTTTTAAGAGCGACTGTCAGTCGCTTGTGTGTCACCACTGCACGCCGAGTCGCCCAGGCAACTGGCGACTAAGTGCGTAAGCGCCTATTTAAACTATATAGTCAGAGTCGCTGGCAGTCGACAGCACGAAATAGCTCTAAAAGGATGACTTCACTGCCAAAATTGTAACTGCAATGAAAGTTCTATAAACCTGAGATGAACTCAGAGTTCCAGGTGGAAAAATCAGTGAATTTACTCATCATAAAAAACGTGCCAATCAAAATCGTAACATTAATGTCATGCTCCCTGATTGTGATCGTTTAATCCAAATAGATAGAAAACTCCAAATTTTACATGATGTTTTCAAAGCAATGCACACATCAAGAGATAACAAATGTTAGCTAAAGACATCTATGCATGTAACGCCTTGCAAGTTTTTGGCCCAAAAAAGTTTTCCTGTTGGTCCACATCCATTCAACTCAAAAGATTAAACACCATGCCAGTTTTGGCTCTTTCCAAAAATAAATAATGTGCTTAAAAAGAATATGTTGACACCATTTTAGACAAAGAGAGAGGGGAACAGCTGCAGGCCCTTTCAAAAGAAGCCTTACAGAGACGCTGTCAGTCATGGATTCAGCGTTGGGATAATTGCATTGCTAGGCAAAGCCAGTACTTAGAAGGAAATTAAGACAAATGCCATCTGAGAATATTACTTTTTTTGTTGATATTTATTGATCAAACCTTGTACCTTTTTCATAAGGAAAATGTAAATAACATTATGCAAATGAATAAATGCATTATTCTTAAGAAATAAATCACAGGAATAGATAAAAAGTAATGTAGTCAGCCTCAATCATATTTTGATATTAGATGAGCTTTTGAAAATAAAATTCCAGATCCAAAATAAAATGACAAAAAATAAAACATAACATTTTATAATGAGACAACAGTAGCATATTTTTTCATAATTTATTTTTATAATAATAAAAATCTAATAGTATCATAATATACTAATTAATATAATAAAGTCTGAAAACTGATTCAAACAAATACTAGAGAAAGCTTAAAATGAAAAATGATACGGGAAAAAAAATTATAAACAAATAATCTGTGCAACATCACCTAATTGCACTTAATAAAATGAAAAGAGTTTTATATATTTTGACCTTGGCTGTTTGCAGATGAAATATTTATCAGGAATTGTATTCATAGCACCTACAGAATGACTTATTCTCAAATATTATTATTTGTTTCAGTATTAAAGCAATTAGAATGAAGTGGTTAAAATATTTGTATTGGTTCCTGTTAATGGTTTTCACAAGTCCTCATTATAATATGGTTCCATTAGAGATAGTTAATGCATTTTCTATGATTGAGATGTCTATGTAAAATTATTATAAACAGAACTTCTAAGTCAGTCGATAAAAATATTCATATTGTTTCCATTGAATGATTCTCACTCTTCTTGAATGGACCACGGTTGCAATAGAGATAGTGAAAGTATTTTATATGGAGGAAATATCATATAAAATTATTAAAAACCAAACTTCAGAGCCATTTGAAATAACATATTTCTTAATATAATAATTTCCTCTTCTTCATTGCACGGTTTAAACAGAAGTAAAGATAGTATTTTCTATGGGAGAGACACTTATTTAAAATTATTATTACAAAAATTTCAGAGTAATTTTATATGAAATGAATACTAAATTGTTCCAACTGTTTCTATCTTAAATCGATGTGAATTTTGAGTCAACATCATCCGCAGTTTTATAATTGAATCATTTTAAAAAATCAAACAAACAGATGTAGACTAGAAAAATGTGTTTCAGGTTAGATAAGGTTTTAGTATATAATTTACTAACTGAAAAAATGTAATAACACTCCCGACTTTCTGATGATCTTGAGGGCAAACTCAAATGCTGCATGAACTGTTTCACCTGCTTTATCCTCAGGATGCACAGAGACACCAGCATATCACAATCCTACCACGAGTAGAATTAACTCTTCCCTCTTCATCGTCTATGGTGCTTGCTCAGCTCAGTCCTTTATCAAGTAATCCAATATCTCCCTATATATTTATTTATTTTTTTTTTTTTTACGGCGCATCTACTTCTAGGTCATTAGCGCCGACATCCAGGGTGCAGCGAGGAATTTTCCCAGCGAGCCTTGAGATGAGAAAATTCCTGCCGGAGGTGGGGATCGAACCCACCATCTCCCGCTTATGAATCCAGCGCGCTAGCCACTAGACTACGGGAGACCCCATCTCCCTATATACTATACAGTACTACCTGTTCCCATCCTTCTGATCTTTATGTTCATTCTCAAAGAGCAGCTTCATTGGAAAAATCCTTTGTTGTCCATGACACATCTTTCTGGAATCACTTGCCTCTGTCTATAGGAATTGCTACCACTCTTGATACACGTTTGGGCCCGGTGTCGTGGCATATGCGTCAGAGTATACTTTTATTACTGGAACAGCTTTCATCCCCAGTGGCAGTTTTTGTAGGGTTATGTTTTGCAGGAATCCCATCCTGCTTCCTCAGACTTGCGTCCATAATTTGTATTTATTCATTTACATATATATACCTCTGACCATATTGTACCTTTGACCACCGAGGCTGTGGCGGCGTGTAGCAACATTTTATAAATTTTGGTGTAATTAGTGATTAGCTCCTTCACTAGAGGGCTTGTGTAACCTACTTTGGATTATTCAAGTCAAAGAGGATTCTTCCAAAAAATTATCCATTTCTATAATAAAAATGTAAGTTATTTATTGATGACGTTTTGCCTCATAATATTTTTTGTATTATGTCTTTTTAGATGGAAGTCATTTGAAAAAGTAGCTATTACAATAAGGAACATGGTGTAGGTCCTGAAATTGATTTATCTTAACCCTAAACTTTTTAGCATGCTTTTTAATTTGCACTACCAGGGTGTTGTAACTCTGACCACAACTAGTTGTTGTTCCTTTGACCACGTCAAAGGTACAACACCACTGAGTAATTTTTTCATAATTCAACTTTTATGTTCTTCTGCTACACCTTTTTAAAAAATAATAAATATTGGTTGCTTAAATTGTTCAAATAATTTAAAAATAATAAATGAAATGAGTTCAAACTGACTTAAGCAATCCTCGGTGTAGCAGTTCGAACCTATCGCACCTTATCGTTCCACTTGAAGTTGTAAGGCCTCATCGAAAAACGCAGGAAGAAAAATGTCAATTAGGCGCCGGCCTAAAGTGAAACCTCGAATCCTGACAGATATTCATGAAAAGCTAATTATTGCAGGTGAAAAAAAAAATGAAAGCACCACCCTAAACGTAAGACACCACATACAAATAGACCCCTTCCTAAAAAAGTAGTAAATAGAAAGAAAATTATTCAAATTACAGTTCAGATTCTGATACTGACACCGAAATTTCTTCAGGAGAAAGTGACGTTGGTCTGTCTGATAAATATCGTGAGTTAAGTCGATGACCAGCAAAAATTTGAAAAATATGATTTGGAAAAAGGAAATTTTATACTTGTTAAAAATAAAAGTAAAAAGACTATTAAATATTTAGTAGCAGAGATCTGTGGTATTAAATATCTAATGTTTAAGATCCAATGTTTGAAAAAACAAACTTTAAGTGACAAGTTTACGAGAAAATATGACAATTTGTATGATATTGATATAGAAGACATTGTGGCTAAACTCCCATACCCTACTAGTGGACCTGCTCGACAGTTAAAACGTTTATCGATTGGACTGGATTTTTCAGCATAGTAAGCATAACATAATATCAATAATAGCTTTTTTAGTATGCCCACATCCTTGTCCTGCATTTATTAAACTTACAATTAATTACAATATTACTGAATACAATTTTTTTCCAGCACTGCTGTGTTGTTTTTACGTGGTCAGAGGTACAACACCCCGTGGTCAAAGGTACAACTACATGTTGTACCAGAATACAAAATTCAAACTACTACAAATTTTCAATAATATCTATAACACAGGAAATTACCCTGACTGTTGGAGACATAGCACAATTATACCTATTCTAAAACCAAACAAAACAAAACCTGACCCTTCCAGTTACAGACCGATTTCCCTGACCAGCTGCGTCTGCAAACTATTTGAAAAAATGCTCAACAAAAGGCTACTATGGTATATTGAGTCACAAGGTCTCCTCTCTAAATTCCAATGTGGATTCAGGACAAATCATTCGACAACCGACCACATCGTTAGACTAGAAAACTCTATTCTTAACGCATTTACAAATAAAAAATCCCTCCTAGCAGTCTCATTTGACATAAACAAAGCCTTTGACACAATCCGGCAAGATGTTATCCTCAAACAACTCTCTGAATGGGGAATACGAGGAAAACCTTTGGCATTTATTGCTGGGTTTCTCTCTAGAAGATCTTTCACAGTAAGGAATGGCAACTGTTTCTCCGATATATATCAACTAGAGACGGGAGTACCTCAAGGGGGCGTACTAAGTACAACCCTATTTATCATTGGAATGAATACAATTGTCGAATACATACCCCCTGACATTGAATATAGCCTGTATGTTGACGATCTTTTAATATTCTACACTTCAAAATCCACTGAACAAGCCCAAGACCGAATACAGAACGCAATCAATACACTTACACTCTGGAACGACAAAACAGGTATGAAGTTCTCGACAACCAAAACAAAATCTATATTATTTACAAAGAAAAGACGGAACATAGACTACCAACTTACTATGTACGATACAGACATTACAAAAACAACAACAATAAAATTTTTAGGAATTCATTTTGACAAACACCTCACATGGGTTCCCCACTTAAAAGAACTTCTCGTTAAATGTAAAAAATCTCTGCATATTTTGAGAGTTCTAGCAAACACTAAATGGGGTGCAGACAGAAAAGTACTCCTTCTGGATTATGGATGCGTAGCATACTCATCTGCCAAGCCCACTACACTGAAAATGCTTAACACAATATCAAACACAGGACTACGTCTAGCACTGGGTGCCTTCAGATCAAGCCCAATATGCAGCCTGAACGTAGAGGCAGTAGAACCTCCACTAGAGATCCGAAGAAAATACTTAATTGCAAAGTATTACTACAAAATTAAGTCTCTCCCTCAGCCATCCTGCACAAGGGATATCATAGAAAACCCTAATATTAATCAATACCAAATAAATAACAAGTATGCCCGACCTCTTGCTATAAGAAGCTTAGAAATAGAGGAGATTACAAATCTACAAACAGAACCAATACAGAAACAGACCATTTCACTCACTCCTCCATGGCTCATTAAATTCACAATTGACACATCCCTCTCCAAGTACAAAAAGTCAAACATATTATCCAAACATCTATACAAAACTAACTTCTTGGACTTCTTAAATCGACAAACTAACTACATCCTTGAATACACCGATGGTTCAAATACAAAACACGGCATTGGATCGGCAGCTATTGTAAATGGCACTATTTACAAGCAAAAACTCCCGGCGCTGTACAATATACTAGAAGCTGAACTCCATGCAATATTTCTTGCCCTCACTAACACTTCTCCATCACAACACACAAACATTATCATCTGTACAGATTCTCTCAGTTCACTACACATATTACAGAACTTATACAGTCAACATCCCAAAGCAATCCAAATCAAACAACACATCTACAATTTACAACTTTCAGGCATACATACAACAATATATTGGCTGCCAGGACATGAAGACCTAGGACTTAGTACGACTGCAGACGAACAAGCAAAATTGGCTACTCAAGACTTAACAATTCAACCACTAGACATTTTTTACCAAGACCTTACGAGACAGGCTAAACACCAATTCACAAACAAATGGCAAAATGACTGGACAAACCTATCTACCAACAACAAACTGTGACAAATAAAACGGAACATCGCTGAATGGCCTTCCAGTCACAGACAAAACAGAAGAGAAGAAGTAGTACTAACTAGACTCAGAATTGGACATACACGAATAACACACGAGTACTTAATGACTAAAAAAGAAAAGCCTACATGTAAAATCTGTAACACCGAACTAACCGTAAAACACATACTAACAGAATGCCGACAACGTCAAAATCTAGACTTACCGTATGACATGACCGAATTACTTACTGACAGCAGTCCACACATACCAACAATCCTTACACACCTTAAAACTATTAATATGTATGGAAAAATTTAACACTTTCACCCCCCCCCCCAGGGTTTTTTTTTTTTTTTTTTTTTTTTTTTTTTTTTTTTTTTTTTTTTTTTTTTTTACCCCATCTCAATACTATATTCAAACAATTGCAATAAAAAACATAAGGAAGATATTACGCCACTTGGTAAACTGTAATGAACGATAACATGTAATTAATGAATTAGTAACTATGTCTAATTGTGTAATCCGATTGATCAACCAGATGTATATAAATAATACCATTTGTTTATACATATATATATACGTATTGTTTGTTTTTAAATGTATATATGTGTACCATTTGTCTTTAGATGTTAAGATGTGTATATATTGTCATTTGTATATATTATTCGTTTTTAGATGTGAATATATTGTCATTTCTACATATAATTTGTTTATAGATGTATAATGTATGTGTATATATATTTGGATGTATACCATTTGTTTTTAGATGTATATATGCAATAACTGTTTGGAGCGAAACGCCTTAGATGCGCATGGATGCTCATAAATAAATAAAAAAAAAAAAAAAAAAATGTACCTTTGACCACTGTACGACTATTTTTTAAAAAAATAATAAAAAATATTAAATGTAAAGCTAGAACCTTGAAAAAATTAAATATGATTAGCAATAGAATACTAATTACAATGAAATAAAGTCCGTCACGCAGGAGCTGCATAACTAAGCACTTTCCTCAGAATTTGGGTAGTGTAGACTGCTTTCCAGAACAATTTGCTTAAAATATCCTACATAAATAAAATAAAAACGTGAATAGTTCTCATTTTGTAATGAGTAACTGATAAATTATTAATTTGCATCGAGAGTTATGTTTACACATGGTACCTACTACAGTAAGTAATAAATACAAAAATCCTCATATTATCGTATTTTGATCTAACGCAGGAACAGGATACAGTCACTCTAGTGGTAGAAAGCGCTCCTTGCGGCGGCTTTGTGAACCTACGTCTGCCGGCTTTTCTATTCAAATATATTACAAATTAAACCCCCGCTTTCCGATTGACCGATTCAGCTCATTTTTACAACACTTCTTTCTCATGAGTTACCCACGACGTATACCGCGTTTCGTTACAATACAGCAGAAATTAGGACCGGTATGAGTATATTATGAATTTGGGTCCGGAGTAAACCCCCCCTTCTAATGAACCGATTTAGTTTATTTTTACAACACATATTAACCTGTAGATTACCACTACGAATACCGAGTTTCGTCGAAATATACCAAAAATCACGGCTGGTAGTGGCGAATTGGTATTGTGGGTCCGGAATAAACCCCCCCTTCTAATGAACCGATTTAGTTAATTTTTATATCTCACTTTTCTCTCTATATTACCACTAAGAATACCAAGTTTCGTTGAAATATAACAAATATTACGGCTGACATAGTCAAATAAGTGTTTTGGGTTCGGGGTAAACCCCCCCTTCCGGTGGACCGACTTTGGTGGTTAACGAACTCGTTCAATCGTTTGCTAATTGAATGCTATATACCAAGTTTCATGGCGAAAAAACAAAAACTCTGGCCGCTATCGTGTTAACAGACACATATATATAAATTTTAACGGGGGTCATTTTCGGTGTCTACTAGGTAGGATCAATAAAGATTTGAAGAAATTTTTCAAAAATTCCGTCATGAGTCCAACCTCAATAGCTACTTTCCTTCGGAGGAAAGTGCTAAAAAAAAAAAAGAAAAAGAATTTAGCCTTAATATCCGAGCTAAAAAAAAAATCAATTTTGCAAAGTGGTCAAAGGTACAACACCTTCCCCTATATATATATATATATATATATATATATATATATATATATATATATATATATATATAAAACCTTGTTATAAATAAATCCTTAAGTGTGTATCATTCATTGTGATTATAAGAAACTTACGTCATTTGCAGGTGGTTCTAAAACATTATTGTTTGCCTGTGCTGGTTGTGGGGCCTGTTGAGGAGGACCTAGAGGCCACCCACCATCTTCTCTCTCCAACCAATCAGGCCCGCCGCCATGAAGAATTTGTTCTCTTAGCCATACTAGGCCGATGAAAGCGAAGAGAGTGCAAGTTACGACAAAACAGCCATGAAAAATATCAGATCCAATATTTTCAGTAGACAGCATGTCTAATGGTAATGTTAGGACCTAATAAGACAGAAAAACAAAAAATAAGGGAGACATATTTTGTATACCGGTTTTTAAAATGAGATGTGAAAACTTAAGAATTTGCACTAACCGAATCGACAGATCCATTGAAAAGACATCTATAAACTCTGCAAGCAGTAAGTGGAACAATGCCAAGCCATGCTATTGCAACTAAAGTGTAATGTAACCAATATTTAACAGCTATTGCGATGCTAGAAAGGAGCCCTCCTGCCACATCCCTGATGGGCAATCGTCTTGGCATATCTGGAGAATATATTGGCATAAAGGAAAACCTGGAAAAAACATCCAATGACATGTATTTATACTATTAGCCATTCATAATTGTGAGATAAAGTTACGATTTATTTACTAGTTTTTCATGGATAATATTTATGAAACGACTCTTGTATCTGTTAACTATTTAATTATTTTTGTTTTTAAAATGCTTTCTTGGGCATGGAAAATGAGTGCCAATATTGTAGATAATGCATTAACAGATCTGGATGCAAGCACCATTTTAATTTGCATTATAGAAACTCATATATCCTCACTAGCTGAATACCCGTGCTTCGTCACGGCAGATAAGTAGTTATTTTATTGCGTTAAATAATGTTTCATTAAAATTACGTTACTATACAATTCTGTGCAGTTTATTATAGCACGGTTCCCGCCATACTATATTTTATTCAATGGGCGTTAAAATTTAAAAGTTTATGTTTCCAAGAAGTCATTTGGTAACACCCAATATATTTACGAGTATTACCAAGGTTATAGGCGAGAAGGCATTGCAAGGGTTCCGGATATTATTACCTCACCTGGAAAACCTAAGGATATGCCATACATCACGGTTTGACTGGGACTGTCCCGGCATTTTGCAATTGTTTCGGTGTCCCGCCCGATTTTATCAATGTCCCGGAAAAGGCTGTAAGATGTAAAAAGTAATGAATTCATGTTTATAAGAATCTTTTTTACATCTCTTACTTTTCTACAATCAACATTTTTACTACTGCTCACAGTGTCAAAGAAATCAGAAGTAATCTAACTGTAAAACGCTGGAACTACCTGCACAGCGCGCTGCCAGCTGCCAGACACTACTATTTGGCTGGGAGATTTTTTTAAGAAAATCAAGTAGTAAAAAAAGTTCCGTTCTTATTTTTAAGGTTTGGGTAGACTAAAAGTTTAGGATTCCCCCTTCCCGTTAGTTGCTAGGCTTAAAACTCACCAACCATTTTACTTATAATTTGTACTCTTTTTATTCCCCCCCCCCAAACTCTCCAAAAATATGGCAAGCCTATCTGACGGGGACAGGCAGAAAAGAAACTCAATTAAAACTCTATGAGGGACAGTTAATTTCTAGTAATTCAAGGTCTGCCATCATAGTTCAAATTAACCTCAATTAGAAATAAAACTAAGAAATAGATAATGTACGGTAACAGCTGTTCTTTATCGTCCTAGCAACACATGCTACCTAGACTTGCCTTCTCTAACCAACTCAAACTTTAAACCCCCCTGAAAATGCTTAAAAATTCGAATATCAAAAAATCCTTTCTTAGCGAGCGCCTACGTTATATAGGGAGTGTCCGTGCAAAATTTCAAAATTTTCTGTCGAGCGGTTTGGGCTGGGCGTTGATAGATGAGTGAGTGAGTGAGTGAGTGAGTGAGTGAGTGAGTGAGTGAGTGAGTGGTATTTGACAAATATATAGTAGATAACTAGCTGATTTTAGACAATATAATTCATAAAAGTTACCATGAAAATAAATGTTTAACATTCTTTAGGTTATAAAGATACAAATATTTCACGATAAGAAATCCGTCTTAAATTATTCACGCAAAATGTTTTTATACAATTAAAGCAACTAAATAAGGGAAGGATGCTTACCTGTAACCACATAATTCGCAATATTCCTTGTGAGAATACCTCATCCATTGTACAAGACATTCTTGATGGATCCACTTTATGGAGCCCGTGCAGATGCATGGGTGGAACAGAGGGCGGTCGCTAGTGCCCTCCGATCGGCAAACGCGGCAGATATCACCACTCTGGCTGTCCTCCATCGCTTTCAGTGCCTACCCAGATAAATTGAAATTAACCTGATGTGCATACATATAATTCAGAACCTCAATAATACTGTTTGTGGAATTGATACCAATCTGACTGAACGTTGTTTACATTTCTTAAGAAACAATTGTCTTATAGACATTGAATAAGTTAAAGTTAACTGCAATTAGATATAATTAAGTCTTTCACACTTTTATGGTGATAAGTGAAACTACATATGGCTCTTCACTCATAAAAATAAAAATCATGCATGCATAATATTCACAGAAGAGTTTATTTAATTACAAATATGTATCAATATGATATTGTAAAAATGCAGTTATCATTATAGAGTTTATATTAAAGATAGATTCTTCAGGACAAGGATTCAAACATAAAAATCAATTAACATAATATGCAAAATAATCATATGTTTTTTTAAATAGAACTTGTGTGTTTAGTGCGCTTAGTATTATTATTAGGAGATATAAAAAATACAATCCAGATTAAAACATGAGATAAGGCTGAAAAATAGGGTGCACATAAGTAAACACTACCAACTATATCAGTTAAAATAAGATATTATAAATTTCACTAATAAATTGTAATTGACAATTAAAAACTAGAGTAAATACATTAATCGCGCATACTTTTAGTATTAATAAAGTTTGCTGAGAAAACAAATAGGAATTGATAAAGAAATACTTACGATAAAATGAAACTTCACATTACAATAGATGCCAATGAATTGACATGGCAATATTAAGAATGATGATTATTACATCACAAACAATAGTCAATGAATAAAGTCCCAGATTTCGTTCTATCAAATTGTTCAAATGCTTTTCAAGAAAACAGTTTTTAGCAGATGGATTCTTGTTAATGCAAGTTGATGACAGGCCAGAAGTACTAGGTTATGTCCTATGGTTATGGCTCCCACTACGTATAAACCGCGAACTAATAGAATACATTTCTCATAATAATTACATTAATTTATATTTATGTTACAGTATGAAGGGGATTCAGAATAATTCCAGAAATTTTAGAATCAAATATTCTGAAAATTTTGAAAAATATATTTATAAAAAGTTGCATTTGAAATCTCCTTTAAGGTAATTATAGCTTGTGCATCGAGTCCTCCACGACAGTGATATTAGGTGGTTGTCATATCTGATGTCAGTTATGTTATCTAAAATTTTGTGTACCTCTTAAGTATTTATGGCCTTAGTATTTGTCAATCATTTCTGGGACAATAAAAAATGCAAAGGACCTTCAAAGCTAAAGAAATGTTTATAGTTCGAGCACTGGAAAGAATTTTAGCCGATAAGGATATAAGACGTTCTCATCATTCACAGTTAAAAAGAGCATGTGAAGTAGCTTTAGGTAATGTTACATAATGTAAATTGATTTAATTTTATTTCTTACCTTTTTTTCGAGACAAATTGTTCTTATATTTTTGAAGTCTGGCTTTAAAGATTCCTTGCCATTGTAGCACTTATCATTGCAGAGGAAATCAGAAATGAACTGAAAGAAGGTGACGTTGAAGATCCAAGTGGATCTTCTGCACTCCCTTTACCTAAAGATGGGAATGATATTGTTTCTGCGGAAAAGTACTTCTTACCATTTGAGCTCGCTTGTCAGAGCAAATCTCCAAGAATTGTTGTTACTGCGCTTGATTGTTTACAAGTATGTTTACTTTTTTCCTCTGGGTATTTTATTAGTATCTTTATTTTCAATTAATATTTTTGCTATTTTTTAGAAGTTAATCGCATATGGGCATCTTACGGGTAACGCACCCGACTCAACTCAACCTGGTAAACTTTTAATCGACCGAATAGTAGAAACAATATGTAGTTGTTTTAATGGCCCACAGACTGATGAAAAAGTTCAGCTTCAAATTATAAAGGTTTGTTATAAGTTTCAAAATAATAAATACATGATCACAATTTTTTAAGTGGTCTAATTATACCTGTATTTATTCTATAATTTCTTTTAGGCTGTTCTGACAGTTTCTACATCTCAACATGTTGAAATCCATGAAGGCACAGTTCTTCTTGCAGTTAAAACTGTTTATAACATTTACCTTGCAAGTAAGAACCTTATCAATCAAACCACAGCAAGGGCAACACTCACTCAAGCAATTAATGTTATATTTTCCCGAATGGAAGCCCAAGCTGTAAGATATTTTTCAACTTATATCTGAACACTATTCTTTTGATGATTTAACTCATATTTCAGGTTATTCAATTTACTATTTTTCTCTGCTGTAAACCTGGCCCGTTTTGTATCATTTTTATATATGATTTCCTTTAGAACAGTTGAAAACTAATGAATAATACACATGAGTGCCAATTAGCACTAATGTTAATTACAGAGTTGTGGAGGGAAGACGACTTGTTTGGGATAAATAAAAAAATACTTGTTTAAGAAAAAGATAATTTAATTTTTATAATATTTCATAATAGGTAACATTAACAGGACTTCAAAACATATTTGAATAAAATGTTTGCAGTTTTTTACCTCTACTTCTAATTTTATTTTGATTCCATGATATCAATATTTTTTATTATTGAACCCTGTTACTTTAATTATGTTTCTGTTCTTTTTCTTCTACATTGAAAATTAGTCACCTTATTTTAATAGACTATTTTCTTTCAAAAAAAAAAAATAACAATAAGAGATCTCCCCGTGGTCTAATGGCTTGGATTCTTATGCGGGAGATGGTGGGTTCAATCCCCACCGGCGGCAGGCATTTTCTCATCTCATGGCTCATTGGGAAAATTCCTCGCTGCACCCTGGATGCCGGCACTAATGGCCTAGATGTTGATGCACCGTAAAAAAAAGAAAAGAAAAAAACCCGTAATTAATCAAATGTGATTAATAAAACATTCTAAGTTTATGTTACTGAGTGAAGTAAAAGCAATATAAGTTCTTTTTGAAAATATTATTTCTTAATTTATTTTAAGCTGCTATTATCTTCAAAATTATTTTTGACATAACTTTATATTTTCAACATGATCTGTTATTCAAATAGCTCTGTTAAAAATATTGTTTTGAATAGTGAATGAAGATATTAACTTATTATAATAGAAGTTCGAATGTAACCATTCATCTTTAATTTTTTGTTTTGTAAGTGAATTATTTTAGTTTTCCATTTCATGATTTGGCCTGGATTTGATCATTTTATAGGCTGGTAAGAACTAAAAGCTATTTGGTGCTTTTAAGTTCTTTGTCGATCTTCATTGCTATAGAACAGTGCTACTCAACCTTCTTTTCATAGGGGACCACAAACGTGTGTTAGTCATGGTGTCGCAAGGCAAAACAAAAATATTAGGGAATGATTTCTTAGGTTTTTGCGATTGTTACAAATTGAATTAAACAACTATGAATGCATTCTTTGTGTATAGTTTAAAATATTTGCTGTATTTCCTGATGCTTCAAACAAGTTGCAGTGTCCGTGGTCACAAGTAGTTGACCAAGCATTCAGCACTGCACACTGCAGCACGGTAGTGTTATATGGGACTTCGATATTTCTAATGGGCGGGGAATTCAAAATGGTTTAAAATAAATTCACACAAGATAGACTAACCGCAAATGCCCGGTGGGCCGTAGGTTAAGTATAGCCGCTTTAGAATGTGAAGATTTATTTACTCTTCCTGGAATGAAATAAATGGTTTTGTTTTTGTTTTTCATGGGAATGTTTAAGGCTGATGAAGCTGATAAGCAGAGAGATCAAGTTGATGATGTTGAACCTACTAGCACCGAAGTTGTGTCGGATATTTTGAATACTATTATTGAGAGTATTCCTGGTGAGTATATGATAACATATACTTATACTTAATATGAAAAAGGTTTCAAAAACATAAGTTTTTGAAACCTTTTTCATATTAAGTTCAAATTCTCTACAATTTACTATGAATGAGAGCATTTATTTATTTTTTTAATTTTAACCCCCCTTTATAAATGACAATTATGTTTTGGACATGTTATCTACAGGATATTAGAGAACTGCATGGGTATGTACAGCATCGCATAATTAGAAGTACGTATACTCGTGGGACGAGTGACTCAATTACTCCATGTGTACTCATACTCACTCGCATCAGCATTGCCAAGTATAACAATGTTTGGTAACATTTTTCATCGTTAGGTATAATGACAAGCAAATTATTCCGATGTTGGGTATTGATACTTGGCTATGCAAATGCGAAATAACGTAATTTGCTTCTGCTGAAGACTCTATACAAATTCAAAACAAAGTCCACTTTATTTCTTGGAACAAAACAAAGAGTGACTACACAATTGTAACGTAAACAAAAACATAGTAAGACAGTCTTTAGTAAAATCCAGAGGAATAAGTAATAAAGGTGAAATAAATATTAAATATTTATCTGAGGTGATATAAGCAAAAACATAAATGAAGGCACATATAACGATTAATCTGAATACTGAACGCTCTTTACTCCCCATCCTTTGATTTATCTGCCCAATTCATTTGTTGCTTATCTTGTCTCCTGTATCAACATGCTAAAAACTCGACAATTATTTACAATGCTGTTCTGGCGAATATTACTCGTAATTGTAATGTAAAGTAATTGATGATGCCGAGTATGTACTCTCACTGTTCATTATATATTCGGAAATTACTTTTTACGTATTCGTGCAGTTCTCTACAGGATATCACCCTTTTATAGCCAAGGTCCTTTCCTTTATTTGAAGACACAGAATATTCTTGTTCTTACACTTATGGCCAACAGGTCTTCTATTCATTTATTCGATGTTGCATGATAAATTATTATTCAAACAATTTATTTACATTTCTTTTGTATGTAAAATACTATACAATTTTTGCTTATAACATTTTTTTCTATCTAAGATACATTAAAAGTTAGAATATTTGAGGTATACTTTGGAAAGGTGGCTTCGCCCCTTAAATGTGCGATTGGGATGATATTAAAAAAATACATATCGATTATTTTCACGTGTTTAATAAATTACCAAAATTTCATAAAAATCGGCTCCGGACACTTGGGGATGCTCCATTGTTAGTGAAGCTCTTTAGCCTTTGTGTGGCTACATTTAAATGATATCACACTTAAATATGAAAGAAGATAAATAAAAAACATTTTTTTAAAATGAATATGATGCACGAGTTAATGAATAATATTACAGAACAATTTGAAAACAATTAAAGTATATAATTAATCTCGCTAATTCACACCCTTAATAAACAGTAGTAAGGAGTGAACTAAGAAAGCAAGATTAGTGCTACCATAATGCATATCAATTAATTTTTATGTTACATTTTATTAACTTATACTTTTCTATGTTAACACTTTCGCTGCAGGTGTCCTTCCAGAAGGACACTAGCGATCTTGCCCGCTTACGAGTGTCCCTTCGGAAGGGCTCTCCTCCATTACTTTTCCTATTAGATTCAAAAGGCTCGTAAATGGAGGAGATTCACTTTTACAGCTGCCGCAGCGAAAGTGTTAGACTGTTTTATCAGTATCTGTTCTATCTAAGGGAATTGTCACATTCTTACCAGTTAACTATAATCTCTTAAAACTTTGTTATCTTATTCTAATAAATAGTCATTAAATTAATTTAATTTTTATTTGCTTCCTGAGGCCACAAAGGTAGAGGATTTTGTTATCTTCCTTAGTTATAAATGCTCGAATCGCCTTGTGAATCGTTTTTTGATTTTCTTTTGTAACATTGAGCTTCTAGGCTTTCTTGGATCCAACAAATATTCACTACTTTTTTATTCTAACATGTATGATATTTTATTAAGTTAACCAAACCTGTACTTTTTAATTTTTTTTTTTTTTTTTTTTTAATAATAATAATAAAATCTTGCTACACGCCGTACTTAGTGTGACGTTTTTATAATCCACTTTATTTTCAAAATTAATAGGTAAGTAATTAATAAATCAAACAGAAGTATATCAAATCCATAATGTTTATTAAAACTGTGCGTAGAGTTGTAGAACCTCTGGGTAGAGTTTGTGTTTCACAACATATTTGGCGCCCCATGATGCGAGCCAGGACACTGCCTCTAGAGAAGACAAGAGTTTGAAAACAGCCTCTAGTCAGTGTGAGGTTATAAGCTTATAAAAATAATTGAAAATGTGGCAATAATATGATTTTAGTTATAAACGCCTTATCAGGAAGCTACAAGTCATAATAAAACATAGTTTAGACGCACATAGTATGTCAACAATAGCATCAGTTGTTCACGAAAATACCCCCCCATTTACTTCCTATCTGACTGATGGGCTCAAGCTCCATACGGTGCTCGCTGTCTCTGGGAAGGAGTGGGGAGAGCACCATATGGTGCTCTCAGTCCAGTCATAAGGACTTGACAAGTACCATACATTGCTCTCAGACCAGATGTAAGGACTTGACGAGCACCGTATAGTGCTCTTAGTACAGCCCTAAGGACTTCACGAGTACCATACGGTGCTTACCCTATTGAACATGTTAAAAGTTTCACATTTAAATATGTGATCAATATCTTAATTGAGAAAGCAACTTTTTTTTTTATTTAACACAGTAGTTTTCAGTATTTATTTTGTAAAGTATTGTACTAATAAGGAATCAACTGCTATGCTACTATATTTTATCTTCTTTTTTTATCATAAATTATAAAATATTCAAGGGTGATAAAACTGTTTGCTAACATCTCATAGTCAATGCTGTAGACATCCACAATGAGTCATATTATGACTCACATTTATGCCTCTGTCACTGCCCTTGCATATTAAATTTATAGACAAGTGCTTTATTATAATATTTTTTGTGTTTTTTAGAATTTGATAATGTTTTTTATTTAATTTCAGTACAAGATAATATACCCGAAAATGAAGAACAGATTTCAGCTCCTACCAGTATCAATCAAAGTAGCAATTCTCTCAATCGAATACCTTCTCAAGTAAGTTATTTATATGATTTACTTAAATATCTTAAATAAAATGTCATTACATTAATTCATTGAATTTCCACATTAGATTATATTTTGTTAGTCATTATTTAAGGAATTAGGGTATGGATAAACTGTTTTGTCTCAAAGTTATTAGAGCTGGATACCCAGTGTTGTCAGAAAGTTAGAGACTGGAAACATAATGTCTCAAAGTTATTAGAGGGCGGATATACAGTGCTGTCTCAAAGTTAGTGACTGGAAACATAGTGTTGTTTCAAGTTTATTAGAGACTGGATACTCAGTGTTGTCTCCAAGTTATTAGAGGGTGGCTACTCAGTGTTGTCTCCAAGTTATTAGAGACTGGATAGTCAGTGTTGTCTCCAAGTTATTAGTGGCTGGATTAGTTATTTCATACAATCAGGCATAAATTCTTTCCTTTCTTTTTTTAGGTTTTTTTTTTTTTTTTAAATTATCTCAAAAACATAAAATTTATTTTTATGAAATTTGATTGGCTAAGATTCACTTCAATGTTTTTCAATTTGTCTTCAGACATATGTGGTACTCCAGTATCAAAGTATTAAGTTTAAAATTCAAAATATTAATAATTGTTAAATATTTTTTAGGATAGTATGGACGTTAATGAAAGCGGAGAAAGTGAGGGAAACAAAATGCAGGCACAATTTACTCATATTCTTCAGAAGGATGCATTTCTTGTGTTCAGAGCTCTCTGCAAGCTTTCCATGAAGCCTCTTCCGGAAGGAAATTTAGATCCCAAGTATTATTTTACATTTTTTTCTTATGTTTTTTAATGACCGACACAACATTTTTGCAGAATTTTTTCAAATAGTTAACTAAAATTTTATTTATCAATAGGATACAAGTAATATTTTGTAGTCACTCCACAATTTGTATATTGATAAAAGCTAAATTCCCACAAAAAAATTATAGCACTGATGGCTTTGTACAAATATGCTTCAGGATACACTTTTGGGAGGTAATTTGTGCTGAAATCGACATAACATCATACATTTTCAGCCGTGAAGTTAAACTCGTTTTAGGCTCTCATGATGGTAGCACGAGCTTCTTAGCATGAAAAATAAAAATAGTTGTGAAGGAATTTGACATTTTTCATTTTACCAAAGATCTTCCTTCTCTGCCAGCAACCTCGTACTTTGAAACTTTCTGAGAGTTAGAATTTTTTTTTGCCTTTACTTCTCTATTTTTACAACTGTATATATGGGATTTTATGATTATTTAAAATTTTTAATAGTAAACCTACAAGTGTTATTTTCTTATTTTTTGTGTTATGCTGCTAAAACTTTCTCGGTCATTAGGTTCAGTGCCCTATCAGTCTCCTGTTAGTCACACATTTGCCTATCTGCATATGTGCTAAAACACGAGGATCAATTTATCACAGCCAGAATTTTTATTATTTTTAAATTAATTTGTTAATGAAAATATATATATTTTTTCCAGATGCCATGAATTAAGATCTAAAGTCCTTTCATTGCACCTCCTTCTTTCAATTCTCCAGTCAGCTGGACCAGTGTTCAGGACGAATGTAATGTTTGTTGCTGCTATTAAGCAATACCTGTGTGTTGCTCTTTCAAAGAACGGTGTTTCATCAGTGCCTCAGGTTTTTCAGCTGTCCCTCTCAATTTTTCTTGCTCTTCTCGACAAATTCAAAATGCACCTGAAGATGCAAATTGAGGTTTGTAATAAAGCTAAGAACTTTCTTTTCTCCTTTTTTTTATTATGGGAAATATTCAAGATTCAAAGGTAGTTAATAATACAACATTTCTATATAAATATTAGTTTTTATTGCTAATGTTTCTGGTTGAATTTTGAAGCCTTCATCAGGATTTTGAGGAGGGGAACTGACCTGTTTAGATATCATTTCATCACTCCCGAATGGATCAGTTCTCTCTCCCCTCATGCCAAAATGTTGGCAATAAAACTCATTTTTATATAAAAATACAGTTTTATTGATTATTATGACCAAACTACATTCTCAATCTTAATGATCTTAATTTATCTCGATTTAAATACTCTTTTTATTTCAAAAGCCATTCCTTTTCACATAGCCTTGTATCAAACATAATTTTAACACACCTTATTTTGATCATCACATCAGACCATAAATATTTCTTTTATTTATTTCCAGTCATTTTACATAACGTTTCGGCCTTCAGGACATTTTCAAATTCTTAACACCAGCCGCCTCTTTATTAAGCCCTTTATTTTAGGCCTTGTCATCCTGGCATACTTCTCAAACAAATTCATTTTATAGGTATAATCCAGTCTTTAAGCACAGCCATTTTCTTTAATATCCCCGACACAGAATGTGGGGGACCACACCATTGTCAAATGCCACTAAAATTCATTATACCATTCAAACGGTCAGTCTAGCTCAATTATAGTGATGATGCTTGACACTGAAAGAGTTACATGCTTATCAATAATGAAATGTGCGCCATAATGGCCCGTGTGGATGAATTTCCTTAAAAAATAAAACAATTAAATGTGTTTTTAGTTGTGGTTTTTGACCACTTTTTCACTTTGGGGTTAAGATGTACCCCAACCAGCCAGATGTAACATTTTTATTATTATTATAGGGGTGGTTTTTCTCCGTTTTCGGGTGATTGAATTTTCTTCGGGGGATTTACATCCAACCGAAATAAATAATTATGTACGTAAGTGTACATCCACGTGCTGGATATTTAAGAAGTATCGGGCGGCTCTCACTGCATCCAGTTGTGCAGAGTGCTGTTTCTAGTCCGCTTTTGGTGGTCAGGTAATACACTTGCATGACTGCAATATGCATGTATCCAGTCTAATGCATGCGTTGTTGTGTATTTCTTGTCCGCTTCCTGACAGGAGCGGGAGAAGGATCACTCTTCTCCAAGCTAAAGCCAGTGCTTGATTGTATACTTCTTAAATATCCTTAATCTTACGGGCTAGTATGGCATCGGAGCACCGCTCGCACTGCTTCCGATGTCAAGGTCTGACAAATTATTCCCTCTAGAGCAGACCCCACTCCAGAATCGTACATTCTCAGAATGGACTTAAATTTCACCACTTTATGTGGGTAGTGCATTTTATACCTTCTGCCAGGTCTATCTCCGAGGGAAGGTGACCCTGGGGTGTGTACTGTAGGTGACCTTATGTCAGTGTAAGTGTTTAGTGTACTGTGTGTGTTATGTGTGTGGTGTACTGTACTCGGGAAGGGGGGTTCGTAAAGCCCCAAGCAACTGCGCGTTTCAGTCGCTCCCTGCCTTTTTATTATTATTATTATTATTAGGAACAATTTCTTTGCCCTTAAGGCTCACAGCCATCTGGCCTCCCTTAACGTAACAGTAATATTCAAAGTTTTTTTTTTTTGTTTAGAAACTAAACAATTAATATTTTTTACTAAATATGGCAAAATATGTTTCAGGTATTTTTCAAAGATATTTTTCTTAATATTCTGGAAACATCCAGTTCTACTTTTGAACATAAATGGATGGTAATTCAAGCTTTAACACGAATATGTGCAGATGCTCAATCAGTAGTTGATATGTACGTTAATTATGACTGTGATCTTAGTGCCGCCAATCTTTTTGAAAGGTGATCTCAACATCATTTATTTTTACTATTGATAAATTTGTAATGAATTTTTGATTGTTTATTATTATTGTTGTTTTTTTTGTTTTTTTTTGTTTTATAGATTGGTTAATGATCTCTCGAAAATAGCTCAAGGAAGACAAGCCTTGGAACTAGGTGCAACACCAAATCAGGAACTCTCGATGAGAATAAGAGGTCTTGAATGTCTTGTGTCAATACTGAAATGTATGGTTGAATGGAGCCGAGATCTTTACGTTAATCCAAATATGAATGCGAGTTTAGGTAACAGATTTAAATGAATGTGCTTATTAGACGTGGCTAATATTATACCATAAAATAAATTTTACAAAATTAATTTGTTCATTGTATGGAGAAATTTAAAATGGCAGAAAAAGTAGACCAGTAATTAATTATTTTACGAAGTAAAAGATCGTTGGGCTGTAGCTAAAGAAAACAACATCCTTCTTACATGCTCCCAAAAAAATGAAGCCAAAACATTCAAATAGATTCTTCCTGAAATGTGTTGATTTCTTTAGCCGAATCCCAACCATGCATTGCTTTGTAACACTCCAACAGCTAATCAGCCATTCACACCTTGTTATTAATTAGAGTAGAGTCCTGCTCATCAGAATTGATAGAGATCAAACCCTGTTCAGATTAACGAAAGTTTGGATTAGTTTTCTCATATATTGACTTTATGAGGTGTATTGATGTGTCAAGAATTACAGGTAATAAATTATGTATTCTAGTAAACTGCAATTAAAACTCCATTGTGAGATAAAATTGATATGACGGGCAGTATGTGCGAATGCTAAAACATTGCTTGTTTCAACCCGTTTTAGTTTGTTGCATTATTATTTATCGTTTCGTGTAAATCCTTTACAGAACATGTAATCTACATATGTGAGCAAATTTGTTTCAATTTATTTCAAGGCTGTATTTTGGATATTTAGTTTGCGGTATTGAAAAATTACAATTCTCTTAAATTTACATTCAACGTACGACATAATTTGACATTTACTTTTCTCGGTCCTAACAAAAAAAGAAAAGAAAAAAGAAAAAAAAGAAAGATTTTTTTATTATCAAGGCTCTACTTTATTTTATTTTCTTACAGCGATTTCTTCACTGAATTAAGACTTATAAATTTTGCGAGTAGTGGAAGTATTACCACAATTTTTATAAATAGCCATTACCAGTTCTTGATTTGTCCTTATATTTTTCTTAATTGCGATATCGTGGCTAGTGGAAGTTGTCATTCAAAATCTTAATACATTTTCTAAAAAATTGGTTCAGGCGTGAATTTCGATAGGATCAACTCAGTTGGAAAATGGGTTCTGCGAAGTTTTGATTCCGTTCGATTGAAGGCAAAATATTGATAATTTATACTTTCCAAATCACACCAGATGTAACCACTATATGGAACATGTTAAGATGATGTAGTTTCTGCGAGTTGGAATTTTCGTGTATTTATACGTTTAATTTAAGACACTGCAGTTCTAATGTGCACAACAATTGATGCATTAAAAAACGCACACACACTCTTCAGGAGGTTTAATACTTTAGGCTTTCACTTGTATGTTTCAGGATTAGAAGGAAAACCAGTTGGAGATGATTCTAGCACACCCAAAGCTAGTTTACGATCATATGGGAGTGTCAGCTCTCTTGGGAGTGAATCTGGAAAGCAGGATGTTCCTCAACAGCTACAACAGTTAAAACATCAAAAGGAAATCTGGGAAACTGGAATTGAAATGTATGCATTTATTTATATATCTTAATTATATTTGTCTCTGTTAATTTAGTCTGTAGTCAAGTTTCCTACAACCTTTTCTTGATCCTGACTTTGTACTATAGCCCGTTCAGTTCTAAAGGGAAATATTCTAAGGGAAATTCTAAGGGAAATATTCCCGATTGTTCTGCCATTTGCATTACTATTTCAATGAACAACACGCTCTGTGCAACTCAGTCAGATTATGTCTCAAACCTCTAAACGTTAAGTGTTTGATCAGTACAGAAGGGAAAGTGCAGGGGAAATTCCTGTCCAGACGTTTGCAGATGCAAGATTGAACTCGTGGATGTATAGGATTATGTCTTAAACTGATTATGGTGCAAACATTTTGGCGTGCTCTTTTGAAGCCTTCTTCAGCTAAAAAATAAATATACATAGTTACGAGAATAATCACAACAGTAACCAAAATTTTTCATCATAACAATAGATCATAAAACAATTTTTTAATTGTGTATTAGTAAAACAAAGGTTTTTTAATGAACAAATTGATCAGTAGTTTTAACAAAACTTAGTTGACATAAGCTCAACTCATTTTTTTATTTATACTTTTAAAAACTTTTTAAGCTTTGAGAGGTTAGATAAGAGAGATAGCGATCAATATTTAACAATACTTAGCCAAATCTAAGGCTGAAAACGTTTTCGATTTCATAGTGATGTGGTTATGACTGTGAGAATTTTTACCGCCAATTTTCTACCGGGAATATAGGCCACGCCCTTTTCCCTCCATCTAACCATCAATTTGAACAGGCAACATTATAGTCTAAATTATTTTCAGCCTTAGCTTTGGCAAAGTATTGATAAATATTTAACACTATCTCCCTTGACTGACCTCTCAAAGCCTTCCCTGGTCCTAAACGAGACATGATCACTTTGTATTGAGTTTCACGTAGCATGTTGTTCATTGAAATAGTAATGCAAATGGCGACCTTTCGAGAATAATTCTAGATTTTTCTGGAAATCTGACATATTCTCTTAGCCAAATCCCAAGTATTCCTTGACTTCTTATTTTAATTTTTTTTTATTTACTTTATTACCTCCTATATATTTGTCAAATACCACTCACTCACTCACTGGCCTATCATCCCCGAGCCCAAACCACTCGACAGAAAATTTTGAAATTTTGCATGGACGCTCCCTATATAACATAGGCACTCACTAAGAAAGGAGTTTTTGATATTCGATTTTTTGAAGTATTTTTACAGGGGTTTAAAGTTTTAGTTGGTTAGAGCAGGCAAGCCTAGGCAGCAAGCGTTGCTAGGACGATAATAGAAAAAGCTGTTACCATACATTATCTATTTCATAGTATTATTTTTAATTGAGGTTAATTTCAACTATGATGGCAGTCCTTGAATTACTAGAAATAAAATGTGATTTTGTCCCTCATAGAGTTTACGGTAATGGCCCATCCGAGGTAATAATATCCCGAATCACTTAACACAAAAATTTGAAATTTTGCACGGATAATACGTTTAGAGTGTAAACACTCGCTAAGAAAGTTTTTTTTGATATTCAAATGTTTAAGTACTTTTAGGGGGTTTAAATTATTAAGAAGTTCCTCGTCGGCTCAAAAATGGTTCGATTTTGATAATATTTGGTACAAAAATCTTTCTTCTCATTATAAAGGTCAAGTTCATTGACCAGTTAAATCCGTTTACTGGAACATGGTTTTTGGAGCGAAATTTGTGCGAAAGATTCCTTAACGTAGGAAACCGAATGAAACCATTTTTTAAGCGAGTTTTGTAGCCATTTACTAGAAAAATTGATAGAAATACTTTTCAAAACTAATTTTCTGTTTGGGTATTCAGAAACGAAGTATATGGAAAAAAATTGTATGAATGGTGATACAAAGTTTTCGGATCTCAGTATATTTTCTACAATATCTCGAAAACGGTTGGGAACTCGTAGTAAGTGGAAGGCGGCTATTCGAAAGGTTACTAAATTCTCTACAATAAGATTCTGTTGTAATGTTCGGTGGGGCGATGTCAATTGAAGAGACAAGTGCTTAAAACTTCAAATTTGTTAGTTTTATGCTTTTCAACGTGTATTTGTCTCTGTTTACCTAACTTTTTAAGCGGTTGTTGTATTTTTTTTTTTTTTTTTTTTTTTAACTCTCCAACAAAGAACAAGCACGGTTACCTCCACATGGTGTGTTTACTGGGTAACTTTAAAGTCCGTACAAAGTTATGTAGTAGCGTTAATTTTGATCATATCTTATTTGACTCAATATAAAAAATAGTTATCGGCCGTGGTGAAGTACGGGTATTCAGCTAGTGCATTATAAAATTTAAAGAATTATTGCCTAAAAAAAATGTATTTTGCTTATTAGGTTTAATAGGAGTGGGAAAAAAGGCATTGTGTTTCTTCAAGAGCAGGGAGTGCTTAGAAAAACTACCAAGGACGTAGCTGAATGGCTTCTAACTGAAGAAAGACTTGATAAGACAAGTATTGGAGATCTTCTTGGAGACAATACTGATTTTGCCAAAGAGGTATTAATCTAATTATTTTGGCCATGTAATAAACTATTTTTTCTTAATTTTCTACTAATTCAACGGCGAGCTCACATATATCATTGCCCCCAATGTGAGAATGAAACAAATAATAGCGAGCAAAAGCACTTGATTTATTGATTTTTCCTGAAAAATATACAATGAAATCTCAAAGAGAAGTAATATAAGATTTTAAGTGCCACAAAAGGAAACTGATTGTATCCTAAGGGGAAATTATTCCATCCTCTTTCCCAACTTAGCCTCGTAGAAACACTATAAAAACAATATAATCTGTTTCATTCCAAATTTCTCAATAATGATGATATTTGTTTTTACTTTTAGGTCATGTACAGTTATGTTGACCAGATGAATTTTAGTGGTAAAGACTTGGTCTCTGCTCTAAGACAATTTCTTCAAGGATTCAGATTACCGGGCGAAGCTCAGAAAATAGATAGGCTTATGGAGAAATTTGCGAGCAGATATTGCGAATGCAATCCCAAGTCAGTCATTAACTTTAAAAAATATTAAAGTTTACTTTCGTATAATAATAATAATACTGATTCGGCGCTAATAGCCAAACAGTTGATGCGCCGTTAAAAACGAAAAAATAAAAAAATAAAAAATAATACTGATTTTTTTCTGTTCTAGTAATGGGCTCTTTGCTAGTGCTGATACAGCTTATGTCCTCGCGTATTCTATTATAATGCTTACGACTGATCTCCACTCCCCTCAAGTAAAACATAAAATGACAAAAGAGCAGTACATAAAATTAAACAGAGGCATTTCGGAAGGAGAAGAACTTCCTGAAGAATATTTGAGTAAAATTTACGATGAAATCGCGGGTCATGAAATTAAAATGAAAGCTACGAACAAACCTGGAAAGCAAGGTATGATGAATTCCAATTAAAATATGTGTATTCAGAATTCATTAAAGCTTGAAAATATATAAATGGTTTCTTCTTTAATGACACATAGTAGTTGTTCACTGAAGTTGATCTATCTTAATTTTTGTAAGTCATTGTCTTATAAACTTCATCAGCAAGTCTCTCACCTCAACGAGCCAGTAAATATTTTTTTTTTCTTTAATTTTGGTTTATAAGTAATATAATACCTGTTTTTTTTTTCTTTTTGTGCTACGTGTTCAGGAAAGCAAGGTGACTTATTTTAATATAATATTATAAATATTAATTGTTTCTACTCAATGCTCTTATTGCAGTGCATATACTTTTTTCAGCCTTGCATAATTCTGTAAGAAATATTTTTTAGTTTTAGTGCTTTTTTAGTTATGTGTTGTTAAGTTTTTAATTTTACCTGATAAGAAAAATATTAAGATAATAAATTATGTTAAGATGTGAAAAAAATACATGCACTTTTTTATGTGATGATTTAAGAAGGATAGTGGTGTTTTAGTTTAAGGTGAACATCTCTTTTGCAATTACAGTTTACTTCATAGTTATTAGGCACCTTAGTTGTACAATTCTACTCTTAGAATTAGGGTTCCAGCTCTGAGAAGGGTCTACAAAATAGTCTGGTTCAATTTCATGGACGCTTAATGAAAGATGTTCAATCACATTGGATTTTTTTTTTTTTTTTTTTTTTTTTTTTTTTTTTTTTTATGTTTCACTGTTGTCTGGGCCATTAGCACCGACATCCATGGTGCAATTTTCTCAACAAGCCGTGAGATGAGAATATGAATGAATTTACTGTATTTTATAAGTAATAATTATAATTACAGGGAGTCTGGGTATGTTATTTACAAAATGCTGATAAATAAAATTAAGTGCAAAATAAACAGTGGCTGTACCCAGAAAAAAATAATCAAAACTTAGTCAAATAAAGAAAAAATAAAAGAGCAGCAATAGTAATAATAACAAATAAATCCTTATTTTACAAACATACATGTTATGTAAGAAAAAATTATACTACAGTAATAAAATAAAATAAAAAAGTAAATAAAATCGAGCACAGAATTTCATAATTATTCGAAAGTTATGAAAGCTTGTATCTTCATTGCTTCCGTGATGAAGTAAAAGAGACTGCTGCATGTGTTGGTAGTGATGTTAGTGAAGAAATGTTGTAATGTTTCTTCATTCCTCCCTGGTCGAAGGTAGTTCTTGATGAAATGATTCCGAGGACTGCTGTACATAGGGCAACAAATTAATATGTGGTCTGGTATTTCTGCTTCTTTAAATATCAGGAGATGAGAATATTCCTGGTGCAGGTGGGACTCGAACCCCCATCTCCCGTACGAGAATGCAAGGCGTTAGCCACTAGACCACGGGGAGCCCTACACATTGGATTCTTATATCTAATTTTGTGCTCCATTCAAATTGAATATATGTTACTGCAGATATCACTGTATTTCAGACACTTTTATCAAAAAAAAAATATGATGGATAAGGTCTTTTTAAATTTCTTCTTACTTCAATTTTTAATTCCACAGTTATTGCAAATGAAAAGAAAAGGAAATTACTATGGAATATGGAAATGGAAGCTATTTCAACTGCTGCAAAAAATCTAATGGAGTCTGTATCTCATGTTCAGGCCCCATTTACATCTGCTAAACATCTAGAACATGTGAATCCCATGTTTAAGGTAAAATAATCCTTCTTATATTATGTTATTGTTTATTTATTAAGTTTAAATCTGACTAGTACTTGAATTATATAGCTTTATGATCAGTTTAATTGAACTTCATTATATAATTATCTGCAGATGTCTTGGACTCCATTCTTAGCTGCATTTTCTGTTGGACTCCAAGATTGTGATGATCCAGAAATAGCTGCCCTCTGCCTAGATGGAATCAGGTGTGCCATCAGAATTGCTGCAATATTCCACATGAGTGTAAGTTGTTTCTTATTAATCGCGAAATATTTAGAAATATTGCTAATTTGTTTATCTTTTCTTTTATTATTATTTAAATTTTAACGTCCATTATTATTAACTACGAATCTTTTCTTTTAATTCTAGAGTCTGTATGACTATCTTGAGTCCCAAAATCACGAAAAAAAATAAATAATCAACAATGAACCAATATAAATTCTTTATTTCTTGCTTTGTATATGGATTCTTAAAGTACAGTATATATGTGTTCAATTATGAAGTCAATGTATAACTGTTATTAATGATCTCAAAAGTTAATACACCTTAACCCCAAACAATAAAGTAGGTTTATGTTGATCTGACAGTTTAATAACAGACTGTAACTTCAGATAGAAGTTGGATGCTCACCAAGACATTTACAAACTACTTTGTGATAGCAGTCATCATATTGACAGAATTCTGAAATTTCTAAAAGATAAGAATGTTTACAATAAAATTGAATAAAAAATAAAAATTAGATCAAACTTTTGAACTAATGAATATATATATAAATAATATGGTGTTTTTTTCCATCGCTTGGAATAATATTTTTTTATGGAACGGTTTCTGTCTGCAGCGATAGTTCTTCTCTCCTATTATATTTTGCTGGAATCCTCTCCAGCTGTGTCTGGCAGGCTATTGTTTCTTCCTACCAAGGCAGAAACAATAGCCTGCCTGAAGAAGCTGGAGAGGATTTTATTAAAATATAGACTTGAATGAGTATTAGTGCTCGAAATGCTTCAGCTTACAGCATTTGATTTTTCTGATCCATTAGGGCTCAAAAATCATCCTTTTTAATATTCCATCTCTGGCTGGGCATTGAGATGAAATATTGAATTAATATAATAAATAGATTAAATATTTATAAATTATTTACACTTAAATTAACTTTGAAAATATTTATGTTACAGCTTGAAAGAGATGCTTATGTCCAAGCATTAGCAAGGTTCACCCTTTTGACAGCAAATTCACCAATTACAGAAATGAAAGCAAAGAATATCAACACCATAAAGACCCTTATTACTGTTGCGCATACTGATGGTGAGTTACAGCATACAATTTTTGGCAAAATTGTTAATGACACTATAGTATAAACACTCTAGACTTTAGTAAAAAATAATTTTAATGTTTTATTATTTTTATTTAGGCAATTACTTGGGTAGTTCATGGTTAGATATTGTTAAATGCATTTCTCAACTGGAATTAGCTCAGATGGTCGGCACTTCCATACGACCTCAATATTTTGCTAACAACAAAACTGCCGATGTGCTTGCTATGAAATTGAATCTGACATCTCTAGATCGTGAGTTCTTATAAAATTCTCAGAATTGGTTTTAAAATTTTCATCTCTTATTAATATAAATTATTAATAAATGTTGCCACTATTTTTTTTTCTCTTTATAGCAAGTGTTAAAGAATCAATAGGAGAAACGAGTTCTCAGTCTGTCGTAGTGGCTGTCGATAGAATCTTTACTGGTTCAATGAGGCTTGATGGTGATGCAATTGTTGATTTTGTTAAAGCTTTATGTCAGGTAACTATTTTTGTACTGTTAATTATTTCTCGTCGCCGTTATTGGGAATGGTTAATTTGTCACTTGGACTATAATTTTCATGTAAACTAGTTTAGAAATTTGTTCCCCAAACCAGATGGAAGTAATTGTATAATATGATTGTTCAATGAGAAATAATGTATATTTAATAATCTTTATTAAAAAGATATGAGGCGGTGTGGATATGAAGGGTGAACTCAACAAAAGGTAGTTTTCAGGAAAATGCGTTTGGATATTTTTTCCATAAACGGAACTCCACTAGAGTATATTCAAAACATTTTTCTTTGTGAGATGTATCATAGTTCAAATTGTATAATAATTTACCATGAATTTGTGTGAACTTCACATTTAATGAAAAGAGCATCATCTAGCGGACCGAAAGTAGAGTGTTGAGTTCGCCTTTCGTATCCGCTTTCCTATGGCAATTTCCAGCCATGTTTTTTTTCATTTTCTATGTATGTTGAGAGGGAAAGGAGAGCAAACACAGCATGAAAGATATACCTGTAGATTCTCTGATGCGTCTAGATTCGGATGGCTGGGGGAAAAAAATTGACTGGATGTTTGCCCTTTGTATCCGCAACATCTCGTATTGACTACAACAAAGAGCATAGTACCCTGTAATAAACGATACGAAATTGTATACATATATGGGGTCTTGTGGTGGCATGAATAAAGTTAATTGATGATGCGAGGTACTACTATGACCTGTTTGTGGAAACAAAATACCTTTTTGAGAGAAGCTCTAACCAGCTGCACCCCATATTTCTTATATCTCTCGAATAATATACTGGAGGACCTGAGTTCATCAAACTCGAGGGCCCTAAAGTTTTTTCTTCTAGTATCTTTCTTCATGGGTTGGATAGTCCCAGACCGCCCCTAGGCCCACTCAGCTTTTAATTAATTTATTAATGGGTAAAATCACAGATAATATTGTCAGGTTGGTGCTAATGACCTAGGTAGTCGAAGCAACTTAAAAAAAATATGTCAGATGTTTGGTGAATAAAAAAAAAAAAAAAAAAAAAAAAAAAAAAAAAAAAAAACTTATATTTTGTAAATTTGGCACCAGGCTTCATGATTGACAATGAAACAATCTGCAAAATATCTAATATCCTGATTTTGTAATGTACCAGGATCAAATTCCCCCCCCCCCAAAAAAATAAATAAAAAAAAAATAGTTGCAAAAATTCAATTGTTTATTTATCAGGATGGAATGAAGATTGAATCCTGCTAATTTGACAGATTGTAGAAAATATAAAATTGAGGAATGACAAAAATACCAAAATCTGAATTTCTGCAGATTGCATTGGTTTTCCATACACCAGACCAATATCTTTAGAATGGCTTTTTTACTCTCATTAACCATTTTATTATTCAAGTATCGTATAATTTTAGCAGTTTATAATAAATAAATATCATGTTACTTAGAGCAAGATATTAGAAATAGTATTGGAGTTCTCTTAATATCGTTACACCAAAAAGTCCTTCCTATTTTCTGGGCACAATTCTGTTCTTACGTGTACTATTTATATCTCCTATTTTCCAGGTTTGTACAGAAGAATTGAATCATCCCAATGGCCCTCGAATGTTTTCCTTGCAGAAGCTTGTTGAAATATCTTATTACAATATGGGACGTATTAGGCTGCAGTGGTCTCGCATATGGCTGGTAATAGCAGAATAAATTCTAATTAAATCTTATGTATTATTCTCTCTTTCTCTCTCCTCCCCTCCTCTCTCCCTTCCTCCCTCTCTCGCTCCGCTTAAGTCTCCTAAAGCTTCTGAACGCCAATTTAGACTTAGATTAGATTAACTATTGACTCATACCCTCCGCTTCTCACGGGGTGCACATCGGCCATTCGTCCTATTGTGCGAGTCCTAAATTGGTAACCTACCTTACCTTAGCATCCTGATGAACTTCAGGTATTGCCTGATCTCTGTTAATTTAGACTTAAGAAAATTCAATTTCAGAGAAACTTGTTTTTTTTTTCTGTGGATATAGTACTACAATGTAGATAAACTTAAATCTATTAATTTGGCACTAACACTGAGTAACATATTAGAGTTTTTTGTATTGAATGACACTATCTGTACAAAACAGTGGGGGGATTAATTTCTGAAATAATAAAAATATTTTTTTTTTTTTATTTCTTTAGGTTCTTGGAGAGCTTTTCAACACTGTTGGCTGTTCACACTCTGAGGACATAGCTATATTTGCCATTGATTCATTGAGGCAGTTATCCATGAAATTCATAGAGAAAGGGGAGTTTCCGAATTTCAGATTTCAAAAAGACTTTCTCAGGCCTTTTGAGCATATTATGAAGAAAAATACGTAAGTATAAAATTATATTATACTTTTTTTAAAAAACAAACTAATTTTATTAAAAGCCAAAAATTACAGTTTACATAATGGAGCTTGTTTAAATTATTTAATTATCTACTTAAACTGAATCATATTTTATATGTTTCTAGAAATCCAACAATTCGAGACATGGTTGTACGCTGTATAGCACAGATGGTCAACTCACAAGCTCATAATATTAAATCGGGCTGGAAGAATATTTTCAGTGTTTTTCATCTTGCCGCTTGTGATCAAGAGCAATCTATAGTCGAGATGGCATTTCACACAACTGCACACATTATAAGTAATGATGATAATTTGTTTAACATTCTAGTCTTTGTTATTATTGCAAGTGTGAGGTCCCACAGTTTCCTGAGATTCAAATTTATTTCATTGGATTTGTATCCAATTAAAATAAATTGATTATTTTTTTGTCAATATTATATGACTTTTTGTGCTGGATATTTAATGATTTAAAGACAAATCTAGCTTTCTCTATTGGGACGGCCCCCCATTTTCATGTTTAAATTTGCTGGCTTTGTAATAAATTCGCATTATTGCAATATGACCATATATATGTGTTGCCCTAAACTCAATCAAGCTTTTATTATTTATTTTTTTAATACCACTTCATTGCAGAACAATGAATTCAGGATATTTAATAGACACTGCAAATTTAGTCAATTCTTTTTTTTTACGAGACAATTATAATTTCATTAATTTTTACAGAGTTTAGAATTACTGGAATTTGCTTAGTTTTTACAGGCCCTTTTTTAAGTGCTATATATATATATATATATATATATATATATATATATATATATATATATATATATATGTGTGTGTGTGTGTGTGTGTGTGTGTGTGTGTGTGTGTGTGTACACCGGTAGTAAAGGACACCATGTCCATTTTCTTATTAAATTGACTTAACAGCATGTTCTTAATGTGGATTTTTAGAACCGTTTAATGGTATAGGGCACTATGTCCTGTTCTCAAAAATAACGAAGATAAGACAGTGAAAAATAAAATCATGTCCGTTTTCATTAGAGGTAAAAGACACCATGTGGAGGACTAGGTTGTGTTTGACTAAGATCAATACCTCCAAGTACCACATCATTGCCAACAACAATGTGAAGAAAAGAAATTTAAACAGAGTAAATTTCCTTTATGATTAACGAAGAAACAAATTTTATTAGTTCAAAGTTATGGAAAATTGGCTCTCCTGAACAATTACCAATATGCAACATGGTGTCCTTATCCTCCGAGGTACAGATATTTATACATATACTTAGGCTATATGCCAATAATAGATATATTTTTCACAAATTGAGAATATCTATTTCCCCTCAAGTCAAAAGATTAAATTATCTAGTTGCGATTTTCTGTCATTCACAGTCAGAATTTTTAAAAAGATTTTTAAAAAGAACATTTAAAAAAAAGTATGTAAGGTTCTTTGAGCAAATTACTAAACAATTTTTGAGATTCTCACCGATAAGAAAAACCTGGATTTGAATTCATATTTGCTAAATATTTTTAATTAGTCCTTTTTTTTTTTTTAATTTTCAATATTTGAATTATGTATTTTCTTATTATTTCAGAACATCTCTATGCAGAACATTTTAGTGTGATGCTTGATAGTTTTCAAGATGCTGTTAAATGTTTATCAGAGTTCGCTTGTAATGCAAGTTTTCCAGACACAAGTATGGAAGCCATCAGATTAATACGCTCCTGTGCTGATTGTGTCCACGACAAGCCAAATGTGAGTCTTAATTCTTGATTTTTAACTCCCCTCAATTCTACTATGTAAGTAGTTTCACAGTTTTGTTGAAATAGAAATTTAGACTAAACATTGCTTATTTCTGTTTATTAAACCTCGATTTAATTCGCAGGAAGGTATACACCGCCAACAACTTAATATCTATAATCTTTATTTTTTTAGACAAATTAATTCACCTCCCATTTTATGCTCTTGTGCTATGCCACTTACACTGCCAGTCTTCAATTCAGAGTATCTCAAGTTATAGCTCGTTCAGTTAGATAGAATAGTTCTTATCCCGTATGCGCGAAATTCTGAGGGAACTATTCCTGTCGGTTCCACCATTTGCATTTCCATTACTATGAACATGCTACTTTAAACTCAATAAAAACTGATTATGTCTCGTTTAGGACCAGGGAAGGCTTTGAGAGGTCAGACAAGGGAGATTTTGTTTAATATTTAGCCAAATTTAAGGCTAGAAACAATTTAAGCTATAGCCTGGTTTAGTTGGATATTTTTGTTCAACCTTAATCATTTATGGAGGCCTGGTGGCTGTGAGTGTTAAGACGTGAGCACTTAACACTCTGTGCTAAGGGTCGTGGGTTCGATTCCCACTATGGTGTGATGGCTTTTCTTTGGAAAAAATAAGCCCTATCCTGGCTAGAAAAGGGTGGTAACCTATAGATAACCTGTCCTGAAATTCTTAGCTAATAATAATGGACATTACAATTTAAATAGATAATCATTTATGATGTATTCATATAATTGCAGGAAAATGCACCCGAGCTCATAATGGGATGTGCCCATCCTGCCGAGTTAATTTTTCTAAAAAATAAAGATTTTAAAGTATTGCTTATTTAGTTCTTCTTTAATGCTTTTTGTCATTGAACATTTATCTATTTTAACTCTTAATTTATTGATAACTATTTCTCTAAAAGAAATTATAAAAATGTATAAGAACAAAAATATTGTTCCATAAGTCCTGAACATCTCTTTTATTCCAGGTTGTGTCAGAACATTGGGAAGACACGGAAGATGGTCCTTGGGTCCGTGGATGGTTTCCTCTTCTTTTTGAATTGTCTTGCATCGTTTCAAGATGTAAACTTGATGTTCGAACCAGAGCGCTTACAGTCCTTTTTGATATCGTTAAAACCCATGGTGCTTCTTTCAAACCTCACTGGTGGTCTGACCTCTTTCAAGTGCTCTTCAGAATATTTGATAATATGAAACATCCTGAGCTTCAGGCAGATGTAAGTACTCAATGTGCTTTTAAGTTATTAACAGTCAAATACAGAAAATTCGATTGCTTATAAAGAAAATAGTATAGAATGGATTTTTTTCGAAAGGTTCAATGAATAGTTTTCTTTTAGCAAACACCCTGTATTAAGTATCTAATTTTTCTGGTAATGTATAAATTAGAAATTTCATTTGTTGTGCTTTTTTTTTCTTTTTTTTTTTTTTGAATTTTGTAATTTTGTTATGTTTACCATGCTCTTGTGTTATGCTTCATAAGCCATTAGCAATTACTTAGGCTTCATAATGAAAAGTGCCTAACAGTTTTGTTCTATTCATCACTAAATGTTCTATAACGTGCTTCTCTTTAACTGCTTAACTTCGTAAAGATATCACTTTAAATGCTTTTAAATTAACTAAAACTTCTAGCTATTTCATTCTATAATTTTCTATTTTATAAAAGCTGAATTTACCTACCTCTAAATTTGTAAGATTAGAACTTCTAATCTCCAAATATTTATTTATTAGAAATATTAACTGGGATTTGACCCCAGAATTTAATGTTTTACACATAGGCGTGTTACCAGGATTCTTATCACAGCATGACAAGTTGATTCATCGAATATAGCCAAAGCATCATCGCATTTGACGCATAAATATGACACTGTGTCGTCTGTTTTTGGAAAGTGTTGGTTTGTAGCGGCACACCCATGCTTAAAATGGGAGATTTTTTATTCATATCCCACCTTGGCAATTTTTTTTCTAATAAAAAAAAAATATATATATTTGAAAAATTAATCACCGAGTAATTTAATGTACTTTTAATTTCTTTTTGTCTGGATGGCAGTTTATTACTTAATTTGTTCTTAAATAAAGAGTCTGCCAATAATACTATTGTTTGAATTAAACAACTACTTAACATTGAATTAAATCCTTACATAATTGAGTTAACGGTATATTCCTCTCATTAGTTCTTAGAATAATTGAAGAAATTAGTGATATTTGTTTGCATTTTATTTTTATCTCAATGGAGGGCTTGTTTTTCTCTGCTCAAATAGTGATTTTAAGTCTTGAGCCAGATGGCCTACTACTCTGGGAGCAGAATGGAAAAATATTCTTTAAGCAAAACTGAACTGCTAGTTTTTTTTTTTACATGGTTCCTCACTCCCTCCATAGGGAGGGACCCCACTTATGAGGTTGACCTCATGTTGCATACAGAAGTGCTGACTAGAAAAGATCTACATATATTTATTTATTTATATATATATATATATATATATATATATATATATATATATATATATATATACAGGGTGCTTCAAAAAAATGTATACACACTTTCAACTTCCATAGAAAATTTATTTACCGTTCTACAAAGTTAAATTTCAGGAAATTAGAAAGCTGAAAGTCCAATGTAAATGAAACATAAATAACAAATGTTAATACTGTTCAAATTGGTGACCTGCAGCATCAATACAATTCTGAGTACGAGTCACCACTGATTCTATACATCATATCAAAACGTCCATGAGATTTCTCTACACACGGCTTGAATCTCATTCCAAAGAATGTCTAGGTTACGTGGTTTACGTTTGTACACCTCATTTTTTACCGTTCCCCATAAGAAGAAATCCAGTGGTGTAAGGTCTGTGGAGCGTGCTGGAAACTCGATTGGCCCCCTGCTTCCTATCCACTGGCCCGGCAAATTTTGATCCTGGTAAGCTCGTACGTCCCTGTGATAGTGCGGCGGGGCACCATCTTGTTGAAAATAAAACACATCATTACCGTATAATGCACGAATGGCAGGAAATATGGAATCAGCAAACGTTGTTAGGTAATTAATACCAGTTACAGTGCCTTCAAATCGAAAAGGTCCAATGAGTCCCCTTGAAGACAAACCGCACCACACATTTACACCAGGCAAATTTACAGCTTTTTCAATTGTAATGTGAGGTGGTTCTGTATCATACTCCCTTCTCCACTGTCTTTGAACTTCATTTACATTCTCAAACTTCCAGTACCACTTAATAACCTGCTTACGTTCTTCAAAACTCAAACGTACGTCCGCCATGTTGATATTACAACTTCCAACTGACAATATAACATAGAAGGACGATTATGCTGCCACCTGGCGAAGAAATATAACATTAGCCTTGTAGAGTGGGAAAACTACGATAGTTTAAAGTGTGTATACATTTTTTTGAAGCACCCAGTATATATATATATATATATATATATATATATATATATATATATATGTGTGTCGTTTTGGTGCGGAGTATCACTAGGAAAGAAATAAAACCGGTGTACAACTTTTTCTTTTTTTTTTTATAAACTGTTTGAATTAGGATAAGGTTTCAAGAGCTGAGGTCAAAACTTGACCATGGCTTCTTAGTAACCAATTTTATTTATTTTAATTGACTTGTTTTGTTCCATTATTTTCACGTGCACATCTTTGTTTTAAGTTACATTCTGTTTTGTTTTGTTTTTTTCTTTATTTTCTACACTTTTTTTTTACTTTTCTTTTGTTTATTACCGCACTATTATTTTGCGCAGCCTGGGTCCGCTACTGCCTATGTAGCTCATCCTGTTAATGCTACTGGGGCTGTTCCTACGGTGAGTAAGATGGTGCGTTTTTCTTTTACAGCTTTCATATTAACTCAATGTGCTTTAATTTACAATTTCTTCATTTCATTTTCTTTTTTACTATGCTTAATTGCTCTGCCACTTATCATGGAGAATGGTGACATAATATTAATTTAATTTATTGTCCTTATTTTTATTTATTGCCAATTTTGTAATATTGTTTATTGTTGTGACATTGGCTGACTTATAAGATTAAGTTAAGGCACTACTTAAATCAAGGGAAATTCAGAAAAATAGATTTCTTTGAATAAATTTGGGTATCTTTTAAACATGTAAATTATACACGGATTTTAAATGTCCTCGCTATGTTCAATATCTTCTTCTGTCATCACCAGTAAGTAAAGCAAGCTTCTTCTGTCTGGTGTTCGATGAATTTCCTTCTGTATATCAACACATTTTTTTTTTTTTTTTTTTTTTTTTTTGTACGGTGCATCAACTATTTGGCTATTAGCGCCGGGTTATCTACAGGTTGCCACCCTTTTTATAATGCCAACAGCATGTGGTCGGTCACCCATTCAGGTACTGGCCACGCCCGAACTTAGGTGATCTACGGGAACCGGTGTATTCAACGTGGCTATGGCCGTTGGTAGCCCGTTCAGTTAGATGGAATAGTTCAAATCCCGCATGCACGAAATTCTGTGAGAATTATTCCCGACAAGCTCTGCATTTGTATTGCTTTGTCAATGAACAACGCGTTACGTGAAACTCAATAAAAACTGGTTATGTTTCTTTTAGGATTAGGAAAGGCTATGGGAAGTCAGGCAAGGGAGATAGTGCTTAATATTTATCAATACTTAGCCAAAGCTAAGGCTAAAAACAATTTAGACTATAACGTTGCCTATTCGAATAGATGGTTAGATGGAGGGAAAAGGGCATGGCCTATATTCCCCGTAGAAAATAGGTGGTTAAAAGTCTTTCAGTCATAACCTTATCACTATGAAATTTGAAATGTTTACGGCATTAGCTTTGGCTAAGTGTTGATAAATATCTCCCTTATCTTACCTCTCAAAGCATTCTCTAGTCTTAAACAAGACATAATCATTTATTATAGTGATTCACGTTAAGTGTTTGATCATTAAAAAGCTTTCTTGAAGGGAGAGTGCAGGGAGAATCCTATCCAATATTCCTGCCCAGACGTTCGTATGCGCAATTGAACTCCTGGGTTTATTTGAACTGGCTATAGTCATGAATATATCTGCCACAATAAGGAGTGGGAAGACACCCACCGAATAAATAAATACAAAATCTGCATAAACAAGAGTAATTTTCTAGATACTTTCATCATTTTTATAATTCAAATCATAATTTTATCATTATTCAAAACATGATCAAAACGTATATCATACTTTGCTGTTTTCTGAAAATTTGAAATCAAACTTATGTACAATACTTTTTTTAAATAGATGGGAATATTTATCACGGCAGTTTTTAATTTACGTTATTGAATTATAAAAAACAAATATAATAATAAATATTTTTCCTGCTTTGCATGGAAGTATTTTTCACATTAATACGGTACAGTCGTATGAAGTGATTGTTTTCTTTTTTCGTTATATATAGTTAGTTATATATCGTTATTGTTTTTGTTTTTTTAGTGTTATGCAAGTTTAAAGAAGTGCAAATTACTTATTTATTAACCTAAATTTGCCTTAATGGAGTAAGTACGTAAGTTTGTATATGATAAGTAAGTGAACAATACAAATTCTCAAACGGTATACCATGTATAAACTTTGACCCGCCTTTATTAACGTTATTTTGAACAAAGGAAACAATAAAAACACAAATTTCTGGAAATCCACTCAAATGTTATAACATATAAAATAATTTCTACTGTTTACAAATTGATATATATTATTATTTTTATTAATGTATTCGTTAATACTAAAATCATCACCAAGATGATTGATAAGTGTTGGATCGGTGATTATAGATGCCTAAAACAACATTTTTTATTAAAAAATGATTTTGTATTTTTGCCTACAAATTTTTATTAAAGAATGAAGTTTTATTTAAATATTACGACCAAAGCCCAACTTTATCTAACTTATCTCCTTGGTTGACGTTCTCTTTCAAGGTGAAAACATCTCTATTTAAATTCATTACAATATACAACTACAATTACGTACTTACTTTTTACTTTTCATTTAAATAATTTTTTTTTTTTAATAAATAAATATTGAAAATGTTTGCACATTGTCAACTTTTTGCTTTGGGCTTATTAGATAAAACATTTTTATTGCTTCTTAAGATGATTTTATTTCATATACGTTATATATTTCAAATATAAAAACATAGTATACTATTTCTACAGTTTTTAGGTCTATTGTGATCTTAATTGACCATTATGATTTAATTTATTTATTTTCTTATTTTTCTAAAATTTTATCATATAAACTTATTTTTCTTAAATTTTCATCAAATCGTCCCTAATATTGATCCATCATTTTGAAAATGTACACAATCTTCTTTCAATTTAATCATTTTATATATAATAAGAATGTCTGTTTATATTTTAGAAAGCTGAATGGATGACAACAACATGCAATCATGCGTTATACGCAATTGTTGATGTCTTCACACAATACTTCCATGTTTTGGGGCCCATATTGCTCCAAGACCTTTACAGTCAGTTGCTTTGGTGTGTCCAACAAAGTAAGTAGTATTCCTATTCTCTCTCTCTCTCTCTCTCTCTCTATATATATATATATATATATATATATATATATATATATATATATATATATATACTTACACAGGATATCCCCAAAAAATAAAACAGCCAGACTTCGGGAATCGATGCAGGATGAAACAAGAAAGAAAAAAAGTTGTTGGGCATATATCTCGTTTTTGCTTATTTTCCGAGAAAAACACAAAAAACTAAAAATAATTATGAAAAGGCAGTCTTTCATAAGGCCTATGTAAAAATCATTAGAAGTATATGTTTCATATACCGGGAGGTCCGTCCTGAAATTAATTAGGTACAACTATCCAGAGCGTTGGACAGGACGTGGTGGGCCAGTATCTTGGCCAGCTTGATCTCCAGACCTTAAACCCCTTAGATTTCTTCGCATGTGGACAAATTAAAGATTTAGTCTACAGGAAACACCTCATCTGTTGCATCAGACAGGCCAGGAAACAGATTACAGCAGAGCCATGCACAAATGTCATCCAGTCTGTCAGTGTTCGATGTGAACCTGTATTGCTGCAAGGCTTAAACAGTATTTAAATTGATTATTAGGAATAATTAGACAAAATTATTTTAGTTATTTTATAATCATGTATCCAGTCCAGTGTTAAATTTCAAATGTTTTTTAAGAATTGAAAACTTATTTTTATTGAGAATTGAAAGTTTTTTGTTTTGTTTTTTATAAATTATGTGGAACTTGCAGGTTACGTGGCATCGGTTTATTTTTTCAACCATGAAGATTCTTTGTTGTCAGAGGGGGCGGCAATAAAACATACTTTTAATGATTTTTTATATAGACCATATAAAAGACTGCCTTTTCATAATTGTTTTTAGTTAGTTTTTTTTTTCTCGGAAACTAATCAAAAAAGGGATATATGCCAAAGATCTTTTTTTCTTGGTTTCTTCATCCTGCTTTGATTCACAAAGTTTGGCCATTTGATTTGGGGACACACTGTATCTGTTTTGTGTGTTTGTGTGTGTGTGTGTGTGTGTGTATATATATATATATATATATATATATATATATATATATATATATACACACACAGGGTGTCCCAAATAAGACGGCTCAAACTAATTTTGCGGCCAAACGGTTGACCTGAGAAAAAAATGTCAGAAGTAAAAGTTGTAGAGCTTGACCTAAGCTTTCTAAATATGTCAACCATTTAACACGTTGACTGCGTATGTGCGCTCGGAGGTGAAATGTTGAGGTTTGCAGATGACCCCTATAATTATGCACATCATTTTGAAGGTAATTAAAAAAAAAAACCTTTGCCGCAAACCGCACTTCGATATCTTTAAAATCAAACGAGTTTCGTGCGATTCAAATTTCATTGTTTTAAATTAAAACGATTTTTTGTAGTCCCTCACAAAGGTCGGTTATGAATGTGTGATACATGACTTTGACGTATTTTCTCCTCAACGTTCTTGAAAAAATATGGCCGATCCTCTAAAAGGATTATTTTTCCTAATAACTTCAATAAAAATTTGAAAATAAGGCATCTTTTTTAAGTATTTAGTCTGATTTTTCTTTTGAGACATTCAATTTGAGTGATAACTCAAATTGAAATGAGAGCTCTTATCTTGCTGTTTCAAAGCATCCATTTTACTGTATTTTTATTTCTTCGAAAATGAATAGTGTCTTCGAAGATGCTTCCTTCAACATCCAGGCACCTTTGAAGTCTGGAACATATGCTGTCACCTGCTCTCAATATTTTTTCCTTCATTTGGCACTGGAGGCTTCAGCAATCCTCCTCCCTTGCATTTGGTCTTGTGTACTAGGCGGATTAGAGTAGACCATATTTGTAAGTGTACCCCATAGGAAGAAGACAAGCGCAGTGAGTTCAGGTGATCTAGGTGGCAAAGAAATAGGGCCACCCCTGCCAATCCAATTATTCCCGAGAAGCTACGAATGCTGTAACCTCCATATTCGGAAACCGTTGGACTGGCAGGGACCATTGGATATTTCTTGGCCACCTAGATCACCTGAACTCACTGCGCTGGTATTCTTCCTATGGGGTACACTTACAAATATGGTCTACTCTAATCACAATGAAATTTGAATCGCACAAAACTCGTTTGATTTTAAAGATATCGAAGTGCGGTTTGCTGCAAAGGTTTTTTTTTTTAATTACCTTCAAAATGATGTGCATAATAATAGGGGTCATCTGCAAACCTCAACATTTCATCTAGCGCCGAGCGCACATACGCAGTCAGCGTGTTAAATGGTTGACATATTTAGAAAGCTTAGGTCAAGCTCTACAACTTTTTCCTCTGACATTTTTTTCTCAGGTCAATCGTTTGGCCGCAAAATTAGTTTGAGCCGTCTTATTTGGGACACCCTGTATATGTATATATATATATATATATATATATATATATATATATATATATATATATATATATATATATGACGAAAAATAAAATAAAATAAATTACTATTGAAAGAAACGATTTTAACTAATTATTTAAATGTATTTTAAAACTAAATTCTTTCACAACACATTATTTATAAACATTCATAAAACCAATGAAAATATTCTGAAGAAATGAAAAGATCTTCAAAAATGCATGCATTTATCATTTCATGAATGCCCAGCGCTCCTTACAAAAGCAACATTTTTTAACAATTTTTTTCTATTTGATTTCGCTGGAACAGAGTACATTTCAAAACGATTGGCGTATGTTTTACAGAAAATGAACAATTGGCCAGATCGGGAACTAATTGTTTAGAAAACCTTGTAATATCAATTGGACAACAATTTGACGATGAAACGTGGGTCAAAACTTGTCAGTGCCTGTTGGATATGTTCCAGTCTACTGCACCTGTCGATCTTCTGACCTGGAAACCTGATGATAAAGGATATCAGGTACATTAATTATTTTAGTTTTTAAAACAACTATTAATCTTTCTTAAACTTATTTCCACTTACCATGATTTCTCAGACGTTTTCAAGATATTTAACCAAATACATGAAAAGGATAAGCCCTCTCATGTCTTTTAATAAAATAAATCTTTTCTAATACTCCTGCTGCCCAAATATTACGAGACTTACACAACTTAGTTTAGAAGAATTTTGTTATCTAAGTCTTGATCAAAAAGAAAGATTTTTTTTTCATTTAGTAGAGAGGATTAATTAATATTGACCCCAATAACCAATTACAATTAGGCTAATTTTTAATCTTTTTTGCAAATTTTATTCATTTTATTTTCCATATTTTTTTTATTTCAGCCTGAAGTATTCTTAATCCAAAATGCTGTCCAGTTGGAACTAATTCAAACTGTTGATAACATCATATTTTTCCCAGCAACATCTAGAAAAGAGGACCAGGAAAATCTTGCTTTGGCACAGGTATGAACTCACTGTTATTATTGGAAACTTTTAAGAGATGATAAAAATTAATAAATAGCTAAAGTTTATTGGTTGTTGTTCAATAATGTTGTTTATGTTTTGTTGGCATATAAAATGGGTGGCAACCTGTAGATAGTCCGGTGTTAATAACCCAATTGTTGATACACCGAAAAGAAAAAAAAAATATCCTGGCCAGAGTATGTCATTCAAAGATATATAAGAAAGGACATTACAAGGAGAAAATCCATAGGATTAAATAGTTTTGGTCTTTAAAATTTATCTTAAGCCTTCAAGTACTAATGACGGCATATGCTGACGCAGCGATTAGTGCCTCCCTTGCTAACGATGGCATAAGCCGACATGCAGACATTGTTAAGCTCTACACACCTCATGGGGATTTTTTGAATTCTTTGTTTTCTTACTGTTAGAGTACCCTTACATATATTTACATATTTTATTACCTATTCTGACTGTTGCCTCGCTATTTCTGCTCTTAAAATTAAATACTTCATGAATTGTTTTAAACAATTGTCTGTTTGACTGTTTCCAGTATTTAGTCAAAACCTCTTTTCCAGGGTGAATTTTGTGAACGATTAGCCGAAACCCAAAGGGAAGAACAAGGAATGTATTCATGCCTAAGTAGCCGGCATCTCATGACACTTGTTGATTGCCTTCTTCAAGCCCATACTCTTGCAAAGAGGTTCAATTCAGACCATAATCAGAGAAATCTCCTTTGGAAGTCAGGTATTGCAACAATTTTTTTTTTTTTTATTATTATTAATTTATTTATAAATATGAACGTATTAATCCATGCAAATCAATAAAGATTTGATGCATTCATAAAATAAGGATTTGTTCCAATAGAAGTATATAAAAAATGTAATATTTTCTCTTCTTTATAGTTCCATTAAAATAGCAATTAGTTTCCTCGCATATTAACGGTACCATCCAGTGAAAGACAAAAGCTTTATTACTAGTGAATTGTGGAAGAAGTGAATGCCTACGACATCTATTGGTGAGAAAGATAACTTAGAAATACTCCTGTCCAATCATAGAGAGCAGATATTACTCTGAAAGGCATAGAACTGGCAGGGGGCCACAAAATTACTCATCCAAATATACTTGGGCATAGCTTATGGAGGGTGTCTAGCCATTCTGAAGATACTCAGGCATAGCCTTTAAGTGGTTAAACCCGTTCAAAGGTATGAAACCAACATTTTCAATGTTGTAAGCACATACTTCTCCGAATGGGGTCGTCCCCTCAAAGATTTCCTGAGAACCATTTTTGTAGGGAATTTAGTCTGCTTTTGAATAGGTAACCTATTAAACAATTAGGGTATGTGATTGATCAATGATCCATGTCCATACTAGTTACACGCAAATGAAACAGTAAAATGTTAAGGTAATTCTAACTTGTACAAACCGGCTTTTTCCTCTATATAATGATGGCTATAGCCAAAATTTTGTTCAAAATTAATATAAATATTAATTTTAGGAATTTACCCTAAAAAGCCAGAATTAATTGCTCAGGAAACATCAAGCTTGGCATGTGCTTTACGTATACTGTTGAAAATGTCCTGTGATGAAAACCGTGCTCCTGATTGGCCTTCTGTCCAACACATGTTACTCCAGGTGAGCTCATAAATAACCTTTATAAATTTAGATAATATCATGGTTAAAATAAGTTTCCAGCTCCAAATCTTTACCTCTGTAGAAATAAATAAGATGTATCCTTCGTTTATAAGAACTGTGCTTTATTAGTGCCCTTCCCGGTAACTTACTTATCACAATTCAAAGGGAGACTCAACGGCTCTGAGTGTTAAGGTGTTAACCATCGGAGTTATGGTCATGGGTTTGTTTCTCAGTAGATGGTGGCTGTTCATTCAAAAAAAAAAAAAAAAAAAACGCATCGCATTGCCGCCACTATCCTGGCTAGAAAATGGTGATAACCCATTTTAAAAAAATTGTGTTTTTTTAAAAACAGAAGTTAAAATTAAAATTATAATCCAACAGAACGTTTTAAAATAAAAATTATAATTTACTAACTATAAAAACTTTTCAGGTGTCTTCTGAAGCACTCTCATATTTTTTGGCTATATCATCTGAACTACATCGCACAGTTTGGACATCTTTGCTGCTTCTCTTCTTTACGAGGTTGCTGAAAATGCCTGATGATAAGGTATTCAGATTTTATTAATAAAATATTGATCAATTTCCCAAATTAAAGTGCACAATAGGCTTTTTAATATATGCAAATTGTCAGTTAAAAGTTTTTCTTACCTTCATTCTCCAAGGAAGTGCACATTGTATTTGGTAAGTACAGATAATGTCTATACAAATGTGAAAAAACGCACACAAGTATCGAATGTGAAAAAACGAATTTTTCATTTCTAATCTGTACGCTGCTGAGAAATTATGGTTTATTATAGAAAAAAATAGAATATTAATCACAATGTTAGCTAACAAAAAATAATTATTTTTTTTAATTTTTATATACTGGAGGAATAATCCCATAAAGTAAAAATAACAAATAATTTAGTTACACTTAGATACTAATTTATCATAACAGTTACTCTTTTAAAATGTGTCATGTTAACCGTTATTTTTCTTTTAGCTTGCTGTTCATGTAAATGCACACTACCCTCTCTTGTGTAATTTGATTGCTGTTGACCTCAAGCCAGAGCTTCGCTCCGTCCTAACCAAGCTCTTCCTTCGGATAGGTCCTATTTTCTCTGCAAATTCACCGGGCGGACCACTCTAGCCTTATATTCTCCTCTTACAGCATCCACATCTAGTCAGAGATCTTTCAAACGGTGCTTCAAAAGAGAGCAATCACTCAGTTGTGTGCCAAACAACTTAGTGTCTGCAGAATTGTAACTGAAGTTCTTTATATAAAAAAAAAATCAGAAAAGAAAACGAAACTACAAGAAATGAAATGGAGCTAAAAATTCAAGCAGCCAACAGAGAAGGCTGAAGAGTAAGTGTATCACTTAGTGTTATTCTCATGGGAAATGTGTAATTTAACAAATATTCTTACAAATGTTTCCTTTATACACACACACATTAATTCACATAAACACACACCATTAACATTGCAAAGGAACAAAGTGGCTATATAAGAGCTTTGATAATGGAAATGTAATAAAAACTGCATCCTTAAAAATTAATTGGCGATATTAGTTTATTCTGTTACCTAGTTCTGAAGGATTTATATTCCCTCTAGTTTCATTATTGCTTGTGGAATATTTTGTACTTTATATAAATTCTGGATAAATATTAGAGTTTATGTATAAAATCTAAGGGAAATTGCATATTAAGATGGTATATGATGGTAGTGGTTTCAATTATAAATATAATATTCTATTCTATTTTATCTTTAATGTTCCAAATTAAATTATACGCATTGCCTTTGGACTGAAGCAATATATTGGACATTTTTTACCATACTATGTAATAATTTATTGAGAATTGTATACTCTTTGTATTATAGCTTGTGTCCCAATCTATCAATGCGCTCAGATGGCAAGATGTAATAAGTCACTTTACAAAAAAAAGAGAAAATTTTGCATTCTTTAATCTCATTCGTTAATGTTAAGAAGATGGCTAAATATCCTCCTCACAAGAGATCCTCTGCAATGAAATCCTCAAAAAATCACTTATTTTTTTTTCCTAGGGAAATAGTTTATACTTTAAGAAATATTTTCCGGCATATATCACCAACATTTCGGTTTTTTACACCACAAATTTTCTCTAGCAGCTTCTTCTGGTATTACATGATGCTTGTTTGTTAGCTGGAAGCAAAATGTGTGTTTAAAAGTAATATTTTAAATGCATTTTCTCAAAATTACTTTTCTTAAAACTGGCTTACAAAGTAGCTCAAAATCTTCTCAACATTTTTATTAAAAATTGACAACACATATCCTTTATATAATTTTCTTGGACAAAATGAAGGAAAATTGGTTTAGTTCAATGGTTTGAAAAAAAATTTGTAACTTGAATGAAAATGGCACTGGATTAAAAAAAATATATACCTCATGTTATATAATATTATAAATAATATGTGTTGGTAATTTGAACTTTTTGCAATTATTTGAGTAAATATTGAGATATCTTGTACTCCAATTTGAAAAAAACTTATTTTAGAAAAAGAAATGGTTAAACGTTTAAAATATTCTTGAAGGAAAAAAAAATTGTGATCCCTTAAGAATAACGTTAATGTAACAATGTCCGATTAATTGTTTTGAATCCTGTTCGATACATGCCAAAATGTTGGATTTAAAATAATATGCATCATTACGTAGTGATTACTATCTTAAAATTATTCTTGAAAATCATGTGCCATCTTAATGATCCAATGTCAACAATTTCACTATTTTTTAAAAAATGCAAGAAACTGTAGTTCTTGCTTAATCTTTGAAGAATAATTTCTTTTAAAACTTTTATCTCTCAGATTTTCAATCTTTAGAAATACTGGTGATACTCTTATTTTTTGTTTACTTCATATTCTTCCTGGAATTTCCAGAACTGAATGGTTTTCTAAAACGTCGTTACTGTATGTTTGTATATGCCGTTTCATATTCAAACAATAGAAATATTTTATACAACTTGTGTAAATAATTTTATTGAACTAGAATACATTCTAAAATATAAACGAAGCTATTATTTTATTGAGAAATATCTTAAGTAAAAAGAATAAATTAAGTTTAGATTAGCATTACTTGAAGCTGCATTGTATAGTTTAGGAAAAGTCATGTGATATGTACAGATAGTAATAAATTTTCACAATTTTATGATCAATTATTTCATTGTTAAAAAATATTAAAAGTAATATTTTCACACAGGGTTTCATCATTCTTTTATAAGATAAAACAAACAAAATTTTCATAATGAAACTAATGACAATGACTTTTGCCTTTTATTTTATTTATTTTTCTTTTTTTGTCAATTCGGAAAGGAAGGAATTCTTTCATTATATGTTATTTTTCAACTTCCAGCTATATAGTATGGCACGCTGAATTTGCATATTATATTGTTCATAAAAAGGATCTAGTGAACTTGTTTAATATTTGAAATAATAAATTCTCTTCTAATTGGTAGCTTAAATGGTAATTTTCATTATTGTGAACGCGTATTTCTTAATGGCTTACCTCAGTACTTAGGCTTTTTCGAGACTTTTACCATTTTTGTGATTGAGTATAGTATACGGATCTTTACATTTCACGGTGCTGGTATTTTTCATCCTAGACTTTATATTAAATAAATAAATATTATACAACAAATAAATCCAAATTTGGATTTACTTTAAAACTTATCATAATGATATCAAAAGTATATTTATTTATTTATATGTGTATATATACACACACACACATACACCATGCATTCATATGGATATAAGATGTTATTTTGAATTAAATTAGTTTGTTATAACACCCAAAAGAAATATACCAAGCCTCGTATATACCTTTGTTCCTCATTATTTATTTTATTTTTGCTTACACGTGCAATAAATGTAACTGTGTCATAGAAACACATTGGCTATTTTGAATGTTTCTAGTTTTTGTATTTATTTAAACTTTATGAACCAAGCCTAAAGGCTTTTTCATTAGTTTTATAATAATTGATATTTGTGTTATCTCCGAATTGTCTTAAGGCAATCTATATTGATTTCTTTCTTCTTTTATTATTACGTTCTTAAAATCTTTTATAAAGCAGTATTAACTATATTTAGTGAATGAATGTACTTAAATATTCTTTAATATCATTTAAATTGGAAAGCTATGCTTTTCCGTTCTGTGTCAGGAAGCTTATAAACTAATCCTTTGATATTTCAGTTGTAATCGCTGTATGGCCATTTCTTTAAAAAATATTTCTTAGTAGAATTAGTCTATATTATATTATTATTATTTTTTTTTTTTTTTTTTTAGAACTTATTGAATTCATAACAAAATAAAGGCAATGTGGATTTTGTTCAAAAGAGCATGTGCTACGTTTTTTTAGAAAATGACTCGGTTGTGTTTTTCTATTTTATTAGCAGTAGGATGTTTTAAGAAATGATGGGAGAAGAAATATTTTGTACAAAAACCACTTTTTTTTCATTAGTAATAAAATGTTTATATTCAAAAGTGTTATTTGTGATTGTATTTATCTATTTATTCCTTCTTGTTTTTGTTGTTTGTTTAAACAGTGACTGATCTTAGGTATTTTAAGGTTGTTATTATTTTTTTGCGTATTTCATTAATTATTATATTAGTTTTTATTTTATATAGAAGCTTTCCTTTTTAAATTGTATATTACAAATTTATTATTCTTTTTAAAAAATAATGAAATTCCATTGTCTTTTCTTTTTATGGTGAAGGTGGAACACAGGAGTCTGAATGAAAAATTCAGATGTCCATTGTATTGTATTTTTTTTTTTTTTTTATTTATTATTTTTGGAATATATTTATGAAATAAGTCATGCTAATCTTTATAAATATTGCTACATTACGTTTTCTGAAAATTATAATTTTTTAAAACTTGGAACCACTGGCTGAAAGTTTATTTTATTATTTATTATATTTATTTTTGAAACTGGGATTTACAGATCAATTAAATTTAAACTAGAATGGTTATTAAATTTGTTTATTCTCTTAGAGTTTTTTTCTTTAATTAGATTTAAAAAATTTCTTATTTTGCCTATGAATATATTTTTTAGTTGATGAAACTTTGAGCCAGCTCTTATTATATTATTGCTATTATAAATCTACCATTCTATTATAAATATACCATTTGTATATTTTAAACTTGTTGAAATTCTTACAACTAAAAACAAAGTGAATATAACATTGTCTTCAATGAAACAACTGATTGATTTTATTTTATGTAATCTGCTTTTAATGATTACTAAAATATTTTTAACCTCCAATACGTGAGTCATCCTAATGAAAGTGCTCACAATAAAATAACAATGTTTAAAAAATAAATTGAATAATTTAATGTTTTATATTACAGTTATATTGTTAAAACTAGGTCAAAGATATACATAGAAAAGTCAATTTACTCCAAAAATACTTTTTAATATATTGCACTCCATTAGTTCAGTTTGGATTTTATTTCTTTAGGTTTTGTGAAAAAAAAAAAAAAAAAAAAAAAAAAAAAAAATCAACAAACATTTGTCATTTTAATTTTTCAATACCTATTCATGATCCACAATAAACTCAATTTTCAGTAAATCTTTCTTATATATATATATATATATATATATATATATATATATATATATATATATATATATATATATATATATATAAAACACATTAAAATATCTGGAATTTTATTTCACTTTCAATAGAAAGGGACTGAGTATGTATTAAAACACTCTTGAAATAATATGTTTTGTTTTTTTGTATAATTATTTTTTTTTTCAAAAAAAAATTATTATTTTATTTCGAATTGTTAGAAAAACTTGTTTATGTGCTTATTTATCCTTAAAGGAAGAATTAGTTTTAAGTCTTTATCATCATCAATATTGTTATTTGTAGTTGTCAGTTTTCTAGTTGCCTTTGGGCTGTGCCTTGGCTGTAGTTCCTTTTGAAGCTTACTTTTTAAAGCGTTAAGTCCAGTTTTATTTGTAAATCACATACATAAAGTGCACCAAAATAAATCATTCACTGCACACCATACAATGGTAAATTATGTTTTGAATATCACTATACAAAGATATTGTTATCACACATTTATTTGTGAATATACTGTTTACTCCAGAATCTTCTTCATATATTGATGTTAATTTTCCTTGCCTTTTGATAAAGAAGTTGTTCGAAATGTGGCAATAGGAAGCGTTCTTTCTTAAATGAACCATTGGAATGGATAAAAACTATGTTAGCCAATGGTAAACATTAAAATATTAATCAAATATAGCAATACTGATATTAGTCAAAGGAAATAAGGCTGTCTCTTTGATGAATGGCTTCATATTAACTATTCATTTATTTTTGTTTACCTGAATATCATTATTTATACAAGATTTGTTAACTTTGTATAAATAATAAATTATAGAATATATATATATTTATTATGATGTAAAAATATTCTATGTAGACCAATAAAAATTTATTAAACGAACAAACGTTTTTCTCACATCTTTTCTTAATTCTCTCAAGAAAAAATGTGTTAACACAATTCTTGTTAGGAAAAAATACCTTCCTCTTTCCACAAAATATCCCAGGAACTCCGTAAACTAAGTTGCTTTATTAGCAAAGCAATGACTACAATAAACAAAATGTTATCTGTTTTACAGCCATCTTCCTCGAAGGACTCGGAGTTTCATCAGACCACCTGTCAGCATTAGCTGAGTCCATATTAGTGGACACATTGGGCATAATTGCCAATCATATCTATGGTCACTGAGTGCTTATCATCCATTTACACTGTTTCCTTAAATACTTTAGACTTTAATTTTAATTCTATCAATTCCTTCTCATCCATCACTATAGCCTTCTTTCGTCTTCATCTTCTTTATTCTCTTCCTCATTTCGAGATCCTTACATCATCAGCCTGTAAATTAACCCTATTTCCGAATGGATGATAAGCACGCTGTGTACCTAGCAACCCAATTTAATTGGGCAGCCCATTTTATTTCGTTTTAAATAAAGTTTCTCAGTTGTCACAATTATTAAAAAAGTATGAATAAATAAATACTTAATTCCACCTTAGCTTTGGGTATTGTTTAGCAAGTTTCATAGCAATATATATATATATATATATATATATATATATATATATATATATATAATATAATATAAATCGCTTGTCTATTTCTTCCTTATACAAATCCACACCGTTTGTCCGATTTTGACCAAACTTGGCACACAGATAGGTCTTGATATGGAGAGTGTCATAGGCTAGGCCAAAAACGTCTACCAGCTGTCTGTATGTATGTTTGTTCCTTTACAAATCCACACAGCATGGCACGCCGGGGAACAGCTAGTAAGCGTATATTAATACTTTGAGTCTAGAGTGAACACATCCTCCTGATTTTGCTTGTTAATGAACACATCAGATGAGAGAATGCTGTGTACCACACTTTTTGTCAAAAGAAAAAAAAATTGTGGTCATAGAGACCCAAACGGTTGAAAAAGAAGAGAAGAATGATACAACAGGGAGATCTGGCAAAGACATTGGGATGCGTCAACATCAGAGAGATGGACACACCGATTAATTTTTAACATCAAGACATGAGATTAGATGCTCACTGGACATGGTTGCTTCAAATCATATCTCACTCAGTTTATGTTGATGATGAGGCATCAAGCCCTACACACCCCTCAAAAGATGAGACTGCAGAACATGAGTCTTCGAATGCCCGCTATTTTCCACCAAAAAGGCCGAATTAGATAGGAAACTAAGAGAGGCCCTGAAACGAGAAAATCTAGTCAGGCAAATCCTGGATAATAGTCCGAACTCTGAGGTAGTTGAATACGCTGCTTTTATCGGCAAGAAGCACTGAATTAAGTAACGCTTAAAAATTTAGTCCAATAACGGACAAGGCTACCTGCGAAGTAAGTCCTGAGGGAGGTTCCGTAGATTCTGATTTAAAATTTAATTTCCACCTTAATTCTTGTTGTTGAATCTTCAATTATGACCCATATTGATATTAGCCTTCGTACTAAACAAATTTAATCTCTAAATAATTTTAGCGTTCAACTACTAGTAAAACATTTAAATCCTCATTATGTCAAAACTATAATTTAATCAACTTTAAATCTCCTACATAGGAGTGCGCCTCCTCTGTGTGTATATGAGTTAATGTTTTGTCTTTGAGGAGTTAATAAATAAATCATATAATTTTGTTTTATTTTTATTAACAAACTTACAATTTGTAACTCTTCTCATCCAAATGATGGTAGTTCGAGGGGGCAACATGGATCAGCATTTCCAAAAAGCAGGCCTAGAATTACTTTGAATATGCATATTATTTTATTAAATAATTCAAATCCTCCATCACAATCATCTTCTTCATCATCGTAGTCTTCAGTTGGCTCTGTTGCTTCTCCTGATCCTGCAATGAATAATTATCCATTTGTTTTCTGTGAGTATAATGTATTTATTTTTTTCATCTATTATAATAATTTTCCTTTTATTTTAATTAATTAAGTTAATCTATATTATTTTGGTTAAAAAATTATATTATTGAACTTAAAAAAAAAAAAAAAAGTGTACATTATTACTTAAATAAGTTAACAAATATATTAAATAATATAAAATATATATTTTTATTTAATTAAGAATATAAATTTTCTGTTTTATTGTTTTGTTTAAATCCTTTTGGATAACGTTCAAAAGTCTTCTATTTAAGTAATTTAAAATATTTTTTATTTACCTTTAAATTTTATTTTAATAACAATATATATTTTTATTATAATTTTTTGTTTAAATACTTATAGTGTGTATAAAGATCTAAAGACAATTATTGAAGTTAAATATATTTTTTTATTTAACTTTATATATTTTTATTTAATTTAAATTAGTTAATAATTAATTATTTGCTATCATAATTTTTTTGTTTAACTCCTTAGAATTTGGATACAATTCAAATATATCTTATTGAATTAGTTAATATATATTTTTATTTAACTTTTTGTTTTTATTTTATTTAGTTTAATAATATATTTTTTATTATAATTTTTTGTTGAAATTCTTATTATGCGGATAAAATTCAAATGTCTCAAATTGATTAAATTAATACATACACACATAGTTGTGAAGACATCCCCACCTTAAACAGATTTCAGGTGGCCATGAGTGTTAAAGCATGAGCATTTAATACTCCTTGCCAAGGTTCGTGGGTTCGATTCCCACTACGGGTGGTGGCTTTTCTTTAGAAAAATAGAAAAGGCATCAGCCCTATCCTGGCTAGAAAAGGGTTGTCATCTATAGATAACCCATCCTAAAATTCTGAGTTAATTATAATGAATGTTAAAATTGAAATAAATAAATACATTATTCCACTTTGTTTAATTTAGCTGCTCTGAAGTATACAGCAATTGAATTTTTTGGTTTGGATCAGAAGTTTCAGATAAACCCCTACTAATGAACCAATTTTTCTTATAAGAATTAATATTTGTTTATAATATTGTCTCATTAGTTTTTAGTGTTGTACAGTGAGGTTTGTTGCAATATAACAAAAATCAAAACACCATCAATGGAATTAAACCTACACTTCCGAACTTCAAACAATGATCACATTGTTCATTGTGATACAGTTTGTTTTGAAATCTTACTTCATTTATTCTTTATCTTGTTTTCATATAACAAAGTTTTAAATAATTTCGCTTACCTGGTGCATTCAAAACTTCTACTTCTTTATTTGGGTCTTCATTTTCTTTTTTATCTTGATGTTCACCAACTCCAGTAACTCCTAAACCAAATCCTCCTGATGACAGGAGAAGCATTAAAGTTAGTGAGGTCTTTATTGGAAATTCCACTTAAATTGCCTGACATGTCACCACCATTAATAACTGAAAGTACAGGTTCAGGTATTTTAGGAATATTCCCAAGTTGACCGTTTTCAGTATTTAGTAAACTAGTTCCAAAAGCACTTCCCTGTGATTGTACTCCGCCTTCTAGCTTGATGCCAACATTTATACTGCCAGTTCCAATATTTGGGAATTGGAGGCTATGATCTTGAATACCACCACCAAATGTTTTTAGAGGCAATCCAGCACTACTTGCAACTGCCCGGGAAATTTCTCCTATTCCACTTTTAACTCCTATAAAATCTCCTCCATTCACAACCTTATTTGGTAATTGAGAACTACTTCCCAAAATCTCTTTTCCAATACTCAGTACTCCCCCAACAGGACCATCAATGTTTCGTGAATTAATACCTCTGCTAATATCCCCGACACTTATACCAACAGTTTCAAAGTTTGGGATTTGTACACTGTGCCCGATGTTAGCTCCTCCAATGCTGTCGACAGTGGATCCAATATTGCTTCCAACAGACTCAAGAAAAGAACTTCCTTTCCCACCCTCACCACCATCACCTGATGCTTCGCCAGCCATTACCCCTATAGTCCCTAAGTTTGGCATTTGAGGACTCTGCTCTAGAAAGCCTCCAGGAATACCTTCGAAATGGGATCCAATGTTACTTCCTTCGGGCCTAGGAAAACTATTTCCTCTTCGGCTTTCAAACGCATCATTCAATATTGTTCCACCATACGTCTCAATTGTTCCTATGTTTGGCATTTGAGGATTCTGGACAAGGACACCTCCGCCAATGCCTTCAAAGTGGGATCCAAAGTTATTTCCTGTCACCCCAGGAAAGCTACTACCACCTCCTAATACTTTTGGTTCGGGTATCTCAATATTTCCTATGTTTGGCCTTTGAGAGTTGCGGTCATGACTGTTACTCCCGATGTTTAGGACGCTCCCACCAAAGCTGCTAACTGGCCAAGAAAACCCACTTTCTATCTGTCGCTCACGATGATCCTCGATTTCTCCCGACCATTAATTTCCATTTGTGGTATTTGGGATTGAAACACTCTTTCTCTACCTCCAAATCCAGGACCATGGTAACTTCCAGATGAACCCGAGAAAGAGCTTTCTATCCTACTTCCGCTTATTTCGGGGTTGTCTCCAACTACATTACCACTATAGCGTCTTTGAAATTTATCATCAGTATTGTCCCCAAGTCTTTTAGGAGATTTATTAATTGCAATTTTTTTGTTGGAAAATTCGGAAACATCTGTCAATAAAACACCATCCTGACTACTACCTACTGATCCAGAAAAACCGACGTGTAATTCTCGTTCATTATTCAAATCAAATCTCTTTTCGCCTATAGGATTAATATTTCTCACGTTTGGCATTTGAGGACTGTTTTCTTCAACAACTCCATAATGGTATTTATGTGAATCAGGATAATTGGTTCTAATATCACTTTCATAAGTATTATCTATTCTCGTTTGTCCGTTTCCTACTGTATAGAAATTGTCACTTTCTTCTTTGTTATTGCTGCCTCTTTCTCCCTTATCCTTTATAGTTTTATGCCCCAGGGAGGAGTCCATATTATAACTGTGGCTTTCTTGTTGACGCCTACCGTTATTAGTTCCTGAATGGTGTCTAAAACTACTTCCGGTTGGATCATATTCCCCACCACCACTGAGAACAGGGTTTCCAATGCTCCTTTCTTCCTAAATTAGGGGTTTCCTTATCGAGCCTTATTAAAACTACCATCAAAGCTATATCTTACATCGCCTTCATTCACTATGCTTCTTCCATTATTTTTATCGTTTTGCCCTCTCTCAACTTTGAAACCTTCCTGGCCATCAGAAAATCCTTCTCTGTGTTCAAACATTCTTCTGCCCGTTTCGTCTAATGTAATGCCATGACTATTTACATCTGAATTGCTCGTTCTCGATCTTTGTACATCATGACTTAGTGTTCCTGCGGTTCCTCTTGTTCTACTGCTATCTATACTACCAGAATTATCACTGATATATGAAGGGGATATTCTTTCGTGTCCTCTAATGTGGTGGTTAATGTTATTGAGATCTGTTTTGCCTACAGAATAAGTACTACTTCCATCTTGGCCTCCAGTCCCACCAAATCCTCTTCTGTTTTGTGGAGACCTAACATCAGACTCTCCTGATCTAAAATTTCCATCCCCTATGCCGCTTTCAAAATCAGCATGAGCGCCAAATGATGTCCTTCCGGAGTTGCCGATTTCGAATGTATTTGTGGAATGTCTTTGTGCATTCGATCCTTGAAGCACTGTTCCGTCGCCTCTATCAAAATTATTTTCCTGATCTCTTCGTCTGTACAAAATCCCTCCATCACTACTGAAGGATAAACCACCATCGAAATTACTCCCCCTTCCACTGTTTCCACTATCTGACTTTCCCGAGCTAGATTGAATCCCTTTCCTAGGATTTTCAGTTCTATGTTCATTTGCGTAATAATTGGAGTCCCCATGATTTCTTCTGACATTACCAGCACGCTCTTTACTGTTGTCTTCTCTACTTCTTCCGTCTCCTCTTGAATATTTGCACTCACAAACAAGATCGCCTGAAACATAAGTACCTGGAGATGGTCTTGTAATCTTTAAGCAGTCTTCAATTCTTCTTATTCGTATGTGTCTTGTCCGTCTTTCACCACCTAAAGACATTTTTCTGAACTAGAGATTGGACCATTACTTTTTTTTTTTAATTGTTCTGTTGTTTTTTCTAAATCGATTCAAACGAACTTGGCAATAAAAATGTATCGAAAAAATAGCGTAAGACCTACTACCATCTTAATCCTCAAAATTGTTCCTGTTGAAAGAACACATTTAATGAATTTTAAAACCAGAAATAATTTGTTTTCAAGAGAAAGCATATTCTTTTAATGATTGCATCTCACGCATACAAATGGATTTAGCAGGCAGAAAACACAATAAAACCCATAAATACTTGGAAATACCTTCATTGTTGAATACTTTTGACGTTATTAATGGTGGTGAAGCAAGCCCTTAGATGAATTAGATCAGCTCCAAGAAATCTCCAAGATTTTATTTCATATGTGCATATTTTAATTATGGATTTTGAATGTTCCAATACAAATATTTAGATTGTAGCTATGTTATTAAGTGATTAAGGGATATCAACATCAAGTCAGCAAGAAAGGCCAACGAAAGATTCAGTGATACATCCAAATTTAGGATAGTTTCGCAATTCAGGAACTGCTGCTGTTTCTCTTGACTCTCTATACAGAGTGGTAATCATTAGATAACTTTCGTTGGGTACGCAGACATTCTTGAACTTTCGTGCGGATCACGCGTGTGGTTGCATGGCACATGGACATACCGGGCCTCCACGATATATCGTTTTAAATATTACTATTATGTGTTAAAATTGATTCCTCTGGTGATTTTCAACACGGTCAAACAGCTTAGTCCAGTAACTGAGGGAAGGTAGCTCTCAGTTTCCAAGACCTCAAACCACTGATCCACGCGTTCCGGCCGGATACAAGCTCCGCGTCGCGTAAGCATATCCGGCTGCTGAGCTTACTTCTTAGATTTTTCAAAGATATTCAGGCCAATAGAAGGAGTTTCAATTCTGTGGCAGATGCATTCTCAGGTCAGAACGACCTGTCACATGACGAAGATCGGGACCAACTAGCCACCAAACAGGAATTACGTGAGCTGTTTAGAGAGAAGTACGAACCTGCCTTTTAAGAAAGTCTCCCTTCCTTGAATCAATCATCCAGTATGGTGTAAAACTTGGTACGGCCAGTCGAGACCTTCATCCCTCAAATATTCCAGTGACACTTTACAGGGTCCTTCAATCAATTCTGATGTTGGGAAGTGGGCCAAAGCGCGGGTGACTTCGTAGTATTCTAGGGCCACGCGTCTCACCACTACGTATCCTGATTTATTTGCAGGTTGTGGATGGTTCAAATAGGTGCACTTGGTTTTCATTGGCCCCTTGCCGCCATCAAACTACTGATTCCCAATTGTTGACCGATGTAAAGGATGTTCCGAAACATCTACTCAAGATCAAATAATGGAACATATCAAAATTAAATAAGTATTCCCATATAAAACGATAATAGAAGGGGGGGGGAGTTACTCTTGATCCAAATTATTAATATGCTCTTAACAGCCAAACGAAACTCAGTCATCGGTTTATTAGAAAGTAGGGGTTTCTCCGAAAGGAATTTTGTTAGAATTTATACCTCTGTGTAGTATCTAGTACATACTTACATGTAGAGCTACCGCTTCTTGTACCAGTTGTAATGGCGGCGTTCCTTCCTTCTCAATGTGGCTTTATACAATATACTTCTTATTAACTTAAACGTTAATGGTGTTAATTAATTATGCTTCCATAATCCTTAATTGGTTATGGGCCCAGTCATTTATAATATTGTGACTAGTGAATATTGTGTATAAAGAAAAAAAAAATGAGTTTAAACGTATCACCGGTGGAGAAGCTGGTTGGCCGCGATAACTTTTCCGACTGGAAGTTCGCTATGAAGGCTTATTTACAATTGGATGATCTTTGGAGCGTAATAGAAAAACAAGAGGATCCTGACCCAGCTAAGGACAGGAAGGCATTATCACGAATAATTTTAGGAGTTGATAAGGTAAATTATTCACACATTAAAAATGCTTCGACATCACGAGAAGCATGGTTAGCGTTGGAACGTGCATTTGAGGACAGTGGATTAACTAGAAGAGTTGGACTTCTTCGAACCCTTGTAACAACTAGACTAGATAATTGTAGTTCAGTTGAAAGTTATTGTGATACTATTATATCTACAGCTCACAAATTAAATGAAATGGGCTTTAAGGTTGATGATGAATGGGTAGGCACTTTGTTGTTGGCAGGTTTGTCTGACGACTTTAGGCCTATGATTATGGGACTTGAAAGTTCAGGTATTAAAATTACTGGTGACTCAATAAAGGTAAAATTATTACAGGAAATAAAACCTCCTGAGTTAAGGTCGGAGGATTCAGTGTTATATACTAATACTAATAACAAAAATTTGCCTAGATGTTTCAATTGTAATAGGGTTGGGCATATTAGAGCCAATTGTTCTATGAATAAAAAGAATTTTAAAGGCAATCAAAAATATATTAATAAAGGAAATAAGTCTAAAGCATTTCTAGCTTACTTATCTGGAAATAATATTGAAAAGAATTCATGGTATTTAGATTCTTGTGCTTCAACACACTTGACCAATAACAAGAATAATTTTATTTGTAGCTCAGTTAAAAATAATAATTTAAATATTACAACCGCTAATAATTCAAAATTAAATGTTGAATCTGTTGGAAATGTTGAATTAAATTTAAATGTGTTTGGAAAACCTGTTAATATAGAAGCTAAAGATGTTAGTTTTGCCCCTGATGCAGCAATTAATTTATTGGCTGTCAGCAAAATTATACAGAAAGGTTATAAAATAAATTTTGATAGAAGGGGAGCTCGAATTATGGATTCTGATAACAAAGTAATAGCAACAGCCAGATGTAATAATGGAATTTATAAGTTGAATACTTTTAATACCTTAAAGCAGGAAGGACTTTTATTTGGAAATAAAAATATTGCATTTTCTGTAAGTGAAGATAATCTTCTTTGGCATAGAAGGTTGGGTCATATGTCTAGAAAGAATATGAAAATTATTTCTAAAATGGCTATTGGGGTTAGTGATATAAAAATATCTGATAATCCTTGTGAAATATGCCTTAAAGGGGAACAAAGTAAATTACCTTTCTCTAGCAGTAAAAAGAAATCAAGAAAAATATTAGATCTAATTCATACTGATCTAATGGGGCCTATGGAACAAACATCTATTGGTGGAAGTAAATATATTTTTACTCTAATTGATGATTATTCTAGAAAGATGTTTGCTTACTTCTTATCACATAAAAACCAAGTATTTGAAACTTTTAAGAAATTTAAAAGAATGATTGAAAACCAAACTGATAGTAAAATTAAAGTACTTAGATCTGACAACGGTAATGAATATGTAAACCGAGAATTCAAAAACTATTTGTCAGAATGTGGTATAATCCATCAATTAACTATTAGATATACACCGGAACAAAATGGAGTCGCAGAAAGAGCAAATAGAACAATAGTAGAAAAGGCTCTTTGTTTATTATTTGACTCTGGTCTTCCTAAAGAATATTGGGCAGAAGCTGTGAATACAGCAGTTTATCTTATCAATAGATCTCCTTCATCAGTTTTAAAAGAAAAGACACCATTTGAAGTTTGGTCTGGACGTGCACCTAATATATCACACCTAAGAGTTTTTGGCAGCCAAGTTATGTCACACATACCCAAACAAAAAAGAAAGAAATGGGATCCTAAATCTCAGAAATTGATCTTTATAGGTTATGGTAATAATGTAAAAGGGTACAAATGTATTAATCCTGATAGTAAAGAAATTATTTTCAGCAGAAATGTTGTATTTTTGGAAAATAGAAGTAACTCTATAACTTGTTCTTCAAAAAAGGATGAAAAGAATTGTAATGAAGTAGTACAGTATCCATTGGAAGATGATAATGAAGAGACTAATGTTAACGTTGAGGAGGAGACATTGCCTAAAGTAGATGATATTAAAGAAAATAATTTAGATAAAGATGAAGAAATAGGATCAGCTACTACCACTAGAAGCGGAAGACTGGTGAAATTTCCTGAAAGACTGCAAAATTATGAAGTTTATTATTCGACATTTCTTCAGCCAGAATCTGATGATCCTAATACTTTTAAAGAGGCTTGGAGTGATAAAGAATGGCAGTTAGCAATTAATAAAGAACTTACGTCTTTGGAAGAACTAAAGACATGGTCGATAACAGACCTCCCTCAAGGTAAAAAGGCAATTGATTTATAGTGGGTTTTTAGAACCAAAGCAGATGGGACAAAAAAGGCTCGACTAGTAGCAAGGGGATTTCAGGAAGAAAATAACTGCATTTGTAGTAATGTGTATGCCCCAGTTGCTCGCTCTTCTACAGTAAAGATGATTTTAGCACAATCAGTTATGGAAAACTTGAAAATTTGCCAACTTGACATACCATCAGCTTTCCTTCATGGTGAAATAGACACAGAGATATTCGTTAAAATTCCAGAAGGTCTGAATGTCAGTAATAAAAAAGTTTTAAAATTAAATCGCTCTTTATATGGCTTAAGGCAAAGTCTTAAGAATTGGAACACTAAATTAAATGAATATTTATTAAGCTTAGAATTTCAGCGTTCAAATTATGACTTTTGTTTATATTTTAAAAACTCTGTTAAATTAGTCATTCATGTAGATGATCTTTTATTAATAGGTAAAGATAATGACATTAAAGAAGTTATACAAGCCCTAAAAGAAAAATTCAATGTGCGGGATATGGGAGAAATAAAGAATTTCTTAGGTTTAGAAATCACTAAATGTAATTCATCTCTATATATTTCTCAAAAATCTTTTATTAATAAAATGTTAAATGATTTTAATATGCCAGTTGGCAAAGGAGCTAAAACACCGGTGGAATCAAATTTTCAATTTGATCCAAATCAACCTGTGATAGATGTCCCATATCGTAGACTGATAGGTTCTCTGATGTACCTGGCAACAAATAGTAGGCCTGATATTATGTTTGCAGTATCCTATTTAAGTCGTTATTTGGACAAGCCAACTCAACAAGTCTGGACAGCAGCGAAAAGAGTGTTGCGATACCTAAGAGGAACATTAGATAAACAGTTAAAGTTTACCAAAGGACCTATGAACTTAACAGCCTTTTCAGATGCTGACTGGGGCGGAGATAAAAGTGACTGCAAAAGTGTTACAGGTTTAGTTGTACTGTATGGAGGCAATCCAGTTTGTTGGCTTTCAAAGAAACAAACTTGTGTTGCACAGTCTTCAGCAGAATCTGAAAATGTTGCCGGAGCTGCAGCGGCACAGGAACTCACAAACTTGAAAGGTATCTTATCCGAGTTCAATATTGAAGACCAACCAATTCTATACATGGACAATTGAGGCGCTATTTCCATGGCTGAAACTTATGAAAACTCCAAACGCACTAAACATATTGAAATAAAAATGCATTTTATTAAGGATTGTGTAAATAAGGGATTATTCAAAATTGAATATGTACCATCCTCAGCAAACATTGCAGACATCTTTACAAAGCCCCTACAATATGAAAAGCTTAGTCAGTTTAGAGACAAGTTGCAATTATTATGAGTGGACATTAATCTCACTCTTTATTTTGTATTTGTATTTATTCGATTTAAAATTTTATCTTTGTATTTTTTGTATGTTGGAAAAATGTTTAAATCGAGGAGTGTTAGAATTTATACCTCTGTGTAGTATCTAGTACATACTTACATGTAGAGCTACCGCTTCTTGTACCAGTTGTAATGGCGGCGTTCCTTCCTTCTCAATGTGGCTTTATACAATATACTTCTTATTAACTTAAATGTTAATGGTGTTAATTAATTATGCTTCCATAATCCTTAATTAATTTAATTAAAAAGGCTAATCCAAACACTTGAATCTTGTGGAGCCAAGACTGCATTTTTCTAAAATTAATGCAATGAAAGACTTATACCATAAAAACGTAAATAAAAATAAAATATTGTACTTACCTTCATTTGGTACTGAATTTGGCCCTTCCTCGATTTCTTGGCACAATGAAACTGATAAAACCTGCAAGAATCAAAAGGATTTTTGAAAGACAAGCTTCAAGTGAAAATTTGGGAAGGAGTTATCATTGGCTTTATATAAATAGTCTGTTTTCTGCTTGCAATTTATTTTCAGCACGAGTTTGCATTTTTTAATTTTTACCGAATGTACAAGTTTATAATAGCTCATGAATAAAATAAATAATAATAATTAAAAATGGTCCGACTCCCCGAAATTGCGTCATCATAACGTGTTTACTTATAATGATGTTATCTGGTGTTATTTGAAAACCTATAATAGAACCTCTTAATATTTTGCCATAGATATAGAAAGGATACTTTCTATATCTATGTATTTCGCTTACAAAAGAACTCACCAACACTTCCCATATTTCATGCCGCGTTTTCTCCGGCTGTATTTGCTCTGTCGATATTTACTCATAATTAACTACATACTTATTTGAAGGGAATTGAATAGACATTCAAATTATCACCTTCCATATACGAAGATGTTTGAAAGGTTTTCGAGGTACTTCACAAAACATATAAAAAGTAAGCAGCTTATATTATAGCTTATAAAATGATTATTTTATGAAACTGCTTATTCTTTGTGAAATGTTGATAAATATAAATATCATTCATAAATATTAGTTTATATTAATATAGAATATGAGAAAAAATCTATAGTTTTTCCACTTTTCCCGAAAATGGCTAAACGAATCGCCTTGGAAGTGTTTTTATTCGATTCCTCTCGTCGAAATATCAATGAAAGTGTCTCTGGCAACCTATTATCGCAAAAATATAAACTTTACAATTTTTTCGCACGAATTTCACGGAAAAACTGTTCTGATATGCATATTCTGCTAGTTAAGGAACTTGACCTTTGGCGTTAGACAAAATATTTGTGTGCGAAATTTCATCAAAAGTGTACGATGTTTGTGGATGGTGTGTAAGGGAGGAAACACGCTAAAACTCTTCTTCGTAAAAATACACGACGAACTTATGATGTTGATTTTTTTTAATCATAATAATAATAAAAATAATAATATGTATATGTATAATAATATGTATTTGTAATAATAATATGTATATGTAATATACATAACAAATAATAATATGTATATACGAGTATCACCATTCTTATATGATATAAAGGAAAGGTGGTACTCGCCACTTGTCTTCTTCAGTGGTTCTTAAATTAAATTATTACTTAATCATAAAATACATAATATTATATTGATGATATAATATAAAAAGTAACTACCACTAAAAGTAGGACAATTTTCATGATTCCAGACATGAGAACTGAGGCATTATTAGGTTTGGTTGATAATTACACCTCCCTGCTCTGTGATCTTAAATACCTGATAAAACGTATAATGGCTTCCTTTGGTTAATGTGCTTCTGTTGCATTATGAAAGTATGGTATTTTTATTCCATTAATCGGTTGTAAAGTGGAATTGGACAGTGTGCGCGCGCCGAAAAGTGGAAACGGCCAGGGGAACGCACATAACATTTCATAGTCATCAACAGACCTCCGCCTATTAGCACAATCCATTAGGCACATCAAAATGAGGATATACCCGCAAGGCCCCGGGGTTTCGCAATTCTGTGGGGCTCACAAGACGATCCTCGGAAAAAGGATCTACTACAAACAGCTTCCGCCCTGGAAAAGAGTGCTATGAGTCACACTCATAGCGGAGAGGAGAGCGTCCTCAACTACGAATTTCTTCAAAGTTTGCACTATAACGTATTTTAATGCACTAAACACGAATCCGTTGAAAAAAAAAACCCCGCTCTCAGCTAGGAAAGAAGTTATTAAGCACTAAAGTTCACTGTTATGGATGTTATAAAAGACGGGGTAAACAGCTTATATGTAAACACGCGCATGCGCAATAGTCCTTAATGACGAAGTGTAATTGAAATTTAGACTCACCTGTGGTAGCTGACTTGGTCGTAAACTGTCGCTTTTGGGCATATGTGCTATGCGTTTCCGCTCGGTCCGCTCGCTCAAGAAAACATCAAAACCCCCTAGTCAATCCAACTCGCAGAAATGAAAAGAATTCTATGCCCAAAAGTCGTCCAAGGCATTCTTCCCTAACCTTCATAACAGTGAACTTTTTTTTTAAATAACTTCTTTCCTAGTTGAGAGCGGTTTCTTTTTCAACGGATTCGTGTTTAGTGCATCAAAATACGTTATAGTGCAAACTTTGAAGAAAATCGTAGCTGAGGACGCTCTCCTTCAGATTTACCTAAGAAAATATTGAATAATTTAAGAAAACACTAATATCTATAGTTCACATCTATATGGCTTTTAGTATAGCTCTTAATTTACATGGCAATATTTCAATAACGGGTGTTTCGTATTGGAAAATGATGATATATATATTCATAAAAGATTATATTCATGTTATAAATTAGTTTTAATTTTATTAGTTTATTATATTAAATATTTATACAATAGATAACAACATGAAATGTGTAAATGGTTTGTGCTTGTATATTTCATTCAAATAAATAAATGATGTCTGACATTTTTGATTTACTCATCTGGGATATGGAATGTAGGAAACAAGCTAAGATGATTCAACTACTGATTTAGAATTTTACAATTTATATTATGAAAAACAACAACAACAAAAAAAATGAATAATAATAAAGTAATATTTCAGCTTTGGGAAACATTTTGGAATCTGCCCCCCTCTTCTTTAATTTACTTTTTTTTCTGATTTTGTCATTATTATTTCAAATATCTTCTTGGTTTCGCCAACAACGAAATTACACGATCAATCAGTAGCATTTTTCACTCAGTCAATATTTTTTTCATACTATAAATATTTTAACAACCTCTTAAGAAAGAATAGGAATTCAACTAAAAAAAAAAAAAAAGAAAAAAAGTTAAGTATCATAAACAATTATTCAAATTATTATTACTTTCTATAACACTTTTAAAAATGTAGTTTATTTGTTGAAATAATATTGTTTATTTATTTTTACTAATAGTATCTTTCTAAGCTACACTGACAAGACCTATTGTTTTGTTCCTAGTTCGTGAAAAATTTGCAGGTAATGTGGAATTGTTCTTGAGATGCGACTATTATCCAGTTTTCATGGTTTTCACTTGTCAAAATAAAAGAGTGAGTGAATTTTTAATTTTTATAATCTAATAATTAATTAACATTATGTTTTCTATGTAATCATAAGCACGTATTTCATTTCCAATGTTGCAAGGTCATTTTTGATATCCTAGCCTAGTTTTTTTACTGACCTATTACAATGTTTGAAGTTCATAACAATGAAGTTTTAATAAGCCTTATTCTTTTTTTTCCTTTTTCTTACACTAGTTCATTAATTTTATTTTTTCTTTAATTCAGTTAAAAATGTCAGATGATTTGAATTTGCCTGCTAGTCTACAGCGCTTGGAAATAACTCCTGAAAGGTACGAATCTAGTTTTATTTGCTTCTTTTATTTTATAATATCAGATCTGTATTAAATCATTATAATAGTTAATAATAACTTTGTTTTAGGCCAGAATCTTCGAACAAATTTGAAGAAAACAATCCATTTTCAGTTAATAGTTTAAGTGAAGACCAACCAGAATGTTTTTTGGAAAATCTTTCATTGAAAGCAATTTGTTCCAAGGGGAATTGTCAGTGCAACAAAAAGAAAGAGCAAAAAGAGTGAGTATTTTAAATTAATACAATATACTTTAGATGCCAGTTTTAGTAAATTTTGGGTTCATTTAAAGTTTGTTACATTCCATCATTCAAGATTATTTATATAGTTTTCTTTACCCATATTATAAATATTTATTTTAAATTTTAACGTCCATTTATTATAAACTACGAACCTATTTTATATACCTATTAACTACGAACCAGTTTATAAATATTAATTAAATATTTATAAACTGCCAATTACAAGATTTTGCCTGGCTCTTTGATAGAAATTTCTATTGATAACATCAACAAACCAGTGCTGTAGTGAACTTTAGTGAGGCCTTTGATTACTATTTGGTTTTAATTACTTAATAGAATTGCTCAATCTTATTAAATAGATGTAGGTAATTCAATGAGAAAGTTTATAAGCACATTTTGGAGAGATAATCTTGGCTAGGGATGATGAAATCCAAAGATTTTAGTTTTCTCAGCTTCTTTGTGAAAAATTATAGTTATCTTGAAGATTAGATAGTTAGCCGTCGAGGTGATAAGCAAAGATGGAATAGTTGGGATTCGGCTAAAGAAGATTTCTTTAGCCGAATCCCAACTATTCCATCTTTGCTTATAGTTATCATGTAATTTGATTAATCTATGTTTCACTATTTCATATATTGAATTTAGACGGTTCAATTTCTTGGCGCAATGTGATTAATTGATTTAAATTTCAGTAGCATATTCTAATTAGGCGCTTAAATCAAATCCCTTAATACCCAATGTGGCAACATTTTCATTGAGGGAAGGGGGTGTGTGCCTATTGTAATGATTTTGTTTATGTTCTTCGCTTAACTTATTTCACAAACATAGTTCATTCCTGCATAAATCCTAATATTTCATCATAAGACAAATATGATAAACAAAACCAGTAATTAAAAGAACTAAATTGATATGAAAAAGAGCCTGAAAACTCCAAAACGATTATGTGCTGAGTTGTTTTGTTGCAAAATAAAATAAATATTTCAACTGTTAGATGCTTATTAGCAGTTTACGTCAAGAGTAAACCCCCCTCCCCTACAGATGGGCCAATTTTTCTGGATAAATGAACTCGTCCAAATATTTATTTTAGAAATGCTACGCACAATTTTTTTTTTTTTTTTTTTTTTTTTAAAAACAAAACTTGTGGCTGCTATCAACTTAATGTTTTAACGGATAATTTTTGATGAAGATTTTAATAAATGTTTTCATGAGTGCAACCTACATAGATACATACATTCCTTCAAAAAAGTCCGACTCGCAGGAACTGCGTCATCTTAGCGCGGTTCCGTTCATATCCCTAGTTTAATTTGGAAAGATTAAAATAGAAGCAGTTATTATTTTGGTTCCACCAGTCTTTCTTTTTTTTAATTAATTATTATAATGGCGTGTCAACCCTTAAGGTCACTAACGCCATTCCTGTGTGTAGTAAAGTCTTGAAAGGTCATGATTTACAATCTTACCTGGAAGGGTCTAGAACACACTAGAAACGGACCCGCTAGTGACAAGGTCTTGGAATCCTGGAAATCTATATTTTTAACAATAAATTGTTTTTGTTATTTTACTTAACCAGTTTTATTGTCAAATACATTAGCCAACTATAAGCAATACAAAAATAACAAGGAATAAAACAGACAAAAAGAACCTTTTGAATAAACGAAATCAATTAATTTAAAGTTTTAAGCACTTATTTCTCCGATTGACATCGCCTAATTAAAACTTTCTTCAGAACCTTTTTTGTAGAGAATTTAGTAAGCTTTCGAATGGTAATCTTCCGCTTCACAAGATTGTCAACGGTTTTCGAGATACTAACGAAAGTATACAAAGTTACCAAAACTTTTTTTGTCTGTTAATAAAATATTTGATTCTAACCCTTCCTTTACTCTAAACGTAACAAAAATTTCAACATATTAGTGTTGATGAAATTCAAACATGCAGAAAATTTTTCAACTGTATCCCATAATTCTAAGAAGCAAAATCAAAGACAAAGAACCCTCCCTAGGAAGGACGCTAGGCAGTTGAAAAGCTATATCTTGGAAATCCATATCTCTAACATTAAATTGTTTTTCTTATTTTTCTTAACCTGTTTTATTTTCAAATACATTATCCAACTATGAGCAATTAAAAAATAACAAGGAATAAAAAACAGACAAAAAGAACAGTTCGAATAAGCAAAATCAATTACTTTAAAGTTTTAAGCTCTTATTTCTCCGATTGACATCGCCTAATCAAAACTTTTATTAGAACCTTTTTTTTAGAGCATTTAATAAGCTTTCTAATGGTATTCTTCCGTTTAACAAGATTCTCAACCTTTTTTGAGATATTAAGGAAAGTAAACAAAGTTACTAAAACTTTTTATGTCTGTTAGTAAAATATTTTATTCTAACCCTTCCTTAACTCCAAACGTAACAAAAATTTCAACGTATTAGTTTTAATGAAAGTAGAACATGCAGAAAATATTTCAACTGAATCCCATGATTCTAAGTACCCAAACCAAAAACGGTATTCGAAAACTATTTTTCCAATTTTCTCGAAAACGGTTAAAGCTATCGCCTTGAAAATGGTTTCATTCGTTTTCCTAGCCCAAGAAGCCTATAAAACGAGTACTTACAAGCTTATGAAGTCAAAAACGTAAGCGTTACAATTTTTTTTGCGCGAATTTCGCCCCAAACGTCATCTTCCAGTGGGCGGATTCTGCTGGTTAACGAACTTGACCTTTCAAATTGGACGACGGATTTTTGTACCAAATTTCATCACAATCGGACCATTAGGGAAGCCAGAAATGAGCGAACAGACAAATATATATATATATATATATATATATATATAAATATATATATATATATATATATATATATATATATATATATATATATATATACAAATTTGAACCACCGTTATTTTCGGTTTCTAGGGGTTCTGAAACGCGAAATTTTCTAGTCGGCACTTCCGGATTGTTTCATTGTATCAACCTTATAAGCGGGGTTCCTCCCTATGGGGGAGGGAGGAACCGCGCTAAAACTAAATCAAATACTGTACTATAAAGTTCTATTGTTTACTAATTTAGTGGTGGTGACTTATTCTCAATTTTGTTTTGATATTTATCATATATTAACTATTAAAATATTAAAGTTATAACCACTCTTTTATTTTGATGTTTACAGTGAAGATGATGTGATGAAAAAACTGAAACGAACACAGAGGAGGACAGTATTAAGGAGAAGTCGTCTGAGCAATGCGCTTCTTAGAGCTCCAGTTCTGAAACTTGGTGAAATAAAGCAACCTACTAATGCTTCTGATAAGCCTAACACCCTCACGGATAACCTTTCATCACCTTCAGAGTCTCTTTACAACATCAAGTAAGTAAATCATAGAAAAGAGTATACTCTTGTCATTATTTGTGTATGTAACTCCCTCAGCAATTCACAAGAATTCACTTAATTGACATAATTATATTACAACACACACAATTACCCTTAATTTTTATTTTATAATGATTATCAGTTTTGGATCTGTAGGCCATATAGGCCAGCATTTCCCTATCTTTTTTGGCTTGCATGCCACTTGGTAGGTTGTTTTTTTTCAGCGAACCGACATCTGGGCCATTAGCGTGAATTATCCCGAGCCGAGATGAGAAAAGTCCTGCTGCCTTTTTTGATTTGAACACACCATCTCCCACATGAAAATCTAAGGCATTAGCCAATAGACCACAGGGGGACCCATCACTTGGTAGTATATAATGCTAAGGCTGCACCTACATTGGACCCATATTTCTCCCAATCCAATCCAATATAGTTTGACCGACAACGGCCGACGTAAAAAAAGTGAAAATGAGGGATTAATTTTAGAAATAACAACTAATAAGCATAGAAACCTTGGATTACTTTGCCACTACGATAGAGAAGCATTAGTATTCATATTTTAAAATTATGTATAAGAAAGGTAGCTAGAAGATTATATAAATTGGATGGTTATAAAAATCTTTCCATGTTATATAATAGACAAGGGAAACAAAAAAACAATTGAATTGACAAATTTGGTAGCTTTCATTTAAAATCATGCATTGAAATCGGTTAAGTAGTAGAGACTGTAGCCCTTTTTGACAATATGTCTTTTGGCGCCATTTTCTGTCGGTCGTCTGAAATCCAGAAACAAACAAGTTTGAATGGCCGAGAATTGGTCGTCATCAGATTGGGTCGAGTTGGGACCAATGTAGGCATTGAGATGCATGTGCTTGTTTTTCCACCGAGTCGGTAGTTTTCAGATCGGATCGGGACCAATGTAGGCGCCCTAAGTTGTGCCACTTAAAAATGTGTGTACTTCGAGAAACTTGTTATTACGAATGTATTATTTTATTATGATTACAAGAGTTTTAGAGTTTTTATGAATTATAAGAAACAAATGTTTGTATGATTTCATATATTTTATGTCCACTGTTTTTGATTATTTTTTGTGTACGATCAACTAGCAAATTGCTGCAGATTGGGAAATGCTGATCTAGGCGCATGTATATGTTACTACAGTAGACTCTCCCTAATCCAGCGTCCTCGGGACCAGGATGCAGTTGGATTAGAGAATCCCTCTGTTTTTCTTCCTCTTCGCCAACCATCCTTTGCTTGTACAGAAAGTTGGATTCTTTGTTCAAGAACACATAACTTCTGCTTGATGGACAGAATTAACTTCTTCCTTTACATGGTCATAACAGAGCAAATCTATACATATAAAAATCACGTGTCTGTCTGTTTGTATGTTTTTCTGGTTGTTCCTTATACAAATCTACATCGTTTGATCGATTTTGACCAAACTTGGCACACAGGTAGGTCTTGATACAGGAAATCTCCTACGCTAGGTCAATTTTCAAAATTTGGTCAAAAGGTCAAAAGTTTTGTTCAAGAAAAATTGGCTACACTGAACCATTCAGATTGTGACGGCCATTTTGAATCGACAGCCATTTTGAGTAATGTCTCAAATTTATTTTTTGATGTTCCTGATAATTAGAATAACTTGAACTCATTGATGACTTTACATCATTATATAATCATGTAATGCAGTTTATTTCAATTTTATTTCAACAGTCACTGTCTAACTTAGGAGCGCGTGCTGGCCTTTCTTTGATAAGAGCTATCTTACTCGCAAGCTTCTGCTGGCCTCTGTTGGCTGTTATATGAAGTGCTGGCCTCTGCCGGTTGCATTATGAACTACCAGACAGATATAAACAAATTCACACAGTTTGACCGATTTTGATCAAGTAGATCTTGATACGGGGAGATTCATAGACAGAAAGTAGGTGTAGCATGGCACACTGGGTAACAGCTATTAAAAATAAAAATTACTTTTAAAACTTGCACTCCACTCGCAATGAATGTTCAAACTAGACTGGCTAAAGTCAGGCCTTTCAGCCGCAGGTGCCTCAGTAGAAACATTATTTTCTTTGTAGAAACACATATTCCTGCCTCTTAAACGAAACACGTATTCCTTCTTTGACTTCCATTCAATGAAATACCACGAAGCAAATGTTTGTCTAGCTAGGAAGGGAAGGTTTTCTAGGAACCCTCAAGCCAGTCTAGCTCCGGCGAGTTACGAGATCTGTCACTCATTCCTCTAGGACAGTGCCGGATAAGGGAGAGTCTACTGTACTTAATCTTATTATTCTCAATATTAAATTATATAATTTATTTATTGAAAATATCTTGCTTGTTTGTGTAGTGTTTTAAGAGAGGATAGTGCCGAGAAGAGTTCCAATCAAGTTCTTGGAAAAACACTCCTGAGAGCTCCTGTCTTGAGGGTTGACACTCAGAGGACTCTCTTACAACTTCGTCCTGTTTCAAGGTAATTCTTTGGCTGCCCAAAATATGAATAATATACTATACTAGTTTCTAGATTGAAGAGGTCTCTAACAAATGCGAAAAACCTATCAATAAAGCAGACACTTAGGAGTGCCCCTTGTTTTCATTACTCTTATTTCAATGAATAGCACGCTATGTGAAACTCAATAAGAACTGATTATGTCTCATATAGGACCAGGGAAGGCTTTGAGAGACCAAGCAAGAGAGATAGTGTTTATATTTCTCAATACTTGGCCAAATCTAAGGCTGAATACAATTTAGACTATAACGTTGCCTTTCAACTAGATGGTAAGAAGATAAAAGGAAAAGGGCATGGCCTCAGTATACAACCTTTATCACTATGAAATTTAAAACATTTTCAGCCTTAGCTTTGGCTAAGTATTGATAAATATTAAACACTGTCTCTTATCTAACCTTTCAAAGCGTTCCCTAATCTAAAACGAGACCTAATCAGATTTTATAGATCATTAAATGGCGGAACAGAAGGGAGGAATTCTCGCCGATGTTCACGCAAGCGAAATTGAACTCTTAGTTTTATCCGAACAGGCTATAATTCTCATAGAAGAATGAATGAAATGAAGTCGATCATGATATATGCATGTTCTTTTCTCCAAAGATACATACCAGCATTATTATTAAATAAAACTCGTTAATTTTTTTTATTGCCCGACAACTAAATTTGTGCTATGATAAATTTATATTTATCCATTGTGTAATATTATGTTAATTATTTTCTATAATGTTAACATTCATTTGGTAGGAGCTCAACTGAAGAATCCTCTACACAAAGGCCTCCTGCGATGTGTGCTGTTCAAGCACGGAATCCGTCTCCCGATGATACGAATATTGAGGAACTCGCCTCTTATTTTGATCTTTTTGTACATATTCCAAAAAAAATGTCTGAAATGGCTGAAATGATGTATATTTGATCTTTTCTATTACCATAATTGGATGATATAATACATGTCTATGCCTAATTTTGTCTGTGGTCTTTCATGCTCATTGGTTTTATTCATCAACATGTAGTATGATTCTATGTTTTCTTAAGAATTTTAATATAATAATAATTGTTATTTTGGTAAAAATATATTTCAAAGAGGAATTGGATTAGTGACTGACTTTTTGAAAAGCTTGATTGACTTCTTCGACTGTTCTTACCTTAAGTAGTTATTACCTAGTGTAAAATAGTTGAGTTGCGTTATCTGCATATTATTCTCTAAATTAACAATGTTAAAATTTTCATGTTTATAAATATAATTAAATTATTATATTAATGACAAGTCAGAAGTAGCAATAAAATCATGTTTCTTCTTTCAATTGCTCTTCATTTTTTTCTTTAATTTTATTATTGCTGTTTAGATATTTGTAATTATTACTATGATAATTTCTAAAATATATGTTTGTTAATATTTTTTTTATAAACTGGAACATTCTTTTTTCATTCTCTTACCTCATTTCTCTGATATTCATAATTTTCCATCCTCGGGAAGATTTTCCATTTATGAATATAGTCCCTAGATAATGAATAGATGGATTATGAAAGATGTAGTTTATTCACCAACAGGATAGCTGACTTCAAGTAAGTTTTCTTATCTGAATGTTAAATTTATACGACAAAAATATGTTTCTATAGATATTTAGATGTAAGGTATCAAATAGAACTGATGTACCATCAATATCTTGTAATCCTCTTCTTGAAGAAAGTGAGATTTATTTATTTCACCTAAAGGCCAAAAATAATGATAATAATTTGATTCCTCGTTTCACTTCCTTCTAAAGTTGCAGCTCCTTGCAAAACCATCAGTTCCTTAGCTGTTTTCCCCTTCCTATGCAGGAAATGTGACTGGAAAAATGTTAAAGGAAGAAACGTGGGAATTTGTTCTTATTGGAGATTAATTTTTTTTTTAATCATTTCAATTATGCCTCTGCATTAATATTGTTTTTGTCAAAGTAGTTTAGAATTTACAAGATCTTTAGCTCTTCCAGTGATGCTCGTTTAAACTCCTTCAAACTACAGCCTTTTAAAGTTCTCTTTATTTTAACCCTTAATTAGTGGCATGCTTTTTCTTCCATAACCAGGGTGTCTACTGCACGAAATTGAAAATAGGGCACGAAAATCACGAAAAAGTCATGAATTTTGAAACCAAGTCACGAATTTTCAGCTCTCAGCGGAATGAAGCGTATCCCGTTACTTCGGCGCATTCGTAATTGTTGCCGTTTTGTATGCATTTACAAATCAATTATTCATGTTTTAAATATATGCAGACTTAAATATTGAAATTCTATACACAGGGCCAATTTCAAGCCAATAGTTAAGGCTTTTCCATTTTCATTGAAATTATTTTCTTTTTAATGAGCATAAAATTTGCTTTTTAAATCAATAAAATGTCACAAAAAAGTCATGAAATTGGCTTTCACAAAAGTAGTAGACATCCTGATAACTAATGGTGACTTTAAATTGATTTTTTTTGGGTAAAGTAATTTAAATAAACAATAATATTTATTGAAATACAAAGATTTCAAAGGGCAAAGGTCGAATAAACAAATACATTCGGGTCAATATGACCCGACGCCACTAATTAAGGGTTAAGTAATAGAAAAAGGTCACATGAGTCCATATCTAGGGCTGCACTTAACACTTTCGCTTCGGGTGTCCTTCCAGAAGGACACTAGCGATCTTACCCGCTTACAAATATCCCTTCGAAAGGACACTCCTCCATTACTTTCCACATTAGATTCAAAAGGCTCGTAAATGGAGGGGATTCACTTTTACAGCTATCGCAGCGAAAGTGTTCAGAGAAAGGGGATGCTCCATGAGTCTAGAGTTTGGCAGATTCGAGACTTATTAGGAAATATACCAAGATCCGAAAACTTTCCATATCTTCCTTACCCCCAAACGTACCAAAATTTAAATACCTTAGATTAGTTGAATATCAAACACCTGGAACAAGTTTCAACTGAATCAACTTTTTCTGATTACTCAAACTGAAAATTAGTTTGGAAACCCAGTTGTATCAATTTTTCTCCTAAACTGTTACAGATATCGCTTTAATTTCATTCGTTTTCCTATGTTAAGAAACCTATAAAACGAGTACTCTTAAGCATATTAACTCGAAAACGTAAGCATTACGATTTGAAACTTCCGGGTTGTGTCATGACATCAACCTCATAACCTATGGAAGGAGGGAGGAACCACACTGAAAGTGCCAAAATGTTCCCACAAACAGCCTGGTACAGAAAGGTTACATTTTTCAACCCATCAGATTTAAAAATTGGTTTTATTAACGAGCCAGTTGCATCAATACTAAGACTGCCATTCATATGGTTTTGTTGAAATTGTAGGTACAGAAATATCTGTTTGGGTTACCAATATATTAGATAAAATCTATCTATAGCCAGTTTCTTTAAACAGCCAGCATGCGTAGAAATATACTTTAGCTGCAGAAGAGATAAAATGGGAATAAAGATATTACCAACTCTAGTTCGACATCTTTATTCTGTTCTTTTGCCTTGTGCAAAACGTTTTCAGTATAGAGATTCGCGGGTTCAATGTCTCCAAACTCCATCAAACGTTCAGCTTCATCTTGGAACCTCATGTATGTCGATTTTCCCTGCAATTGTTGAGAAATCTTGTCTTAACCATCCCCACAATTCCCTTTTCTTTTTTTTTTTGTCTTTTTGAAAGTGCAATACCATGAGTGTCAAATGTCGACACCACAATGTCTAAACCATTATCAGTTGGTGGGACGACACTATATGTTAAGAGGTGTTAGGCATTCAGAACATTTCCTTTAATTTTGAGAAAAATATCCCTAGGAAGATTGTTAGTTATAGCTTTCTTGAACTGGAATGTACATGGCAATTTCAATTCATAAACAATCGAAGCCCAACCTGGCTCCAAGGCATTATATGCCATCCTTGATATGACATCATTTTGGGAGAAATGTTTACCAGTGTAATATGGAGTTGAAATTTCGGAGATGGTAGGTCAGTTTGACAACATTCAGTTGACCAATTCAAATCGCAATTTTCTGCTTGATTTGGTTTGTCTTTTATCAACTGAGCTGAGTTTATGACAGCAAAGTTTGTCCTCTATTTGTACTGATGTATAAATACACATAATCTTTACTGAAATTGTCTCCAAGTAAATTAGCTTCATTCTGCCAAACAAGATCTTTGAAAGGTAAAACACTTTCTCCATCGAAAAAGGTCAAATGCTTAAGAGTATTATAAATTATGTATGGAGTTTTTTTGGGCCTTCGAGGCATGTTTGAGAAATAATGTTTTTTTTTTTTTTCGGAAATGAAAAATAATTAAAGATTTTATAAGTATCTCGTACGACGGACAAGGTGTAAAACATAATAAATAATGAGTTGCCCTGCCAAGCCTTCTGATAAACAGGCTGTCAGAACGTTTGACAAACTTGCAAGGAAGTAAGCATTAGACATATCGAAATCTGTCGCTGAAAGAAATCCGTAGCATTACAGGAAGTCTCATCCCCACTCTACTCGACGCCCAACTCTATTAAGCGCTCTATTCTATCGAAAGGGAGAGACCATTCTGAAAGGTAGCTGACCACTTTGGGCCACAGCATTCTCCTAAAACCAATAATAGGCAATAATTTAAAATAATAATAATAATTTTTTATTTATTATTATTAATTCTTCATTATCTTTATTATTGGTTGAGGAAGAAAGCATGCCTTAGTCGTTACCGCCTCAGTAGTCTGTTTATTTTAACTACATTCAAAAATAATTTTTTGTTTTTAACGTCCTTCTTCTCAACCGTAAAGGTGATAATTCACCATCTGAATTGAGTCCTTCAGGACAGTTCTGCTGATTCGCAGTAGGACCTCTTGCTTGATTTGGAATTTTGTGGCAAATCATTGGATAAATTCCGTGATGGTGCCACGAGCTCCAAACATAAGACCTATCACCTCCCACTTGTTAACCTTATATTTTTCTTGAAAATATGGGATGCAATCTTCATAGATGTTCTTCTTCTCCATATCGACTGCTTTAGGTTGGTCCTCGTCTAATTCGAACCGAATTGTCGGGTCTAGTATAGTGCCTGAAGATGTTTTCTGGTTAATTATGGCTATGTCGGCCCTTCGATTTGATCCTTGATCGGCGACACAGTGTACCTCTTCGAACACTTCTAACCCCTCTTTTGATCTAAACACTTCGGCTGTAATGGTACGAATTTTATGGTGCCTGTTAATCCTCATCAACTCAGTTTTCCGGCAGGCACCCAGGATGTGCGGAAGGGTTTCAGGCTCGTTGCAGGCTCTGCAACGGAATCCTGAGCTCCTGCCAGGAAGAGTTCGTACGGGGATCGAATTGAAATTTAGTTTGATAGCCGTGGACCACTCACTACTTGAAAATCCTGATTTGGAGGACATCCAGGAGTTTCCTTTCTTGAACTGCGAGAAGAAGATTACGCCTTTGCTTTGTGATGAAAGCGAAGCCCACTTGTCGAAACTCTTTTCTCTCAGGGTGCGTCTCGTATTCCTAACATTCCTGAGATCATCGACGCCTAGCTTTTCACCACATTCCCTGATCTCTGCTTCGAGTTTTCGAGTCCTTAAGATAATTTCGTTGTTGTTCTCAAGTAACTTATGGGCTATGTTGGCATGCTGGAGAAATGCTTCCCACTTTGCTCTTGTTAGACCTAATCATTATTTCGGGGAGCATAGAGCATTTCGACGGGACAATCAGTTGGCAGTGATAGAATTTCCTTGATCGAACTTCTTATCATTTTATCAACATCCTCCAGAAAGGCAGACTTAAGATCCTTAAGAGGCGCGCATTGGAGAGGGTAGATGAGAGTTGGCCAAATATACTGATTGATTATGGTCAGTTTCTGGTCAGGCTTAAGTAAATAGCTACTCGTCAGTTTGTCTATTTTATTCTTTCAGCTTTATCTCATCCTGAAAGTTAACCCCAAGATATTTCACATTTTCAGTTTTGGAGATACATTTTAATTCAGTCTCATCTAGCAATTTTACCAAACCATCTACCATTTCTCCATTTATGATACTAATTCCTACGCATTTCTCCATGTTTAACTTCATTCCAATCATGCTAAGGAAATTTCTCGTCATATTTAAAAGATTTTTCCCGGCTTCGAAATGATTTGCTAATAGAACCAAATCATCTGCAAAAGCCAATGAACTAATAGGTCTAAGGTCTTCGTTTATATTATACCCGTACTCGTCTGCTACTTCTTTTTCCTCTAATTCTCTTAGTAAGTCATTAATAGCTAAATTGAAGATTAGAGGCGAAAGAGGGCAACCTTGAGGAACGCCGCGGTTTATTTCGATGTCCTTCGTACGAATACCTTTAACCAGATGTATGTTGGTTTTATTGTTTTTTAAAAGCATTTGAATTAGCTTTTGTAGATTATTAGGGATGGGATAAGAGTTCAAGGACTTCTCTATGTGTGCGTGTCCAACGTTGTCGAAAGCCTTCGAGATGTCTAAAAATAAAACGAAACAGTTCTTTTTGTTTAGTTTTGCATCTTGTAAACAGCCGTTGAGAATAGAGGAGTTGATGAACAAATCCTCTTTGATTTTTTGATAGAGACACGTAATTCTCAAGTTTGGATTTTAAAGCCCTTTCTATAATCCTCCTTACTATTGGGGATATGGTGATGGGCCTCCAGTTTGATAGATTGTCTTTATCGCCACCTTTGTACAATAGGATTGTTCTTGCTACTGAGAGGAGATGAGGAACAACACACTATCTTAGCATATACGTACCTATTGAACTCAGGATTTTCGAGCATTTCAACTCCTTTATAATCTTCAGTGGAATCCCATCTGGTCCTGGTGAAGTATCAGGGGACATACGTTTCATAGCATTCGTTATGTCTTCGTCAGTAAGTTCAGGGGAGAAGTCTGGGTCAGTGTCACAAGCAGGAATTTCTAAATAGTGGTCCAATGTTTTGTTATTTTCAGTAGAGAACAAATCCGAGAAATGTGCTTGAACTTGAACGAGGTTAACTCGGCATTGCTTATTGTCCTGTAAGTTGACGATTTGATTCACTACTTTTTTCCTTCTATAATGATAGTTCCCTGTGAATATCCGGGTAAGCTCTACTAACGTGGATTTTAATATTTTTATAGAGTTTTCCACAAACTGTACAGGGAATCCGATTGTCTTCAAGAATTGAATTATTTAATTCAGTATTTTTCGTACTACTATTTATGCCTGGTGTTTTTTCGCTAATTTTTTAGGTTAGTTTTAAATCAATGTAAAAATGCTAAAACAATTACGGTAACATCATCATTTTCTATTCGCTACATACATACCTAACCAATGTTTAATAAACATCTTTCGTAAGGAATAAGCATAAATAAAAGTTGTCTCGGGAATTTTGATTGAAAACTCTATTCTTTTTTTTTTTTTTGTCTTTAATTTTTTTTTAACCCAAATTTGTCGTAAATTTATCCTTTCAGACTTGTTACTTGCAGACACTGGCTTATACTTGCTTGGTCGTAGCTCTATTCTTGTGCCTGGAGCTGCTTGAAACAGGATAAATTCAGGTTTTCAACGAATTTTCATGTTTTGCAGTAAAGAGCTCACATTAATACTTTTATTTGCAACAATAAACACGAAGGACAGACATTATAGACTAAAGTAGGTTACAACTGTTTGACAGTGTTGCCACTTAGCTTGAGAATAATGGTACCTCAATAGTTTACCTTTTATCTTGTACTAGCCTTTACCCGGCGTGCCATGCTACGCCTACTTTCTGCGTATAGAAAAGCCTAAATAAATTAGACACCAAATAAGTATTATTAAAATCTAATAACACGAATCTGTAACTGTTATGAACCCGTGGCCTCCCAACTGTGTGTCCTAGACGACTTTGACCTAACCTATAACACCCCCCGTATCAAGACATACATTTATACCAAGTTTCGTAAAAATTGGTCTAACGGTGTGGATTTGTATAAGGGACAAACATACAGACAGACAGCTATAAGACGTTTTTGACTTAGCCTACGACACTCCCCAGATTAAGATCTACATGTGTACCGAGTTTAGTCAAAATCGGACGAACGGTGTGGATTTGTATAAGGGACAAACATACAGACAGACAGCTGGTAGACGTTTTTGACTTAGCCTACGACACTCCCCAGATTAAGATCTACATGTGTACCGAGTTTAGTCGAAATCGGACGAACTGTGTGGATTTGTATAAGGGACAAACATACAGACAGACAGCTGGTAGATTTTTTTGACCTAGCCTAAGAGATTTCTCGTATCAAGACCTAACATTATTCCAAGTCTGGTCAAAATCGGTCAAACGGTGTAGATTTGTATAAGGAACAAACAGACAGACACGTGATTTTTATATATATAGATTTATTCATTCCTTGCCTATGCAGAGCCTCCGGAAGGAATTACGGGCTTCTTAATCCCCCACCCCCACTCCATTAACTTTACCAAAACATTTAATGGAATAATTTAAAACTGGCATTTCTCTGAAAATAAAATTAAATACGTTTGTAAGTAAACGGAGTGGAAAATGGTAGGTATATAAATTTGTTACTTCAGAGTATAATGTGAGAAAAAAATTGCTCCAGGCCCCCCTGAGACCACGGGCCCCTGACCAATTGTCCTCCAAGCCCTTTCCTAGTGGAGGCCCTGTCTCTATGTAACCCATACTTGGATGTTTTAAATCCGTATCCATCTGCCTTTAATGTCTATCTGTAACGCATATTTACCATCTGACATTATTACACTTCCTCTAAGTGTACATTATTCCTGGTATATATAAAATTACCAATAATATTAACGCTGTCCGACTTAGCTTACAGCCCTGATGAAGGCTTGAATCTCAAGCAGAAACATCGGCAAATATATAAAAAATATATTTATATATTTAGTTAGTAAGAATTAGTTTTATTATACAACACTACCCAGCACCGACAATATCTACCTTCGCCATCTGGAAGGTCAAAGATCTCTCAATAAACATTTGCAATTTTTTCTCATTACGTCCTAAACCATTTCAACATAATTTAAACATTTTCTTAATTTAGGTACCTAGACCATTTTTTATTCTTAAAAAAGAAACATACTTCTTAAACTAAATAAAATCATATGTGTTGGTATGGCTAAATTTATAGGAATTATATCGTTTAATTATTTTTTATTAATTCAAGAGGCTTAGAAAAATATTTTACAGAAATATATGACTGGACAATCAAAACTTATGACAATTCTTAGCTTCTTCTTTTGAATCACATGTATAGTCTAGCTACAATGCCTATAAAACTATTATGTTCAATTATTCTGTGATACTGCTAATTGTGGTTACCTACGTCACATCGAACCCCTTGTTTTCTTCAAGTAGTTACGACATAGAAGAAATCATCTCCCAAGTTAACCTACAATTCTGCACAATTGTCGAGATTGGTCAAAGTTATTGCAGTGTAAGTAACTCGTTCTAGTAATTCATAGTAGTTTTTAATTCAGGCCAGCTGACTAATTCATAAGGCCTCAGCATTCTATTCATCTAAGGTATATTTTACTTTATTTATATGTTAGTATATTTTATTAGTTTCTAGTTTAGATTACATTTTTATTCATTGTTTGGGGATTGGTCAACTGGATAGGTTAGGATTATTTTATTCTTCTTCATCATTAAACCCTAGGATCCCCAAGGGGGCCATTCTCTTAATTTAATCCCTCTCCATAAAGTTTAAAGAAATTAGGGGGAAATTTATACAACAGAAAAGGATTTGTTTGCCATGTGGGCTTGGCATAAAGAGCCCCGCAATTTTAAACTCATTTTACCCCCGCGTGCCGAGGATTATTTCTTTGATCCACGGCGCGTACGCCCTTAAACAGTCTCTCTGTACTTCTTCCCGCCCAGAATGGGCAACTCCATAATTCTTCCATCCTTCTTGTCTATGGCTGTTCTTTCCCTCCATTTTTTTTTTTTTTTTTTTTTTTTTTTTTTTTTTTTTTTTTTTTTTTTTTTTTTTTTTTTTTTTTTGTGTATGGAGCAACCCACTATAGTTGGGCAACCAAACTTTTTTGTACAATAAAGTTTTTCCTCCTCCTCTAGCAGATTTATTATTAATCTCGTAACCAAACTTTTTCTGCTTATGTTTTTTATTAAATTTTTATTTGTGTGCTGTTTCTGTTGCCACTTTAAGGATATAATAATAATAATAACTTAACTTTTCTCTCATAGCTTTTTTTAGAGTTTCGCTCGTCTCCTAAATTAAAGAACCTGACGCATGAGAACGTTGCAGAGCTGTACCTTGGAACTTGTGAGTGCGCGACTCTTAGAAACTGGGAATTTTGCTCCGTTCCTCTTAGAAAAGCAAGGCCATATGAATGCTCCTTCGAAGAAGGGCTTTCTACGTCCAACAGCTCCACGAGGGTACATCGGAGGTTTTGCGACCCAACTTACATGTTTCAAGTCAACGAACCCTGTGACTGCAGTAAGCAGTTTGCCCAGAGGACTCTGTACTCTGTGGAAGGTAATATTCTTTTGCCATTCCCTTCTCATTAAACATTATTTATTTATTAATAAATTTATTATTATTATTTATTATTAATTGCGAATTTTAGGACAGGTTATAAATAGGTTACCACCCTTTTCTAGCCAGGATAGGGCTGATGTCTTTCCTTTTTTCTAAAGAAAGCCACCACGCCTTGTGGGAATTGAACCCACGAACCTTTGGCACGGAGTGTTAAGTGCTCACGCCTTAACGCTCACGGCCACCGGGCCTCCTCATTAAACATTAGTGCAATAAAGGGCTGCAAATCAACTAGAAAATTATCATTGAACTATTTTAAAGTAAACTTATATCCACCATTTTGTACGTTGTGAGTAAATTCATGTGCATTTTTCTACCTCCCAAAATCGACTCTTAAAAAATCAACATTTTAGCAAACTTTTGATGAAGGATAATGTTGAAATATATGTATAACAGAGATCAACCCTTAACAGAGATTAGTGTCCACAATAGAGATAGCCTCCCGATAATATATTTGATCAAATCCAAAAGGAAATGAAGGAAGAGGTGTGCCAGTTAGACTTTTAAATTTTTTGTAGAACAGTTTTACTGAAGCTGAGCAAAGAGCAATGAATGGTATAGTGAGAATCACTATACAGCAATCAGGCAAAAATAACTTTTTTTTTTTTTTAAATTAGCAAGAGGAAGTAACTTACAGAAACAGAAAAACTATGCTTTTAATATAACGTTTTATTTCAGGCTTCCTGACTTGCTACAGAGCTCCTATGCCTAAGTCAATATGCTCTACCCACAGTGTATGCGGTGTAGCTCGTTGTGCAGCCAAGAATCTCTTTGGGCTCGCTCTTGTACAGTGTGATCCGAATTGTCTTGGAGGCGAACCGGTAGTAATAAACTGTCTCTATTATTATTGTAGTGTTAGGTAGCTGTATTTCGAGAGCACATCTTTACTCCGATAAAAAAAAAAAGGCCAAAGTGGAAGTTTGTCACTTAGCCGGTTTAAGCAGAGGTTTTTGACCCATTTTTACTGGAGTAACTTCTATTATTATTAGTTTTTAATTTATTTCGATTTTAGTTAAAATTCGGTTAGTACAGTGCAAGCAGCGTACATATCAATTTTTATTGTATTGAAATACTACTCTCATTTGGATTATCATCAGAGCACCAGCTGAATATGTTTTACATGACATACAGGAGGCACACTACATAACAGCGATACCCAGGCTCTGGTTACCTTCTACAACCACATTCTTGGTTTCCATCCTCCAAACGTCTTCGATAGGTGCTCGCCGTCAAATATGCTTTTAGCACTTTATAAGTACAGTATCTATCATTTCTACCCCGCTGTGTACGTATCCATGGTTTGGATATAAGCTCAGTTTCTCTATTTCTCTTCTAATATTTCATTTTTTTTAATGGGCCTGAAAAAAGCAAACAAGGCGTTTGTTGAAGCGTTAGTGGTGTGACCACCGAACCAATGTTGAGTGCCTTAGTTTGAAAGCAACAGATACAGGAAAACCTTAAAGAGTCACCTCTTCCCCCTTCGTAACTTAGGTAAAACCGTTTTAGGTATAAGTATATAGATTTTTTTATCCATCAAGGTTCGTTTTCTTTTTAGCGCGTTTAATCCCGCCATCCGGAAGAGTCGACTCGAACATTTCATGTTTCAGAAATCATAGATCACGATAATAACGGTGGTTTAAATTTGTTTGTACATATTATACGCTCACACATGCTTGTGTGTGAGCGTATAATACAAGCTCTCTAGCAGGGTCAAAAATTGTCCGTTTCCGTTGAAATGTATTACAAAATTTAGTTGTCTCAAACGAAAGGTCAAGTTCGTTATCCAGCCGAATCCTCCTACCTCTGGCTCAAGCTTAATGTTCAGCAAGGTTGAGGCTTATGGCCCTTTTGGCACTTGTCGTAATGATCTGGACAGGACACACCGGTCGAAGGACAAAAATGTTTACAATAAGGTAAAAACCGGTTACAGAATAACAATAATTATTAATTTTTGATTTTATTGAAGTCTTATCATACGGTTGCGTTAATTATAGCTCATTCTTATCTCTTCACTAATATGGGTTTTAACATTGTACTTACATTACTATTTCATTATATTCATTTATTTGGTATCAATCAATTTTTCACCAACCGTGTTTTTACTGACGGTAGTATTTGTCTGAAGTTCTGCGAGCCCAAGAATGAAGTGTCTTCACAGCCCACTGTAGTGACTTCTGCCTGGTCTGATTGGACTGCCGCCAGAAAACGAGACGGATGTAATGTTCAAATTGATGAAGCGATATGTCTGGAAGAAGGAACGTGGGTAACAAAATTACTCGTTGAGATAAATTACAAATCGCTCTTTTCTTCTAATTCTATCCTTAAATGATCGTTATTATTTTTATGGAGAGACCGTTAACCGTAAAGGTCGCCAAGGCAGGTATTTTTTAGGTTTAGTCGTGTGATTAATAAAACTACCTTTCTTAGATTTTTTCAATTTTAACGTCCATTAAAAAAAATTAAATTAACTGAGAATTTTGGGACGGGTTCTCTATAGGTTACCTTCCTTTTTTGGCTAGGGTAGGGCTGAAACCTTTTCTTTTTTCTAAAGGAAAGCCAACACCCCTTAGTGGGAATCGAACACTCACGGCCACCGGGCCTCCTTTTCTTAGATTAAAAAAGTGTTACATTTTGCTGACGTTTTTTCTTGAGATTCGAGCTTTCATCAGGTCTACGAGAAAGAGAACTTTGTATATAGGCCCAAGGACGTTTTATCATTTGTCAGTGGATCTCAAGCCATGGGCGTATATAGAAAATAATTTCGGAGGGAGCTGGTAAAATTTCGGGGGGGGGGGGGCTGAGGCCATTTCCGGTGTATGGGATACTAACAATTTAGATCTTGGAAGAGTTTTAGCCAACTTAAACGCTATTACACCCAAAATAGAATATGTTTTATTAACTAAATGATCTTATTTAATTTATTTTTAAGGGTTTTATGATATTTTTACCGATCAAATCAAAATTTCGGGAGGGGGGGGGCTGCAGCCCCCTCAGCCCCCCCCCCTTATACACGCCCATGTCTCAACCCAAGCGGGGGCAAAAATATAAAAAAAATGTTATTTTATTGACCACTCGGGCGAACCCCGACAAAATGTACCTTTACAATGTTATTTTTACAGTAAGCAATTTAAAAATGTATAGGTTATGAGCTTGTAAAAAGAATGGGGTTTAGAAATATAGACGGGGCGTAGCCTATATTTATTTCAATTGGATCTATATTTTTTTAATGTACATAAACGACAAAACAAGTGCAGTCCCAGAATATTATATTTCATTAGGAGTCCTAATAAAACTACAAGTACCGAAAGTGACCTTTGCTGCACCAATTGTCGGCTTTTATTCTCATTTCGCTCAAAACTCAAGATGAAAATAATTTTAAAATGTCCAAAGTCCTATAGCAAAGTACTAGAATTTTCAGTCTGGCTCTGAGAAGTGGGGCCCCTGATCTGGTCCTGGGCCTGGCTCTGAGATGTGGCGGCCCAGCATATGAGTACTAGATATTACACATAGATATAAATTCTAGCACTTTCCCATCTCATACTCCACCTCCCTTGCAAATAAGTGCTTATCATTCTTCTTTACTACTTCCTTCCACTCCCCTCTAAGAGGATTCAGTGAAACCAATACCAGAAAGTACAAAGAAAAAAGGAGGGGACCACAGACCACCCTCAGCCTTTGTTTTTATTTTTAATAATGCTGTTCACAATTACGTTGTTGGTCTGAGGTCAAGGAAAGAGTGAGAGGGGAATTTGCATATCTCTCAATAATTATATTGGACTTCAAGTTGGTTGTTTTTCTACCTGTCTGTAAGGGATCTTGTTATAGATTATATTCCTGTATTTCGGGTGATGAAAAACTATGTTATTAACCCCAGGATCTTTTTATAATTGATCTTTTGTCTCAAAATCAAAATTTATTTTATTAAACAGAATGAAAAATATTTTCTGAGGATAATATGGAGCTTAGGTTTTTCCTCCTCCAAAATTATTGGAACAAATGTAATATTGTTACAACCAAAAAAAGTCTTTCTTAGGCCCCAAGGTCAAGACAAACTTTAGACGTAAATATTCAACAAATTAAAAGCTACACTTTTACAGGCAAGCTCCAGCCTTTGACTGCCTTGGCCCTGGTAGTTACTGGTAAGTAATTCAATTCCATGTTTTTTTTTTTCTATTTAAATGAGTTAAATTTTAATATTGGTCTCTGCTTTACTTGTCAACAGACAAGTGGATACCAATTGAAATAATATCTCATTTTAGTTTATTTGCTAATCTCACCGTTATAATTTTAAAATTAATTTATCTAAAAAGTTAAACATGCTGGAAATTTCAATGACCATAGGCTAAATAATAAGCTCATTCCTTACCCTTCTAATTTGTTAAGTATTTCAAATATTTCATTCCTTTATTGTAGCTTAAATATTTAGTTGACATAAGCTCTGAATTTTTGGGCATTAATTTACTCAAATCTCAATGAAAGTTTTGATTTTATAACCACTTCTAAATCGATCCAAGAAGTAAATTTTTAACATTTTTGATTCAATTATGCCTCATTATTTTTATTGTACACAAATTGTTAATATTTCCCTGACAATTGACATTTTTGTGATTAATCCAACGAAATTGTATATTGTGCTTATTTAAGCAGAAATGTATATTGTAAAAATAAAGTAAATCGGCCCATTGGAAATGGGGGTTTACAATGGAACCAAATTATTAATTTGCTCCTACCGGCAGCAAATTAATACAGTAATTTTTTTACTTCCTTCCAACAAAACTCCTATTTCTATATAGTACATATCAGGAACTTGGAAGAGAAAGGGCGAATCACGAAATCCGGATGTTGGGAAATCGAAGTCAAAGTTCTAGAACTGCTTTATGTTTTAATTTTAATTTATACGAGTGTGATTTATGGATCACAAAATGCTAGGAGGGGAGTTTCAGACCACCGGGATTCGTCCTTGAAATTGGACATTGAATTTTTCATTGATGGTGCTAGTCACTTTAACTCGAAACTGTGAGAAAACTAAAGGCAAACCAGAGAAACAAGGTAAAGTGTAGTGTTACCAACATTTTTCTGACTCAGAAAAAAATCTATTTTTCATTGAAGAAAGTCAAATTTTCAGATTCGCCCTTTCTTTTCCAAGATCCTGATATGTGCATGGCGGGGAAAAAAATACTCTAAAACGAAATTAAATAATAAATTAATAATTTAGTCAACTGTTCATTACAGATATAAAAGAGCAAAATTCTGTTTATTTTGTAATTATATAGGTTATTCTAAGCACATTTTCTGGGAATGCGGCATAAAGTAACTCTCTTGCTGAGGAATGTGCTAAGTTATGCAGCTCCTGTGTGATAGACTTTTTATTTTTAGAAAATAAAAGAATATTTAGTTTTTAGGATAATAGCAACAAGGAACCCTTCTTTGTCACTCGTCCACTTCAAAAGCAGAAGTGAATTTGATTCCCTCAAGTGTGTTGAATATTTTTTACATTTACATTTCATTTTAATGACTTATTACAGCTGTCCAAAAGATATTGAGAATTGCCACTGCGAAGTGACTACAACCATGGCAGAAATGAAGGTTACAAGATATATTGGTGAAACCAACAAGAAAAATAATAGAAGTTTCATTTTTACGCATTTAGGAGATTTTTTCAGAATTTTATCCTAACATGGGTTACAAGTGTTGGAGACTGTTTTTCAAGAATACCAAGCCAATGCATTGAAATAATACAGTTATGTCAACTTAGATAGATGTTTTTTTAAATAAATATTTAATGTTCAGCCCTTATTTATTTTATGGCTATTTGTTAAAAATGCTATTGTCAAGCTCACCACTTTTTGGTGCCGTGGAAAGTAATGGATGGATTGTCCAAAAGGCCTCGAATTGTGGTGTGTTTAGATTTTAAACCTGCTGCTCATACTCAGAGAGGAAGATGCCTGGATGAGAGGGGTGATGGCTAGCCAAAAGAAGATGGCTGTCTTCACATTTAGGTTAAGTGCTAGTTGAGAAAATATGTTAATTAAGATGAAGACTGTCCAAGAGAAGGTGGCTGGCTGCCTCTGATAAAGATTAGGGCAAGGTGGGAGAAAAAGTCATGCGTTTATTTTACATCACGGTGACATTGGGTGTCTCATCACGGTAGCTAAGAAAGCATCCCAGAAATAATCATGAGCATGAATTTCCCCTTAGACATTAGGATTAGGGCTAAGCGGAAGAAGGTGGCTGCTTTATTAATTAAGATGAAGACTGTCCAAGGAAGGTGGCTGCCTCCCTAGGATTTTTTAAATTGTACTTCTCATGTAACATGGCTTTCACTGAGTCACTGAGTTTTTGTATCAGATATCCGGCAAAAAGCAGGGTTTACTGTGTGTTTAAAATACAAAATTTTACTGGATTTTATTTCTTTAAACCAAACATTTATTATTTTCAGTCAGCTTAAATAAATGGTTATTTTATAGCCTATGGTTGTGTTTTTGAGGATAGAATCGTATTTTGTTTTTATTATTATTTATTGGCAAATAAGGAATCAAGCAATGAAGTCACCAGTTCCTTTTAATCTAGGTTAACTAAATAAATATTTACTAATATTAAATACAAATTCAATCTGATACACCATTAAAATGGAAATTCATGGATATGTAACAAATCAACTGCATGTACACAAAAAAATAATATATATAAATGAATTTAAATTTTAATAAATAACTGAAATAGTAAACTAAAAATGTGTAGAGATGTAAATCTCTTCAAATAAACACTGAACTAAATATATATTAGTAGTTCATTTATATTATATAAGAGTCACAGAACTGGGACTTTGTTTGCATATTCGGCTAATGTAATTTTTTGTAGTTCAACAACAGAAATTAACGGTGAAAGTCTGTCGGGTCCAACTGGAAGGACAAGAAGGCGGCCTCTCACTTTCTTCAGCAACCAATTCCACTTCAATTGGGTCTTTTCTTTTAAACTCAGATCAGCGAACTGTTCAGGCTGTAAATGATGGTTATAGCACTTAATTTGATCTTAGAAATTGAAGAATAAATTGTTTTATAATGAAATGAGATTTAGTTGGCAGGTATAAATTCAGATTAATTAAATAAAATAATTTATATTTCATGAATTATTTTCTATTTAAATGAATAAAAAAATCTCATCAATACTGCGGCGTTAATAGCCGAATTGTTGATACGCCGTTAACACCAAAAAGCAAATCATCAATACTGTATGTAATGAATATCTTGAAAGAATATTTTTCTTTTGTGTCCATTGTTGCAGCTTTTAGCCAAAAAAAAAAAAGGTGTTTCTATTAGGAAAATGATTTGTAGAGTCTGAAACTGTGTCCATTTTAACCTAGTCAACCAAACAGTACTCAATAAAAAAAGATTTTGGAAATATGACAAAATATCTGCAATATGGATAGTATCTCCTCATCATTAGAAGATAGCAACGAATTCAATTAAACAACCTTTAACAACAAATTACTTGTAGAATAAACAATGTTATAATATTTAGTAGGACACTTTTTTTTACCAATACCGACATGAATAATAAAAATGTTGAATACAAAAAATTAGCCTTCTTTATTTCTGTACCTTAACAGACATTACTGCATTAGCGGATGTTCCAGTAAGCCGGCAGCTCGAAAGTCTGCCAGTGTGATCCATTAAAGATATTCTGACATCATATGACTGATTTGGGAATCCACCTACACACTCTGCACGAGGACAAATGGAGCTGTCTGTAGTTAAACCGCAACGAGGGCTGAAAAATGAAATTACTTACTCAATCAAAAATTATAAAAATAACCATTCATATATATTTTGTTTATTGTGATTTATTTTTAGATATTCTTTATTCGCCTAAATTTAGTAAAACAAAAACATATGTACTCCATAATATTTATTAGCATTCTACATGTTTCACACACTTCTAGTGTGTCAACAGGAGATTACTAATAAAACTATTCTTGTACACCCCATAAATAGCAACAGCCTGGAAAGGTGTATTGTACTCCTGACAGACTGCTGCGTCACCCATAGTTGCCCTACATTCTTAACGAACCCCCTGATCTTCCAAGGTGTAAGTTCAGAATTTTTCCCCAGGTCCATTACCTCCGCACCACCAAAGTACAAGAAAAGTCTTCTTGTAAGAAGAGTTCAATAAGAAATCACAGGTAGTAGTATTTCCACCTCTATCTCACATATCCTGTATAGAGAGGTTGTATCCAAGCGCATATTGTGTTGGTGTTTGTTCACCCATGACGCCTCTGTACACAGTACAGAGTAACAGACTCCCTCATTGCGTTTCTATGGATGGACGGAAATGTCTTTGTTAGTTTCTTACCTGTCTTGCTTAAGAAATTCTCTGAATTTATTTATGTTTTGACTCTTTGCCAAATGCCTAGGGTTTTTCTTCTGTGCAAATTTCTTTGGCTAGAGTTAGAGATAATAAAACCTTGTTTAATTGTTTTATTGACCAACTGCTAGGATAATTAGCACCAACTTGTTGTTGTTCTCATTATAAAACCTAAACAGCCCCGGGGGTTCACTTTTTTTTGTCATATATCATTAACATCATTATAGGATGGCTGTGAAATGCTGCCAGTTTGCAGTCACTACATTTTATCATGTGACTAAAGATAAATTTTAGTCATCTCCTCGTAATGAGCCAGATATGTTATTAAATATTATGGAGCAGATTTATTTTAATCTGGGGGATAACAAAAACAGTTCAAAATTGTAATTATCAGTTCTTAATTGAACTCTAAAATTTAGCTATTTTCTCAAAGGGAGATTAAAAAAGAAAGGAAAACAACAAACCATTTTTTAACCACAATGTTTGATGTTCCATCGATGTCAAACATATGAACCACAGCATAGACTAGTGCAGTGAAGCTGTCTGAGCTTTCTCTAGACCATGCTTGATGGATTACTCCAGAACATGAGATCACATTCACTATACTTTCAGCTAAAAAATATTTAAAACAAAATAAAAAATATTTGCTCTATATTATTTAAATATTTGCTCTATTATATTATTGCTCTATATTATTTCAGTAAAAAATCAAACAGTACTTTTGATTTGATTTAAGGTGTGTCAACCTTTGAGGTCATTGACACCAGTATAAAAGAACAGTACTTTATTTATACTCTTGAGAAAATGATTAAATGAATTCTCCTTAAAAAATTAAATTTCACTGGGTCTTGAGGGACAAGCAAATTAATACAAAAGCAAATCTATACCCACTAAAAAAAAAAGAAACCTAAGTAACTCAGAAGAGATCATTGACTGTGAAGAGTAATAGGATGGAAATAGTTGAGGTTTGGTTGATAAAGTTGAATAAGAACAATTTTTTTTTTTCTAAAAGAATTGTTTTATTTACTATTGTGACCAAACAGTGAATCTTTCTCAAGCAGGTCATCATGGTTTTAAAAGACAAATTGTTGGAAAGAAAGTTTTTTTTGGAAAAAAAGGAATCTAGGTGAAAAAATGGCGGATGGAAATGAAAGAAAGACCCAGCAGGGTAATCTGAAAGAGGTGACCTGCCTCAAAGGCCAAAGAGCATGTTCATTTTTTTTTTTTTTTTTTGGCGCACCGACGACTGGGCTATTAGTGCTTTCACCCATGGCGCACCAAGGAACCTTCTCAACAGGCCCTGGGATGAGAAAAATTCCTGACCCCAGAGGGACTCGAACCCGTGCCTCCTGCATGAGAATATAAGGCCACGGGTAAACCCCTTTTCAATATTAAATCCCATTAAATCTCTTGACAGCTAAAGATAATTAAGAAAGGTTCAATAAGAAGAAACTGTAATAATCTCCATCCTTACTGCAATCCTGCTAGTCATTACTATGAAATGTCTTGAAAGGAACATGCCATGTTCAGACAAAGAATATAATGCTACAGGCTTAAGTCACTGATATACAAGAATTTTAACATAGTTACAGGCTCCGTATACAAGTGTAGCCTTGGAGAACAGATCCTTGAACACATCCTCAAGGCATGTTTACTGTCAGGTTTTGTCTAGCCTCACAAAGTTTCTGAGGGCATATAATTTATATACTTAAATCCCACCCCGGACCATTCATCGGGAAGCACGCAGAAGAAGAAGAATCTGAGATTACAATCAAGACAATAAAACAAATAAATGGAGGCAAGGTGGCCGTGAGTTTTAAGGCATGAGCACTTAACACTCCGTGCCAAAGGTCGTGGGTTCGATTCCCACAATGGGGTGGTGGCTTTTCTTTAGAAAAAAGAAAAGGCATCAGCCCTATCCTGGCTAGAAAAGGGTGGTAACCTATAGATAACCCATCCAAAAATTCATAGTTAATAATATTGGATGTTAAAATTAAAATATAATAAAACTAATCTGCGCTAATAGCCAAATAGTTGATGTGCCGTTAAAAAAAAAAAAAAAATAATAAGAAATAAAACTAATATTACGCCCAGATGTTGGTGCTAATGGCCCAGATGTTGGTGCGCCATAAAAAAATAAAATAAAATAAAATAAATAAAACTAATATACTCACGGCGGATAAGAGTATTGGCTAGATTGTCAACAAGATCAGGAGTCTCTATAGGAACACTCTGTGCAAAAGCAGCTAAAGTTGCTGCTTCCCTTGTTGATGGATTCTCTGTGATAATGGATCTGCTGGTGATAGTTGCCACCATGGCTTTGCGATATGGAGACCAGTCTACCCTCACATCTGACAGGAACAGAACTGAAAACGATATTTCAGATAATATAGAGAAAAAAAAAATAAAGTTCAAACCATTTTTACTTATAAATGCTTCCTTCACATACTTGGACACATAAAAAAAACAAAAAACTCAAGAATTAAAACATAACAGAACTAAAGAACTGTTCAGTCTAGTTTTTGGGTATACTATGTGGAAGACTTTGGGGAAGATTGATCATCTTTTATGCCCCTGGAAGTTTTTTCCATTTTGGATTGACTGCCAGGAATTCTGCTATTGCTACTTGTATGTTATGCCAAGTGTTCTAATTATTAACAGCTTGGTTGAGTTATACTATAATCCATTTTAACACATTTAGGGCCCATAAAAGTCAATTGTGGAATTCCCCAGATGCCACAACATATAGAAGATGAACCGTCATGATGAAGCCAAAGCTTATCACCGAATATAATATTTTGCCCACGACAAGCCAGGTATGTCGTTCCTACCTAAAGTACCTTCAACACCCTTGGTCTGTTCACTAGAAACACACCATGGGAATGCACTGTGACATTTTAGCATAAATATGCTTTAGCGATGACTAAACATTACAAAGAAGTGTCCGCTGGCAGGGTGGCCATGTACGAAAAAGGAGACTGTATGTTATACAGTACATTACATAGGTTTGTTGGGTGGACCTAAAGCATATTTATGTTCCTGAAGTTAGAGCAGAAGGCTCTAAACAAATTTTAAATAACTACCTTATTTGATATTTAACACTAGACATGATGGAATTTTTTGAGTATTTTCTTCGATTTCAGCAAGCAAAAATCCATGGGAAAAAAAATTACATACATTTTTTAATTATTCATATAAATACATGTATACAATTTTTTTTTATGAAACATACTTGACTTCCTCAAAAATGAAAATGAGTTAAAAATCTGTTTAAATTATATCTTTACAATAGGAAGGAAAGCAGAGAACACGGTAAGAGGGTTGAGCTAAAATACCTGTGTCCCTCGCCTTCCATTCAAGACCTCTTTGAATGACATCTTCATCCCAAGCCTGTACCATGAAACCGGAACTAGTTTTATCTAAGACAAGGACTTCAAGTACAGATAGATCTTTTCCACTCCGCCCTTTCATTTCTCTTCTGTTTCCAACCTATGGACAAGACAAAATACTCTAATTACTAGGAATTTGTGTAGAGAGTTTCTGTTAATTTATGTGGAGGGCCGGTGGCCATGAGTGCTAAGGCGCATGCACTCCGTGCCTAAGCTTTTCATTCGAAAAAAGAAAAGGCATCATCCCTATCCTGGCTAGAAAAGGGTGGTAACCTATAGGTAACCCGTCCTAAAATTCTGAATAATCATAAATGGGCGTTAAAATTTAAATAAATAAATAATATCAATGTAAATAGTAAATCAAAATCTCAACATGTTTTCTTGTGTAGACAGAAGGTCAATAAATAAAAATTTACATGTTCATCAACTTATTTAATTCACTCAACATTGTGTGCATCCTCAGATGGCTTCTGGCGAGCCTAAAAATAAATGGAACATCGGTGAACCTTCTGCTATAAGGGCCACATCATAACAGAAGATCATCTACATAGTAAGAATCAGCTGTTTTGTAGCCAGCAGTTTAAAATATCTACAAAGGCCAAACAAAAGTCACTGAATTAAAAAATATTGTATTATTATTATTTGCAGATCAAAAGTTTTAATCTTTGTCCAATAAATTAAAATATATATATTTTAAATATTTCATTTTGGTTTGCTTATTTGAGCACTCAACTAATATACTGGAGGGACTCGGGTCCCAGACCGTCCTTAGGCCCACCCAGCCTAATTAATTTATTAATGGGTACCCGCATCGGCTAGAGCCACATTGAATGCACTGGTTCCCTTTGATCACCGAAGTTAAGCAACTTCGGGCGTGGCCAGTACCTGAATGGGTGATCAACCTTTTGGCGTTTGGTATTATGAAAAGGTGGCAACCTTTAGATACCCCGGCATTAATAGCCCAATTGCTGAAATGCCGTTAAACATAAACAAACAAAATTAATGGGTACCAGAGAAGGGGAAAATCAGGTGGCCAGAGCATAGTACTGACCACAATATCACTCTAGTTTGCTGTACGGTCAAGAATCAGATGCCTCTACAGTATTTGTCCCTCTGGGCCCTCATAGGCTGTTATGGGACTAATTGATTTTCCTATTTTTTTTATTATTTGTATATTTTATTTTATTATTATATTTCATCGTGTTTGTTTCTTTATCTATATTATTTACATTTGTGAAGTTGTTTCTTCTGTATAGCATTGTAGCAAGAGCTGTTTTATTATCTTGCTCATAAACATTTTGTAAGTGATGTTTATTTCTCTTTCTAAGCAACTGTGATGATTCTGTAATACCAATAAATATTTTACCACATGATTAATAATAATTAGATGGCACTAATGGCCTAGATACAGAAGTGCCTTAAACAAATAAATAAATAAATAAAATTCATTCATAAATAAATAAAATAAAAAAATAATGATTAGACATTCGACACTAAATCAAAATTTGTGAGAAATTATTATTAGTGAATAGGAACATAATTACCTTCTGTACTGCAACTAAAATATTTACAAATTGTCCATTAAATAATTTTCCATTTGTTTTTATATCAGCAAGATTTAGAAAGTTGCCTGGTGGCTTTGTTGGTAGATGAAATATTCTAATGAAATCCAAGCTATCCTCAAAGTCATGGAGGCATATTTCAGATGAGTTTTCATTAAACACCAGCTCCATGCAACTGTTAGAAACAAATCATTATTAGTTTATATTATCATAAATAAAACAAAGTAACGATTTTTTTTTTAAATACCTTGTCACGGGCGGTTGGAATGCATCTTCCTTTTCACCTGGTTTCCTCATGATAACTTTTAAATTCATAAGATCCACTAAATAAATAAAAAAAATCAGAACATTTTAAATACTTCGTTAGCTCCATAAAACACATAGTAGTTGATATTTGTTTTACATACCTACATCACCAACTCTATAAGATGTGTAAAAACTCTCAACAAACACTGTGCTGCCCCATACTGTAACATTTATATAATCTGCTGGCGAATCTCTCAAAGTAAATCCCATCACTCCTCGATCAGAGCCATCTAACATGTATAGTTAAAAAATATTAGGGGCGTGAAACAACTAAAATTAACTTTGTTGCAAAATAGCTTTAAACATTGATGACTGCATCGAGAAAATTATTAAAAATCATTTAATTGAAAATTTTTTAGCTCGTATCTGTCTTTTTTTTTAATAAAATCATTTCATCTTGACTAAGACAAGTACTGGAGGCTTACAAGCTAATTATGTAAGGCTGTGTTTTTATTCGAAAGAAGTTTCTTCTTTTGTTTTTCCAGCTCATATCTCAATCTTTCTAATCGTCTTAGAAATATTTCAAAGGAAATATAAATATAGAACAAGCATCAACATATACTGAAATTTCAGAAGACACAAATGTATTGAATTTATGTCAAATATTTATATTGGTTTCAATAATTAAAGTTTTAAAAAGATATTTTAATTTCATTATTACCCTTTCTACTTTTAAAACTTCTTGGAGATCTTTTTGCTATAATAACGCCTACAACTAAGAAATCAGTTGAGCTTGGAGTTAAGTAATTCAATGTAATTCGTTTTACACCAGCTAAAGACATTTTAGTTTTATTTCAAATCTCAACAAAGAATCTTTGTATCGTCTTATTTTAAAATGTTTTCAGAGGGTTCTTCATTTAATGCAGTGTTGCCTCAAGAGGATTTCATGTCATCTTATATATTATTTTTTTCATGTCCAGCCTAAAGATGTATAAATAAAACATTCTATATATTATATTGTAGCCTATCCTAGGCATTACATTACAAAGTAAATTATTGTTCATTAAATATTATATTTCTATTATTTACATCGTTGTTCTTAGTGTATATCCAAGAAATAACATATTCATTGAGGAGAACAATATACAATATTCTTAACCCATTCATATAATATCATATTCACATTTAATTGAATATAAAATTACAGAAATTCTAGAAGTGTATGTAAATATATTGCTATTTGAAGGCTTTGATATATGATTTTTTTCGAAGTGAACAATGCTAAATGCACCCCCCCCATTTTATTTCTTCGTAACTTTATATCTTATTAAATCGTTCTAATAAGCAAAAGAACTGCTTCGGAATAATATAATGGTCTAAAAGTTTGCTTTCTTGCCTCTTTAATTTCATTATATATATATAATTAATAGCTCAAGCCATGAGTCACTGTAATTTGATTTATTCGCATCTCTTGAAAACAGTGGTAACCTCCTTGAAGGTTTACTTCATGTTTATTTTATTGAATTTACCCGCTCCATGGATATTTTTAAGATGTTGCGGTTTGTAGTAAGCAAATAAAGTACTTTGTGTTGTTTGCTTTCTGATAGATGTGCATTATTTGAGACGTTTTTGCTGTGTCTGTTTACAAAAATGGGAAGACGTTCCATTAACACCACGAAAAGTGGGAAATATATGAACCCCACCGACCAAGCCAGTATGTTTTTAACCAATGAATCTAATGTGTAGAATAATGGTAAATATTTACTATATTGAATTCTGCTTTATAGGAAAAGAGGCCAGAAAGAAAGAGTTGAAGAAAAACAAGAGGCAAAGGCAGTTAGTTAGGGCTGCTGTGTTAAAGGGAAAAGATCCTTTTCAGTTGATTGGAGAAATGGAAAAAATTGATAACATGGGTATTTAAATAAATATGTTTTGGATCTTTCTATAGCTAGATAATTCCTTTTTCTTCAATGGCATATATATATTTTTTCCAGAATATAATGTACTACAGCCATCACCATTAAATGAAAAAGTTCTCAAAGATAAGCGGAGGAAATTGCGCGAGACTTTGGATCGTGTTCTTAAGATGTATGTAAGTAATTTATGTTTGACTTAAGCTAAAGGAGCTTTTGTGTGTTAATTTGTATTCTTTTGTTTAATATAAGTGACTTGTGTAGATTAAAGAAGATCCTGAAAAATGGGAAGAACTGAAGAGGGCGGAAGCTGAATATGAAAAACGTAGAGTGACCATGGCAACATACTCTGAAGCAGTCAGACATGCACAGCAGGTAAGATCAAACTATTGCAAATAGAAATTATATTTTTTACAACCATGACAGTGTATTGATTCATTAGTTTCAAATATTTAATATTTTAACATAAATCTAAAAATATTTGTTATCATGTTTAAATAATGAAAACAAAATCTCTTATGCTAATTAAAGCTTCAATTTACATTTTATTTCAGGTTTCAGTTGATGACATTCCGCTCCCAATCCCTCAACTCAACCCAGAAAATATGGCAGCATTGGGCCTTACTTCTCAAATTCCTCTTCCTGAAATGCCTGTTGGTCTTCTCTTACCTCCACCTCCTACGAGTATCCTGAGGAAGAGGTCTGCTTACAGGTTAGTATTATTGATTTTAAATGATATTATCTTGGAGTCAAATTTGGAATTTTTTTTTTGCTTCTTGACGTAAATCTATATTTCTTTTGACGTTTCTTTAATTAGAAGGTTCTCCCCATGTCAAGATAGCTAGCTTACCAGACTCCCACATGAGATCTGAGTTTGTATCCCACTCGTGTCAGGTTCTGTTATATTATCAATAAATTCACAACGAAAAAACGGAGAATTTGACAGGCTTTGAATTCATTGTCAAGGGTTAATATGAAATATTATTGTACATATTAATAACCTTTCAGGACATTCAAAGTGTTACGAATCTCTATGTGCGAATTATACTTAAATATTTGTCTACAAACTCATGGAATATTAATGTTTCAGCCCTCCGAAAAATAAAGCTCCTCCTGGTGTACCCCCTGGACCACCTCCTGAACTCTCTAGCGATGAAGATGATGATTCCGATGGTGATTATGTTCATTTTTAAATTCAAATATTTTTCTCCTTGATTTTTACCCTTCTATCTCGGTATCTTTCATTACTGCCCCTCAAGAAGATTTTTTGGTAAATGTGAAGACGAGGGTTCTAGGCACCGATTATTTTGAAATTTTGCACTATATTGTATTTTGATGCACTAAACTTGAATCCGTTAAAAAAAACTCACTCTCGACTAGGAAAGAAGGTAAGAAACACTAAAGTTCACTGTTATGGAGGTTATCAAGGTTGGTATAAACAGTGTATTAATAGACACGCATATTAAGAAGAATGTCTAGGACGACTTTTGGTCAGACGTGCTTTGCGTTTCTGCTCGCTTAAGAAGATATCAAAACTCTAGTCAATCCAACTCACTGTTATGGATAGAATTCCAATTTTATGGAGGTTATAAATAGTTTATCAACATTTCAAATGAGAGTTCTTTGTTTTCCAATGTTACATGTCTGTGCATGCGCGTGTTTACAAATACGCTGTTTACGCCAACTTTAACCTCAATAACAGTGAACTGTAGTGCTTCATAACTTCTTTCCTAGTTGAGAGCGAGTTTTTTTTTAACGGATTCGTGTTTAGTGCATCAATATACTATATAGTGCAAAATTTCAAAATAGTCGGTGGCTAGAACCCTCGTCTTCACATTTAACGATTTTCTTTTTCTACATAATGTTTTAGAAGAATATAATTAAATGTTCTATTATGGAGATGCTTTACTGAAAATCATATATATTGTTCAGATCAAAAATTTATGATTTTGCGTTGATACATTCCAGTATGTAATTTTAGTGTCAGAAAATTTTGATTAGGCAATCCCAAATAACAGTTTTCCCTTATTATCTTTCTAGCATTATAATTTAGCTTATTTAAATAAATTTAACAATTAAATGTTTTTTAAATTTTTGGAGTCTTTAGGGTTTTCAAACTTAAGTCAATTTTTTTAATGTATAAGCATAATATTATTGTTTATTATGTGTATGATTGTCGTATATACATAGTACTGCTTTTATAAGATATAAATCATTACATTTTTTATTTATATTTAAATTTTTTATAATTTCACGCAACTCAAACTTGTAGATATGTATTTGGATAACTCAATTATTCACAAAAATAATATTTATTATTATTTAAGCTAATATATAAACACAGGACAGTAGTGTTGTTCAGGTAAGAAATTCCAGTTTTTTGTCATTGGCATTCTGAAAAGTGGTGTAAACTCGACCAACATAAAGTCCACGGCCAATGCAGAAATATCCAATTCCTTCCACGTATAGTGTGATCCAGTTCTGCCAGAACCAACCATTTAAAAAAACGTCAAGTATATAATGGAAGGTGTGCAAAATAATAATTTAGTATTGTATATTTGTGTTTAGTTCCTCCTGGGGAAGAAAAGCATCGGCCAAGAACTATTAGGTTTGCTGATAAAGATGACTCTGATGGTGAAGAGTCCTCTAAAAAAATTGCTGTGAGTATTTTTTTTTTTTTTTTCCCTGTTCAGTAATATTTGCTCAATTTTTTTTTTTTTTTTTTTTTTTTTTTTTTTTTTTTTTTTTTTTTTTTTTTTATTTGTGAACTAATGAACTAATCTTCTGGGTGCTGGGAAGTTATAAATGATTCGCTTATTTTTAAGTTTTGGCAAGTCCAAGTTTTCTTATTATGAGATATTTAAAGGTTTACATTTCAATAAATTTAAACATTTTGGTAATCAATAATAGAATCGTCTTCAGATTTTGTCCTTAAGTTATTTGATAATATAATTTATTATCCAAAAGTGTTTTATAATGCTTGTTTCGGTTGCTTACTGATGATACAGGAACTCCTCGAAGCAGTGTATAATTCTTATAATAATAATTGATAATCCATTCAGAACCTGATAGCACTTCTTTTTCATATATAAATGTCTTTGCCTTTGGACCCTGAAATATTAGACTCCAATGCACTGCTTCTTTGAGCTGGTCCAATCATCGAAACAGTTTTTCAAGGTTTAACTTCTTAACGATTCCTCGGTGCATTCAAATAAAAATATTGTAATATACCAAACAATGATACTTCCAAAAATATTTTTAACACACTGTAATTAAATATAAATTTGCCTTCATTTAAAAAGAAAATAATATTTTATTATGATATAGGATTTGTTTTTATGAACATGAATTACACGAATATGTTTATTATTATTATTATTTTTTCAAGGGTGATAAAGGAAAAATAGCAGATGCCATTCCACTTCCTGTACCAGCACCCTCCGGTCAAATGCCAATTGGTCTTCCTCCAGGTATTATTTTCATTATCTTTTCTTGTTTTGATTTTTTATAATTAAATTCTATAATAATGGGTGTTATTTTTTTGGATTAGTTTGAATTTGATGTATACATGTGGATTTTTTTTTGTTATTGGCAGCTCCTCCTCTCAGCAGTATAATGGTCGGAATGCGGCCGCCTGGTCCACCTCCGGGACTCCCACCACGGCTAATGGGCATTAGATTACCACCAGGCCCTCCACCGGGTATGTTTTATGAGTTATGTATAAATTTTATTACATGTGTATACAGATTCATTTGAAAAATCATTTGTCACCCACCTCTCTCTAGAATCTTGATACTTTTAAGTCCCGACTTAATCACCACCTCTTGTGCCTACAATTCCTAGTAGTACTATTCATGTTCCTACGCACTACTAAACTAATTTAATTAATATTACTTTTATCAAATTTAACATTGTTCCTAAGGGACACATGTCCTTGAATAAGAATACAATTTTTTCATTTATTTTCAAAACAAACAAAAGTGGAAGTTAATTGAAAAAAAAAACATGTTTTCAAAATAAATTCAAGAGTACATCTCAATCAAGTAAATAACTTTATCGAGAAACTAAAGAATGTTATAAAAAGAAGTGTAAACAATTTTTTACCTGTAAGGCCTTTAAAAAAAGAAAATATATATATTTATGTATATTTTCGTTACATCCCTTCAGAATGAACCAAGAGCAATTAGATTAGAGCAATTATGTGTGGCTGGGGGTACGATCCAGGTCTATAAGACATATTGTGCCATTCTTTTATATTAAAAGTATAATGATGTAGATTTATCAGGCACTGAAATCATGAAAACCATTTCTGCATTTTTAAAACATATTGTTACCTTGGAAACACACTTTCTAAATTATTAGTGAAAAACATCAAAATTATCATGTTGGATGAAAGCACTGTTCATTTGGTTCCTAGTGACATTTGGCTTGAAATATTCAATTACGGAGTAATTGAAGAAGCTCTGCAGGTACACGGTTTGTCGAGCGAATTCGAAAAAGCTTGCTGTCTCTTCACCCGACAGCAGCTCTTACTTCTTCATAGCAGGATTCTCCAAGACGTGAGCACAATGCAGGAACGTCTTCGAGATCTCTCTCTCATTGACGATGCTCTGAGATTGACTATAATCAAATCCGTCATGTTCCTGAGATACCTCATTACAGAGCTGAACATTCTCAAATGCACTGTGCTTAGGTACTCGGCTGAAAGAAAGGCTTGGATGATTCTCTCGCCTCATCTAATGCCAGTTGTAGAAGAATTTGATAACATTCGGAAGAAAGCTTTGTCTCTCGAACTGTGTAGGCAAGAGCTGACAAACTTCACTGTAAGAATCCTGCTCAGTAAATACTATGAATTTCTTGGAAAATTTGATTTTCAGTTGGAAGAAAAGTTATCAGAAGTTACAACTTTGACACCATTTGAAATTAAAGCCATAGACGTCCTTTCTTGCTGTCCATCCATTAACACACAACTGTCTCTTATGAAAGATGTCAGCCAGAATCAAGTGTACAACATCTCCTCATTCTTTAAAGTACATAACTTAAAACCCATCTTTCAAGTTCCAGATGTTCACAATACAAATTTATCAAATCGGCATAAACAAGTAAAGTTGATAGGCTACTTAAGAGATTGTGTACAATGGGAAAATGTTACTTTCTTGCAGACCATCATTAATGAAATTGTAGACTTAGAAATTCGATTGAACATATACTTCATTGATGAACATACGAGGTACCAATTGATTGCGAACCTCTTGGAGAAATATGAAAATATCCAGAGGAGCCCATATGAGCCAGTTGAGCAGATGGTATTCCACAAAGACTTGGACAGTAGAAAATTCTTGATTGAGCATTACTGTAGGCAAAGTACATTGAACCAGAACATGACAGGGCTTTGTGTTTCGATAAATATCCCGAACCAGCCAAATCTCAACCTGCCAATTATAGTTCATTCATTTAGAGGAATGCAGAAACCTTTTGTGGAAGAACTAATGCTTGAATCAAATCATGGAAGCTTTAATTTTCTTAAAATGACAGATAACTTTAATACTAATAAGCGAGGTTTTCAGCTTTGTATAAATTTTAGAGAAGGCCTTAATTCGACACCTGCAGAAGCCATAATTGATGTTTCACACAATCAAACTGGCGAGGGCCTTGTATCAATGAACATAATTAAGTCACAAGCATTCACTGTTGAACATTTGAACGACAATGATTAGTCAAATGTAACATTCTCCTGCATTTCACTCTGTTTTCTAATTCCTTATTGAAATATTAAACGTTATTATTATTAAACTTCTGACAATCAATTTTGTTTTATTATGCAACATGTGACAATAATTACAAATGTAAAATTAATATTTTATTACATTTTGTAAAACATTTTTATCTTTCCATTTCCAAGATCTTTACGAAAAGTCCTAAACTATTCTTGTCTGGTGAGGATTTTTTTTTTATCTGTTTATGTATTTATATTGGTTTGGATGAATATCATATGTGTGAAAAATGATTCCCCTCAGTTGTTTTGAAGTATCTGAAATAATTATTCATTCTTGAAAATGTTTAAAGATATTGTAAGGGGCCGATTATCAAGGACAGGATTTAAAGGAATAGATAATGGGGAAATATTTTAGAGAAGCGGAATTTCCTTTCAAAACTAAAATTTATACTAAGGTTACTATCAAATACATAAATATCATAAACCATTGCTCATATGAGAGAAAATATCGAGTGAGAGAGATAACTCGTTACGAGTTATCAACTATTATCAATTTTGAGAGGGGTTAGAGAAAATTTGGGCTGGCCTACCTTTGACAACCATCTGGCTGAGATCTCAGGAACGGTTGTAGACTCTGGCCTGTCAGAGGTAAACAAGCCCTTTTTAAACCCTTACCCCTCCCCCCCCCCTGCTCTAGCACGTGGCTAGACCTTATGGGAATTACCCTACGTGTCAACCATGTGGGGTTCCTATGACCCAGACACAGTGTATGGTGATTCATTGCTCTTACACCTCCAGTGATGGACAGCCAACCCTTTCCTTCATATTTATTCGCTTACTGTAAGTCCTAGGGATTCCGGAGCCTTACAATATTGTCTTGGCAGGAATTCCATTTGATTCTCCACATCAAAATGTCAGACACAAAAGGACGTCGCTTTTTTTCAGAAAATATGATGCAACATTCAAAAAGAATATTTTGTCTTATATGCTATGCTTCTGAAGGTGCCTTCCTGAAATCTGCCTTATAGTTGGGGTTATTCCGATTCTGTCTAGTTCCTTATTGAATTTTCTTTTTTTACCTGTAATACATAGAACTCATGCTGAATCAAAATAATTGTAGAACTCATGCTTGCAAATTATTGTAAAATCCGTGTTTTTCTTCTATCAAATCCTGGTAAATTGTCAAAAATTCACCTTTTTTCTTCCCTATTAGCACATTAGAAAGGAATTTAGCCATTGAAGTTGCACACAAGAACTATTGAACAAGTTCACTAACCAGCAAAATTAGGTTAGGTTCATTCAAATGCTTTCAATTAAAAAAAAAAAAAAAATGTTTTTAAGAAAGGCCCAAAAAACCTGAATTTTTGTATATTTAAGACATCTGGGAAGTTTTTTTTTTAATTTTATTTGTATGAAGCTAAGATGTCAAATGTTTTAGGACTGTCATGTTGAGACAATTCTTTCTAAAATTGGAAAGATTTCCTGGATTGTGGTAACTTATTTTACATTTATAATCCTATGTTTTTTTTAAATATATTTTTGTTAGAAAATAGGCAATAAATACATTTGCAATAAGCCAATTAAATAGATTTATATCTCCATTTCTACAGGTCTACCACCTAGGCTTCTTCCTACCAGGCTGCCAGGGAGTCTACCCACTCCTAATGTACTGACAGCAGCACCTCAGCTCATTAGAAAAGAGGGAAGTGGTTCTGTCACTAAAGGTGCAACTATTGAAGCTAAAGCTCAGATTAGGTTTGTTCATTTTGTTTCTCATTCTGATCTGATAATAACATGTTTATCAATATTTTTTCTTTAAATCTAATTCCTAAGGATTATACAAACGATGACAGATTCATCTGTGAGTAAAACATGCATTGAAACCGGCCCTTGTCCGGCAGGAGCAGCTGAAGTAGGACCCCTCTGTTGCAAATGCAGCAGGGAGACTAAAATGCTTATGCGCTTGTTTGCACACACCTTGTCACAATCTAAAGCAGCTTGAAGTCCTTGTCTAATAAGCCAACTGAAGAAAGCGAGTGCCATTGCTTTGAACAGATGTATGGGGGCTCGGCCTACTTCCAGGAAAAGTTCCAAAAATAGCGAGCAGCATTCTCATAAATTGTGAATGGACTGGTTTGGCGCAAGGAGAACAATTCTCAAGTTACAGATATTTTCCTTAAAGAACTTAAAATACCAATAAACCACCTGACAGCGTTAACTTAATCCATATTAGGGAACTCACTAGGCATATTGAATCATATTTATGGCCATTGAGTGCTTATCATCCACTTGGACTGCTTTCTTCTATTCATCAAGCTATCATTTAATTTAAATTCTCTCAATTCTTTCAATCCTTCTTTCGTCTTCAAGATCCCCTGTTCTATCTTTAAAACACCTTCCACCTTCTAGTTTTAAATATCTTTAAGCAAACCTAATGGGATGATAAGCATGCTTTAAGGCCTAAAAGCCCAATTTAATTGGGTAGCCCATTTAATTTTTTTTTAATTAAGTTTTCTTTGTTATAATATTATTGTATATGGTTTAAAATGTTTGTTTCAGAAATCTGACTGCTGATGTGACGAGGTTTGTCCCCACAGCTTTGAGAGTTAAGCGTGGAGATGATAAACCACTGAGGAAACAAGACCAAACGCCAAAGCCAGAAGCTCCAAAACCAGGAGCCACTAAAGATGATGCATATTCACAATTCATGCGAGAGATGGAGGGACTTCTTTAGAGATTTTTATTTATTTATTAATTTTTGTATTATGTGTGTACATAAAGGGAAAATATATAGAATATTAGGTAAAATGCATTTCTATGTTACTCCTCAAATGGTTCTGCTTGTCACTCCAAAATGGACTGCAGTTTTACACCTAAAGTCTATGGACATGGACTTACATAAAGAATTGACCATAAAATGTCAACATTGTCAGTTAGGAACTGTGGCTCAAGTATTCCGGTTGATGTCATTACTGGCTTACTTCCCTGTAGGAGCAAGGAAATGCAATTGGTAGAAACCAGAAAGTTTTAAATGGAACAAAATTCAGTTAAACTACTAGTTAGTTGCACTGATTTAACCCGTAACAACTACAGAGGTAGTTAGTAGATACAGTAGAGTTCCGCTAATTGGGACCAAGCTCTATTCGGATTAGCGGAAATTTGGAGTATTGTCATGTTATGCCATAAAATGACTTTATGGGGCATATTAAGCGTCTAATGTATTAAAGGTAAGAAAGTATGTTTTCTAGTACACTGCAATTTAAACTGCACTGTAGTGTGACTGTGATCCAGTGATATGACGTGGGATTTGTGCGAATGGTAAAACATTGCTTATTCAAGCTGTTTCAATTGTTGCGCCAGAAGAACTGATTGCTGGCTTTATTTCTTAGATAATGCTGTTCAGACTATCGATTCTAAGTATTTGATAATACTTGTTTTCTTTACTTTTCCCAGTTCAGAAATTCTATAGAAGTTAATTTTCCCTAGTGCAGTTCAGATTAGGCGGATTTTTGGATTGGTAGGACTCTACTATATAATACATTTTGCCAACTCTGGTTTGAAGTAATTTAGCTATGCCTAATACAAAGCAACTTAATAAGGAATGATCAAGAATGCTGATGCAATAAAAACATATGTAAGGTCTATTCACACACATCAGTCACCGGTCACCAGCAAAATCCTAAGTCAAAACAAAACAAATATTGTTGAGAATATTTGTCAACAATATTGAAGCAGGACTGACAGTTCGGAACCATTTGACTGACTTCAGTCACCAAACCGACAAAATAATTTCTTTTAAATGATATTTTGCCTGAGACTGGCTGACATCAGTTCAGTGACTGATGTGTGTTAGTCACCAAAACATGCTATTGTTATTGATACTTAATGGGATGGAGACATGATGTGTGTGAATACATATTTAATTTAAAATGATGAGTTAAACCAAAAACAACGACTTCAAAACGGAAAAAAAAAAAGATTTATTAGTTAAAAAAAAATAAACAAATCAATACTAACAAAAACGTCACAACCAATTTATAATTAAATCTGCTCTAAAAAAAACCTGAGTTATTTTTAGGTATATTTAACTCTATTTTTTTATTACAAATATAAAATAAAAAGTATACTTATGAAATAAAATCTGTAAATATTATATCACAGGCTCTCTTTCACTAGTATATGCAAATACAAATTTACTTTAAGAATAAAACAAAAAAATAATATCAACCTGAAAAAATCTCAAAATATTCTCTTAAAATATTTTGAAAAGGAACACATTTTCAGGATCAAATAATGGATCAGATCAAAATTAAATAAATATTCTCATATCAAAAAATTGAACATGTTCATTAACCAGTGAAATCCGACCATCTGGAAAGGGGGTTAACTCCGGACACAAATTATTAATACACTCCTAATGGCCAAAATTGTTGTAATATTGCAACGAAACCAAACATATGTCATGGTTATATAAAGACAAAGATGTGTTGTAACAATAAACTTAATCGGTACATTAGGAATGGGTTTACTCCAAAGTCAAATTATAAATTTGCCCATACCAGCCAATAGTTTTACTCCCTTGCAACAAAACTCAATAGACATGATAGCCCAAACAATAAGTAACATACTCAGGAACAAAATTAATAATTGAGTGTGTTATTCATTGCAAATATAAAATACAAAAAACTAATTATGTTTATTCTTTAATTATACAGGTTATTACAAGCAAATTATTCAGTTAAACAGCATACACTACCCACTTCTCTAAGAATAAGAAACATGCTTAGTTTTGTAGCTGGATGGAATTTTGTAATTTTTGTGTTGTTTTTTCTTATTTTGTTTTGACTACTATCCCTTTCCATAATAATGGCACACTTTTGTTTATGTAAGACTTAAGATAAAAATGGATATGCATACAAAAAAAAAAAAAACTTTTTTTGTTAAATCATCAAATGATTCTGAAATTATGTTCCTGATAAACAATATTAATTTTCTATATAATAAAATAATTTATATTAAAAAAACTAATTAAATCTAATATTTTTTAATTATTTACATTATATATAACTGATAACTATGAAATGACTAAAAACTCACATCAACAGCTGTTCTGACACTAATTTTATTTATTTTAAATATTTGAAATAGCACTTGCGTGAGACAATTGTAAACTGCTGTTGAAACATAAATTAATCGGCCATACAATTACAATGTTACAATTGTACATGCTTATATACAGGTTATCCCTTGGTTAGACAGGTAACCATCTTTTTATGATTAAAATAGTTTGTTTTTTTACTAAAAATACACACAATACAAATAAAACAACAGGAAGAATATATAATACAAAATTAATGTTGCATATATATGTCAGACTGGAGGCCAATAAAAATGTAATTAACCATGCCAATTATTTTATTTAAATAAGCTTTACATGTTTTACACCATGCTAGGCGCACCTTCAGGAGCCATAAAATTCAGAAACTAAAAATACAGCCTAATTGAACAAAAGTGTTCCCTCACCCTACAATGTCCGTGCAAAACTGAGGTTCCTACATATGCCGTCAATCAATTATAAGTCAGCTGTGTAGAATCAATTGAGTCCAAAAAAATAGAAATTGATTATCCAGAAAAAGTTTAGTAATTGAAAATAAAATAAAAACCAATTTTTAGATTTAGTTCTTGATAAAATTTTTCAATTTTTATCATTGACTAAGGGCGTGAAACAAATTGAGCTGGCTTTAATAAATTAATTGATGAGGGTAATTAAATATTTATTGGCCTTTGGTCTGACATAAATAAGATTTAGAAATATTGAGCCACTATAAAGTATTGATACAAAACCACGTTTAATGTAGCAGAAATTTATACGAGAGAGAGAGAGAGCAATTTTATTGGCCAAAAAATTAAAATAGCAAACTTACTACCCCTATTACAAATAATTTATAAAATGTCTTATAAATATGATGAGATTTTTACAATAAAATAATTGAGTGACAAAGACTAGGATAAATTATAAATAAATAAATTCTCCACTTTTTCTTGTTTGTTTTTCTGGCAGGGGGTCGATAAAGCAGTACACACTTTGTTCACATTAACTGCTTTATTTGTTATATTTCGCCCGACATGTTTCGTGCCTTTTCGCACCTCTTCAGGGGCTTTCCTTATCAAGAAGTCCTCTCGTCATGTTGTCTAGCTTGAGTCAGGCGTAGTACGTTAGTACTAACGTACTACGCCTGACTCAAGCTAGACAACATGACGAGAGGACTTCTTGATAAGGAAAGCCCCTGAAGAGGTGCGAAAAGGCACGAAACATGTCGGGCGAAATATAACAAATAAAGCAGTTAATGTGAACAAAGTGTGTACTGCTTTATCGACCCCCTGCCAGAAAAACAAACAAGAAAAAGTGGAAAATATATATCGGGTCATCTTTCACAAGAATTAATATAAATAAATAAATGAATGTAATGACTAGGATATTTGAGTTTAAACAAAAACAAAATGATTTCAGCCAGTACAGTGGCTCCGCGTTGCTCCAAGCCACTTTACTGACATCGCCTCTATTCCAGCTCACCGCTCAACTCCAATGTGCTGAATTCTATTAGTGTTCCTATTGAGAATTCCACACTTCTCTTGCCACTAGATACCAGAAGTTGTATTATTTTCCTAAATGTAACACTTTCAGAAGCCCTGGTTCCTTTTTCAACAACTTATGCATTATTTCTATAACTTTAGCGTAATTATAATGTGGGAAAATCCAAATCTGGACTTAAATCATCAGAAAATGCATCACTACTACAGCTTCCCTAGAAAATAGATAAAAATTGGCTAAGATTGATTTGTGTTAAACAAATGAAAAAAACAAGCTACTTTTTAATCAAATCATGCTTAGGAATATTATAAAAAAACAAACAAAAAAAACCGCAAATTTAAAGAAAACATTAATAAATAAAGTTTTTAAACCTCATACCTAGTGCCTGTCCAAAGCCCAGACTAAAAAAAACAGGTTATGGAAAACTCTATTACAGATTAATATAGTAACAGAAACTCTCAAGAAAAAATATTCACACAGAGGCAAAGGGTACCCTTAAGCCAGGTCGCACACATTTCTGAAGGCGAGCATATGAGTAAAAATAACAACAGAACAAACTGAAAGAAAATTATTACAGCATAACCAGGTGGTTAGTGTTTTTTATGATATTTGTAATAATTACTTGTACATCCAAAACGTTTTTCAAAATAGATGTCAATACCTAGAAACTATATTCTCTCTCATATAAATAGGCGAACCTCACTAAATTCTCATTTGCTCAATTATAATTTATAATGAGGCGCAGATAGTTAGCCGTCGAGGTGATAAAAAGAATAGTTGGCATTCGAATAAAAACAAATATCAGATTTTCGTAAAAAATTATATTTTGAATGTTTCGGCAATCTCATTGGCAGCCTTCTACAACAATGATTGTTTAGGGGATGGAGAAAGATCCTTGCAGTTAACACTTTCAGTACGACAAGCACCGTATGGTGCTCATCAAGTCCTTACAGCTGGACTGAGAGCTCCAGATGGTGCTGTCACAACCCCTTCCCAGATATGGCGAGCACCGTATCAAGCTCAGGCTCATTCAGTTTCTCGTTGCCCTTCCGGCTAGGAACTACTTGCTTTGAGTTCTTTCAGTCAACCGCCACCGTAGCCCAAAATGAGCCAAGATGGTGGCAGCATTGAATGTGTTAGGTGACCATGGTGAAAATATGATGATCAAAATAGTATATATTTTCACCATGGTGAACTGCTAGCTTTGTCATCCTCCTTCTCCTAGGAATTTATTACTGAAGACGACTGCCAAAGACCATGGCGGAAAGTTCTAAATGTAGATTTTTACGAAAATCTGATTGTCGTTCATGGAATCCCAACTATTCTCTGACTTCTTATAATTCATAATTTTCCAAAGGATCCATTAGAACGCTAAGGATTAGTTCAGTATCAGGAAAACGTTTCGAGGAGTTAGTGAGGTTCAGCAGTGTATGCATTCATTGTTCATAGTATGGAATATATATCACGTATAAAATCTATAAAATGGGTGCTTAAATAATCTTATATCTATTCAAACCGCTAGAAATAAATAGAATTATTTTGGTAATATGAATCTACCAAAATTTTCTTATCATAGCATTTTGGTAGATAAGAAATTTGATAAATTTACCTAAATAAATAATGTTTTTAAAATATTCACTATTTTTGACTGATAAATAATTTACTTTACAGCCCAAAAAATAAGTGAAAATAATTTTAAAAAATGTTTCAAATTTTCTAATATTATCTAAGGAAAGAAAGAGGAGGCAAACTACAAATTAATTTATTTTAAAGACGAAAAAAGATTTAATTAAAAAATTAAACTATCAAAAAACTGCCTAAAACACTAAACAAGCTGTCATAGAAATAAAATTACAAATATTTTCTAGTACTCCATTTTTATTTAATTATTTTTTTATTATTACTTTTTTTTCTGTTTATCATAAACGATTATCCATTTGGGTAATAAACTAAATGCCATTCCATGGTCTATATTCATCCCTGATAACACCTATTCTAAACTCAGTTTTATATATTATAAGAAAAAAAAATCAGTCCCGTAACCGGCCACGAGGACCCTGAGGGGCAGATACTATAGAGGTATCTGATTCATGACCATACGGCACACTAGGGAGATAGTGTGAACAATACTATGCTCCGACCGCCTGATTTTCCCCTTGCTGCTAGAGTCATTAGCACCAAGGTACCCATTAATAAATTATTTAAAGGCTGGGTTGGCCTAGGGACGGTCTGGGAGGCCGAATCCAAACCATGAACAAATACACCAGAAGATAAAAATCTTCAGTGCTTGCTTGGGATTTGAACTCAGGCCCTCCAGCATATTAGTCCAGTGCTCTACCACTGAGCTAACCTCGCCTCCAGTTTTATATAAATACATTGAAATGATTAAAACTCAAATATTAACACTAATCTAAAAATAAAATTATCTGCTTATTATACTAAATGTACAAGGTCATCAAGAACAAAAATATTAAAAGAAATGAATATTTTCAGATTATTCAAGAGTAGCATGAATATTTAAAACTAGTAGATATAAATTAAAATTTGATCTGGATTATGTAAAAAAAAAGGCATTTAAAAAAATATTTTACAAAACAATATATATACATAATATAAAATTGAGCAATACAAACGGCGTGTCTTAAATACTAAATCATTTATTTGTATATACTTGTATATTTAGAATTTTATATCAATCAAAATAATCTTTGAACTGGAAATAATGCCTCCTCTTTAGTTTCCGACTTCGTAAATGTTCTCTAAGTCGCTATGAGTAAGAGATCTCATAATACGTTAGCATTAAGATTTAGCAACTACTAAATATAAATGAGTATCAATCTAAACAAATTGATGTTCCTTTCCCTTGTGGAATTCACCGAAATGTGCCAAGAACAAAAATAAATATCCCTTAACATTAGGGAATTAGCTATTTAATTTGTTCCTTATTATATACACATATCAATGTATGCATATATGTATATATATATATATATATATATATATATATATATTACAATATTTTTGATTGCCTAAATATGATAAAGTAAAACAATAAAACATAAAAAAGTATATGAAGACATTTATCCTATCACAGAGAAGAAACGTCAAGATTCAGGAGGGAGTAGCCGAGCCTCTATAATAGTAGGCGACTTTTCCGAGACGGTAAGGTGAAGATTTACAGGGCAAAACACTTGGAGAACTTGAATTTCATCTCTTTCAGGCCACTCGACCATAAGTCGTGAGCCAATATCGTTCTCATGAAATTCAAACTTCACGTTTTCCAATTTCTGAAAATAAAAATAAAAGTTTTAATAGAAGCTAACTCTGAGTTGAGCACAAGAATTTGCAGCATTGTTTATGCAGTTATTTTCGAGATATTTAGGAAAATATACGAACAGTAAAAAATTGCTCACTTTTATAGTACTTCTTTTAATCTAAATGTAAATCTTTACATGTATATACCTCCTTTGGGATAAATATAGGTCATGGTGCTAACTACTGTAATAATTAATAATAATAATAATAATAAAAAAAATAAAAAAAAAATGGGGCATGTAAAAAACATTTCACGTCACAGTACAATTTTTTTGAGTGTCAAAAAAAATCCATTTTTTCTCACTTTCCTCAAAAACGGTTAAATACATCGCCTTAAAAGTTGTTTGATTGCCCACATAAAAATAAAAGTGTATCTGGAAGCCCATTAAAGCAAAACCGTAACCATTAAAGCTATGTATACCAAAAATTTGTTTAAACAACTATGTTCTGTTGAGATCAAGCTGGTTAATGAACTTTCATTGAATACAAAGTATTTTTGTGCAAAATTTCATCAAAATTGGTCCAGTTTTCATATAACTAGAGAGCAAACAGACAAATATACATATAAAATTTGAATGAAATTTTAGTTGTGACCTATAGATTATGATTTGTCGAAATTTCTTGGCAGAACTTGAATTTACCTCATAAGCTCCAAATAGAGAGGGAGGAAACATGCTAGAATTTCCTTTGCTCTTAGAATGGACTTCTCATACTTAAAAACAACCCTTATTGGACTATTTATAGAGTTCATTTTAAAATTGAATAAATTAATTATTTTTAATTTTTTTACAGCTTATCTTTCTCTAGGCCATTAGCATTGATTTATAAATATTATATCATTTTACCTCCAAATATACTCTTAAGTTGTGTGCCATTGATGGAATGGTTGCATCAAATGATCGAGAATTGACACCAACGATAACAGCTTGAACAGTGACTCCTCCAATCTGTTTGATATAAAGTGCTCGAAAGAAGTTACTGCTCATTTCACCAGCTTTCTTAGCAGCAAACTTTTTTCTATTACTCGTTGAAGCAAATCTGCAATCATATTACAAATAAAACTATAGATGTTAGGTTATGTTGCTTAATATGTTCCTAATTTAAGTATTTTAAGCTAAAATTATTAAATAAAATAAAGTTTGGATAGAATGTCCATTTCATACTCCAAAGACGCCAAATTCCCCCTTAATAAAATTGCCCTCTATCAGCTCAGCTGTGGCTAATGTAGGCCTTTGAAATGTTGTGACTATTTATTAATACGTGTCAACATCATTAGCACCGGGCTACCACCCTATAATGAAAACAGCACGTGGATGGCCACCCATTCAGGTACTGTCCATACCCAACGTTGCCTAACTTTGGTGATCAACGGGTACCAGTGTATTCAACGTGGCTGTGGCCGTTATCAGTATTTCTATGTATTATTGACTTAAACCATAGGCTTGGAATGAAAAAAATATGAATTGAGTAGAACGAAAGTTATGGATGCTTGAGTAATTTGGAACTACAAATTTGCTGTAATAGACCGTCATTGCTAGGAAACAGATATAGGCCATGGTAGTTAGGTTGAGGATAGAAAACAGCCTGGTTTTAAGTATCCAGTCGGATACAGCCAGTCGGCTGGCTTAGTCTACTACAGCCATTGATTACACAAGTTCTACGAAACAGCAAAAATGAGTTATTCCAGTTCCTTGAAGTATTAATAAGTTAGTCAGTGTTCAAATTTTTAATTTGTATATTATGACCAATGTTTAAAAGAATAATGTTTTAAATCAAAACAGTTCTTTATACACCAGTCAACAACTGGTATATCAGCTAGTAACCTAAGAAAGCCATTTTCATAAGTTGAAATGCCAATTTCAGGCCAATTAAAAATAAAATAATTTCACTTAATACGAAAAAGCTTTTACTTATAGCTTAAAAATTATTTGTAACCTTACACGGATTACCATGATCTCTATTAAAAAATCAGTCCCATAACAGGCCACAAGAGCCCCGAAGAGCAGATACTATAGAAGTATCTGATTCATGACCATACAGCATATTAGGGGGATAGTGTGGTCAATACTGCTAGGGTCATTAGCACCAAGGTACCCATTAATAAATTAATTAAAAGCTGGGTTGGGCTAGGGATGGTCAGGGAGGCCGAATCCAACCCATGAACGAAGACACAAGATAAAAATCTTTAGTGCTTGCTCAGGATTTGAACAGCAGCATATTAGTCCAGTGCTCTACTACTGAGCTAACCTCGCTCCCCTCAAATGTGATGGTCATCCATAAATTCAATGTTAAAAAATTCATAATTTAAAATACAACTTATTTTACAAGGATGATGGTACTACTTACTTTTCAACATCACTTTTACTCCACGGAGGTAGTGGTGTATAACCAAGAGTAGCCGTAAGCACTCTATGTACAACTACATCAGCGTACCTCCTAATTGGGGAAGTGAAGTGAGTATATTTATCTATGTTGAGAGCATAGTGATGGGTCATATCTGATGAGCAGAAGTAAACAGCTCTCTAAAAATAATAACACCAATTGTTAAGTAAATGTAAATATAACTACAAATAAGTTTTTGAACCTGACAAAACTCACTTGCATGGGCTTAGTGCATATTTGATTGAGCACTGAAGTTCTTAGAGGATCTCCAGCACAATATCTACAAAAAAAATAAATACATATATTTTTTTTTAATCAATTATTAGGTCGGTCTAAAAGTTTGTGCACATTTTTTGGAAATTATTAAATAGTGTAAATAAAATACAATCAACATTTTAATCAATGATAATTTGTCATCACTATCTAAAATTTTTCTTCTTTTCACAGGCCAGCTTTTAAATTTCATGGCTGTAGAAAAACTCAAATAAATTTGAAAGTTCATTTAGTACATCTTGTTTAGCAATTAACTTTTTCCACAATAGATGAAGCTCAGAATTTTCAACATCATACGATATTGAATATCCACTACTGGAAAGATTTTCATACTGTAAAATAGGGTCACATTAGTACAAACCGATACTGCTAGGATATTTTCAATTAACTGATACCAAAATGTGGAACTTTGCCCAAAGAGTGCAAACAGACAAATATATACCTATATATTTGTCCATTCACTCTCAGACAAATACCAAATACATAAGCATAATTAAGCAGTATAGGTTTGAACCAATTTCACCACACTGTACTAATGAAACCATATTTTACGGTAACTTCTGTAAGTATTTTTTTTTTTTACAGGTTGCCACCCTTTCATAATGCCAACAGCACGTGGTCGGTCACCCATTCAGGTACTGACCACGCCCGACGTTGCTTAACTTTGGTGATCTACGGGAACCGGTGCACTCAACGTGGCTATGGCCGTTGGCTTCTGTAAGTATTACAACCATTCTAACTGCTTTTTGTTTCTTGAGACATAAGAAAAACATTTAAATTAAAGAAAGCATTCATCAATAATAAAAATTTAATTACTTTGTTAGACTAGCATGAAGTGAGCCTGCGCAAGAGGAATCCAAAAATATCCCAAGTCTTTGAAGAGAATTTTCTATCCTGGTCATCATTTCAGCCTTCGGAGGGTCATGTCGCCTCAAGAGGGCAACATCTGGGAATCTTGAATGGATATGCCTGGCAACCAATTCATTTGCCAGCAACATGAATTCCTCTATTAGCCTGAAAAAAAAAAAAAAAAATTCACCACACTGTACTAATGAAACCATATTTTACGGTAACTTCTGTAAGTATTTTTTTTTTTCGGTGCATCTTCAACTTGGCCATTAGTGCCGGGCTATCTATAGGTTGCCACCCTTTTATAATACCAACAGCATGTGGTCGGTCACCCATTCAGGTACTGGCCACGCCCAACATTACTTATCATCAGTGATCAAAGGGAACCAATTACATTCAACGTGAAAGTGGCCGTTGGCACCATAATGCATTATATCAAGAAGCAGATTAGATAAATGGTAATTAAACTTTTGAATGCATGAAAACACGATAAATTTTTTTTTTTTTTAATAAAATAAAGTAAGGAATCAATAGCTGTAAATAGCAATGTAACTAAGCCTTGTTAGAAGCACGGAAAGAAGTAAAGTTATTTCTTTTTTTTCATTATTATTATTTTTTTTTAATTTATTGAACCCCTCCATACAACACAGCAGGACACAACCCATCTGTGCCTTAATTTTCAAATCCTAATTTTTGGGACGAATGAACTGGGTGATTTTTTTACTAGGGTGTGTTGCCATTAATGCTACTTGTGTTAACATCATAGCAGGGCAAGTTAATTCCTCAAATTGAACCAAAGAAAAAACAAAATTAAATATGTCAATAATAAGAAGAAGTGGTTAAATGGACCACAAAACAACTTTTGTAAATGATAATTCTGAATGTTTTCATTCAGTTGGTTATTTAAAAGTATCCACTTCAAGAGATAAGGAACTTTTTGAAAATCAAATTTTTCTTCATGGTAAAGTATTGGGTTGTCCTAGGTATTTGGAAATTAATGAATTCAAGGCTACCTTTAATCCTAAATGTATTAACATTATATAAACACAAATAGCTTTTTTATTCATTAAAAAAAAAAAAAATCAGTCCCGTACCAGCCCACGAGGGCCCTGTGGGGCAGATACTATAGAGATATCTGATTCATGACCATACGGCACACTAGGGAGATAGTGTGGTCAGTACTATGCTCCGGCCGCCTGATTTTCCCCTTGGCTGCTAGCAGTCATTAGCACTACAAGGTACCCATTATTACATTAATTAAAGGCTGGGTTAGCCCAAAGACGGTCAAGGAGGCCGAATTCAACGGAAGAACAAATACACTAGAAGAAAAAATCTTTAGTGCTTGCTCGGGATTTTAACTCAGGCCCTCCAACTAATAAGTCCAGTACTCTACCACTGAGCTAACCTCGCCCACTTTTTATTCATTATAAGTTGAAAAATCTCTACGAACTTTCTGGACAACCCAAATGTAAGGTACAAATATAATTTTCGGTAAATGTCAAGGAGCGTGGTCTCCACGCCGATCCTTTTGAAACTTTGCACTATAACGTATTTTGATGCACTAAACACGAATCCGTTAAAAAAAAAGCTCGCTTTTCACTAGGAAAGAAGTTATGAAACATTTAAGTTCACTGTAGTGCGGGTTCTAAAAGGTAATGTAACCTACTATGTTTGTCAACATGCGCATGCGCGGGTATGTAAAAGTTCGTAATAAGGATGTCTAATTGAAATTTACCATCAATTATTTCAATTTATCACCACTTATTTATTTCAAAAATATTTTTTTTAAATAATAAACCATTCTTTAAAATTTTTTTTTTGCTGTTGACAAATATTATATAACAGAAATCCCTTCATAATTCGCTAATGCCTTTATGATTCATGCGTTCTAATTTGCGCCATTTAATTACTTAGAATAGTTCGAGTGGTCTTTATAATGAAGCTGCATGAATTTATTGTTTTAATTCACAATAGAATAGATTTAATCAATGTTTTAATTAACAATAATGTAATAAGTAATGAAAAGAAATGTGATAAATGTGGGGAGGTGTTAAAATTAAATAGCATTAATATGATTGCGTAAATTGTCGCTTTTGGGCATACGTGCTATGCGTTTCCGCTCGCTCAAGAAGATATCAAAACCCCTAGTCAATCCAACTCACTAAAATTAATAGAATTCTATTAATTTTAGCGAGTTGGATTGACTAGGGGTTTTGATATTTTCTTGAGCGAGCGGAAACGCATAGCACGTATGCCCAAAAGCGACAATTTACGACCAAGTCAGCTACCACAAGGTGAGTCTAAATTTCAATTACACTTCGTCATTAAGGACTATTGCGCATGCGCGTGTTTACAAATTCGCCGTTACCCCGTCTTTTATAACCTCCATAACAGTGAACTTTAGTGTTTCATAACTTCTTTCCTAGTGAAAAGCGAGCTTTTTTTTAACGGATTCGTGTTTAGTGCATCAAAATACGTTATAGTGCAAAGTTTCAAAAGGATCGGCGTGGAGACCACGCTCCTTGACATTTACATAATTTTCTGCCTCTACGTACGTTCATAATAACCTTAAAATAATAAATTATCATTAAAGGAACGTTGTCTAATGTTTAGTAAACACTTACTTATTATTATTGAAGACATTTTTGAAACCTCGCTGGATGCTTTCTCAGAACAAAAAGAAAACAGGTATCGATACGCGGAGAAGGTTATACCTCGTAAGGTTAAGAAAACCTAATAACAAGATCAGATTTAAAGTATGTTTCCATCGGGTTGTCGTATCCTATCACGCACTAGAGGAATTATAACTAGGAATTACGTGCACACAAGCAGTACCACTTTCGCCGCTAAGACAAGAGAAACTCGGCTAGATGATCCAATAGTCTTGACAGACGATGGGACAACTATTGTATGCTGGCACCCAGAAAAAGAATTCCCTTATGAATGTACTAGACCCATGCCAGAAATGCCGATTAGAGAACAAACAGTTTTAAAAACAACTAAAGCAGAAGCGATGAAGTATTTCCAGAAAAAACGGCCTGAAAACGAAGCCCGAGAAGAACTTGCTAAAATTACACACACGACAATTCATCGATGGTATCCTAGAAGCCGAGACAAGAAAGCCAAGAAAACTCCCAAGGATCGCCCGTATCTCTAATATGTTAAATTCGCATTTTTTGTTGTTGATAATAAAAGAATTTTAATTGCATAGGTAAGTTGTACTAAGCTTAATGCATCATTTACATTGTACAAACATTTTTATGAGTTACCTTTGTAGGAAATAAATTTAGTTTAGAACTGTTAGCACTTTTCTAATATTATTTAATTTAATTAAAAATTCGGGTTTTTGGTTGATTTAATTAATGGTAATATTTGTTACTGTTTAATAAACAAATATTCCATACAGTATTATGAGTCATTGCTGGAAGAAAACAAATTGAAATAAAGAATATTGAAATACTTGACTATTTTTTTAAAAATGCCACACTTCTATGTAACATTATAATAGTTTGATTTTGGATAATGATAGTTAAATCTGATTTCATTCATCTAGTTATCAGTGCTACAAAGTTTTTTATTAATTTAATTCATATTCTTGAGTAATAATCATTTTCATTATGAAGTAATCATTGCTTAGTCACAAATTAATGAGATGAAACAAATTTGGACCAATCATGAACAGTTGATGTGAATTACAAAATTATACTAATTTAGACAACAAAAATTTACCTGTGACTATCTTTAAGTTCATAAATAAACATGTTATGTGGCAAGCAGTCAGAGCTGAGATCAAAGCAAACCTGAAAATATGAGTAAAATATATTATTATCGAATAAGAAAATTTATATAAATTTAAATAGCTTGATTTTAACATACCTTGGGCTGATCTATTTTGAGAGCACCAGTCTCAAATCTTCTGATTCGTCGATTAACTGCAATATTATTTAAAAGTAGGATCGCTTCTTTTATAGCCGAAAGTGGCACATCATTGTAAATTGTGGGAAATTCGACGTCGTTTCCTTCAATTACACTCTGAAAGTAAGTAAACCAGTTTATAATAAAATGAGGCATTTATTAAAACCAACATTTATTCAATCAGTTGCCTCAATCTTCTTATTTGTCCACTTATTTTACAAATCTTTTAGCTAAAGTGATCATCACCTTAATGTATTGCTGTCCCATTTATTGTTAACAAGTATGTACATTGTCTTCATTGATCTAGCACCTACTTTGCATTTACCAGTCCACCGTCTGCTATCTAATTTATTTAATCTTATTATTGGATGAATAAATAAAATGCAGAAAATGGACAGGTAAATGATAATTATGTTATATAATGAAGACATCGTCCATACTACTTAATTAATGCATTTATTTGGGGATATTTTAACAGCAAATAATAAACAAGATAGTTTTAAGTTAAAGAAAAGGAAGGGAGAAGTAATATTTTTACAACAACAATCGTTAAACATTTTCAAATTACTAAGTATTTTTATTTTTTTTTTTAAAAAAGAAATAATTTATATTATATTTCTTACCTGTGCATGATCGTAAGATAACTGAGCACATGAGTTGATAACTGTTCTTGCAAATTTTTTCTCGAGAACATTTCCTGGAAAGAAAAAAATAAAAATGTCAAAATTTTGTAACTGAACAGGATACGATAACCAAGAAAGGAGATTAAAATTAAGTCATATTTTTTTCCGTTAAAAAATAAATATAGAACTAAAAATTTGCCAAAAACAAGATTTTTTAAAATGGTTTTTTCTATTCTTATTTGTTTTTTTTTTCTTGGTGCCCATGGTGAGGCAAGGAGCCTTCTCAACGGGCCCTGAGATGAGAAAAATTCCTGCCGCCGGAGGGATTCGAATCTCCGTCTCCCGCATGAGAATCTAATCACTTATTTTTTACTTGTACTTTTGAGAGAAACCATCAAATAAGACTCCACAATACATATAAACTTTTTTTTCATATTGGCAACATGACGTTACAATCAGGCAAACCACAAATTGTAACAAATTAAGGAAAATTTAAGATTTTAAATTCTCTAAAGCATGCATGATCTATAGTAAAATGCATACTACAAATTACAATTTCCACACACCCTGAGTTTTGCCATTTCTATTAGGCTAAATTGTTTCATATTAATAGTAAATTCTAGTAAATAAAAATACGCTATGAGATGGTGGTTTCGAGTCCCACTGGTGGCAGGAATTTTCTCATCTCATGGCTTGTTGAGTAAATTCCTCGCTGCACCATGGTTGTAGGTGCTAATGGCCCTGATGTCGGTGCGCCGTAAAAAAAAAAAAAAAAAAAAAAAATTATAATCTGATGAATTCCTTCAAAAGTACCAATAAGATTTATATATTTTTTACCTTTAAAATTGCTTTAAAAAAAACACTTCTCACCTTGTTCATCTATTTTAAAAATTACAGAAATCGCAAGCTTATCCTCTCCTGGAAGAAGCGAACAAAGTCCACATAAGGCAATAGGCAACATATGGTATGCTCTTTCAACCATATAAACCGTTGTAGCTCTAAAACAAACCAGAATATGTAGCTCTCTTGTGAATCACAAAGTACTTTAGTAAATACTTTCATAAAATTTACCTTTCTGAGACTTCTGTATCAAGAGGAGTCCCTTCTTTGAGGAAATGCGTAACATCAGATATGTGAACGCCAACTTCAAAAGTGTCCTCCGACAATTTTTTAATTGAGACTGCATCATCTAAATCTCTAGCTGTAGAAGGATCAATAGTGAAAATGACTTCTGACCTTAAAAATGTATTTCCAATTAAACAAACTAACAAATAAATTTATGTTTGAATGAACCACAAATGGAAAAATAATTACCTAAGGTCTAATCTTGATTCAATTTCTTCTTGAGAAATTACGTAAGGAAGGGGTGGGAGGTAACGATGGAATGCTTCAGGAATTGGGTTCTTATTCAAACCTAATTCTAGAAATATAGCGGCAGTTTCACTCTCAATATTTCCTTTCTTTCCAACAGCTTCTTGAATAATACTAAAACAGATAAACTCATTTAATACAAAATTTGTTTTGTTAATGTATTGAAAAATTGATCCCTTTATTGTTGTTCGAACTACTAATATTTTAGTTTTTTAATTGAAATATTTTTTTTACAATTAATAAAATAAATCAGGCCCCAGAGGGGCAGAGATATTGTGGAGGTATCTGCTTCTTGACCATGCGGCTCACTAAGGAGGTAGTGTGGTCAGTACTATGCTCCGACCTAAAGCTGGGTGAGCCTCCAAACAACGGCACTAGAAGATGATTCGAGTGCTCTAACACTGAGCCAAACTCATCCTCTTTTACAATTAATTCTATGTTTATATTGACATGTGATGAGGGGGGATTTGGCACAAGTGGTACAACCCTCAACTCATGTTCTAGAGGACCTGAGTTAGAAGCTCAGACTTGCTTTGAAGATTTTATTAGTGTCAAAATTAGTTTGGTCATTTTCAGACAATTTGTCACTAGAAGTTAATAACATTCCTGCTGACCAAATCAAATGAATGATCAAAAAGGACTATCATAGCTACTCGTGATATAGCAGAGAAGCTTTGCCAAAAGAGAGAGAAACCATGTCCAAAATATTTTTATGATATAATAATCTGTGTTAATTTAAGCCAGTAAATTGTTTTTATTTTAGGGAAAAAAATCTGCAATTACATTGTCGGTATGCCAATAAACAGGGGCAAGGTTAGCTCAGTGGTAGAGCACTGGACTAATAAGTTGGAGGACCTGAGTTCAAATCCTGAGCAAGCACCAAAGATTTTTTCTTCTAGTGTCTTTGTTCATGGATTGAATTCGGCCTCCCTGACCGCCCCCAGGCCAACCCAGCCTTTAACAATTTATCAATGGGAACCTTGGGTTCTAATGACTCTAGCAGACGAAGCAGCCAAGGGGAAAATCAGGCAGCCGGAGCATAGTACTGACCACACTATCTCCCTAGTGTGTCGTATGGTCATGAATCAGATACCTCTAAAGTATCTGCCCCTTAGGGCCCTCGTGGCCTGTTATGGGACTGATTTTTTTTTTTTTTTTTTTTTTTTTTAATGGCAATAAACATTTCTTTCAATAAGTAAGAAACTGCGGTACAACTGAGCATTAATTGTAGAACCTACCCATTTGCAAATTTGGGCGTGTTCCAAGAAATAAGAAGTGCCCTGTACAATACATCGGAAGTTTTCTGATTTTCATCCATATTGCAGAGAATTGTTTGAGGTATTGAAGTACTTGGAATTTTGAGAAGAGGAAAGCGTTGATCTCTCGGTATTAGCATATACAATCCCTTTTTACGGAGATGTAATGTACCGACAGTAGAACCATGATGTACTCTTTCTGACACATAAACTACCTAGGAATAAACAAAATGAAACAAAAATTATATTACATAGAACTCACAAGTTAATTTAATAATTATAAAAACCAAATAAAACTAACTCAACCGTCATTGCACAAAGAACATTTTTTAATGAAACACTTAACTTAACCCCTGGTGTGTATAAAGTGTCTGACAGACGGGAGAGAATTTTCAGTGAAGTATGATGGCAGCAATGACCATTTAGATTCTAGATGCTCAGTGCTACCAACTTACTTCACTGAAATTTCCCTCGTGTCTGTCAGACACTTTATACTCACCAGGGGATAAATAATGTTTTCAACATTCTTTGATAGCCTTGGCTCATCAATGATCTATTTTCGTTTCAAGTTGATAAGATAGTCTTAAGTTTCTTGTCAATACAAAATATAAAGGTTGAATTAACAAACAATGGTTTTAGTCTGTTCCTAAACTCATGAAATATGAGGCTTTATTTTCAGTTTTATGGTTACTAATCAGTCAGTTAATTCTCTTACAGAGATAATAATATTATGAAGTCGGTGCTAATGACCTTGGCAGTAGAAGCACCTATAATTAAAAAAAAAATTATGAAGAAGAACAAATAAAGTAATTTTTAGTTAAATACCTTTCCAGTTCTAAAAGAAGTCCCATTCTGAGATTTCTGAAACAAAAAAATTAAATTGACTAAGTATGACATTTATTCAAGGAAAGTACCCCTTATAAGCACTTTTCATAATTATTCAGTTTAAACAATTAAAAAAAAAAAAAAAAAAAAAAAAAAAGAAAAAAAAAAAGAAAATACTTACATGCCAATCTGCTTCATCTTTTAATTTGACGACAACAATATCACCCTCTAAAGATCTGTTTCTATCAACAAGCCCCCTTATAATAATATCTTGACCATTTTCCTTAAAAAGACAAAAAAAAAAAAAAAAAAAAAAAAAAAAACTTATAGAAATATTTGTATACATTTACATTTATTTATTTCAATTTTAAAGTATCTTTTTATAAATAACAGCTCACTACCTTTTTTGGTCATGATAGGGCTGATGACTTATCATTTTCCGTAAGAAAAGTCACCACCCCTTTCAAACCCACAAATTCAAAGAATCACAAATTGCACACAAGTAAACATTAAAGCATTCGTCTTAATATTTATAGTGCTCAGAATATGTAAAATATAATAGAACTGAGGTGGCCAAGATTTAAATAAACATTACAGCTATTAGGCTCCTGGGCAATCATCACATATCAACTAATTTCATTTTAATATACATAGTTTAATGTATCAAATTATGTTAAAATGTAAAAAAAAAAAAAAAAAAAAAAAAAAAAAAAAAAAAAAAAAAAAAAAAAAAAAAAAAAAACATCAATAAAAATACCATTGAACAAACTTCAAGTCTGGTAAAACTTACAGGATCCGAAATATATGCTTCATTATAATTCTTTGGGTTAATCCTGAGTTCGTTCTGAAAAAGAATTAATAATAATCTAGTAGTATAAAGCTGATATTTTAATAATAATTTTGAAAATGTTATATTAGGTTATTAAAATAAATCTACAACTATAGGCTGTTCGGATAGATGAAATAGTTCCAATGCGCAAGATTGTGCTTGAGGAAGGATTTCCCTTCTGTTCCAGCATGTACAGAACTGTTTAACCTCTTGAAATACAATGAGGTTTGGAGACATCATTCAGTTCATGTGTTATTGCCAACTTTGACAATTCCAAAACGATGATCCATATTAATAGCATTTTATTTAACAAACAAAACTTCACACGAACCACTATAAAAACTACGTCTCGTTTAGGGAACGAGAGAAGGCTTTCATAGGTCAGGAAAGGGAGTTAGTGTATAATGTTTATCAAAACTTTGCCAAAGATAAAGTTGAAAACTATTTAACTAGAGCCTATTCATAGGGAAAAGGGTGAGGCCTTTATTCGTAGGATAAATTCCCTCTTTTAAAACCGTATCAGTGGGAGGTTTCCACTCATTTGTTTACTACATTGTAAACTTACTTTTCATTGTTTTAATATGAAGTGTTATTTATATATTGATAGGTTAATACATGGTTTTTAAATTCATCAGAATAAAAAGTTAGTTAAGAGTTTTGTTTAAGTTTTGTAAATGGCCGAAGAACGGAAAGAGGAATTTCCCTCAGAAGCTCATGCAAGCGTGATTGATCATTACCATCTATCTGAACTGGCTATAAAATATAGAGTAACAAAAAAATATGAGTAACCCTACACCATTATTTTTTTGTTACTGCTTCTGCTTCTATCCTGTTATTACTGTCTTCTATTTATTTGAGCATGTTTTTCAAGCTAATTTTGCTACTTATGAGTTTTATACTGTAGGTTTTCCGCCGCCGCCCTGAATTAGATTACCCCATCCTATAATTTCTTGTTCTTAATCGGCAGATTTATAAGTTTAATTTTAGTAAGACCCTAAGCTATAAGTTGTAGAAATATTCCAGTTTATTAGGAGAAGACGAGTTAGCAAGCGCCAACAGTTGAACACATTTAGATAAAATTTTTGAATATTTAAGAAAACATTAAAACCATAACATAAAAATAACTTAAAGGTAGTACAGTGAAACCTCTTTATAGTGGACACCATTGGGTCCGTAAAAAAATGTCCGTTATTGTGAGGTGTCCTTTAATGGGAGGTTAATGAAATCCACCTTTAAAAAGCAGTGCAAAACAGTTTCCTTTTTTATTTCTTTTATAGTTGTCATTATCCACAATACCGGGTCCATTACATCCCGAAAAAATCGTTTTCTGTAAAATTTGAAATTTTTAATAATGCCGAGATCGAGGGGCTGGCAGCAAGATGTCATATTTGGTGGAAACAACTGAATTTTAACATTTATTAGATACATCTGTGGGTGGTATGTTGCGTTGTCCATAAACAAAATTACACGCCGTTTTCGATGTCCCATTCTCTGATCGAAAGTTTTTAGCCATTCACTCATTATAGGTGTTGTCATCCATGCTTTTTTGTTAGCTTACCAAGATATTCTTGAAGTATTGACGTTAATGTTTTTAAAACAACGTGGTTTTAATGATTTACCTATTATTAATGGCTCTTCAAAATCTCCTTCCATATTTACGCACAACATAACAGTGAAAACATCTTTCCTTTGTTTGTCTTCTGTGCGAGTTTCCTCTTTTAGAATCATTGTGCCCAAAAACATAAATCCGTTTCATTCATGTTTTTCCAATCTTGAACTAAATCTACATTAACCGATGTACTTTCACCAAACATCGTTCTAAAAACTACGCAAAGTCTGACGTCTGCGTTTTGCCGACATCACTCTTTGCGCCCAGGTCTCTAACACTAACCTGGAAACTATCATACACCTTTGCAACTTCCACTGTATTTTTTAAACGAGTTACACGCGTTCTTTTCGGACTTCATGACAAGATACAAACTGAATAATACCTGCTGAAAAATGGTGTAACAAAACAAGATGTGGTTCCTTGAACACTAGAGTACGGTTTACTCATGACATTTCTTATGAATTTTACTAGCAATGCCTGCCAGGGTGTGCTGTTGTTTGAGATTCTAAGAATCCAATTAAATATTTTACCCTGCTGTCCGCTATTGAGAGTTGAAATCAGCTATATGGGTCCGATTTTAGGTGTCCATTGTCCCTAAGTAGAAGTACGCTATTGAGAGGTGCTAATACATTGATTTAAAGGGTTTTTCACCGGTACTGTGGATATTCTGTCCGTTGATAGAGGTGTCCGCTATTTGGAGGTGTCCATTACAGGAGGTTTCACTGTGTAGTATTTCCTCTTAGGAGATTATTTTTTTATTGATATGTGTGAGTATGCCTTTATGGTTTTAAAATAATTAAAAATTTTCTAATTAGGAAAATAAACCTAAAATAGTAAAAATAATATTATATAAAAACTGATGATTTGTGTGAAAATTATTTTGATCCAAATTACCAATACCATCTAAAAGGGCAGAAAAAAAATATATAATGTAATTTTTGTCTTTACCTCAAGTAATGTCTTTTCAGCAAGTCCTTTCTGTACTTCTAGTAAAGACATGTACTGTTCAAATTTTTCTTCCTTGTTCCCCCTCTTCCTCTGCTTTCTAAAAACAAGCAATGCAATTTTAAAAAATCTATATCATAACAATTTCACCAAATTAATTAAACTATGAAGATAATGTAAACTGCCTTTATACATCTATACATTAAATAAATTATATAGCAAGAGCTGTAAGAATAATAAAATTATTCAAAATATTGAATATAGAGTAGACTGAGACTTTCGCAAATAAAAACATCAAACAGCAAAGATCTTTACTTTTCTATCCACAAACTTAGCTTTTGTTAAAGTGATTAATTTCTTTATCACAAAGGTTAATAGAGTTTTTAAATAATTTACAGCTTTCATAATTTAAATATAAATGGTAAACATTTCTACCTTGGCTTTCCTTTTTGGTTTTCTGATTCATAGTCTTCTCCTTCTTCATCAGAAATGATACAAATACTGTTTTCCACTCCATCTATTAGTTCACCATCTTCTGATAAAATTATCTTACTAGAAAACACTCCCTTTTTTAAGACTTCAGATTTTTTTAATGCTTCTTTTTTAAATCTAAGGAAAATAATTTAAAAAATGTATAAACAATTTTTCATTTATATGCAGTAACAATAATTTCTGTGTAATTAAATACAATCATTTTTTAATACAATAAAAAGGAATACCTAGGATAAGTCAAGTGAATTCGCCAAAACCTGTTTTTTAAGCTCTAGTATATTACAAAACATGTGATTTTAATCAGGCAGTTGTGAGAAAAAACATTTTATAGAATTTTGCTTATGATGTTTTAATTTTATATTATCAATGTGGGGATATTGTCAGGGTTTGGCCATAATATTTCATCAAAATAAATTTTTAAATAGAAATGAGTTTTTATAAGTCCCAACATTTCCGCTTGACTTTCAAGCCTACATCAGGTCTGTGAGGAGAGAATCTCATAAGGATATATATATATATATATATATATATATATATATATATATGTGTGTGTGTGTGTGTGTGTCCGTTAACACGATAGCGGCCAGAGTTTTTGTTTTTTCGTCACGAAACTTGGTATATAGCATTCAATTAGCAAACGATTTAATGAGTTCGTTAACCACCAAAATCGGCCCAACGGAAGGGGGGGGGGGGTTTACACCGAACCCAAAACACTAATTTGACCATGCCAGCCGTAATATTTGTTATATTTCAACTAAACTTGGTATTCGTAGTGGTAATATGGAGAGAAAAGTGAGATGTAAAAATGAACTAAATCGGTTCATTAGGAGAGGGGGTTTACTTTGGACCCACAATACCAATTCGCCACTACCAGCCGTGATTTTTGTTATATTTCAATGAAACTCGGTATTCGTAGTGGTAATCTACAGGTAAATATGTGTTGTAAAAATAAACTAAATCGGTTCATTAGGAGGGGGGTTTACTCCGGACCTAAATTACTAATATACTCATACCGGTCGTAATTTCTGCTGTATTGTAATTAAACGCGGTATACGTCGTGGGTATAACTCATGAGAAAGAAGTGTTGTAAAAATGAGCTAAATCGGTCAATCGGAAAGAGGGGTTTACTTTGTAATATATTTCAATAGAATAGCCTGCCAGACGTAGGTTCGCAAGGCCGCCGCAAGGAGCGCTTTCTACCATTAGAGGGACTGTATCCTGTTCCTGCATCAGATCAAAGGACGAAAATATGAAGTTTTTTTGTATTTATTAAGTAGTGTAGTAGGTACCATTTGTAAACATAACTCTGGAAGGCAAATAATTACAAAATTAATAATTGAACAGTTACTCATTACAAAATTAAAAGAGAACTATTTATGTTTTTATTTTATTTATGTAGTATATTTTAAGCAAATTGTTCTGGAAAGCAGTCTACACTAACCAAATTCTGAGGTAAGTGCTTAGTTATGCAGCTTCTGCGTGATGGACTTTCTTTTTTTGTTCTAGATTAAAAGTTGAAGCCTTCAGGTTAGGGTTAATATAAAAAGAGAGTTTAATCAGACACTACTCCGCCATTTTGTTTTCAAAGAATTTAAACATTTTTTTTTTGTTGTAAACTTTGAACAATACTGATTTATTTTCTTTTTATAAAGTACCTTGATTTTGGCCATACAAGGTAGTATTACCATTCAAAAATTAACTAGTAAAAGAAATGATTCATTTTTAACCCTTGGGAGCACGCGCTCATTTTAACACACGGGAACGCACGATGTATCTGGGCACAAGAGGGATTTAAGTTCAATAAATATACATTCATTCATTAAAATTGTTTTGTTTTGACCTAATATCATATTTTTTTTTTATTTTTATGATGGCATTTATCACATTAGAATTATTATAAATGTTTAATTCAGCAAACATTTTAAAGCATGCTTATCATTCGTGTAAGGGTAACAAAATCGGTCTTTTTCTATTAAATTTGTTAAAATCAAACAACATAAAATAAGTAATAAGAAGTCTTTTAAGTTCAATTTAATTATTAAATAAAAATAGAAGAGTATAAAACATACTGCTAAATACGTATACCTTCAGTCAAGTAAAATATGTCGAATCAAATAGTGGAAATAATAAAGTGAACAAATAAGCCCAAGATAAAAAAAAAAAGTTTTCATAAGAATAACAGAAATATCATTAATTAATAATATTATGTCTTTGAAAGAAGAACAAATTAACTAAAAATAGGAATTTCAGTGTTCGAGGAAGCACGCAATAATTGTTTAGGTGGAATGCCATCCTTCTCTGCCTGTTCCATCCCTGAACTGCCTTTATTTATATATTTCTCTGTTGGGCTGCTGTTAAGTTTTTAGTCAACAATGGGAATATTATTATACAGTGGAACATGGATAATTCGAAATCTTCTTTAAGTAGAATATTTCTCTCGGTCCCTAGAATTTAGGGCATAAACAATGTAAAAAAAATCGTGGTTAATTCGAATAAAATTTTGGATAATTCGAATTTTTTAAGAGCCTGTGCCTCCAATGGGAAGTGGAACATACGGATGTAGGGGTTCCGGGACAAGAAGCGCAGCAGTCTCATAGTCTAGTTCTTGGACTCTAGGAGTTCTGCAAAGTGGTGGATCGCGCTTCCTCCCTTCCAGGGGTTGTTATAGTTACATCCTGTCGTTTTATCCTAGAATTCCTTCCCACTATCCCTCCCATCTCCATTTCTTATTCAATTATTTTTTTTTTAATTTCATTATAAGGGATTCGCAACTGTGGCTATGAGCCCGTCTTATTCAGTTTTAAGTCAGTCCTAGAGTTGTTGTATTGTTTGTGCCTTGAATTTATTGTGTACAATGCAGTTCAGTGAGTTGTTGATTTTAGTCGAAGCATAGAAGTTATAAAACTTTAAAGTTGTCAGAGAAAATATCTGCGATTAAAGAAGTTGAAAAAGGAATAAAGAAAAAATCTGAAATTGCCTCGGACTAAAAAAATAATAAAAAATTCTTGTCCATGAACATGATTTTTTTTCAAAACAATACTTTTATTTTTACTTTTTTGATAAATTATTAATTAATTATTTACGTTATTAACAATTCATGTAATGTTTCTTTTTCTTTAAATAAAATGTATTTTTTTTAATTAAAAAATGTGAAAATATGAAGTTCGAGTTTTTAGCCCTATATTTTCAAAAACTTTTGTAATTCGAATTTTGGATAATTCGAACTTTTTTATTGGTCCCTAGGGGTTCGAATTATCCAAGTTCTACTGTACTACATTGTTGATGTAACAAACATAACAAAGGTCACATAAGCCCCAAGGAATAAGGGGATGCGCGATTTATGAGTGATAATACTGTATTTTTAATAAACAAAAAACATTTCAGGGCTAGTATTGCCTTTAATAACGTATTAACAACCAAATAGAACACAATTGGTTGATACATTAAAAAAACAAACATAAATAATAATAATTACATGGGAACGTGCGATGTATCCACGAAGCAAAATTGGCAACAAACAGACTTAACTTCATCTGACGCACAACAACAAAAATTGAGGTGTCAGGGACACAAAAAAAAATAAAAAATGCAGCTAGTAGAGGCAGAAGCTGCCGCACTCTAAAAATGTGTTATCGTAGCAGATTTCGCTGAGACGTTGAACCTTTTATATACTGGATACCGAGAGTTCCCAAGGGTTAACAATTACTCCCATATAATTTATTTAAAAAGGACTGAATTACCTACCGTGTAACTAATTTGTCATCCTCAGCAATTTTTTTATCCTTTTTAGCCTTCTCTTTCTGTTTTTTGTTGTTCTTTTTAATGATAATATTTTCATTTTCTTGATTTTCAGGTTTCATTAATTTTATACCACTATCCTTCAATATTTTATTGCCTTTCAAAGAAGAGCTGGGTCTACTGTAAGAATAAAACAATGTTATATACAAATACATGAACATTTATTTCAATTCATTCTTTGATTATTCTGAGATAGCCAGGAAATTTTATACACTTTATGAAATCACTATTAACCCTTTCCTTACTATAGTTTGCTGTACAAGTCGAGGCACGCTGTGCTCCTGGAAAGAAGGACTTGACTAACAGTCGAGAGCTGCCAGGCCCTCAGCACGAAGGACTTGTACAGCAGTCCGACCCTCCTCTCTCATTTACCGGCTCCATATGACGGTCTTTTCCTTCTGTTGGGCTATTAAGCAAAGACTGAGGAAAGCTTTAGCTATTAATTCACCATTAGTTGTCGGGTGAATTTACCCTTTGTGACGAGGGAGCTGATTAGGGATACCTGGGTGGCTCGAAAAAATTAACTCTGCCAGTGTTTGATCTAAATCCCTAAATCGAAAAGGAGGATTTTTGTTTTGTTTTGTTTTAGTAAGAAAGAGGTTATTTATTTAGTTAGTTTCATTGATTAGTACCTATACCATAAAAAACATTTATTTTTCATATTAAAAAATATGGTCTATAAAAAAAATTATTGGAGCATATAATTACATAATTCAGCCTAAATATTTAGAGCTAAAAATAATAATAATAAAATAAATAAAATAAATTTTTCCTACAATTTGAACGAAAGTGTTCACCCATGTAGAGAGGAGGCCAAAAATATCTTCGTAACTGGGGCCCGAGTAAAAAAAAAGGCCCAAACATTTTTTTGTAATAAATAAATTATTATTTGAATAATTTGTTTTGTATATAAAATACCATAACACTTTTCCTTGTAACATTTTTTTCTATCTACGTTAGCTTAAAACTTAGAATATTTAAGGTGTACTTTGGAAGGGTGGTTTCACCCCTTAAACTTGCGAGTGGGCCGATATAAAAAAATATGTATAGATTATTTTCATGTGTTTAATGAAGATATAAAGTTTCATAAAAATTGGCTCTGGACACATGGGTGTGTTCACTAGTCAGTGGAGGAGCACTCGATTAATATTCTGGAGGACCTGACTTCAGAACTTGGGCATACACAAACAAGTTTATCTCTAGGGTTGAATTTGGGCTCCCAGATCTCCCTAGTGTGCAGTATGTTCAAGAATCAGATACCACTACAGTATCTACCCCTCTGGGCTCTCATGGCATGTTACGGAACTGATTTTTATTTTTATATTGGAAATTATGAAATGTTTCTTACTTTCTTTTTGATGTAGAATCATTATGTTTTGGGAAGTCTCCTGTGTTGGTTTTGGTAGAGTCTTCGCCTACTTTCTTCTCCATCAGCTTCGCTTCCTTCTTTTCTTTCTTTTTTTGAGCTCTCCTGGCTATTTTCTCCTCTCTTTTGAGTCTTCTCATTTCCAAAAGATCTTGGTTTTCTTCCACCTGCCCACTTCTGAAAATGTTGCCTGTCTATTATAAGAAACACAGTATAATTCATACATGAAAAAATTAATGATATGAACAATGGGAATTACTTCTTTCTGAAACATGAAGTTGGTTAAGCATTAACATTCAATTATTTGATTTTAAGAAACAGGAAACTTTTGACTTTATTACATTCGAATGCTTTGCAATTCATATCTAAAAATATTAAGCCTCATGACAATAATGCATATTTGTATGCATGCATGTATGTATTTGTGACAAAACAAAACTAGCAAAGTTAAATTAATTTTTTTTTTTTTATCTTAATTAATGTATTTATTCTATTATATCATTATTAACGCTCTATTATATTATATCTTTATTTATGTTTCTCTATTATATATTTATTAATGTTCTATGATAGTATATCTTTATTAAGGTATTTATTCTATTATATCTTAATCTGAATAGTATTATCCTATGTCTAGAAGCAGAATAAACTATATAAACATAGTGTAATGTATATTTGTATAATCTGATGTATATATATATATATATATATATATATATATATATATAACAATGATGATGTATATATTGTTGATGTTGATGTATATATATAATAATGTGTTTGTTTGCACATATGTAATAACCAAATTGTATCTATGTATATATGCATGTAGATATGTATGTATGTATATATGTGTAATGTTTGTTCAGAGCAAGTCGCTATAGTTGCGAAAAGCTCATAAAATAAATATAAATAAAATTATCCCAATAGACTAATTGCATAAATATTTACACTTTCAAGCTAACGAATGTGAAACGTTTTGGCATTATCCATTGTACTAATTCTATAGTATTAGTGATATCTACAAATCAAAGAAACGAATGAACCATTTTTGTTAGTTGGCCAAGTCAGTTTTTGGTCTCAGTATGAAGATTAGGAGCAAACAAGCGAACCAACATATTTGGCTCATTGACAAAGTAATATTTTGAAAAATGGTCATATTCAATACTTTATTTAAGGCATTTCCGGCTAGAATTTAATTCTAAAGAGGCTAGAGTTTCGAAAATTTGCTGCAAGCGTATCCTCCAAAATGCAAGATTAAGTATCAAATTTGAAAAACGAGATTTTTCATATTCGATAGTTTGAAATAGTAGGGATGATATGATTAAAGTATAAAATTTTATTCTTTTAATAATTTTAATTTTAAATATATACATCCTGGACAAATAATAAAATATACTCTTAAAACCAATTCCAGATCTCTTAGAAGCTCAGTGTGTTTATCGTCTAAGATATGAAACTCAACATAAATAAATAAAATTATATAATTTAAAAACCAAAAATACTTACTGTGAATGGCTTGATGTGCTAGCGGCTTTATGTTTATCATTACTAATAAGTAGTCCTTTCAGTTTTTCAGTCATCTCTTCAAAATTCTTGGATCTAAAATTAATTTTCAATAGAATAATTGTAGAATTTTATAGAAGTATGAATCCACAAAATAGCAATACAAGGATAGTAGAATTTTTGTCAATAGATCAGAAAAATTGCATGTAGTAGTTCAGGGCTAAGTATGTAACAGGGGGGTGTGTGTGGTTTCTCTGGTCAAGTGCCACTACATGGTGGTATCTCACCTTTATTAAATTTTGAAAGATCACCAAAGAGTTTTTTAATAAATCTTTAATTTATTACAGGTAAAAATCATTTAAGATACAGCAACTATGGATCCTCCTAAAAAACATTCCCATAACAGGCTACAACGACAGATACTGTAGAGGTATCTGATCCTTGATCAAATGGCTCACTAGGAAGTTAGAGTGGTCAGTAATTTGCTCCGCTTGCCTCATTTTCCCCTTTGCAGGTACCAATTAATTGCTGCCTACGGTCAGTCTGTGACCAGCAACCCACAAACAACTACACTAGAACATAAAATCTTTCAGTGTGCAACCGAGTTTTGAACCCAGGTTCCCCAGTGCAGGTTGTTGGCTAGTGCTCCAGATGTTTTAATATCTAGTACTTAGGACAAAAGTTAAAAACCCTAAGAAATCTTTAATTGAAACAAATTTATGACTTATTTTGGACCTTCTCGTGTATTGCTTTCATTTTTTCAAACCATTAAATAACCCTTTCTCACTGTTGACTTCTCCAGAAGCGTTGACGAGTACACGTCGGAGGAAGACGGGAGCTCCTCGTATTTCTCACATTCTTTCTCTTCTCATTTCACGACTTTAGAGCTGTCTAGTGTTACTGTAGTGTACACCTAGTATTTCTTCCTATTACTAGAGGTTATTTAGATGAAGTTTTTGATCGTGTGAGCTATTCAGGCGAATTTAAACTCATTGCCCTCTCAGCGCATTCAATCTGTCAACCCTCGTCAAATTATCTTTAGTTTTTATACTCCCCTGATCATTCCCAACATCTTGTTTTAGCAAAATAAGTTCATTTTTAGCTCCTGAAGTGTAAAACTCTTTGTTTAATTTAGAAAAACAGTCTGTTAATGTCTGTCCTCCATTATTATTATTTTTACAATTCATTCTAAAAACTCATGAGAAGAAGTACAGTGTACAAGAAGCCCTTATGGCTAAAATTATAAAAGATGTGTTTTAATTCGGCAAGGAGATCGCTTATAGTCGAGTTGCTATGACCAAGAGTGCCAAAAATCTCCCCTGGTTTCCTCTACAAGTGGCCTGAGACTGGGTACCTTGTACAGTAGAACACTTCTCCTTGTGGCTTTTACATACGAAAAGGGTTAAGGGTGTCTACATTTTTTCTAAATTAATGAAAATATATAAAAGAATATTTAATTTTCAAGTCAAAATTCAATCTAAATTAAGGTATCCTACACCTTAATTTTATTTTGAAACGATTCCTAGCGTTATCTTCATTTAAAACAACAATTTACAGAGTGGACAGCCCATGCCTAAGAGGTCTTGAGTGTGATTCCCCCTAGGGGTGATGGTTTTTCTTTCGAGAAAAGAAAATACTTCAGCCCTATCATTGCTAGAAAAAGGTGGTAACCTGTAGAAAACCCATACAAATATCTGTGTAATTTATAATTTATAATTGGTTGTTAACATTTAAATAAATAATAATAGGAATTTTAAATTTACCCTGCTGCTTGTCGAGATGGTGACCATGGCTGAGGAGATTTTTCACTTTCAAATGAAAATCCACGAAGAGGCTGAAGTGGACTGGCTGGTGGTGGTCTAGTTCCCTCGAAGCCAGGGGGTGGAGGGAGTTTAGGTCTATTGTCTACTTGTATTCCAGAAAATAAACCTGATAATAAAATACTAATTAATAGAAATTAACAATATTATTTATTAAAATAATTGATGATAACACTAAGTGCAGCAATTTCATGGTTAAAGGTTTTATTGATAAGTTAAATGAGTTAGCCATCTTTTCAGAAACTATAATTCCGGATAGAAAATGTTAAGAATTGCTAAACTATATTTAATGTTTACAAATGGAGTAATAGTAATATAAATTCCTTTTAATCAAGGAACATGACAAATGTTTGGGAATGTGATGTCGAATATGTATGTTATACTGTGTGTAACAGCTATCAATAAAATAATTTATTTATTGTAATGACATGTAATGGATACATTTAGCAACTTCTATGGACTTCAAGTACAAGATTTTTCTTTCGGTATGAGATATTTTCTGACAAATTTAAATAGAAGATATTTAATGAATTTTGTATTCGAATTTTATTTAATGATATGAGGCGATGATTTTCAAAATGGTTTAAGTCCATTTTCTCATCAAATTAATTTATTTTCTAACAAAAGGTTTTCCTCACAGTGAAACCTTCTTTTGTTTTCTTTTTTTCTTTGTAAATTCATTAGATCTCATCAAAAAATAAGAAAATGAATGCTAGTGTGGCCTCATAAATATTAATTTCCTAAAGGAATTATACTAGCTTAGACGTTTCTTTGTGTTTCTTGAATAGTTTTACAATTTGGACATATCCTTTTTTGAAAGTTGACGCCTCATATATACAATATAATGAGATTAAAAAAATAGTGAAGGAAGGACTTATTTTGGTGTAGCTTGAATATTAAGGCAAATTGTATAAAATTATCAAATAGCCTGGTAGTTCCACACAACAAAAGCAGTTTGCCATTATAATTATGACACAAAATTCATTAAGTACCTTACATTTTAAATTTTCTGAAAAAATCTGTTTAGTGTCTTTTATTATTCAACTAGCTGTTACCCGGCGTGCCATGCTACACCTACTTTCTGCATATAGAAAAGCCTAAATAAATTAGAAAACAAATAAGTATTATTAAAATCTAATAACACGAATCTGTAACTGTTTCGAACCCGTGACCTCCCAACTGGGAGTCCTAGACGACTTTGACCTAACCTATAACAACCCCCTCCCCCATATCAAGACATACATGTATGCCAAGTTTGGTAAAAATCGGTCTAACGGTGTGAATTTTTATTTTAAAAAAAACATACAGACAGCAACTGGTAGACGTTTTTGACCTGGCCTATGACAATCCCCTGATCAAGACCAATCTGTGTGCCCAGTTTGATCAAAATCTGTCAAACAGTGTGGGTTTGTATAAAGAACAAACATACAGACAGACAGATGGTAGCCGTTTTGACCTAGCCAATGGCAATCGCCGTATCAAGATCTACCTGTGTTCCAACTTAGGTCAAAATCGGTCGAACGGTATGGATTTTTATAGGAAACAAACATACAGACAGACAGCTGTTAGAGGTTTTTGACCTAGCCTACGGCAGTCTCCAGATTAGGATCTACCTGTGTACCGAGTTTAGTCAAAATCGGACGAACGGTGTGGATTTTTATAGGGAACAAACATACAGACAGACAGCTGATAAGACGTTTTTGACCTAGCCTACGGCACTCCCCAGATTAGGATCTACCTGTGTACCGAGTTTAGTCAAAATCGGACGAACGGTGTGGATTTTTATAGGGAACAAACATACAGACAGACAGCTGATAGACGTTTTTGACCTAGCCTACGGCACTCCCCAGATTAGGATCTACCTGTGTACCGAGTTTAGTCAAAATCGGACGAACGGTGTGGATTTTTATAGGGAACAAACATACAGACAGACAGCTGGTAGATGTTTTTGACTTAGCCTACGACACTCCTCAGATTAAGATCCACATGTGTACCGAGTTTAGTCAAAATCGGACGAATGGTGTGGATTTGTATAAGGGACGAACATGCAGACAGACAGCTGGTAGATTTTTTTGACCTAGCCTAGGAGATTTCCCGTATCAAGACCTACCATTATTCCAAGTTTGGTCAAAATCGGTCAAACGGTGTGGATTTGTATAAGGGATAAACATACAGACAGACAGCTGGTAGACGTTTTTGACTTAGCCTACGACACTCCTCAGATTAAGATCCACATGTGTACCGAGTTTAGCAAAATTGGATGAACGGTGTGGATTTGTATAAGGGATAAATATACAGACAGACAGCTGGTAGATTTTTTTTACCTAGCCTAGGAGATTTCTCGTATCAAGATCTACCATTATTCCAAGTTTGGTCAAAATCGGTCAAACGGTGTGGATTTGTATAAGGAACAAACAGACAGAAAAACATACAGACACGTGATTTTTATTTATATAGATAACAGATGAATGGTTAGGCTGAATCTTCAGATAACAACGATGAAGATTGCGTTTGCTTGGAAGAGAAAGAAGATAAACGATACTTTTGAATACGATACAGACACAGGCACCTATCAAATTTTGAGGCCTTGTCTGACAATTATGAATATTTTGTTAATGGCTGAGAATCTGTAAGCATTTACAAATAAATTGTATTGTAAATGGAATCTAATGAATTATTATTTAAGTAACAGTTGCGTTATTTAATAAAAAAATTCAATATTTTTTGCAGAAAAAATAAATGTATAACTACTGCTGATAATTGTTATAAAAATAAAAGAAATAAGAAAATGGCGATCTAGCAATCTCCCTCTAATAAACAGCATGATGACAAGATTATTCAAAGTATGCAAATAAATTTATTAGAGTAGAATCAATTCATAATAATCAAAACTTAGCAAACTAACAGGTTTAGCATGCTCAAAAAAAAAAAAAATAAATAAATAAAAAGTTTGCTAGCATGCAAAAAAGGTTGAATAACTACCTGCCAGTTGAGGCTTCTCTTTCAAACCTAAAATACATAGATCAATTTAAGAATATATTGTTTACTTAACACTTGGTGTGTAAAAGTGTCTAACAAAGAGGAGGGAAATGTCATTGAAGTAGGCAGAAGTGAGCACTGCTGCCAATATAATTCACTGAAATTTCCCTCCTGTCTGTCAGACACTTTTACACGCCAAGGGTAAGAAGATAAGTTGATGGCTTAAAGCTCAAAGTTTGTTACATTTTTGTGTGAAAACTACTATACAAACAAAAATTTATAATTGATATCTACATCTGAGTATAGCAAAAGGTTTTTTATTTTACAATGTACTAAAACCCATAAAAATGAGAAATGATTTTGCATTGTGTCCTGTGTCTAAACATCATTTTAAGGGGTAATACTACATTGTAACTTCTTTTTTAAACATTTTATTTTTTTGGGCTAGTCTTCCTTAACTAATCAAAAATTATATCCAAGAGTGTTTATGTGAACAAAAAGTTTTTAAAAGGGCAAAAAATACAATTTTCCGAGTAAAGTCCCGATGCCGAGTGAACACAATGCTGATTTGAAGATAATTTTTTGAGCGAGCTTCGATTGGTCCCTTTTCAATTGTTAAGTTTTTTTTGGTCCTTCTTTAATACATTTCAAAATTAAAACTCATTTTTTGTTTAATCTTTATGACAAGAAATTATGAAAAAAATGAAATAGGAAGAAAAACATTTCATAACATTAAAGTCGTTTTCTCAAAACTATGTTTTTTTAAATCGGACAATCCTCTGGCGTCTTCAATTTTTACCCAATCAACTTCAAATTTTAACTGCAGCTTCCTAATGATATTTGCTAGTAAAGTACGTAGGATTTTTTTTTTTTTTTTATTCATTGAATTATAACGATTTTATGACCAATTTTCGACATTTTTTTTTGTTGTCCACCATTTTCAAAAACTTTAATTTTCTTAAAAATCCTACGTACTTTACTAGATTTAACCTTCTTCTTTCAAATAATTTTAGTTTTTTGTTCTACATTAAAAATTTCTGCCTGCGACTATCACCCGTGAAAAAAGAGGGTTTCTGTTCGTCAGACATAGCGCCGCGTTTTTTTCCCCCCGAAGAACTGAAACTGATTTATTGGATACTTTAACATCCCATATAAAAAGTAAGATATAAAGAATCGAAAAAAATTGATTTACTAGTTTTTTATAAATTCAAGAAAATGATTTTGATTGCACAATGTAGTATTACCTCTTAAGCACAAATGTTATATGTTTTGTTATTTTTTAAAGTAAATTTAATGAAAATAGTATTCCACAGAAGTTGTATTCCAAAACATCCAACTTACATTATTTAACTCAATGTTTTATTTTCATATTTATATGTATATGTAAATATATATATATACACACACACGTGCACCCACACACACACTCAAAAAATCTGAAACAAATCATTTAACACTTTGATTGCCAGCTTATTAAGACAAATTGGACTTCATTTGCCACAGTAGGATTTCACTGGAGTTAGGAAAACAATTCATACAAATATGAATTAAATAGCAGACAAAAAAAATGTATTTATTAGTCCCATATGCATCAGGACCCTGATATTTAAAAGAAATTATTTCTGATTACGGCCGTATGAAACCTTTTATGTTGACATTAAGAGAGCTCTATTGTCTAGTGGCTAGCACTAGCACACTGGATTCTCTTGTGGAAGATGGGTGTGAGTCTGGTGGGTTGAATTTTTCAGCGATGGGCTGACTGAAAAAATTCAACCTGCTACACCATGGCTGTCTTGAAAGGATGGCAACCTATAGGTAACATGGTGCAATGGCCTAGAAGCTGATGCATCGTAAAAAAAAGTAAGAGAATTGTACATGCTAAGGCCTCGCACATAGTACAAGATACTCAAAGCGGTATATTCTATGGTAGTGGCAGTCTATGTGTTAAGTAGTGATGGGTTGCTATTAGCAGATCTGTTATTTTTTGGAGTTAATCGCCATTAACGTTAGGTTACTGCTAACAACAAGAAATAACAAATACTGTTGTTAGCAGTTTAGGAGCCGCTGGCAAAACTCTTCAATTGAACATCAGTTAGCAGTTAGCTCTATCGATAGGCTTGTCTTCCGTAGCAGAAAGCAGTTAACAGTTAGCAGCTAGTTTAGCAGTTTAGTTGCTAACCTGCTAAATTAATCTCTACACTCATCATCGTTGCTCAAGTGCAAAGAATAGAGAGCTTACTGTTGAATGATAGGGATAATAAAATTAATAAAACACAAATACTTGAACTTCAATATAATAATTAACAAAACATAATAAACAAAAATATAGGGTATCTTAAAAACATCACAAATTAAAAAAAGGGGGGGAGAAACATATAAACAATCAAAACATCATCTACTACAGAAAACAAAGTATCTAAAAATCTTAGGTTTCTAGAAAACCATTATTGCATTATTGAAAATTAAAATGAAAGAAAACAAATCTTCACAAATTACAAACTTTACAAAAAACCATTAATTACACATAACTTTCATTTTGATTATTGAATGTGGTTCTTGTATAGCCTAAGGAATAGATGTATATTTTCTGTGAATACGGTACCGTAGTACTTTCTAACATTCTATGAAACTTTTCTATAATAACGCTGTTCTGCATGAAAATCCTCCTTCGAACCAAAACATGCTTTCTTACTGTTTTCAAATGTGCTGAACACGAATTTGAAGACAGATTCTGTCTATCACGCACAGTTTCTTGAGAAATTCTAGTTTTTTATCCAAAAATGTGAGTTTTTTTGTAAATTTGACGAATTTTTTTTTTACATCAAAACATAGTGAAAAAAATTCAAAAGCCCGATGATTTTGAGCACAATGAAGTATATTTGAACGAAAAAAAATTTGATGGGAATATTACAAGTGGTTGAAGAAATATGGCTAAAAGTGTTTTTTCAGTTTTTGATCTTGAGGCAGGGATTTGGTCTCTACCTGGATCTTTAGGGGAATGACCTTCCTTTCTCTTTTATGGTGGTATCCTTTTCATTCAAATCCTTACCTGCCCCCCTTTCACCCTCAATACCCCAACTCCCCCCCTCCCACTCAGCCCCTCTCTTGTCACTATTTTCTTCTAGGATTTGATCAGTACTCACGAGGCTTTTGCTAAACGCGCTTATTTGGATATTCAGTTGTGCTATCATTGTTCTGGGAACAGTTCACTTTTTCTCTGTAATGTCACGACAGTGCATAAATAAGCCTGATTCCTTTTGCTATGTTTGTGGTGAAGTCACATTCAAGTCCACTCAGAAACCTCTGACTCCACTGGTGAAGAAGGCATATGAGTTATACTTTGGATGTAAAGTAAGTGATCAGGACAAATCCTGGGCTCCTAAAATATGCTGTAGTTCATGCTCACGTTCTCTGACTGGTTGGCTAAATGGGACACATAAGTCAATGCCATTTGCAGTTCCCATGATATGGCGAGAACCTACAAATCACGTGACCGATTGCTATTTTTGCATGACCACAATCAAAGGTTTCTCGTTCAAGAGCAAAAAGAAAATTGTTTATCCCAACATCCCCTCTGCCATGAGACTAGCTCCACATGGTGCCTCCATGCCCATCCCACCAAATCCGAGTAAGTTCCGTCTTAGTTCTGAGGAGTGCAGCGATTCTGAAAGCGTTTCACCTCAACCTGGAACCAGTCAACAAGAAGAAATTTCAAGTTCGTCCAGCCCCTCTGAAACTCAGCCACAGCTCATAAATCAGAGGCGATTGAATGATCTTGTTCGTGATTTAGATCTCCCAAAATCAAAAGCTCAGCTGCTTGGGTCAAGGTTGCAACAATGGAATCTCTTGGAAGGAGGCGTGAATATATCTTTCTTCAGAAAACGGGAATCAGGAGTTCTATGCTTTTTCTCGATGGAAGAAAATCTTGTATTTTGCAATGATGTATTTCATTTGCTCCAGGAACTTGATCTGCCAACCAATCCAGAGGAATGGAGACTATTCATTGACAGCTCCAAGTTTAGTTTAAAAGGAGTACTCCTTCATAATGGAAACAAACATCCATCTATCCCAGTAGCTCATTCGGTCCACATGAAAAAAACCTATGACAACATGAAGATACTTCTACAAAAAATCAAGTACCATGAGTACAAATGGCGCATTTGTGCAGATCTTAAAGTTGTAGCCATGCTTACAGGACTCCAAGGAGGTTACACTAAATTTTGTTGTTTTTTGTGCGAGTGGGACAGCAGAAAAAGAGGAGACCATTATGTCGTAAAAAATGGCCAGAGCGTAAGGAAAAAGTAGGTGAAAAAAACATTACCAATCCTCCATTAGTGGACAAAAACCAAATAATTTTACCCCCACCCCACATAAAATTGGGGCTAATGAAAAACTTCGTAAAAGCGATGGACAAGGAAGGAGAAGGTTTCATGTACTTAAACCAAAAATTTCCGCATCTCGGCGATGCTAAGATAAAGGAGGGAATTTTCGTAGGACCCCAAATTCGACATCTACTCAAGGACCTCACTTTTGAAGCAAAGTTAAATACTACTGAGAAAAAGGCTTGGATTGCTTTTCAAGAGGTATGTGCTAAGTTTTTGGGAAACGAAAAATCTAGAGACTACCGAAAAATAGTCCAAGAACTGCTTACTTCATATAAAACATTGGGATGCAATATGTCCTTAAAAATACATTTCCTGCATAGTCACCTAGACTTTTTCGCCCCAAATTTGGGTGCAGTTTCGGACGAACATGGAGAACGATTCCACCAAGACATATCCAGAATGGAAAAAAGATATACTGGCAAATGGAATGAGAAGATGCTGGCGGATTACTGCTGGACACTGCAGCGGGAGACAGAGGAGGAAGAGTACAAAAGAAAAAAAAATACTCATTGACAATGTGAGTATATTTTTTGAGTTGTGTCATATCCAGTATTATACCTGATAGCATGCAGGATTCAATTAATTATATTTTACCGTTGAAAAAGAAAAAAAAAATCTGTTATAATAAATACAATAATTTTCAAATACAATTTTTCATTTTTTCCAAGTTTCTCCTCTTTTCTCTCAAAATCAGAGGGTGATAGAATTTTTCTGAGTTCAGATTCGGACTCAGCACACCTGAAAACATGAGAAACAGGCAAAATTGTTCAAGGGAGGGGAGAAAAGTTTTTTTTTGCAGAACAGTGTAATTAGCAGTTAACATTTGTATCAGTTATTTCTAACTGCTAATCAATATTAGCATTAGCAGTTTGAGCAGTTAACAGAAAATATGGGTTATTGCCCATCCCTGGTGTTAAGGATATTTATTCTCGGGAATTACCTGGAACTGAGCTTGATGGAAAAGCGCCAAGAGGACAGTATTGGTGACGTACTCTTTGATGCGGGAAAATCGGCCTATGTTGCATGAAAGGCATCCTCATTAGAGGCGGACGAGGGGGTTCTATGGCTGGGAGGCTTTCCAATTTGTCTATCAGTCCATTCAGTTGTTTATTCCTTCCCAGAAGAACGTCTTCCAAATCAGAACAACTCAGGACTTTTCCTCTGCAAATTATTAAAAAAGTTAAAAAAGAAAAAACCAACTTAACTAGGTAATTCAATTTTTTTGAATTCAGTAAATTTGAAACTGATATGTTCCCTTAACCCTCAGTATGACATGCCCAAAAGACTTTCCCTCAAAGCCACACCCGTATATAATATATATACATATATTTAAGTTAAAATTTGTTAATAATTTCATTTTTATAAACTTTTTAATTTAGATCTCAAATTGCTTTTCAATAATTTAAGATCCTTTTTACATATTTAAAAATTTTTTTTTTTTCAAAAATGTTTCTAAATCCACCAATGCCAAGGATGACGGGAACCTTTAATACCAAGTTCTTTACAAGAGGAAAGGGAGGTTCTCCCCATGGTACTGTGGCCTTGGATTCTCATGTAGGAGATGCGTGTTCGAGTCCTACTTGCAGCAGGTTGAGTTTTTCATTTCAGGGCTTGTTAAAAAAAAAAAAATTCATCCGTAAACAGACGACCGACAAATTAAACAGAAAAACTATATTTTTTTTTGTGTTGTTCATAAAATTCCACATGCTCCTAATGACCTAATTTCTCTATGCATTAAACCTACCAAAACTCAAAATTGTAAATTTTTGTACTAATGCATTTAGCTAATTTATTTGAATTTTCTTTCTCAAAGAAGACTTAATACAAATTTTTCTATTAACTTACAATACTTCCCGAAGTTTAGGATCTCCCAAAGGTTCTTGATCAAGAACTTTCGCATCAGGAACAACTTTCCTAAAATAAATAAAAATGTTATCAATCTATACAACTCGGCAGGACTAATGATTTCAATTCATTCTCAAACTCGTTAAGTAAACATTTTAGAAGTCAATCTTTGTAAAAATTAATTAGTTTCACAAAAGAATACCCATCCATATTATTCATTAAGTTCTCTTGATGAAAGAAGCCATAAATTATTAGCAGCATTTAATAATAATACATTATGCTTTTATTATGCCCTTATATAAAAATTTGAAGAAATTATTGAAATAAAGCATAAATAAAATTTTTTAAAAAAAAAAGCCAATTAGTCTACTGGGATTTATGTTGCAGTATACCAACTTAATCCATCTTAACGGAGTCAATGCTTCAGATAGTCGACATAAAGGCAACCAAGCATAAAACAAGAGCTAGGCTCAAAACCCAGCCTGGCAAGTTATTTGTTCTAGTAAGTAAATATGTAAATATACAGTCACTGTACTAGGTATTTTCATAAATAAAAAAAATAATAATGCACAGATTATTTAAATTTTGTAAAGAAGGTTATCTCTACTTTTAATAAGCATAGTGTATTTATCAAATTTACTAACTAAAATTTTCAACTTTTCTAAAAACTACTCAACGAATATTTTCATTTCAACTTAAAGGCTTACTTCAAGCTAAAAAAACATACTTCGATCGAGCAAACTTAAGGGAAAGAGCAGTATATATGTGTGATAAGTCAATCACACTTATATATTTTAGCAATCTGAGTCCAAATCTGTTGACAGTTTTTTTCAATGTTCACTTTTCCCACAATTTTTCGCTAACTTCATATATGTTCTTGTGATCTACTTGGCAGCCTATTGATGTGAGGGCATACAACGAATTTGGGCTCACTTCAAGTCCACTTGAAATTAAGATTGGCTTCCACAGACTTGAACAACAATTTGTTGGTGTTCTTATATTTCTCTTAGAAAATCCCTCCCCCACCATCCATTCTCAGGAGCCTGAGAGCTTTCTTTTTTTTCAGTTTTAGTATTGCGAAACACAAAATTGTCTCCTCCTGTCAAACATAAGTCACCATCCCAAAAAGCATGGCTTTGTCCATTTTCCCGTCTTTTCTACAACTTTATTGTCAAACTAATTTTCAGCCACCAGGTACAAAAATTTATTCTAAAAAACAGAGAGCATTTGTAGAAGAAGTTGTTCCACTGCACATCTTTCTCGCCTCACAATACACTGGAAAATGTACTTTAGAATATAACTTACATTTAACAAGAACTTCTAGATACAAGTCAATGTAGGTGTATAATATAGTTACAGACTTATAAGGAATTATATAAACACACTAAAGAAGAGAGTGTGTTAAAAAAAAAGGATAATTGTGTGGAATCGTATTCGTAATTATTAATATGTAAAAAGTCTGAATACAAATTAAAAGTAATTGATAAAATTAACAGTTCTCAGTTGTTAGAAATTAAATAAAGGAATAAGAAACAATGGAAATAGGGGGATGATCTTAAATTTAGAAAAATGGAAACAATTTTTTTTCTTACCAGGGTAAAGATTTTGCTAGGTAAGTTGTCTGTGCTATTAAAAATATATTTTCATAACTATTTTTTTTATTTTTTTCAAATTGGCGTACAAGATATCTGAAGATCTACTCAACCAATTTTGTTAAAATTTACATAATTTATTCTTTATAATACTATCAAAGAGTTGAATAACCATTCTTTATATTGGATGCTATGTATAAAGTCATAATTTAAATAAAAATTAAAATGATGATAAAAATGTGTTTCTTTTTTCAAACAGGTCATTTCTATAAACACAATATCCCTACCTTTTTTAGTTTTAAAAAAGGAATAAATGTTGAAAATAGTCTCATTTATAAGAAAATTTGTTTTATTTTTGCCGATGTTTCGGTTTGAAATTCAATCCTTTATCAGGGCGATGAGAAGAAGGAGATACAATTCATGGATGTGCAATCATTTCACGGGTCGCATATCCGTGAGGCATAGTTCCCCTTCTTGCCCTGATGGAGGCTTGAATTTGAAAAGTCGAGAAAAATAAAGCACATTTTCTTATAAAAAATGTAGTTTTGTTAAGCTACCAAAACCTGACTAAATCTACCTACGGAATCCCAACGGTCAATGATCTCCTCTCAATAAATTACAATATATTTATTCAGATTAAACTATATTTTTGAGTAGAATAACTTACGAAGGCATATCAGGAATAGTTTCCACCCGACTAGCTCCTTCAGGACTTCCTACAGCAAGATTATGTTCAGGGGGACCTGGCAGAGATCTGTAATAACAAACTCGTATTGTGTAAGAGTGAAGAAAACAATGATAACATAGTAATAATTCAAATAAATTATTGAGTAATTGTGAAATTTAGGGTAGTTCCTCCCTCCCTTCATAGAGAGGAACCCTGCTCATAGGGTTGACTTCATAATGCAATCCGGAAGTGCCGACTAGAAAATTTTACATTTCAGAACCCCCATATATATATATTAATAATCATGCAGTTCTAATGATGGTATCCTCTAGTCTGAGCACAATTTAAAACATCCTAAAGATATGTATTTCCTAGTAGTTTGTCACATTCTATTCTAAATAAGACTACAAATACCTAATAAAAATAAACTCTTTGGCATAGGAGTGTTAAAGCATTTGAATGTTAATGACTACTGAATACTTTTCAAAAAGTTATGTACTATAAATATTTTTATAAGTTTAGAAGTTTTATTATAAATATTAAAACAGAACAGTAGTTTCCTGTTATATTGTTTAATATTCTTTGTATAATTGTTTTATTGAAATAAATATAGTTTTCTGATATCACTTGGCTGACAGGTTGTATCTAAGTGAGCGGAAATTATTGTAAGCTTATGTAATTTATTGTAAATATTTAAAATCATTATTATATATGCACTAATACAATTTACTTTACTGGTAGAATGTATATATCAGTAGATTTATAAATAAATTTTTATTTTATATGTTAATGGGTAGGGAATAATGATATACTAAAGTCTTATTAATAAAGACTGCAATTGAAAAAACATATTGCTAACAGCCTCAGACAACTACAAACAGTACATCAAGAGGACGTAATAACACATCTGTATGACCAAAAACATTGAGAAAGAAATGTGATAAATTCAATACAACTTTCATATTTAATTTGTATTGAGATACTGATGACAATGTACATTTTACTCGGTTGGATTGATAAATCATTCACAGTATATATCCACAGTGGCTTGTGGGATTAAAAATATGTTTTGAGAGATCTTAAAACAAATGTCTACTAAAGAAAAAGCATATTTTGGTCCATTCATTTACTTGGATAACCAAGATCGACCCTTATTATAATAAGTTGTCAAAATACTACAACAAGATTCAAATATTTACATCACTATTAAGTATTAAAAAATTTAGTTCTCTAGTTTCCCACTGCTCCTGAGCTTTAATATGCAGTAAGTGAAGAACACATTTAATGTTGAATTTATTATGCTGTCTAAAAGTAAAGATGTAATGAATCAGGAAGAAATATGTCGAAAAGACAATTTTATAAGATAAATAAATAAATTGAAAGCGAAACCTACCTCTCAGAAGGACGCTGAACAAATCCGGGTGGAGCTCCAGTTGTAGGTAAGCCTGGTGGATGAGGAGGCCTTGGTCTAAACGAAATCAGTAACAATATGTTGCATCAGAAGTACTCATTGGATAAAGAATACAAACACATTTAGTCTACTTACAACAATCTAATTGGTTTATCCTCCATGTCAGATGTAAGGTGAGATAATTTGGGATATTCAAATTTATTTTTTTTAAATAGTCAAATGGCTAAAAATTAAAGGTACTGTCAAGTAACACATTCAAAGGAAGACAAAATGTCACGAGGAAACAAAACATTTCACTTTCTTTTTTAAAAACTCTCCATTTAGTTAGGGTTGTAATATTAAAATCAAAATAGAAAAAATTATAAATAAATGTCATAAATGAAAAAGAACTCATATTGCTCAAAAATTATTGTCATTTTTCAAGGCTTTTACGTATTGCTAATGAGTGCGACGTTTAAACTATAAATTGTGAAAATAAATAGAAAAAAGTCAATACTTATTGCTTTGAAAAGAAAAACCTATTCCAAGCCACATAAGCCCCTTTCCAATGAATACCCCTGCCACCCTACAAGTCTTGTTTTCATCAACAACTAGGCCACATGCCTCTACAATCATTATCTTAAGACTCCGGGAATCACAATCCTATTGTCATTGAGAACTCTTTATCATTCAAAACAAAAGAGAAAATTTAATAACAAGGACAATTATTTGTAAAATAACTTGAGATAAAACTAAACAAATACTTGTTAAATGCAAAATAGTTACGATATTGTGGGAAAAGAAGAACGAAAAATATGAATGTATTTTCCCCACTGAAGCAACATATTTTGTCAAAGGGATACACTTAATTAAAAACGTATTCAAATATTTTAAAAGCCTTTTAATAATGAATGAACAGGGGGTTTGTTATATGTTTCTCAAAAATTGAATGTTTCGCCATAGTATTTAGACGAAATGGAATTAAATAAAATTTGTGAACGTACGCGCCTCATATAAATGAAGTTTTAGAAGTCATCTTACCCAAGTTTTTTTCATGATTTACTTATTTAAAGTTTTTTTATTTTAAATTTCATTTTATGATACGTGGGAAATATCATATACTGAAGAAGTTCTCATTTTAAAGATATCTCTGTATAAACACATATTCTTCTGTACTTATTTATTTGAAATACATATGTAGGGAGCAACCCTTACCTAACATGTTTTATAATCTTAACACTTAGAAAATAAGTAAATATATAATAAAACGAACTTATAAAAACACATCTAGTTTATAAAATAAATATAATCCATTAGGAATATGGTCTTTAAAAGGTTCACTGTATAACTTAATTGATTGATGGTTATAGGAATCCACGTATTACTTTTTTAAATCTTCCAAAAAAATACCGATGTGAATAAGCGGTTGCTAGGAACAAGTAGTTTACGCGTTACTTAGGTCTCAAGTGAAAGAATGAAAACAAACTTTAATCACTATGTCTAACATAACATATAATTTGCTTTGGACAGAAGCAGTGAATATTTTGGACGCTGCTACAAGGGCAGACGTGGAAGCAGAGTCGACAAAGCCGACAAAAGATAAAGACTTAGCAAGAAAAACGGTGGGGAAGCTGTACCTGATGTATATATTGGCGATCAACAAACTCGATATATGCTACGATCAAGTGAGTTTTATGTTTATTTTAAATTAAGTAAGAACATTCCGAATATCTTTAGGTGCATTAGAGGTGGAGATTACCTGAAATCCACTAGTCCAGACCAACTTATTATTGTGTCTTTACTGGACTTTTTTTTTTTTTCTCACGGTAACAGATTCATCAGCGATCTGGACTAACCACCCAGCTAATTAAATTCTGAGTGAAATATTCCCGACGGTTCCGCCATTTGCATTTTCATAACAATGAACAACACGCTACTTTAATCTCAATAAAAACTGATTGTATCTCGTTTAGGACCTGGGAAGGCTTTGAGAGGGTGAAATTTATTTAGTTATTGTTATATTGAAACATGTTAGTTACATGAAAACATTCAATATCAAACCTTCTTAAAGTTAATTCATATACCAAACTTATTATCAATAAATAACTTACTATTAGTTATTAAGATGAACCTCCTGTAGAAACGATTGCCTTAGGAAAGTGATTTTTTTTCCCTACGCCAAAGAAAATTTAAAAGCAAAATTGCTGGCTCACGACAGTTCAAGTTCTATTCCACAATTGTCACAATAGGGAAGTGAATATGAATGATACATCAATGTATAGAAAAGAAATCTGAATTTTGTTGGTCTTCTTACAGGTTGTGCAACCTCAAAAACGTCGCCTTCTGAAACGAATGTTAGAAGGTTCCATTGGAAGATGCTTGGAGTTAAAACATGAGCTTGTAAACATAGATATTTCGGAATTTTCCTACCTAGATGATATTATTGAGGATATTGGATTGATTCCATTGGATACAGAAATCAAACCCCCCAGGTAAGGACAGACATTTAATAAATTTACGCTTTTAAATGAAACATGGGCGTATATGGGGGGGGGGGGGGTCGCAGCCTCAGTAAAAATTTGTCATAAATCCTAAAATATAAATTAAATAAGATCACTTAGTTCAGAAAAAATAATTTTTTGGTGGAGGTAATAGTGTTTTAGATGGCTAACTATTCCAAGTTCTGATTTTTAGTGTTCCATACCTCCCAAAATTACAGACTTTGAAGAGCGGATATCCCGAAAACTGAAGATATCTAGAAAAACTTGGTTGAGTAGAACGTGTAGAAAATGTAATCAGCTTTCGTTTGTTACTAAATGCCATGTCGCTAGGACGCATGATTTCCGAGATATAAGCGGAACCCTGAAAAAATGAGACCTTCAACCCCCCCCCCCCCCCGCTCCCTCCGGCCCAAAGGCTTCGGGCGGGGACCTTTCGCATGTTGACTTCCTAACTAGCCCAAACAAAGTTACGAAGTCAAAAATTGTGTTCCAAAAATTTCTCTGTATAACTCTCCGTTGCCTGGACTATTAGTCTACAGTTATCGCCAAATTTCAGATTTCACGATGAACACTAAAATTGTTTTATCGTTTGATGGAAATACATAAAAGAGTAAAGTAATATATATTATTGAAGGGAATGTAATGTTCTACAATCCTATACCCGGCATTTATTTTTTGAGTGTATTGTTGAAGAGTTTTCCGGCCAAAAAAAGCAAACTATGCGCGGCAAAAGTATTTTTCCCCAAAATAATGGGCGCATATAAAAGGGGGGCTGCAGCCCCCCCCCCAAATTTTGATCTGTAAAATGTGTCATAAACCCCTTAAAAATAAAATAAATAAGATCACTTAGTACATAAAAAACATTTTACTTAAGGTTTTATAACGTTTTAGTTGACTAAAACTATTCCAAGTTTTAGATTGTTAGTTTTCCATACACCGGAATTGGTCCCAGCCCCGCCCCCCGAAATTATTTCCGATATAGGCCCATGACCAAAATTACAGACTTTCAAGAGCGGATAACTCGAGAAACCTGATAGAGTAGAACACGTTGCACATTTAATCAGTTTTTATTTGTAATAGGATAGTTGTGTCGCTAGGACGGTGGTTTCCGGGATATAAGCGAAAACCCAGACCCACTCCTCCCCGGCTAGTCTAAACAGAGTTATGAAATCAAAAATTGTGTTCCAAGCATTTCCATCTATAGCTCTTTTTGACCATACCTATCGATTGTGGTGCATTTGAACTGGTAACCTTATATCGTCTTTACAAATGCAAAGTATCGAATGTGAAAATCACCACTTTTCATAGTGGAAAAGCGTTTATTCATAACTGTTTTTTGGACAATCAAATATTCGGCAGATTTGACCTTTTGACAGTGGAATACTCTCCCTTTGATAGAGTAAACTAAGATTCAAAGTTTTGCCGTACATAATTCCAGCAGAAATTAGTAAAAAAAAAATCAGTCCCGTAACAGGCCACAAGGGCCCAGAGGGGCAGATACTATAGAGGTATCTGATTCTTGACCATACGGCACACTATGGAGATAGTGTGGTCAATACTATGCTCCGGCCGCCTGATTTTCCCCTTGGCTGCTTCGACTGCTAGTTATTAGCACCCAAGGTGCCCATTATTAATTAAATTAATTAAAGGCAGGGTGAGCCTAGGGACGATCTGGGAAAGCAAAAATTAGTAAAGATTGAAAATGAAAGATGCATTTTTTCACATTCGATACTTTGCATTTGTATCGACGATATTATCATCAATTTATTTGTGTTAGCATCTAGCCATCATTTTTAAACTAGACAACCAAAAGACTCATGATACTAGTGCCCTAAAGATATATAATTTCCCAGTAATTTGTTTTTAATTATTTGTTTAAGGCTCATTCGAAGAGAACGACAGAAAGAAATCCGTGAGCAGAGGGCAACCATTGACAAAATTATGCGTGAACTTGGTTTTTATGAAGATGATACAACTGGAATTATAATGACAGAAGATCGAGCAATCAGGTATATCAGTATGTTAGTTAAATAGTAATTCATTAGAACACATACAATAATAATTTCTCTGCGAAATGCAGCATTTAAAAAAGAAAACAAGTTACAACCAATGTTATAAAAAGACACACTTTCAATAGAGATAATTTTGTTGGATGATACGTATGTATAATATCCCTCAGATACAACTCCATCTTTGTTATTATTTTTTAAATTGATGGATTAAATGTGAGTAATGTTACTTCTCAATTTACTAAATTCTTACTTTTTTTATTATTATTTTTGTTTATTGCTTACAAGGTTTCCCCATATTATAATTTACAAAATTAGCTTGTTTACATTTATTTAAATAAATATTGTTTACGATAAACATAATACACAAAACATATTGTATATAGCTTATTTATTTATTACAAATGCTTACTTCATTAATCGTTTACAAACTCAAAGGCTGCTTAGAGTCTCATTGTAAGGGAAGCCAAGGCCCGTCCCGGGCTGTAGAGCTACATAAGAAGAAGAAGATGGTTTAAAAGCATCCATGACTAAACTCTGGCCATCATCGGTCATACATTCTTCAACTTTGAACTATACTCTATATTTTTACTAACAAATTGTAACAGAGGTCTTTTATTATCCCACTTCTCAAACAGTAGATTTTTATATTTAATTTTTTTTCAGGTTAATCCAGAGCCATGAGAGAGCAAGACAAGGTCGTCTGAGGGCTGGCTTTATGAAAGAAATTAAACTATTGAAAGACAAAGTAAAAGCAGAACCAAAAGAAGATGCAGAACTCGAAGAAGGTGCAAGACAGGCAGCTCTTAAAATTCAAAAAATATGGAGAGGCTATATCACGAGGAGAAAGATAAGAAGGAGAGTTGTTGAAGAAATGCTGCTTATAGGTATTTATAGACGCTGAAACCTACAATAATATGTTTGTAGTGTCAATTAAAACTAGCTAAAGGAATATAGATTTATATTTAACACATACAGATTATATATTACATTAAAAGTGATGAGTATAGATCATTTATGTGGGCCACACACTATCAGGTACACCTGATCAGGTGTACCTGTCACCCACACTATTCAGGCATATCTGAAAAGTTAGTCAGTTTTCAACATGGATCCCCCAGAAGATGATCTTCTTTATCTCTGTTTATTTGCTGTAGTTTTTGCGATGTGTAAAAACAAACGGAAAAAACTCAAACAATGGTGTAAGGAATGGTTGCCGAGAAGAAATATATTTACCCATATCCATCTCCCGAATGAATAAAGACATGAATCAACAAATTATCACAATTTGGAGCTATTTCCTTCAATTTTTCCACTAATTTCCGGTATGCAGCATCTCTATTGTGATAATCATCATCTTTTACTTTCCACAAGGTTGGTTCTCTTTTACAAATTTCGATGAAATCACCAAGAAATTCATTATTCCTTTGCGACATTGTTCACTGTAAACTGATTTGCTAAAGAAATAAATAAAAAGGCCACAACGGTAAAACAAATCAAAATTGAAAATACAAATCAGGGTTGTTGAAAACTGAGACCTGATCAGGTACACCTGACAACCACCGCACACAAACATCAATGAGGCGGAACTGATCGAATTTTGGTCGCCTGAGACACCTGATTTAATTGTTAATTGTGAGATTTCAGAATTACATTTAATCAATTGTTAATCACGGGAGTTCACGATTACAATTAAATTTTTAATCGTAATTGCCGGTCACTGCGATTGAATTTTTAATTGTTAATCGTCAATCGCCTCTGCAATTAATTTTTACCCAACTCTGCTTTATTTATAAACTAAAAATAATATTACTATTAGAGATTAAATGAGGCAGCACTGAAATCATGCTCTGGAGGACCTGAGTTAGAAACTCAGGTCTGCGCTGATAAATGTTGTTCTAGTGTTTGAGAATCTGAATCGGGTTTCCAGACAATCCCTAGCCCCCCCCCAAGCCTTCAAAGAGTACCTACCAAGGGGAAAATCAGATGGCAGTGACGGGCACACTGAAACCATTCCCTACTTGACCCTGGATATTCAGAAAGGATGACAGACACACGAGAGCCCTAAACTAATTGTTTAATTGTTATTGGACCTGAAGAGCTGTAAAAATATTAGGGTCGTTTTAATTCTCTTGGAGAAATAAAGACAACAAAGATCAATAATTTTATTTTAATTTTCTGTTCACAAAAAGATAATGGAAATTATGTAGATATTTTAATTTTTTTATTATTTTAGGTATGCTGCCTACTTCTCAAACTATTACTGTCGAACAGGAAAAATCAGTTGAAATAGAGTTTCACAGACACGGCATTCAAGTGAAAAGAGAAGATGAATTCCAAGAAGCACTTGTCCGGGAGAGAGAAATGGTGGGTTTGTCATTAATTAATTTTTTCTTTCAGGTACAACAAAATAAAATGTTACAAAGAAAAAGTTTGGTTTTTCATTATGACCAACTAACATCACTCTGATTTTGCCATCAATATATCTTATCTCCTGTGGAAAACTCCAGGTACATTGTAATCAATGGCTGTAGTAAACTGAGTTGTCTGGAGACTTAAGGCTAGGCTTTTTTATCCCATCCCTAAGCTCCACATACATCCTTGCAATAAAAGTGCAGAAAGTTCTACTGACAATATTTGAAAGACCTACTATTAGCCACGAATGAGACTTATATTTTGTTAGATATTCATTGATTTTTTGAAGGATGGATTTGGTGTATTAAACTGAAAGATATCATGAAACAGTATCATTCTATGCAATTTATCTTTATCATTATTTTATATATATATATAAACAGATAATTATTTACAGCTATTATTACAAACAATACATATTTAAAAAAAGAATAATAATTAAAAATTATTATTTTTCTATTAGATTAAATCTGAGAAAGGACCTTTGATGATGGAAGAAATGTCTGATCAAATCAGAAACTGGTTCATGGGATTCAAAGAAAGCACTGGAAAGTTTCCAGATCTTCCTCCTGAAGAAGCAGGCGGTTCTGCACTAATACTCAAAGGGCAAGTAGGGCAAGCTGAATCGGAGAGGTCTAAGTCTACAGCTCCTAGTTCCAAGGGAAGCAAAGGTGATCACTCAACGAAGCAAAATGTTTTATTTTTTATTTTAAACTTTTTTCTCACTCTCCTCCAGCAGGAGGACACTAGCTTATGACTCACTGAATGTCACAATGCAGAAGTGATGAGTAGAAAATTTCATGTTTCAAAAGTCTTAGCTCATGAAAATTACGGTGGTTTTCAAATTTGTGTGTATATATAGACCAAGAGCTTGCCCTCTATGTCAATCTGTGGAGTTCTGAACTGAGCGAGGCTCACAGGGCGGAAGCTGTGCATAGTGAGTGCCCCCCTCCTCGTGGATCATCTCGCGAGCCCCACGGTATTGGGAACACCGGATGCTCACGGGGATATTCTCATCTTGTTGGCCTGAGGGAAGGTGGTAATAGGCAAGGGGCCTGTTTTAGGACTATCAAATGTTGGGCACAACCCCTTTGCCGTTCCCACCTTCTGTGACACACTCCTGTCAGGCCACTTGTGTGAACTGTAAACAACACTCTAACTAACTCTAGCAATCTGAAATATTTACATTCTACTTCATATTCCAACAGATGTAAAAACCATCTATATATATATATATATATATATATATATATATATATATATATATATATATATATATATATATATTGTGGTGTTTTGGTGGGGGAAGAAAAAGAAAAATTGAATTATATTTAAATGTTATTATAGGAAAAGTTGATTTAGAAAAGTTTTTATTATTCTTTTTATTATATCTCAGGGTTCATTTAAAATTACCAAACTCACCACATACGGATTTATGAATAAAACCATTTTCAATAATTAATGTTGATTTAATAAATTTCCTGAAAGAAAAGCATGAGAAATATATTATTAGAACCACTTCTTACCATCTGTCCTTTTATGTGTTGAGACCATATTAAATACCAGGAAAAAGGTTCATTATAAATAAAATAGAGTTGGAAATAATTGACTTATATTGAATAAAAAATATATAATTTATGATTTGGCATGGCTGTGATATAAAAAGAATATAAAAAATTGCTTGACTCACATAATTGTATCAATGTTGGGTTATTTAAGAAAAATTAGAACATAATTAAAATATTAACTTATATATTAAAATATAAATATTGGCCATTATGAAATTTTAGATAGCTTTTAAATTTTAATTGAAGATTGGCAGTTAGTGAGTTATACTCAGCTTATTTTACGGATGATGATCTGGAAGTGAAGAGGCAGACTGCTTGTAGTTATGTTGAGGAGAATGATGGTCGGCTGCTAGATCTTGGAGTGGTGTCTGGCCATCATGTGCAGATGAAGTGAACTTGGTGTCGGCTGACCAGCTGGTTCTGCAGCGAGACCGTGTTGGTTCTGCCTCTGGTGCTTGAATGGGCTGAGTGGTGGGGGAAGGCCCTTTTTATAGAGGCGTTACTCCCACCACACCAAGGGTGTTTGTCTTCAGCGATCGCCACCTCGATGTTCAAAGTGCATTTTTGGAAGCACATCTATTCTTATCTTCCTGGGAACTTGTATACCTTATCGCTCCTAGCCGAGATATTTGAACTCCTTTTTTTTATTTAACACTGCCTTTTTTTAAAAAAAATAAATACTGCCAAACTAAGTACTGCCAATTGCTATCCCTTTTATTACTCTTTTAATTATTTAATTGATTGACAAAGGAGAATATTTGTGATGGACTTATGGAATATAACTTAGCCTTTATTTTGAATAGGAATGCTACTCTTTGCTATGCCAGAAACTGACTCTTTCTAGAGCACCCCCTTTTAGATCATCACAATATATATATATATTAAAACATAATGAAAAAATAAGTTTATAATGTACTAAGCAAATGAGTGAAAAGCTCCTTGTGACTATGGCAATTTTTCCAAGGGAATATGTCATGCCCTTTTCCCTCCAACTACTATTTGAATAGGCTTTAGTTTAGTAGATACTAATTACTAGAGCCCGGAAGTTAGGCATTTATTTTTGGGTGAAATAGGCAGGCAAAAAGGCACTTAAAATACTGAAAATAGGCAGTACTGTAATTAAAATAGGCATTTATTAGGAGTGAAGGCAAAGAGGAACCTTACTTATTAATGATGAAAATATGTATTTTAAATACTCATTAATTTCTTTATTACCAACTAGCTGTTACTCGGTGTGCCATGCTACGCCTACTTTCTGCTTCCATAAAATCAAAAATAAATTAGGAACCCCGTTCATTGTTTCGAACACGTGACCTCCGAACTGTGAGTCATAAACGATTTTAACATAGCCTATGGCTCTATGGGACGATTTTAACATGGCCTACGAGACTTCCCGGATCAAGACCTACCAGCATTCCAAGTTTGGTCAAAATGTGTGGATTTGTGTAAAGAACAAACGGACAAACAGTCAGACACGTGACTTTTATATATATAAATAGGTAAATAGATTTATCACAGAATTATTGTACTTACTCTCAAGGGAATTAGTTCCCTTGTTCCAAGCAACAACAAGATGCTTTTTCAAAGTATCAACTGTTATAGACGTTCTCAGAAAAAACCTTTTTCATCATGGAAAAAACTTCCTCTGCATTATCTTATAATTTCGAAATCAGTTGGTGTCTAGACATCGTCGGGGTAAGACGTGTTAGGTTAGATCAGTGCCGATTGTAGCTATATCTATAGGAGGCTGATTCAACCCTTCATCGGGCCGGCTACCACCTGCCTTCAAAGGATCTGCCGCCGACACTTCCTGCTTCAGCACTTGCTATCAGGGAGTACTTTAGTCATTTAATATATAATTTTTTTCAGTCCTTGTCTAAACTCGATGGAGTATGGACGTGAATACTCTCCCGGGGATTAGTGGACTTAGGCCAGCCTCTACAGGCACCAGCCACATGGCACAAGGAAATTCACAAAAGAAGAAAAAAATCAGAACAGAAAACTCTGAAGAAACATCCTATAATGTTACTACTTCAAATAAGTTCAGTATACTATATAGTGCTGAAGGTATGGAGTTAACCCATGAAGATATAGACGAAGAAAGCACTTCAACTGAGAAGCCTCCAAAACTACCACCTTTAGTGTTTTACACAGAATTAGGTAACTTTAATACGACTATAAATAAAATAATTAAGCCAATTCTAAAAAAAGACCTAACGATAAAAACTAAATCTAACCGTGTACTGTTTTACACCACATGCACAAAAGATTACAAATCTCTTAAAAACTTATTTATAGACCTTCGTCCATCACACCTAATGAAATACAAACTGATCTCAAAGATAAATTAGAAATTGAGAAAATTATACAATTTGAGAAAAAAAACAGAAAATGGTTCTATTAAGTTACCTGTATACAGAATTACACTTAAAAGCAGAGACGAACTCAAAAAATTGAACTTTATAAATAAAATCTGTTATTGTGCAGTCAGATGGGAGAAATATAAAAATAAATCCATTGTAACTCAGTGCTATCATTGCCAGTCATTCCAACACGTTGCTAGCAACTGCTATCGCAAGGCAAAATGTGTTTTCTGCTCAGAAGAACACGACTCAAAAATATGTACGAATAAATTACCAACACAACTGAAGTGTAGCAATTGCAATGGAAATCATGCAGCAAACGACGCAAGGTGTACCAAAAACCAGGAACAAATTAATATCAAGGAAATCTCGGTCTCAAAGAAAACCTGTTAACTTGAAACTGAACAAGGAGGAGTTTCCAGAACTACCTAGAACAAGGCAGATCCCAGGATTCACCCAGGCAACGGGCAGTTCACAAACCACCGGGACTGGTAACTTTCAAAACTTCTTTAGTGAAATAAAAAATATCTTCAAAAATATTAGTTTGTTTAAGTTAATAAGTAAAGCCAAAATAATAATGTATAAATTTTCAAATGCTGATGATATGATTTCTAAAATAGGAGTATTAATAGAAGCAGCCATAGACTTATTTACTAATGATGACTAGTTCAAGTTACATTCATGCATTATTCTGGAATTGCAATTCTATAATTAACAAAAGAAATATTCTTGATTATTATATAAATGAAAATAATGTGCAAATAGTTGGTTTAAGTGAGAGCAAATTAGTCAGCTTGGTGGAACTTAAGTTTAAAATTTTTGCAATATACAGAAATGATAGGAACCGAAATGGTGGAGGAGTTGCAATAATGATAAATAAGAATATTAAACATTACTCATTAAACATACCAAAAACCAAAAATATCGAAGCCGTGGCCTTACAGATGATTATTAATGGTGAAAAAACTACAGTTATATCTGGATATTTACCCCCAAATAAGATACTCTACGAATCAGACTTAAAAATCCTCTTTAGTTTAGGTTCTAAAATACTATTAATGTGCGACTTAAATTGTAAACATGTAGCTTGGAACTGTTACTCTCAAAACAAAAACGGCAAAATTCTTTTAGACTTTATTATTGAAACAATATCAAAATTCTAGCCCCCCAAGAGCCAACACATATTCCAAAAGACCCTAGGAAAAAACCCAGTGTAATAGACTTTGTCTTGACAAAAAATGTAACAAGCATCTCACAAGTAATATCTGATCCTAGCTTAAGTTCGGATCATAATGCAATAATATATTGTTCAAGTAAAAAATATAGTGTAAATTGCTATAAAAGTTCTCTGGACTATAAAAATACTGATTGGTGCATAATATAAAAAATATATTACAGATTCCATGTACCCACCTAGCGCTCCAAGTAACCCGCATGAATTAGAACAAAACGTTTTAAAATTTACCAGTCTGATCAAAGAAGCAATTACTAAATCCACTCCTATACGCTATAGTAATGATAAAGTAAATTCATTTAAAAATAACAGAATTGTAGATATAATTACAAAACTGAAAACTAAGTTTAGATGATTATTCCAAAGAACTAAAAATCCACTGTATCAATCAATACATTCAACAATAGCCAGTTTTCTCAACAATTATCTCCAACAGATCAGAAATAAAACCTGGAGCAAATTCCTATCTAAATTAAAGCCAAACAAAAACCTTTGGAATGTCCATAAAAACTTTACGAAAAAATTCTGTAAAATCCCCCCTCTACATCAAGATCAAATAATCACGTATGAGGATAACGATAAAGCGAATCTACTGGCTCAACACTTTATTAAAATCCATTTCCAAAATATAGGGCTAGGTACAAGGAATCACACAAACAGAATTAATAAATTTTCGGACAAATACATAAACGACAATTGTAATACAGCTATCACTCCCATCAATGAATTAACTAACATTTATGAAGTGAGAAAAATCATAAAATCTTTGAAAAAGAAATCTCCCGGCAAAGATAATATACCCGTGGTATTCATAAAACAATTACCCCATAAAGCAATAGTGGAACTAGTAAATATAATTAATAAAGTCCTGCAACTTAAATACTTCCCTAACTCTTGGAAAGACTCTAAAATAATTCCCATAGCAAAACCTGGTAAAGATAATAAATTAGTTCAAAATTATCTGCCCATAAGTTTATTAAATATACTAAGCAAAATTACAGAAAAAATAATATTAAAAAGATTAGACAAGTTTATCTTAAGAAACAACATATTAAGAAATGACCAATTTGGATTCTGAAGTAAACACTCGACGACAGCTCAATTATGCCGACTAGTGGATCACATAACTGGAGAATTTAACAATAAAAAACACACTGGTCTGATAACAATAGATGCTGAAAAAGCATTTGATACAGTTTGGCATCAAGGCCTAATATTTAAACTAAATCAATATAGGTTTCCAACTCATTTAATTCTTCTAATTCACTCCTTTATTGCTGGTAGATCTTTTACAGTTCAGATAAATAATACCGAATCTGTAGCTAAATTCCCCACGGCCGGATTACCTCAAGGTTCAGTACTCTCACCGATACTCTATAATATCTATATAAATGATCTGCCCAACACCAAGAACGTACATACCTATCTATATGCCGATGACGTAGCATTCTCTTCATCCTCTTACAGGATAGACACAATAAGAAACAGGCTTACCGAGGCTCTCACCAAAATCTCAAAGCACTATTTGAAATGGAAAATAAAAATTAATTTAGACAAAACTGAGTTCATAATTTTTACTAAGAGACGGCCGCGAGATTGTTCACCCATTAGAATGCCAAACGGTACTGAACTATCATGCAGAGATAGTGTAAAGTATTTAGGATTACACCTGGATAGAGGATTAACATTCACCGATCATGTAAACAATACTTGTAACAAAGCAATAAAGGCAATGTTTACTATGTATCCATACTTCAATATACAATCCACACTTTCAAAACAGAACAAAACTCTAATTTACAAACTATGCATTCGACCAACACTCACCTATGCTTGTCCAGTCTGGAGCTACACTTCGAATTACAATTATAAAAAAATTCAAATAATTCAAAATAAATGCCTCCGAATAATAACTAACCAACCGATTTATACAAAAATTAATAAACTTCATTCGCTAGCTAATATTATAAGCTTAAAAACCTTTATTTGTAATCTGGCCAAAAAGTTCTTTTTTTATAGATGCAAATTAAATAAAAATAATTTAATTAAGAATTTCGGAAATAATAATAAAAATTCATTAAAAAGATATGTCCATAAAAGGCCGAAACACATATTCTTGAAATATTTATAACTTGTAATCTGTAAGTTTAACTGTGTATCATATTTTATTTTATTTTATTTTGTATGTAACATATTTTCCATCTCGCAGCATATTTTTTATGTATTGTACTAGAGTTAACATATCTTATGGTGTTATTCTTTATATTAATTATGCATAGGTTTTATTTCATTTTGTTTTTCCTATATTGCAAAATTGTGAGCTAAATATTGTTACAACATAGAATAATACTTAACAAAAAGTGTATCTGGTATCCGGAACAGATTGTTGTATTATTTTAAATAAATAAATAAAAATTTGAAAAAAAAAAAAAAAAAAAAATTCGAAATCCGGAATACCAGGTAATTACGCATTGTCACAGCAAATGGGGTGTGAAAAAGGAGACGTGACTAATTTCTCTCATCCTCTCTGTTCCCTGCTGTTTATTATGCTAGTGCATTCCTTCTACTAAGGAAGGTTCTGTTATTTACAGAGGTTAAACCCATGGGTTGGGAAAATTAGCTTTCGAATAGATACTTGTGACGGCAATTTGTAATTTAATTTGTGCAACCTTTTTGGTCTTCGATGAACGGAAATTCAATATGTGCTTTTTGAAATGTTTAAATCTCAGAAAAAAATTGCGTAACAAGCAAAAAAGGCAAAAATAGGCAACGGAAGCCAAAATAGGCAAAATAAAAATTGTCACTACACTTCCTAAATGCACGAAAACATATTTATTTCTATCTGATTCTTCAATATATCCATTCATATAAAAAAGGCATTTTGCCTAACTTCCGGGCTCTACTAATTACATACTATCACCCTTGCCTGACCATCCAAAGCCTTCTCTAGTCCTAAACAAAACATAGTCAGTTTTTATAGTGTTTCAAGTGAAGTTTTGTTGATTAAATGGCTTTGCAAATAGCTGAATAAAAGGCAAAGTTTCAGACCCTCAAGTTCCCACATGCGCAATTGAACTATTCCGTCTATCTGAACGAAATATAGCATGGAATATTAGCCACTATATACTGATTAGCACAGAAGAAATTAATCCAAGTTTGAAAGTAGAGAAATGACTTAAGGTAATTGTATTCAGCTGTGTTCTCTAATATAAATATTGATGTTTTAGAAATTTATTTTTAAATGTCCATATTTTAATTTGTCCCAAGTTTCTGCCCAACTGGGCTATGTTGTGATTGAGAGCAAGACTATGAGCACTTGAGGCTAAAGAGAAATATCTGTTACTATTTCAGACAAAAAGGGAAAGTCTAAAAAAGGAAAAGAGGATGAAACAAAGAAGAAAGAGGAAGACGAAGATCCCGGGTTCAGGATGTCGCCATCCAATTTCTTGGCACTATTAATGGTATCAATTTCAGAATATGAGGAAGTATGGAGACACCTTGATGAATCAGGAAATCCAAGGCAACATCATTATATTGATATGGTGAGAAATGAAAAGACAGCAGAAGTGGAATCTGAACTAAGAAAGGTATGTCTCTAAATATTATTCAATATCTTAGAATTACACAAATTATAGTGAAAGAAAGAAAATTAGTGAAGTTTAAAATAAAAGAAAATATATAAGACAAAAAAAAGTCATTAATAAAATATTTAAATATTATATTTTATAATTTGGTAGACAACAATTATAGCCTGTTCAGATAGAAGGTAAAGTTCAATTCTGCATGCGCAAAGGAACATTTTTTAGGGAAATATTTCCGATGATTCCACTACAGTAAAACCTCGTTTACCCGGATCAACTGGGACCAGGGCCTATCCGAGTTAACAAAAATCCGGGTTATCCAGGGAATGACTGTCTCGCAGCATCCACTTTAGAACTAGAAGTTCATTTGGCAATGTTTCGGCACTGCTTCTGCGTGGGTCATAAATACTATAAACTGTCCTTAGAAATCATTTTGAAACCAAAGCCTAACGATGTTCCAACTCCAAACTCAGCAGCAATGTTCTTTAACGATCCTCCCTTATCAATGGTTCCATCATTTTTTCTATAGTCACAACAATGTTTTTATGATTTGTCTAAATCGTGGACAACGAGCAAACGATACAGTACCTTGACCGAGACGCTAGGGAAACCCACGTGAAAAACGAGTCTTCATTTACACTGGACAGAATAATTTCGTTTTCAAAACTTGTTGGGGTTATCTGGACGTCCAAGGTAAAGAGGTCCGAGCAAGCAAGCCGAGTTGCAGTGATCATCAAAGCATTCTCAGTGGAATTAATTGAAACACTGATGGATTAGTTTCTCAAATTCAAGCTCAAGTGTCTCATTGGTTTTGTGTCACTATTTAACTTTCGTAGTTTGTAATAATTTCAAATTTCACAATTTAATTAAATTATTAATGCTGTACTTATTTGTGAGATTATGACCCTTATAAACAATGCATTTATTATCATCCAAGTTAGAAAACACTATATATTTTTATTTTGTTGTTTAGCTTGTAGATGATCAACTTCGTCGTGAACTGGAAGCTCTACAGGCAGCACTTGATAGAGACAAAGCAAGAAAAGGAAAGAAAGCAAAAAAAGCTGGGAAGAAAGGACGACGGGGTGGGAAGAAAAGCAAAAAGAAAAAGGAGAAAGATCTGACTCCTGACAGAACAACAGAGTCGCTATTTGAAGAGCTTGTAACAAATGGTACAATATACTCTATTGGTTATATAGTATTTTTTAAAGACAGAGTTATGGTTTCATTAAAGGAAAATGGATGGACATTTTTTTAACATTAAATTCCCCAAAAAGAAGTTATTTTCTGCCAAAGTTACAGTCAAGGCGTTATTTATTACTAAAAAGTTTTTTTTTTTTTTACTTAGGCTACTATTTATTTATTTTAATGTTTCTGTTTAACATTGCTTTCATATTTAAATGTAAGATTAAGCCTGTGCATATTTGTGTTTCCAAAGCTTGGCCAATTGAAATTTTGACCCTGCAAATAGGCGGTGAGGCACACCAGCTTCAACCTCCAACAATTTTCCATAACAATGTAGATAGTAAGATTTTACATTTTTTATATAGATAAAGATAGACTTGCACAATGCATAATTTCAATTAATATTCGAAGACGATTTGATGAAATCAAAAATTACATATTTGATGACCGGGTGAAACTCTATTCGTAAATATTAAAATCAACATTACTCGCAATTTCAAGATAACTGAGATATAAAGCCTTGGTTCCTTTAACCTTTACAGAAAATATTCATTACAGAGTCTAAAAATGCTCAGGAAATGTAATGCATTATTTAATTATGTCTTCTTTACATGCCTCAGCGATAAAATATTGATCTCTGACATGGATTTAATGAAGCTGAAAATGGTCCTTATTTTCGCCATGTCCCACTGATTTTATACGAGTTAATAACACTAGGCCAGAGAAGCGACTTATGGGAATAATGAGGCTACGAGTTGACTCGTGTGGAGCATCAGGGGTACCGAGAGTGGAACACAAGTTATCTCGTGTGGAGCGTCTGGGGCCCTGCTAGTCAAGCAAGAGTTAACTCATTCAGAACAACAAAAGGGTTTAGAGATTAAGTAATGGATAGTTGGGATTTGGATAAAGAAAACAACATAGATTATAGGAACATGAAATAAATGTTACATTTACTTCATGGTCTTTTTTTCTCTCTCTCTCTCTCTCCACCTTCTGGTATTTATTGCTGAAGAAGGCTGCCAAAAAGCAAACCGAAACATTGATACAGATTCTTCGAGAATGTTTTCTTTAGCCGTATCCCAACTCCATTGCTTCATATTACTCCGACTACTAACAATTTTCACTAACATAAAAATATTAAGAATTTCTATTCTAAACTTTTCAAACTACGCCAGTTATAATCAATACATGGAAACTCAATAAAATTGCACAGTTCTTGCAAGTTGTACTTATCCTTTCAAACAGAGTGAAATGAAAATTAAAGCAGTTTATCCAATATGGAATTTTTGGAAAGCTATTTGCGTAACTTAAATCATTTGTACTTTTACCGTAAAAATATATTTTCTCAGGTATAATACGAAAATATCCAGAAGTTTTCATGTCAACATTTGTTGGTGAACGAGCATGTGTAAATCTCTCCTTGAGACAAGAGGGGAAAGATCCACAGCCTGCTCTCGGGGATATAAGACAAGTAAGTTTTCCTTTTTGATTCCTCCCCCTAAAAATATGTAAATAAATTATATTAAGAAAGATATACTGAAGAAAGCATATATCGTCGCTACAAATGCAAAGTATCGAATGTGAAAATTACCACTTTTCAGAGTGGAAAAGCATTTATTCATAACTTTTTTATGGACAGTCAAATATTCAGCAGATTTGACCTTTTGATAGTGGAATACTTTCCCTTTAATAGAGTGATCTAAGATTCAAGAATTTGCCATACATAAGTCCAGCAGAAATTAGTAAAGATTGACAATGAAAGATGCATTTTTTCACATTCGTTACTTTGCATTTGTATCAACGATATATTCTCTGTTTCTCCCTATAGAGAGAGAGTTAAAGCATTGTGGGCATGTTCCATGCTTTTGCATATAACAATATTCAATTGATTTTTTTTTTCATTTCAATTACAAAATTTATTTACAAAATATCTGTATTTAAATAGAGCAGAGTCCCGCTAATTTGAACTAATTGAGACAGAACCCTGTTGAGATTAGGGGGAGGTTTGTCGTATAAAGTGATATATTGACTTTATGAGGCATAATAAGCATTTGATGTGTCAAGAATTAAAGGTAAGAAATTACCTATTCTAGTACTCTGCAATTTAAATTGCACTAGTGTGTGATTGACATTTACTCTAAAACAATCGATATTGTAACTACTCATACAATACAATATTTTCCGGGTTGTCCTCCTCAGTGGGAGCACACCGCGGCCTTGCGACCTATTGTGCTACCCGTTGTTATCTCTCCTCAGAGTACTACCTTCCAGTAATTCAGAGGTCTCCTTATCGATATTTCGCTTGGGTCAAGATTGGTATCCTTTGTATCACCAAAGTACCTAAAACATATGTGATCTAGCTGTTCACAATCACGGATGATGTGTATCAGCGTCTCTTCTTCTGCTCCGCACCATCTGCAGATGGGGGAGTTAACTAGCTTCATCCTGTGAAGGTGCTTGTTCAGTTTGCAGTGTCCTGTAATTATTCCAATTGCTTCTCGAAGTTCTGCTCTGTTAAGGAGCTTCAGCTCCTTCCAGGGTCTCCAGAAGGCTTTTGAATAAAGCATTTGGTGTGCCTCAAAGTATGGTTTTCCCACAGGTTTTGTTGCTTCCTATGTAGCCATTGGTAAATTGTCTGTTTGAACAATGACGGTGGTGCCCCGCAAAAGGGAGCAGGGCCTATTGGCGCTGTAGCGGCACCTCTTCCTGCAAGAAGGTTCGCCCTTTCATTGCCAGGGATTCCACTGTGCCCAGGTATCCAGTGGATCTCGACACAGTTCCTATTCTTGGCCAATTCATTAAGTTCCATTTTACATTCCCTGACCAGTTTTGATGTAGTCATTGGGTTGTTTAGAGCCTTACTGGCAGCTAAGCTGTCCGTTAGAAAATTAATCCTTTCCTTGATGCATTGTGTTCCTCTCAACTGAATTGCGGCAGCAAGGATTGCATATATCCCAGCCTGAAAGACCGACGGCTCCTTTCCGAAGGCAATGCGGATGCCCCCCCTTGGCACCCACTATACCATATTCCTGAGCCAGTCCCCTCTGAGGTCTTCGATCCATCTGTGGATCGAAGATCTCAGATCATGTTTACTACTCATACATAGTAGGCATGATTGATCTTATGAGTCTAGACGTGGAAGGTTCTCAGAGGTGTAGGCAGTAATGATATATTATATTAGTTCAAGTCCTGAAGAGGGGTCATAGAGACGAGAAACATGTAGAGCTGAATAAAAAAGTAGTGAAGAAAGTGAGCGTTTTGTGTGAAATTTGACCTTCTGCCACATAAAAATATATTGGAAAAATAGGGCCACCATCTTATAATACTAAATATGTGTATTCCTCACAGGTCATCATGGAGTATTGTGTACTTCCACTTGGATTAGAAAATGTTCGGAGAGGTACGCCTTTAGTTCGATCTCTTCTTCTTGCTGGTCCAGCAGGCTCCGGAAAGCGACATTTACTTCATGCAGTGTGCACTGAACTTGGTGCAACACTGTTTGATCTCTCTCCTGCAAATATTGTGGGCAAATATCCAGGAAAGTCAGGTCTCATCATGCTTCTACATTTGGTCTCAAAAGTATCCAGGTAAACACTTAAGGGTAGCTTTTTAAAATGACATATCAGTAATACCATTCTAAAATCTCTTTTATATTTGAAATATTTAGTCTCAAAATGTATTTAACATATTAAAACATATCGTGCCTATGCTCTTTACAAATAACCGTTATTATGCAAATTTTGATGGGATTATTTTTGTAGGAGACTGCTGAAATATCAGAAGCATTGGTTTTGCATCCTAAAAACGTGTACATCTCTTTTTTTCCTCATTTTTTAACTACTTTTATCAATAAAATGTTGTCAATATAACCAGACACAAAAATGCGAAAGAAGTTATTTTTTTTCTGTTGTTTGTACATTTTTTTCTTACTAGCGTAAGTCAAGAAGCATAGGGAGTGTGTAGTTTTGGCCATTTTAGCGCCAAAGTAGTCTTTTCCTTGGAGATTTCATTCAAGTAGGTCTTTCCATTTTTTTTAACTGTAAAATGAATTCTAATGAAAGTTTCTAGCAAAAATAGAAAGCAAAATATTAATACTTTCTCTTTACAAATGACACTGAGTATGAGTAAGCTATGATAATTCACTAAGATGACACAGTTCCCGTGATTTAGGATTTCTTATGCTCTGTGTTATTCCATTAATGTTTTCAGACTACTTCAGCCTTCAATTATATTCATTGATGGTGCTGAGAAAACTTTCATGAAGAAAGTTCCCAAAGCTGACAAGACGGACCCAAAAAGACTGAAAAAGGACCTAGCAAAACTTGTTAAAGGAATAAGCCCTGATGACCAGGTATTGAGCATAAAATATAATTTTCCAGGATTTTATTTCATAAAATGTATTTGCACATAAGCTACATGTTATGGATTTTATTTTCAGGTTATGCTTATTGGCACTTCAAGGTTGCCTTGGGAAGCAGATCAGAAACTGCTAGCACAGGCGTATCAAAAAATGATATACATACCAAGACCGGATTACGGAAGTCTGAGTCGCCTTTGGGCTGATCAACTATTTCAATATTCCGGCCTAAGTAGGCAATTTAATACATCATCCCTGGCAAGATTGTCAGATGGTTTTACTGTAGGTGCTGTACTCGCTGCAATGAAAGATGTAAGTTAAAAACTTAGCACCAGCAAGAAAAGAGAATCTACTAAAATAGTCCGATTTGCATGTTAAACTCTAAATATGACTGATTCTTGACTTTTTTTTTTTAAATTAGAAACTTAATAATTGTTCCTTAATGTACCTTGAATTTGAACAAAAATCAATTGAATTCGCCTATAAAAAATGTAGATTTATTGTTTTTTAAATAGATTTCACACCTGAAAAATGAGTTAGCAAGTTTTCTCTTTAGCAAGGTTTGCTTAGTTTTGGTGAAGTTTTCTTAAAGATAAATGATCCACTACTTTCAAATTAAAAAATCCGAATCACCCTCTGAAATGCCATCATATTCACCTTTAAACTGCTCACTCTCACCTTCAAGTACTGAGAACTCCAGCTCCACATTTCTCTCTGACATTGTCGTTATCTGCGCCTGGATTCACTGCATCGTTTTCCTCTAATTCTTTGAGCCAACATTGCTAATAGCTTGGATTTGATGGTTTCTTTACATTCACGTTTGATAAAAATTACACTATGTGAATACTCCCAGTAGGGATCTAAACACTAAAAACAGATCTGCCCTGAACTCGGACAAAAACATTGACACCTCTCCAAGCAGTGGCTAGGAAGGTATTATTATTATTGGCTCGAGGCAGTATTTCCAGAGTGAGATGAAATTGTAGGGCTTGCAGTCCCTACTGTTTGTCCTCAAGTGTTAAATATTAGCACACACTGATTCCCTTGATAGGAATTGAAAGTACAATAAAACATTAAATTCAGAATAAAAGAATTAATACCTTTCGGTACTTGATGAATACAAATTATATCTTAACCGCTCTGAAGTTGCGCTGGCCAAAACTAAATGATTTATTGCTTTATGGCTATAATAAATATGTAAAGACTTATCATTGAGTGATTTCTAGCTTTAAAAAAAGACTGGCACTCTTTTCTTTTTCCAGGATAGCATATATCTATCCTGGAAAAAGTCAACCCTATAGCTAATAAAGTTCAGCTTTTGTTTACATTTGGGTATGTTGAACCGTTGTCTCTTATTATTTAAAAAAAATTACTGTGAAGGAGGCTTATAATTTATTTTATTTTTTTTTCAAAATTACCGATTCCACAAAAATTCTGTTTCTTGTATTTTTTTTTTCCAAATGAGATATTTTCGGATCATACAACCTGAACTGAAAACCTTTGAAGTTTTTTGGTTCTGTCCAAAATTTGTTTCTCCTATTTATTGGCATGGCTTTTAACAAGTATAAGTAATTTATTTCCTATAAAAGCTCTTATTAACAAGTTTCATTTCCAAGTGAATTTCTTTTTTTTACACAAGATAAGGAATTTAATTGTTTAATAATGTACTTTACTAGATTTATCCTTCTTCTTTCGAAATAATTTTAGGTTTTCGTTCTAGATTAAAAATTGCCGACTCCAGACTATCACCAGTAAAAAGGGGGTTTCCGTTTATCAGACACAACCACTTTTTTTGGGGACATTTTAACATCCCTTTTAAAATGTTTGATATAAAGAATTGAAAAATATTGATTTATTTGTTATTAATAAATTCAATAAAATTACTTTGATTTCAATCGCACAACGTAGTATTACCCGTTAACCCTTTCCTTACTAAAGACTTCTGTAGAAGTCGAAGTTTGCCGTGCCCCTGGAACGAAGGACTTGTACAGCAGTCGAGAGCTGCCGTGCCCCTGGAACGAAGGACTTGTACAGCAGTCCGACCCTTCTCTATCGCTTACCAGCTCCCTACGGCTAACTTTCCCAGGAGTTTGGCCTAGGGGCTATTAACCAAGTACTTAGAGAAGCTTTAGCTATTTCTTTTACCACTGGTCACCGGAAAAATTAACATCGCCAGTGTTAGATCCAACTCGATTCCAATCGAAAAGGATGATGTATTTTTCTTGTTTGTATTAAAAAAGAGGCTATTTATTTACTTAGCTTCTTTGATTAATACCTATATCATAAAAAAAAATAATATTTTTTGTACTAAAAAGTACAGACTATAAAAAATATTTATTGGAGCATCTAATTATATAATTCAACTTAAATATTTAGAGCTAAAAGTAAACATAAATGAATAATAAAATGCAGTTTTCCTACGATTAGAAATGTTAAGGTAGGAAATTATATGAATGTTTTTACGCACGTCTAGAGGAGGGCGAGAATAGCTTCGTAACTAGGGCCCCCCCAGGTAGAGAGATCGCCGTACTACAGTGTCGGTCAGCATGCACTACCCATCGTAAGCTAAGGGTTAAAGCCATTTCATTGCCACAAATTTCGCTTTTCTTGGAGATTAAAATTCAGCTGGTATTTAATTTCAAATAACAGAAAAAATAATTTTTAATTATTAACTGGAAGTTTAATTTATTTAAATTTTAATGTCCATAGTTATTAACTAAGAATTTTAGGACTGGTTATCTATAGGTTACCACCTTTTTCTAGCCAGGATAGGGCTGATGCCTTTTCTTTTTTCTAAACAAAAGCCACCACCCCTCGTGGGAATTGAACCTTGGCACAGAGTGTTAAGTGCTCACACCTTAACTCTCGGCCACCAGACCTCCATATTAAAGTTATTTTTTATTACTTATTCTCTTAAGCATCACATACTTACTTTAATATTGTTTACTTGCAAAATTATTTACATGAGTTGTACTTTTTTTCTTCCTTCTTTACATTGTCACAGTTTCATGACCTCAGTTGCGATGAACTATAAAATAAAATAATATTTATTGAAATCAAATTGTTTTCAGGTTTTTACTTGCAAACGAATTCTCCAGCTGAGATTGCATCAGCTTACACATGCTGAAATAGTGAATGTCCTCTGCAAAAAAGATCCAATTTATAAAGAAGAAGAAGAGGAGTTCCTTAATTGGCTTGGAAAAACGCCCCTTGGGAGAAGAAGGCAAAGAGCTGCAGAACTGGCTTTAGAAAGGGCTAAAGAGGCTGAAGCACTAGGAAAAGTGATTTAATCAAATCAAACTGGCACTCAATGCCATGAAATAACAATTTGCTAAAAAATATGAAAGATGAACAAATACAAGGGAGAATAAATTAATGTAAAAATATATTTATTTAAACACTTATAAAAATTAAAAGAACAATACATCTATTTTATTCATAAAACTCTCAATTAACATAACGTTTCATCCCATAATATTTATGAAATCTTTTTGAGATATGAATGCACAAAATTAGAAATTACCTTTAAGAAAATATAATAGAGAAAGAAGAACCACAAACTGGAAGGACTTGTTAATAAATTCTCTGATGCTGTTTTAAGGGGAAAAAATTGTTTACAGGTTGCAAGAGCTCAGAGTCATACATATTATACAGAAATCTTATTCTTGATCCACTAGGGAGATAATGTGGCCAGAACTCTTGGCAGGCTTATTTCCCCCTTTACAAATACCCATTAAAGGCTAGATGGGCTTGAGGAGATGGGTCCCAATTCTGATTCCTGGACAAAGATACTAGAAGATAAAATCGACCAAACGTTTCCATTAGTGGCATTTCCACACACCTAACGGACTAACAAGCTTGAATGTTTATTTAGTTGTCAAGATTGTTAAAGAAAAGCAGTCATTTTAATCAGCTTAGTAAGTTCACTCCACCTCAAAACACTTAAAAATTGTTCTTAATTTCTTTTAAAACCTAGTATTTATTTTATAACTAGATACATGACTATAAAAAAAAACAAAAAAAACTGAGTGTAGCTCAAGTGGTACATCACCCTACTCGTATCCTGGAAGACCTGAGTATTGAGCTTGATTAATGATTATATCTTCTAAAATCGTCATTCGGGAGTTAAAATTGGGGTCCCAGACTGTCCCTAGGCCTACCCAGCCTTTGGGACCTCATGGTCTGTTACGAGTGATTTTTTAAACATTAATAAAAATAAGGTTATATACATTTTGCAGAAAATTACTAATTTCAAGTAACACCTAATGTAGTATGGTTACAATATCTCCTGAACAATACGATGCGAGGAGTCATGAGATCACTTCTTCTTTTTTTGAGGACGTGATTTTTTACTATCATCAGAATCAGAGTCCTCTGCCTAGAGGAAAAAAAAATATTGTGATAGGTAACAATATTTTTATCAGTTTTTTACAAGCCAACACTTTACTGCTTAGTCTTTCAATACACAAATGAATACAATTTTTATACATACCTTCTTATGCCTCTTATCTGCTTTTGAAACTTCAACAAGGTCGTTTGGCCGTTCTCCTTGGCTTGCTGCTTGTGGCTCATCATTTTGGTCCTTCAATATTTCAATGTCTTTTCTTTGTGCTTCAATATTTTTTTTGGAAGGTTCATTATTGTTTTTTGAAGATTTTCCTTCATTTCTTTGTCTTGCCAGTTGGTTATTTGTTTTTGATGCTTCACTTTCTTTATGAGCGTCTCTTTTTCCTTCACTATTTTCATTTTCAAGTATTGGCGCTTCCTCTGTAGCATATCGAGCCGGAGTGATTGTAACACTCTTTGTGCAGTTATAAGTCTTATAGATGCCAACAAGGACATCAGCCAACTCAAACATATTAGATCTCAAAGATATAATAATAAATTGAGCATTTTTTGTTCTTTCCTGAAAATGAAATTATATCTATTATCAGTATTAAATTATTTATTTTAATTTTAACATCCCTTTATAAATGACAATTTTATGGTATGTGTTGTCTGCAGGTTAGCAACCTTTCCTAGCCAGGAGAGGGGTTATACCTTTTCTTATCTTAAAAGAAAAGTCACCATGGGAGTCGAACCATCAAATCCTTAGCCCTGAATACTAAATTATTATAATGTATTAACACAACTTGGCAAGTATCTGAAGTCTGATCAGGTAGACGGAAAAATTCAATTCCGCATGCAAGGAAATTTTGAGGGAAATATTCCCGACGGTTCCACCATTTACAAACTCCCATTTCAAGGAACAACACGGTACATGAAACATAATAAAAACTGACGAGATTCTTGGGGGATCCAAGCGGATCTTGGGGTTTTAAAAGTAGAACGCTACAAACTGAGCTACCGGAGCACCTTGATAAAGTTTTATCGAATGTCTTAAGAACTCTAGGTACATTTTCAACATTTCTTTTTCTAGGTAAATGCTAGCGAAGTGCGTTTTCTCGCTTTAACAGAACGTTTTATACTTACGTACTACAAAATTTCTCGTTTGAATCAGTGAGGGGCATGTCGTGCACTCCCCTTGTTAGCCAAAGCTAAGACTAAAACGTTTTAAACCTCCTAGTGATAAGTTTATAACAGAGAGAATTTTTACCGCCAATTCTTGCACGGGGAATATAGGCCACGCCCTTTTCACTCCAACTAAACCATTTATTAGAACAGGCTTAAATTGTTTTTAGCCTTAGCTTTGGCTAAGTATTGATAAATATTAAACAGTGTCTTCCTTGCCTGACCTCTCAAAGCCTTCCCTAGTCCTATACGAGACATAATCTTTATTTATTGAGTTTTTAAAGTAGCGTGTTGTTCATTGTAATGGAAATGCAAATGGCGGAACCATTGGGAATATTTCCCTCAGAATTTTGCACATGCGGGATTAGAACTATTCCAACTAACTGAACGGGCTATAGCTGGATTCACCAACTCCTAAATTTTCACATCAGGACTGTCAATGTGAAATACAGCCCCAGTATGCAACTCACAGGGTTATTAAACGTCAAAGTTCAGAAATATATTTCATTTCGTTAAGCTTTTTTTGAGTGTCTGAGGGACAAATATTCAGACAAACACAAAATTAAAAAATAACAATGTCAATTCACAGGAGAATTGCTTTCTTTGTGTGTGGTGCGATTTTTTTTTAAATTTGAAAATCATATTCTATGTTTTTTTCATGAGATACCATCAGAGAATCATCTTTGAAAACAAAAAAAAACTGCTTTTTAGAATGGAATAAAGAAAAAAAAAAAGTTTCTTTGTTTCTGAATTAAATTGGCAACATTATTGGTTGTGTGTTGGTTAATAACTTTTACCACAAAATTAATGAAATCAGGCAAAAAAATAATAACTAAGACACAAGAGAAATAGATGGTATATTACCTTGATGTAATGACCAACAATGGACACATTTTTAAAATCCAAAGCAGCATCGATTTCATCCATGACATACAGGGGACTTGGTTTGTAATAATGTAATGCAAAAACTAATGCGAGCGATGATAAAGTTTTCTCCCCTCCAGAAAGGTTTGATATATGTTTCCACGATTTCTTTGCAGGGCGCACACTAAAAAAAAATAATAAATAAATAAAACTTTATCGCAAATTAAGTGGGACAGATATTGAAATAAAAATATCAAGAATTCCCTAAATAATGTGATAAGATAATTTTCAGAATATTTAGATCAATTAATCCTCTTGTTAGAAAACTTGCCAGCCCTCTTTCAAATTTTTCATAGGGCCTTAATTTAATTATTAAAAGGCTAACAAAAAAACAATCAGAATCCTACCTATTTTCAATGCCACATCTGGAAAATTAACATTTATGAATTTAAAACAAGCAACACAACCAATAAATACAGAATTTTTAATGCAAGACTAATTACTCAATTTTTTTTAGAGTAATTCATGATTTTACATTTACTTCCATTTCTATTAGTTAAAACAAGAAAAAAAAAAAAAAAAAAAAAGAAAAAAAAAAAGATAATGTGATGTTAAAGTTAGCAGTATTTTTTGCATACTATTTTATGAAGAATGACTGTTTAAAATTTCGTATTAATGTCTTTTTAAGTTTTTGACTCTACAAGAGGTTTGTTTTGTAAATAACAATAAAAACTCTATGCTCTCAACAACACCAATAAATAAGTCAAGCTCAATAACTAAAATTAATATAACGATGTAGAAATTACTCACAAACAGATTAAACATCAAACATTATCCACACAGAAAACGTAACTATCGTGGTGCTATATTGGATGTGGGAATTACCTGAATCCAATACCTTCAGAGAAAGGATCAAGAGAGTCAATAAGTTCCAGTTCAGCATCACCTCCAAATGTGATCATTTGGTACATTTCTTTTAATTTGTAACTTATTATGGTAAATCCCTTCATAAATTCAATTAATTGAGCCTTTTTTAGTTCTTCTTGTCCTTTCCGAGCTTCATTTCTTCTTTGAGTTACATCTTCTAGCTCATCAAATCTGGCTTTGAAGATTTCTGCCTGAAAATTCATGATTGGATTATCATAAAAGTCAATAATATTTTGTAGGAATCTTTTGGCTTTTATTACAATTTGGTATAGCTGAAATTATATTGTTTCGAGTTGTCAGTTTCAATTATACATCGATCGTCTAAAAAATCAAAGTAAAATTTATTTATTTAAATTTTAACGTCCATTTATTATTAACTACAAATTTTAGGACTGGTTATCTATAGGTTACCACCCTTTTCTAGCCAGGATAGGGGTGATGCCTTTTCTTTTTTCGAAAGAAAAGCCACTGCCCCTAGTGGGAATCGAACCCACGACCTTTGGCACGGAGTGTTAAGAGCTCACGCCTTAACCCTCACGGCTACCGGGTCTCCTAAAAGTAAAGTTTAAGTTATTTTATTTGGCTTTACATCTGTCTGACAATCATAATTTCACTATTTTTATTTATTTTAATCTTAACATCCTTTATTAAGTTTTCAGACTATTTTATCAATTAGATCCAATATGGAAAGTTTATAGACTGTTCAGATAAGCCAGGAGTTCAATTGCGCATGCGCGAATGTCGACGGGAATTTCTCCCAGTACTTTCCCTTCTGTTCCGACATTTGCAAAGCCTCTTAATAATCAAAACACTTAAAGTGAATCGCTATAAAAATTGATTATGTCTTGTTTAAGATTAGGAAACACTTTGAGAGATTACATAAAGGAGAAGTGTTAAATATTTATTAATACTTAGCCCAAGCTAAGGCTGAAAATGTTTTAAATTTCATAGTGATAAGGTTATGACTGAGAGAATTTGTACCCCCAATTTTCTACTGGGAATATAGGCCAAGCCTCCCTCTAACCATCTATTTGAACAGGCAACGTTATAGTCTAAATTGTTTTGAGCCTTAGCTTTGTCTAAGTATTGACAAACATCTAAATGAGACATATCCGTTTTTATTGAGTTTCACGTAGCATGTTGTTCATTGAAATAGTAATGCAAATGGCGGACCCATTGGGAATAATTCCCACAGAATTTCGTGCATGCGGGATTTGAACTATTCCATCTAACTGAACGGGTTATAGCAAAATATTTGTTAATTACCTTTTCTTTATATTCATCAATTGTCTTAAGATCTGGAGTCATTTTGTTAATAACTTCTTCCTTTTCTAAAATTGCATAATCAAGCTGATTAAGGCTAAATTCAGTCAACTGTTCTTCAGTAAAAACAGGTAGTTCTAATTCTTGAGATTCCTCATCTGGTATTTCTTTCAGCTTTAAAATAGACAACTAAAAAAAAAAAAAAAAAAAAAAAAAAAAAAAAAAAAAAAAAAAAAAAAAAATTGTAAAATAAAGTGTAAAATGTGCGTGCTGCTAAAACTCAGAAATGGGCCCTGGTACAATCAAGAGAAGGATATCCTCTATCCATGGAGAAGGTTTTGATTTTTACCTTAAGGGCTTTCTTATGAAGATATAAGGACTAGAAGTTTCACCCTCTAGAAGACCCAATATCCCAGATCACTTTAAGTATTGTTGATCATTGTTAAAATATTGTAGTTAGAATAAATTATCAATAAAAAATGTGTACCTCCTATATTTTAAATAAAGTTTCCCCTATTATTGCAATTATCTTACAATCCCATATGAACTCCCTGAGCAAAACCAGGTACCCCAGCTAGTCTTCTATATTATATAATTTTTTTTTTTTTTTTTTTTTTTTTTTTTTTTTTTTTTACGGCGCATCTACATCTAGGTCATTAGCGCCGACATCCAGGATGTAGCGAGGAATTTTACCAGCGAGCCGTGGGATGATATATTATATAATAAACTGATATGTTACCAGTTGATGCTGTTCCATTTCCTTCGATTTAATTTGGAGAAAACGTTACTTGATATGCCTTTTGAAAAAATTCCCTTCTTCTAGATGGATGATTTATTGAGGATGGTAACCAGAAGATAGCTCGGAGCTAATCACCGTAGAAGTAGATGTAGTTTAAAAAAACATAAACAAATAAAATTATTTATTGGGGTGGTCCATTACTGAGTGGAATGATTTAAACTAGGAGTGACCAGAAGGGAATGTATTTGGATTCTTAAAACTTGAGATTGTAATTCATTTTTGCACTGACGTTTTTGGTATATATATTGCTATAGCTGAAATTTGAAAGATATATTTCAATTTTACTTTATTGTTCAAACAGTAAAAATATACACATGAGATAGGTTAAAACAAAAGAGACACATCCCCTAAATATTTTTTAAATAACAATGGCTTAGTAATATTTGCTGTTATTTCAATACAAAGGGGAGGCCAAGTGTGACTTTAAAGTGGAAGGTTCGATCCCCACTAGGACTGGTGGTTTTTGTTTCCAAAAAGGTAAAAGCATTAGCCATACCTTGGTTGGGTGGTAACCTGAAGATACCCCATCCCAAAAAGTTGTGTTGCCTATAAGTATAAAGTTACTTTCCAAAATATTTGGTTTGATATTTTCTCTCATATCAGAAGAATTTTATGGTCAAAAAATTCATTTTATTTCTCATAATGTATGTATGTATACACATACATATTAATACATTATTTTATATTACACGAGTAAATACATTTATTTGTTTTTCTTTTTTTAGTTATACTTTAGATGACACTTTAATATTTATCTGAGTGCATTCTGTATATAGTTTCATGCTGGCCAACCTATTCTTTGTCCTTTCTTGGGGGGAGAAGAAGAAAATACACTCAAGCTTTGAGAAAACTGTAACCAACAACGAGCAAAAATGATCAGTAGAGTATAAAATTACCTTATTTTTTATACTTTTGATAGAATCCTTTGTGTCCCCTATATCTTTATGTATTTTCTCCATTTGTTGTTTTTCACTCAATAAAGAAGTCTTTATTTCAGAAACATCTTTATTTAATTGAGATAGTTCAGATTTTACTTCAGACAAAGTTGATTCAACTTCCGAGATTTTTTCCTAGAAAAATTAAAAATAAAATAATGACACTGTAAACAGAAGGAACACGATTCCACATTTCATTGAGATATGATGATAGATTTGAAGGTAATAAAATTGTGTAAGAAACAAAATGTATTTTGAATAGAATAAAATCATGAATTGATTGAGAAATTACACAATCTAAGCAAATTTATGAGACAATGTTAAGGAGGGTCAATCAGATTGAAACAAAATTAAAAGCCACACCTGGGAGACCAAGATGTACCTCACCAAGTCTAGTAAACTCAATCAAGATTCCCATTGATTTTCAAGCCTCTTGTCTTTTTATTGACCAATGACTTATAAATATAAATGTCATATACATCAGTTATTTATTTATAAAAGCAAAACATATTTATGAGTCATTAGTACTTAATTTAGATTCATATTGTTCTTATTCTTATCTGGGGCCTAAATGTTGCAGTACCAATATTAATGCTAAAAGCATACAACTATTATAATACAAGTTTAGGTTTTATTTCATTTTGTTTTTCCTATATTGCAAAATTGTGAGCTATGTTGTTACAACATAGAATAATACTTAACAAAAAGTGTATCTGGTATCCGGAACAGATTGTTGTATTCTTTTAAATAAATAAATTTGAAAAAAAAAATAAAAAATAAAATAATACAAGTGAACAGAAATATACTAGAACTTACTGCTATGCTTTGAATAAATCCGTTTACTTTCACTGCTTCCTCATCCAAACCTTTTTTTTCTTCTTGAGCTTTCAAAAGATTCTCTTCAGCTTCGGCTATTTCTGCTGTCAATGCCTCAATTCGGTCGCTGGATTTTTTTTTATTCCTAGAATTAAATATCTATATATATATATATAAAAATCAGGTGTTTGTTCTTTATACAAATACACACTGTATGATCGATTTTGACCAAACTTAGAACACTGGTAGGTCTTGATCTGGGAAATCTTGTACTTAAAAAAATACCACCAAGAACTGTCACGTCTTAAGGACATAGGAGAAATAGATAAACAAAAATAACCCTTGAATTTTTTGTTTATACTAGATTATGTTCAGCAACATTTGAAGGCCTGTTAAATTGTGGCTATTAACGTTTTTTACTTATTACGCTAGCAAACCAACAAATGAACTTACTGTGAAGTAAATTATTTAGCAATTTATAAATTTTAGTTTGAGTTGTCAAATGAGAGCAAAAAGTTAAACTCAATCTGCTGTTTCGGAATGCCCAACCCTGAAATTCTACTTTTCTCCAAAAATCAGAGAGCCCCATGTGAATGGGAAACCACACAACCACCGAATGGGCCGGCAAAATCCCCAGGCGGAGGTGAAAAACCCTCTGTTGTATTCTCTACTTGCCGACAGGTGGTTTCACCGGCCGGCCAGTAGAGAACCATTGGTGCCAGTAGAGAACGCCACACGGTCCGGTATAACGGCTGGCCGGACCCCAAGCAGTGATCCCCTTGTCGATAACTTTTACTCCCAGTAGTGGTCAGGATATGACAGTAAATCTATTTAAAAAGTATTTAATAAGAATTTCGATTTTTCTTTTATATTATTCTACTCTGAGGTATTAATTTGTATCATAATATTACACTGACATGCACTGAATTTTGATTTAAAAATGGTCTTTTCAATTCATTTAAGTTTTTTTATATATTTAAGGTGTACACGATTTAATGCGTAAATGACATTTAAATTTAAATGAAAATTTGTTTTGTTGTGATCCCATTATTCAATTACTTTTAAAATAATAATTCATCTTGGAATTTTTTCCTTTTTTTCATCAAATATATAATTGTTTGTCGGGGAATAAGTTAAGTATACCCAAAATTGTGTTAGGCCCGACCATATTAGACCACTACCGATAGTAAAAGCTATCAAAGAGGAAGCAATGCTTGGAGTAGGGAGCAACCAAACCGTGTGTGATTACACAAAAAATCGACCGGCTGGTGATTTTGCCGGCCTGTGCGGCCTTAGCCTTAGACCTATTTCATTTAGTTTAATGGATTACTATTCTATAATTATGTCAAGTGTAAAAAATTATTATTCGAAATTTACTCACCTTCCTGAAGTTTTAATTGCAACAGTTAATTTAGTAATTTCTGAAGTTACTTTATCTAATTGTTTCGAAACTTTGTCCAATTTCTGCTCTGCAGCTTTTGTCCTATCTCTAGTTATTGCATTTATTTTTGATGTAATATCTGCGACCTCTTTTTCTAGTTTGCCTGATTCAGCGGCTGCTTGCTCAAATTCTAAATAATAATAAAAAACAAACAGCTAAGAAAATGTGTACATCGGTTTGTCATTTCAGAAAAATTATATTTATTTTTTTAAGAATACCAGTTTTTAGTGTTTCAACCATGTCTGTCTTTTCTTGTACAACTTTGGGATCGGAAACAGTATTTGCAACAACGGCTTCTTGATTTTTGACTTGGCTCCTTAATGAAGGTTCTCGCTGATTTAAGTTCTATAACAAGTGTCATAAAATATTAGTAAATAATGAAAACTGGATTTTTATAGTGTTATTATGTAAAAGTAATCCTATCTATGGCATAAAATCAACTCATTTCATGAGGTTTTTTTATTTAAAAAAATTTAAGACACCAAATCCACCTATAACACTTTCGCTGCCACCCAAATTTTGAAGTGCAGCCCAATATGCCATTTTAATATTATTCTAGAAAACAAATTAAAAATAAATATATAAATTATGAAAAATAGTAAACAAAAAATTGAAGGAAGTCGAATCTGCCCTAACTAACGTGACACTTGAAATACGGCAAGCCTAACTGATTCCAAGTTGAAGTTTGTAAACTTTTCCTCGGTTACCGAAGTGAGGTAAGGGATAGTCAAACTCCGACGCGTAGTCGGGCCTGGCCCACAAGGCGAGGGGCGAATATATAGTGGAAATATTTTTCTCTAAATATCACATAGATTTAGAAGAAAATCAAGAAAATTAATACCTTGACTTCCATCTGAGTATTGTTTAGATCCATCCGTAATTTCGTTGCTTGTTGTGTAAGTGTCCCTACTTCCTGCTCGAGATCATTCATTCTTCTATAAATTCCAGAAGCCCTATCTTGAAGCTGGCTCACTCTCTCTTCAAGTTTTCGCATCGTCCCAGGGCTGGATACATCAGTTCTAACTGAAACTGACCTTCCCATTCTTCCTGTACGTTTATCCCGACCACCTCCAGACATTGTTCCTAGGAATAAAATCTATTTTAGCAACCAATATAAATATAATTAATTTTAATGGTCATTTATAAATAACACAAATTTTTAGGAAGGATTATGCTTTGGTTTCTAACTTAAAAAAAAAATAAAATAAAATAATTTTCTTAAAAATCCTAAGTACTTTAATAGATTTAACCTTCTTCTTTCAAAATAATTTTAGTTTTGAGTTCTAGATTAAAAATTGTCGCCTGCAGACTATCACTCGTGAAAAAAGAGGGCTTCCATTCGTCAGACACAGCGCCACCATTTTGTTTTCAAAGAATTAAGACTTTTTTTTTTTGGTTACTTTAACATCCCATACATATAAAACTTATGACATAAAGAATTGAAAAATATCGATTTATTCGTTATCCATGAATTGGAGAAAATTACTTTAATTTAAAACACACAGGTAGTAATACCCCTTAATACAGTCAAGCCGATCGGACCTCCCTGCAGATCTAATAAGGGAGAAGAGACAGAATCCCACTATTTGAGTATTTATAAAAGTTTGGGATTAATAAAATTCCAAATTTATTAGAGAGTATATTCATGTAACACCATTTTTCTGGAGATTTGAAAAGCTTGGCATAGAAACTCTTTAATATTTTGCTCCCACACTTCGTCCTATTCCACCTGAGATTGCTCTATCGAAATTTGAAATTTCGACGATTATTTGGAATTTTTTAGGAGGCGGATGAGTGGATTTGGACAAATTTTAATGACATACGGATTATGAGACGTCGACATTTCTTGTCAGTTCTTCCAGATTGTGTCATCGGGTCAACATCATAAGAGAGTTATAGGGAGGGAGGAAACACTAAGATATAATTTTTCATAAATTTTTTTGATTAAATTGATCAGCTCATTCTTTCAAGAGTAACAGACTCCTTTATTGGAGCTCATTTAGACTAAATTTTCTAAGAAGGCCCATAAAAATCACCAAAAAGATCAGTAGAACGGTTTAGAATATATCAATTGCAATTGAATGGTTTTCCTTACCTGCTATTTCAATGATTTCTCCATTGAGTGTAACGACCCTGTATCTAGTCGCTCCATAAGCAACTCGTCGAGCCTGTGCAAGGTCCTGGGCAACCAATGTGTCCCTCAAACCAAAGTAAAATGCAGGCTTCACTCTCTCGTCTTCTACGCGGATCAAGTCAAAAAGTCTGGGTACATTTTCTGGCCTTTAAAAAAATACAGGAAAAATTACAAGACAAAGATTGCTAAGGAGCAATGTAACATTAATCCAGTAATAATAAATAAAATAAAATAATAAAAGTTAGTGGGATATCAGGAATTGAGTACAACAAACTAATCGAGCGTAATAAACGTGAGTTTTATAGCCTTGCCTGTAATAATAAACATGCAATGAAAAAGTATTTGCTAATCCATGAATGAAAAGTAGAGGAAAAAATAATTAAAAAGTATATTAAAATCCCTTTGCCAACAACATACATGTTTTGTGGTCTTAGTTTGGACAAGTGTAAAATGTTTGAAATATTGTCAACTAAATCTGTCGTTTTGGAGTACCAGAAACTAAAATTTTAGATATCATTATTACCTCTTCAGAAAAATTTCTTGTCTACACAAAGTTTTTAAAATTCATAAATAATTGCCATGAATAATTTAAAAGGTAAATCAGTTTTTAATTACTATTTGTATTAAAGACAATTAATTATTATTTAAAATCAAATAAAAATACTTTAAACGGGTAGATAAGCTCGTTTACCACATATTTTCCCTGGCCTTTCCTCATTATTGGTCTCATTGAAAGATTTTGAATTATATGATACTGCCATATGTTAAAACTGATTTATAAATACATTTTCCAGAAATATTAGGTTTAAGCAATTAATTTATGTTTTTTTTTTCTTAAATTTACTGTTTTAGTGTGCTTCCTTCCTTAAACCGGACACCCTGTATATATATATATATATATATATACTCCAACAGTACAGCACCTCCATAATCATATTTTTTTATCTGTGTAGTTTAAATTTTAGAGAATTTTACTTATTTTTGGAGCCGATGCTTTTGAAATTTAAATGTTATAGGAACTGTCATGGACTAATTAACATTTTCTAGCTGGTTTCTTTCCCCATGAAAATTAAATGAGAATAAAAAAAAAAAAGATCCAAGAGAACTATGATTTTTATCATAGAAATAAAGATTTCTAAATTGTCAGGGAATTAAGGAGAGGAAAAAAGGATTAAAAAAGAGTATAGAAAAGACATTTACTCACCCCACAAAACGCTGATTACAATTTGGAATGAACTTATTCTGCTGGTCCAAAGCAATGAAGTTACCTCTACCTACGTTGGCACGCTTCAAAGCATTTACACAATGCTTTGCTGTAGTGGAAGTATCGACAACGATGTAATCCAGAGGCCCACAAGCAGTGCTGATGGCACAATCATATTTAGCATCTATCCCTCCTAAGTCGCCCTGAAAAAGTTAATATCACAATTTTGAGTTTAAAAAAGTACATAACTTATGAAAATGACATCCAATAAAAAAATACTGTTACATGCTTAAGATAATATCATAAAGAATATGTTTGGTTAATTTTAATAGATGAACTGTAAACCTCCATACTTTTTGTATCCCCACAGTGATTCTAAATATGGAATGAGTGAACATTTATGTAGCAGTTCTTTCTACGAATTATTAATCCGACAAACAATGATTGACTGGTTCGAGATACTCTTTTTTATTTAAATACTCCCACAGTTCTAACACTATCCTTCTTGTTTAAAACTTTCAAAATGATTTAAAGACATAATGTAAAATCTTAAAATTTGTTTACCTTTATTTTTTACCTTACTTTAAAAAAATGAACATTTCAGTACATTAAACTTTTAAGGCAATTTTCTAAAAACTACGTTTTACAAATCGGGCGATAAGCTAGCACTTTCAATTTTCACTCGATCAACTTCAAATTTTAATTGCAGCTTCCTAATGATATTTGCTAGTAAACTAAGTAGGATTTTTTCGATTCGTTGAATTAAAACGATTTCATGACCGATTTCCAACGGATGTTCTAATAGAAAATGGATCTTCATAAAAAGTGGATTGTGAATGTGGATAGAACAGAATTCCTATCAAATTTTACTTTAGAAAGAGATCTAAAGAATTCTGTTTTTGATAACCATCTGGGACAGAAATATTACAGAATCACATGAAAATGGTGTAGTTTTTTCAAAACAAATATAAAGAATGTTTCTTGAGAACTATTTTCAATAAAATAATATTTTTTACAAACCAATCGGCCAAAAATTCCAGGGAGTTCGCCATTTTCCTTCAGTTTCATAAGATAGTTAATGACTTGATTTCGTGAAGCAGAGGCAGACATGGAGTGTTTTTTCTCTTCCATGAGGGAGCGTTGTTGGTTGAGCTCTTGTGTCACACGAGCTTCTTCATTTCTTAATTGCGCTAATTCAGATTGCTTAGCTAAAAGGCTTTGCTCAGCTTGAGGTGCTTTAGTCTCGAGATCTTGCAGAATCCTGAGGATAATTGTACTCATTGTTAAAAAAATGTTATAAACTCAGATTAATAAATGAAATCTAAAAGAATTAAGTTGATTTATTTATTTTGTCAATAAATCTGCATGAATAAGAGAATTTATTCTTTTCTCTTGTCATAAAATTATTCCTGACTAATAAGAATAGAATCAAGGTTGGCTGGGAGAATTTCGGGGGTATGAAATACTTAGAACTGGGAATAGTTAGCCAATTAAAACACTATTACACCCAAAAGAAATTATTTTTTCTGAACTAAGTGGTCTTATTTAATTTATTTTTAAGGTTTTTATGACACATTTTTGCTGGGTCATGCAGTCCCCTTCCCTTATATACGCTCATGTTACAAATAATCACATTCAAATTCCTTTCTTATTTCAATGAGTTTTATTTATTTATTAAAAGAATATTTTCTGAGTTAAAACCGTAACTAGCGCTTCTCCAGGGATTGAAAGGACCTACACCATTTTGTTAACACAAGGGATATTTCTTTTATAGAGTGGTGAGTTTTAATAAATTCTGAAATGTGACTGTGATATTTATTTATTTAAATTTTAACGCCCATTTATTATTTACTACAAATTTTAGGACGGGTTATCTATAGGTTACCACCCTTTTCTAGCCAGGATAGGGGTGATGCCTTTTCTTGACTGTGGTATTGATAATCTATGATTTGTGGGTTTCTAAGATCATTGAATTTCATTATTTAAATGTTAATGTCCATTTAAAAATAACATGTATTTTTAGAGCATGCTCCCCCCTAGTGGGAATCGAACCCCTTTCTGACCTTAGATTAGATTGGGTTAACAGGGGTGCCTAAATAACTCCGGGAAAAACCGCATCGAGGCCTGCAAGATCTATTGTGCCAAACCGATCTTAGAGGGTGACTACTACTTTTGTGAAAGCCAATTTCAGGACTTTTTCCTGACATTTTCATGATTTGAAAAGCAAATTTCATGGCCATTAAAAAGAAAATAATTTCACTTAAAAATAAAAAGCCTTAACTATTAGCTTAATATTATTTGTAACCTTACACGAATTACGGTGATATATATAAACTTGCAATTTTACATACATTTAAAACAATTAATAACATTGTATAAAATGTACATCATATTGTCCCAACCATGTCAAACTATCGAATATGCAAAATCTCGTTTTTAGATTCGGGACTTTGCTCTTGGATTGTGGACGATTCGGCTTGTCGCAAATTGTCTGAACTATAACCCCTTTAGAATAGCCTTTATTGCCTTAAATCATAATAAGACCATTTTTCAATGTATTACTTCGTCAATGGATAGAATATGTTCGTTCCGATTTTCATATTCGATAGTTTGACATGGTAGGGACAATATGTTAAAAATATTACAAACTAAATTATTTAGCTGATTGAGAATAAATATTTATTCTCAATCTACATAATTTAGTAAATTAATGTATACAGAATTTCAATATTTAAGTCTGCATATATGTAAATCATGGATAATTAATTTGTAGATGCTGCAAACAAAGGGATCTAACAGGGTAAGGAGGGTGGGAGAGACAGATAAAATTGCATCGCCATACAAAAACTGCAACAACTACGAATACAGGGAAGTCTGGGGATTATGCCAGACTCTGGTAAAACTGAAATTTCGTGATATGGTTTCAAAATTCATGACTTTCCTGAGTTCATCATGCCTTAGCGCTCATGGCCATCAAGCCTCCAGGATGATTAAACAATAACTGCATAATTAAATATATATTTTCAATATATAAAATGAGAAAACTACAAATAAAACTTACTTCTTCTTCTCCTCTAATTGAGACAATATATTATCTAAAGCGGTTTTCAAGTTTAGAAGCTTCTCCTTTTCCTTTTTTTCATTACTCAGGTAAACAGACAACTCTGTTTTTGCTAACTCATACTAAAAATAAAATAAATAAAGTAGTTAGTGCTTTATCTTTACCAGCATTACCATAAATAATTTAAAGGAAATAACTAATAATTTTATTCAAAACAGAGGAAATAAAAAGGAAGATGTTTTTCCTTTTAGTCTAATCAACTTCCATAGCTATTATAGCCTGTTCAGATAGACAGAAAAGTTCAAGTCCGCATATGCGAAATTTAGAGGGAAATATTCCCATCGGTTCCACCATTTGCAAACTCCCATTTCAAGGTACAACACGATATGAGAAACATTATAAAAACTGATTATGTATTGTTTAAGACTAAGGAGAGGTCAGATAAAGGAAATAGTGTCTAATATTTATCAATACTAAGCCGAAGGCTAAAAACCTTTTAAACCTCCTAGTTATAAGGTTATAACAGAGAGAATTTTTACCACCAATTTCTTGCACTGGGAATATAGGCCACGCCCTTTTTCCTCCAAATAAACCATCTATTTGAACAGGCTATAGCTTAAATTGTATTCAGACTTAGCTTTGGCTAAGTATTGATAAATATTAATCACTATCTACTTTGCCTGACTTCTCAAGGCCTTCCCTAGTCCTGAACGAGACTTAATCAATTTTTATTGAGTTTGAAGTAGCGAGTTGTTCATTGTAATGGAAATGCAAATATCGGAACTGTCGGGAATATTTCCCTCAGAATTTCGTGCATGCGGGATTAGAACTATTCCATCTTCAATTATTTTTGATTTCTCTTAAAAATAAATTCAATATTGAATAAATTTCTCTGCACTAGTTCAACAAGGCTAAAATAATTGAACATAATACCTTAGCTCTGGCATCTTCAGTTTTATTTTTCAGCCCCACAAGATTGTTGTTTATTGCGTCTTTTTGTGCCTGTAACTCTTTAGTTTCAACTTTAAGGCTGTCAAGAACTTTCTGGAATTCTATTTCCTCTAATTCTCTGCTTTTCTGCAATTTTTCCTGAACAACTGTAAGCTCTTGAATCTCTTTTTCATTCTTTTCAGGAACTTTTTCAAGATCCCCCAACTAAAAAAATAAATAAAAATAAACATAAAATTTCCTCATAAGAGGAGGGGATGAACATGCTTAAGCCTTAATTACTGATGTTGGATCATATTGACACGAATGTATTTGTTTATTCGATTTTTGTCTTTCAACTCTTTGTAATTGTCTGCCCTCTCCATTGTTATCTCCTAGAACTGTTTCCGTCAAGTTTCAGTATTAGTGAGATGTTCATCAAAGTAGTATTATTTTTGTGTCTATTTGACCCAACACCAGTGTTTACGTCCTGAAATTTTTAAGACGTAATTTACTAATTTGAAAGTATTTTCACTCTTCTTAATAGCTAAATTTAATAAGCATTAATAAACTAAAAGGAAAAATGATTAAATTTATACTTTATTCTCTTCTTGCTTCTTTGATTCCATAGCTTTCTTTATTTTTTTGTTAGCTTGAGAAATTTCTTCTTTTAACTGAGTAGCTCTTTTTTCTACTTTATTAAAAGAGTCACTTAGTTTTTCTTTTTGAGACTTCATAGAATCCAGCTCCCTAAAGGAGAAAAAACATTTTAAACACTTGGCAATATCAACTGGTGTGAAAATACAAACGAATAAAGAATAAGTTGTATAGATTATAATAATAATAATAATAAGTAGTAAAGATTTATAATATCCTTTATAAAACTGAATCAAATTATTAGTCAATTTTCATGAACTGTGAAAAGTAATTGTCTGTGTAATAAAATTATTCTATTAGGACAACTGAACAACCTACAGAGGCGTTTCATTTAATGTTAGTAAAATAGTGGTAATCACGAAAAATAGAAATAAATTAAATACTAACTTTCGTTTGGATGTCATTATTTTCTCTTTTTCGGTAATTTGTTCCTGAGCAGTTTTCATTTTAACTCTTCTTTCCTCTGTTTCCTTATCCATTTTTGCCTTTTCTTCGAGTAATTTGTTTAAATCCTTTTCCAAGTCATAACTTCCAAACAATAATAATAAAATAAGTAAACATATGACAAATAAAATGAAAGAAAAAATAACAAATAAAACAATAGCAACAGATAAAGTATTCTGCATGACAATATTCTCCTTTAGATCAAAGTAAAATTAAATATTTGTGGAGTTAGTAAATTTTCTTCAGTTGAGAAATGCTTTCCTTTTATCAAAGAAAAACCACCACCACTAGCAGAAGTCGAACTCTTAACGCTAGGCATGAAGTTAATAATACTCACATAATGTGTATGTACATGCATGAATATATATATTTAAATTTTAACGTCCATTAAAATTAACTCAGAATTTTAGGACAGGTTATCCTATTGGTACAAATCTTTTCTAACCAGGATAGGCCTGATAGTTTTTCTTTTTTTCCAAAGAAAAGCCACCACCCCTAGTGGGAATCGAACCCACTACCTTGGCACGGAGTGTTAAGTGCTCACACCTTAACACTCACAGTCACCGGGCTTCCTATATATATATATGGCCACACTTTGGGAATTAATGCAGGATGAAAAAAGAAAGAAAAAATTCCTTTGGCATAATTCTTGTTTCTGCTTCGTTTCAGAGAAAAATGCAAAAAACTATAAGATATGAAAAAACAGAATTTCAAAAGGCATATTTAAAAATCGTGAAAAGTATAAGTTTTATTCCACCCTTCAGCAAATAGAAATAAGAAGACCATATGATTTCGTTTTTATAACCATAAGAAAAAAAATTGACATTTAAAATCGATGCACATGTAAATGATATGCAAAATTGTGAATTAGAAGAACTAACTCACATCTGTCTTTGGTAAAATTTATTTTTGAGAGAAGTCCTTATGTTAACATATCTAAGATATTGCACAGCTTCTTGCATGGGTTCCCAAAGAGCATCTTTATCTTTTTCTGCAAGTTTTGTCCTATTTAATTTTTCCTGCCTTTCCTCATTGAGTTGACCCACTTTCATCTCCAGCTTCTCTAAAGGTTTCTGGAATAAGCATAAGTTATTACTTTCAATTAAAAATAAATATACATGCATTGAAATTACTCTATAATTACATATATAAATACAGTAAAATCTCGTTAACCCGGAGAACCTGGACCATTTTGAAACCAAAATTATGTTGCTTAGTGTAGTACATGAAGGCTTGTTTTACAGGGGATCAATTTTTATTCTCAGTAGGTTAATATACGCGAGTTTTCCTAGCGTCAAGGACGAGGTAAAATATCGTTTTGCTGTTTCTTTTGCTTGCAGACCACGATTCAGACAAAACATTGTTGTGACTATGGAAAAAAGGATGAAAGTATTGACACGAATTAATAAGGGAGAATTGTTAAAGAACATTGGTGTAGAGTTTGGAGTAGGAATATCAACTGTACCTGATTGGAAAATTAACAGAAAACGCATTGACGACCGTTGTTTCAAAATTATTTTTAAGGGCTGTTTTTGGTGGTTATAACCCATACAGAAGCAGTAGCAGGCATTAAGAAATTGATGGTGTATTTTGAGAGTCAAGTCAAAACATTGCCAAATTGAACTTTTAATATTAAAGCGGATACGAGATTGCGCTGCTCGTAAGCTACAGATCAGTTTGTAGCTATATTGAGTACAGTGCAAATATAAGGGCTATTACAGTACATACAGTGTATATGTTTTTAGGTGAAAGTCTGTCAATAATAATTTCTTTGCCTTGATGTGCGTGCCTTCTACCTCCCATCCAAGGAGGATTTTACCCGAGGGCATGCTTTTGAAGATTTAAGGGCCGGAAGTTTTGCCCTCTAGAACAGTCCAGAATGAATAAAAAAATACAGTGGAGTGTGAGTGATCATAGCCATACAGTGACTGACTATAAATAGGCAATAAATTATGAAGTGTTTAAAGTGTACTTAGTGTATTTCTTAATAAAAATATTTTATTTTATGCCAGATCTTTGTGGAACTTTTATTCCAAGTCCACACAATCTCAAATCAACTCCCTGAGAGAATCTGGGTAGCCCTGGGTAGTCAAGTTACGTGCTAGAATAAACTGCACAAAAATATGTAGTAGTGTTAATTTTGATGATACATTATTTAACGCAATAGAATAACTACATATCTGCTGTGACGAAGCACGTGTATTCAGCTACAAAATTTAATTTAGAAGAGTGACCAAAATGGATTTACCTTATATCGGGATGTACCAATTATATCCTCTAAATACTCAAGCATACCGCTTTCATGTTCATTTGGTGCTTTTGGCTTCATCATAGCAATTTGTTCTACTTCTCCCTGAAAAATCACATTAAATCAATAAAAAATGACAAAAATTTATTTATGAAAAATAAAATTAACAACTGTCTATTCATCACCTGCAAAATAAGGAATCGATTGTGTTTTAAATCAATCCCATGACTTCCTAATAATTGTGCAACCTCCTTGAATTGAGCACGCTTTCCATTAATGGTATAATGTGAAGAGTTGTCATGGAAAGCAGTCCTTGAAACATAAAATTCAGAATTTGGAACTACTTCGTAGTCATCACCTGGCTAAAAAAATATAAAAATGCTTGACTCATAATAAATTAAAATATATATGTGTGTGTGTGTTTGTGTACCCAAAGGGAGTGAGGAAACTCATTAAAATACAATTTTATTAATCATAATTACTGTATCGTGCTATGTTGGCTATACCTTATCAAAGATTTGAACAAAATGGACCTCAACAGTGGCACTCCTGACATTCTGATGGTTCTCAGATTTATGAAGAAGAACAGATATTTTCTTTGAACGAATTTTTGTAGCTCGGTAACCAAACACAAAGAGCATTGAATCAATAACGTTGCTTTTTCCACTCCCATTTGGCCCAATAATGCCTGTAAAACTCTGAAAGCAAAACACAAGATTTATCTTAATTGACGAACTTGCAATTCTAACAATCATTAAGATCTGTAAAAAAGGTGTCTGGTAAGTTTACAATTATATTAAGAACCAAAAAAAAAAAAAAAAAAAAAATTAGTACTAAATTTCATTGCTTAAATCTGTAAATACCTTATGGAAGGGCCCTAGGACCTGACGACCAGCATAACTCTTAAAATTTTCATTAGCTATATGAGTTATAATCAAACGAGGTCCAACAGACTCAGATGAGCATACAGCTTTAGGTGGCGGGGGCACATAAACACCAGCGACTCGAGTTCCGCCTTCCTGTTCATCAATATCTGAGTCTTCACTTGATGATTCCTCTGGCTCAGCAGCCTTTTCTTTTGACTGCCTTTGGGCATGTTTGCCCTTGGCTTTAGCAGTTTCTGTCTTCTTAGACCTTGAACAAATAAAATGAAAAAGAAAACAAGGAACTTTTAATAAATTTTAAAGATTATAAAGGTATAAAAAACAGGAGAAGGGTGGAACACGTTACCAGAATATGTGACAATACCAAGGAAGAATAGATGTTGACACTTGTGGCAGATATGGAGCTGTATTAAAGGTAAAAAGAAAAGGTTTCACAGACAATCATGTACAGTAAACATGCAGGGTTAAATAGGTCATGAAAGGATTGTACTTATGCTTCTTTATTCAGTTATAAGACAAATTATACATAGTAATTTATATATTTTTTTTCATTGATGTACTTGTTAGTAATATATTCTGTTTAATGTATTTATCTGCAAATAACACATACCGAAAACTGATTATTAAAGTTTGTTATAAATTAAAATAAAATATGTTCTCCATGTTTTTCACAAAAAAGAATCTGTAGGTGATAACAGGGGTAGGGAAATCATTTTTGGTTAATTTGATATTAAAAAACCCTCAAAACTAATTAAAAAATCCATTCTGATAAATGTAATTTTTTCACTCTATGTCATTTTTAGATTAAAGTAGTTTATATAAAAGAATTAAATCTACAAATCAGTTTTGGGCCTACCATAAATAATACCTTTAAGAAATATTTTTTAGACAAACAAGAGAAAAACATACATAATAATTGGAAAATGTATTATATATTAATGCTGTTTGAATTTGTGAATCACCATTTCTTTACAAATATTGACAAATGATATTTTCCAAGTATTATAAGACCAATAAAAGTAGTCATTCATCACAAAGTACTCGACATAAAGTGTAATTACAAGGATTGAAATAACAAGGGCTAAGAAAATGACACTGATAGTAAAAATCTTTCTAACTTACATTAAAAGTAATTGTAAAATATTATTTTAAGACTTAACATGAAACAAGTCCGAGAACTGTGGTGGATTCCCGCCAAACGCTTAGGGCCAGTTTATATCGATTAATTGAAATATGACAAGAGAAAGAGGTTATAAAAAATGTTTCTCCCATATTATCAATTCGCACCCATTTCTCCTTATCTTTTAATCGCAAAGTGAAAACGCGAAGAGAAAATTAAATTACTAAACTAAAATCGAAGATGGACTATAATGTGCGATGGAAGCCTATCATAGCACTATCAACCATGGAGAAAGAAGCAAACCCACAAGAAGGTGTTTCCTGGAGTATAAGAACTGGTTACAACCATATTTTTCGAACGCAGGAATTTTTATTGTATTTCTACGGAGATCCTAGAACCAAACAAACAATAAGAAATCCATCGCAAGTAAAATTACTTTCATGCAAATTTGCTGTCATTTAATTTAAAAAGTCCCACTCTCAGGCCTCGGGTACGGTACGAGCGTTTAGCAGAAGAGGAGCACTGGCTACGATACAAAGCAGCTTGGTGGTAATTTCCTTTAGTATCCGTCATCGCGTACTCCAATATACGTTTTTAAATTAAAATATCTTACCTTGCATGTCTAATGCGTTCCCAACCTCCTAGTTTCTTGGTTATGATTGTACTTGTAAAATCACTGTGTCTGCCATTCCATACTTTGCACTTCCGAAATTTAAATTCACTATTATCCAATTTACTCTTTCATTAGTATTCATATTTTAAAATTATTTATAAGAAAGGTAGCTTGAAGGTTATAAGCATCTTGCCACGTAATTTAATGAAGAGGGGAAACAAAAACCATAAATGTGAATTGACAAAGTTGCTCTAAATTTTATTAGCTTCTAAAAAAAAATGCATTGAAATCAGTTAAGATATAGAGGCTGTAGCCCTTTCTGTAGCACGCAAAATATATCTGGGCCAAGCGATGAGCGACAGGCTGGAACGTGCAAGTGACGTCACAGTGTAGCCAGTCCCCCCTCATCATTACTGCACTCCAGCTTAAGGCCGGGCGCAAATTGAGCCCAGCGCAGACGCAGCACAGGTGCTTCAGAAATAGCGGAAAAACAGACAGAGGAGGTCCGTAGGACCCAGTTCAGAAACGGTACCGCAAATTGAACCCAGCTCGGTAACTTGCCTAGTTCCGATAGAAGCCACACGCTGCGCTGCTGAGCCTTGAGTCCAAATCTGACGATACGAAAACAGTACGCTTTTTTTGTCGTCTGTATTTTTAAAAAAAAATGAAAGAGAGGGAAATCTAGGAACTTTTTGAGAAAAAGAGAAACTCATGGCGAGTTTAATATTTTAAAAACGATTTCGGATATATTACTCGAAATATTAAGTCGATTTAAAAATATAGTGAAACATAAAAATATTATCTTATAATATCCTTCTCCAAAAGAAAATTCTGAGGTCAAGCTAAATTAAAAACGCCCTAGTATGAGCATCACCTATTCCATAAATATTTCATTTATTTATTTCCTCTCCTTACTCACACGTTTTGGCCTTAAGGCCATTTTCAAATCACTAGAAAAAAAAAAAAAAAAAAAAATGAAGTGTTAACATCTCATTCAACCCTCTAAAGCCATTTATAATAATATAACTTTAGAATTTTCTTTTTTAAACCTAATTGTAATTTTTAAATCCTCCCAAGTTTTAATTAATTTACCCAGTTAAAAACATTTTTTTCTTTCTTCTCTACAAAATTTCCAATTTTCCTACTTATATCATTTCTAAGGCTATTAAAATGGTTCTTACAAGTATCTAATGATTTTAAAATACACTCTACATCTACTATTACATTTATTATATCTATCTGGGCATTCGTCAGAAACAAATCTACATTTTCATTTAATTAATTACTTCCTAAGGGATTTTTATATCAGTTAAATTCACAACCAGTTCTTTCTTATAAATACTCATTATACTTCTTTATTAGTTCACTATCCGCATCATTATTTCTAAATAATAAATTTCCTCTTATATTCTTACAATCTACAAAGGTTTTATGTTTACCATTTTTATTATTATGGTGCATCGATTGCTCGGATAATTAGCGCCATTTTATATCTATTATCACATTTTAGTTTTATGATTTTTATTCTCTGTAATGTTTGTAATTTATTCCTTAATTTACCTAGATTTAAGTTATTTCCTTATTATTACATAATCTATGAAAACATTGAACTCTTCTTAACATTTTACCTTAGCATTAACATTTAGTTTATTAATAATAGAATTTAAATCTTTCTTAGTACTCCCAACAAGCCAGTATCCTTGATTAATATCAAAATCAATTAGTTCTTCAGTAGATTTATTAAAAATATCAGTATTTTTTAGTTTCTTTAAAACGTTAGGCTGACAACAATTTTCGAACCATACAGAAAATGTGGAGGAATTTCAGAATTATTTTTACATTCTTTTAAATAATAAATTTCCCCCAGTGCCTTAAGGTGCTTTTTTCTTCCTAAAAACAAATCCTTTACACAACTTTAATCCACTAAAAATTGTTTACACTCCTCCTTTTTTCTTCTTAAATGCTCATTCGTCGAAGCTCCTTTTTGATCTGCTTCCATTCTAATTATATTATAACCGATGGACCCTCCAAGGGAAGACTTGCATAAAAAAAAATGTACTCCACCTTCAAACACTAACAAATGCACGTGGAGTAGAACATGAACTGGCACAAGCCAGTAATTTTGATTTGTAAATTTTCTTTAGGGGTAGGAATAAACAAAAAAATTATCTCATATCCTTATTTACTCCAGAAGAATATTCCGAGGTCCAAGTTTAATTAGAAATGTGATATTAACACTTACTTTATTTTTCTTCTAGTGATTTGAAAATGCCCTAAAGGTCGAAATGTTACGTGTAAGGAGAGGAAATAAATAAATAAAATATTTATGGTTTGAGGTGGTGATCATAATAAATTTGAGGTGTTTTTAATTAAAAATACCATTAACATAACAATTGAATTCATACATTTTGAAGGGAGACTAGACTTCAAATTTATTCTCAACGAAATTTGAAATTAAAACAATTGAATTAACCCTAAAAAATGAAATGAAGTGAATGAAACTTAGGACATATTAAAAACCTACCAAATGTGTGCCCATTAATGTGTTTACTATATTTTAAAATGAGTATTTACTTTGAATTTCTAATATACAACTCGACAACAATTTTATAAAATACATGAGATTATTAAAGTGAAATTAAAGGAAAGGAATGCAGTGCTCAGAGGCCAATTGGAAATGAAGTGAAGGTAGCAATATGTCTTAGGCAAGCATAGTTTTATTTTATGTACATATCATATTTAACAATTTTATTTAAAATAACAGGAAAAATGAGACAAGAAAAATAATTAACGAACTGGAGAATGAACTAATACAATAAGTAAAATGAGTAAATAGACAAAATAATTCAATCTCAATGAAGGTTTTTGTTGTTTCTTCCTCATCATGTTAATTGATAATCGTGGGAGTTAGTAAATATGATGGCTAGTAGTTAGTAAATTATCAGCTAATTCTCAACCATCATTCCGAGATTGAGGATAAATTTTGTCTTCAGCTTCCGTAACTGCAACAAATAGTTTTCTTCTTCTTCTTAACTGTTGAGATTGCAAGGGCATAACTTTTGTTAGATTGTATATCGAATTCCCTTGGTAGTTTATCAATTTTGTCCTTTGGTCTTCAGCCTTCTTTCCTATAACAACATTTATTAGATATTACAACACAAATAACATAATGCAATAGTATTTCCTTTCAAATACTTGGCTTCTGGGGATATGTTTAAAATAATAGCTAAAGGTTGGGAGAAAGGACTGTTCCCACCATTATGTCTGAAGTATGCTGGGCAATATGGACACACTCGCAACCTATTTAAATGCCTGAACCTATTTAAATGTACTGAAGAGTATGAGATAAAGTAGCAATTTTATACAAATTTTTTTGAGCTATACACAGTAAACATGTAACCATAAGAAAACCAGCTTTCAGTGGTTCTTCATTCTTTAACTATAAACAATTTTCTCACTTATTTTTGTTCACTTAATACAATTTGCTTTAATTCAATTGTAATCTCAATAATGTTTTTAAGAGTTACTTTATTTTTAAATCTACTTAATTAAATAAATATATTAAAAATAGGTAAAATAACCTGAACTTACATAATTCATTCTTATAATAATCGCTATATTTGTTCACGTAATTTATTATTTTCAATTCAATTGATATATTAATAATATTTTTGGGTGTTACTACATCTTTAAATGTAAATCTACTTTGTATTTCTATTAAAATAACGAAAACAGGCAAAATAACCTGTACTTATATTATTCATTTTGATAATAATACTATTTTTCTTCACTTGATTTATTTGTTTCAGTTCAATTGTTATATTAATAAGATTTTTGAGTGTTACTACATCTCTAAATGTAAATCTACTTTGTATTTCTATTAAAATAATGAAAACAGGCAAAATAACCTGTACTTACATAATTCACTTTTATAATAATACTCACTATTTTTGTTCACTTGATTTATTTGTTTTAACTCAATTGTAATCTCAATAATATTTTAAAGAGTTGCAACGCTTTTAAATATAAATCTACTTTGCATTTCAATTAATATATTAAAAACAGACAAAATAACCTGTACTTACCGTTGTCCGTGTTTAATTCTTTGGCGATTTAATCCCATGTTTGGTCTTTACTTTTCGTCCTCATATAATTCAGAAGACTTGTATCACACAACACAGTAAACATTTTCACTTCACATATTAAACTTTCCATGATTAAATGGAATGGCGAGCGAGGCAGTACCGACAGAGGACGTAGGAATCTGTGTGAAAACACAAAAACGCCGAGGGACGACAGAGGCCCTTGCCGCGCCTGCGCCTGCGCTGGCTTCAATATGCGGCACTCCATTGAAACCAATGTGTTGCAGAAACGCCGAGGCCTGTGCTTCGTCTCTGCTGCGTCTGCGCTGGGCTCAATTTGCGCCCGGCCTAACATTAATGTGAGCACCCTTGCTCTGAAGATTTTCGCTTGTATCATACCAGAGGCCTCAGGAATGACTCCTGATTCCCGGACGTTCAAACATGTTCGTTCCTAGACCGATGCTTCACAAGATGAGTGCGAGAGTTGACAAGGAATTAATTGATAGAGCTGGTAATTTTGATTATGAATGAGCCTTTCCTGTGAGATCAGCGGAATAAATCCTATCACAACCGACACATTAAAATTGTTTTTATTTTATAATCTAATGTAATAATCATTTATTTCTCATAGTAAACTCTTCTTATTACTAATATTTACTTACTCTTGATCAGGTACAAATCCTTCAACAAGGTAATCCAAGGCTGCTATGCTCATTCGGGGGTATTCTTTAAATAATACTGCACTACTAGTTCATTTCTGAGGAGCTGCAACTTGATCTGGTCGGGACCAATGTAGGTACTCGCGGATCCAACATAGGTGCAGGCTGATGGGATTTGAACTCCTGAGATTACAGCCTCATAAATGAGCGTATATAAGAGGGGGAGGGGGCTGCAGCCCTCGAAATTTAGATTTAATTAGAAAAAAAGTGTCGTAAAAACCACAAAAAAAATCACTTAGATCAGAATATATATATATATATATATTTATCAGCCACTGAGTATGTAGCCCACAGAAAAAGGGAGTGGCGAAATATCAACGAGGAAAGAGATTTGTGATCTATCTATGTTCAAAAATGGAAATAGCTACAAATACGTCCCATAATTATAGAAGATATAAGGTTGTACAATGTATATCAAGATGGGGATTCTATGATAAGATAGCCTGATACTCAATCAAGTATCTCTGCTCGTTCAAACTAAAATAATGGAACATGTTCAATTATGTTAAGTTCAAAGCATGAGAACATGTTAAGTTCTTAACACGTTCAATGCTGCCGCCATCTTGGCTCACTTTTGGCTATAGCTGCGATTGGTTTTAATTTACTACCCATCTGAGTGATTATTTTTTTGCAACTAGAAACTGAATGGACCCGAGCTCCATACAATGCTCGCCATCTCAGGGACGGTCAGTCCAGCCATAAGGACTTGATGAGCAGCATACGGTGCTCATCGTATTGAATGTGTTAAGTTACTCCTATAATACAAAGAACAATACGAACGTCTCACCATCAGTAATGCCAACTTACCTTATTTTGAATCTTGGGACTCCTCTAGGCATAATATCTTCTTTTTCGCTTTCTACTTCTCAATATCCAACCTAAAAAAGAATATTTGAAAGTGACCCTTCGATAGAATAACATAGTCATTAAAAGAATTAGTGCCAATGAAAACGTTTTTTTTTTTTTTTTTTTTTTTTTTTTTGTTTTCGTGTAGAATACATAGAACTCTCACTTCAGGGTGGCAATATACAAACTATTGATGGTTCCCCAAAGCAAGTGACTGTACAGGTTACCACTCTTCTTTGGCCAGAATAGGGCTTATTTCTTATCTTTTTCTAAAGAAGAGCCATCACACCCAGTGGTAAATAAACACTTGAGTTTAGTCAACAGTTGAGTTGAGTGCTCAAGCCTTAACACTCATGGCCACTGGGCCTCTCACAAATAAATTAAATATAAAATTAATAATTGAATCTGGAGGCCCGGTGGCCGTGAGCGTTAAGGCATGAGCACTTAACACTCCGTCTCAAGGGTCGTGGGTTTGATTCTCACTAGGGATGATGACTTTTGTTTCAAAAAAAGGAAAGGCATTAGGCCTATCCTGGCTAGAAAAGGGTGGTATCCAATAGATAACCCGTCCTAAAATTCTCTGTCAATAATAAATGGGGGTTACAATATTTAAATAATAATAATTGAATCAGCTGTTCATTACAAATATAAAATAACAAAACTATTCATAATTATTTTGTATTTATTGTTAGTTTAAACATATTCTTCAGGAATGCGACCTGAACTCACTATCAAGCTTCCTTATTCAGCTACTTTTTTAGTTAACATAGCCGATAATGGACTCCAAAATGTTTTTGAATGGGAATCAATATGAAGTAGAAAATCTGATAAAATATCAATTTGAATAAAAAATTATCTACTTACTACTGAAACTTCAAACGTTCATTATGGACACTGAGTCATGTCAAGCTAAAATGTATCAACAACTTCTGGGAGAACACACAATGCCTCTGTGACTCAAACACTCAAGGGCAAATAAAAACTGTAATGATAAAAGCAAATTGCCTATCAAATGGATCAATTTTAATTGTTAATTTTTTTTTACATATTGAAGAACAAATTCCATTATAAATGCCAACATTAAGCCATTAAAAATAATAGTGCTCATTGAGCTGCCCCAAATAAAGAAGAAAAATATGATTAAGAAGTTAGAAAAGGGAATTTTCATTAATTTTAATAGCCAAAAATGAGTCAATGTTATACAATTAAATAAAATTGTATTGCTAAACATAAAGAATTTTGATTTAAAGTAAAATACTAGAAAAATATTCGGTTCTGGTTTTAACCTGAATTTACATCAGGTTTGATAACCAGGCAATGAGCCTATATTTACTCTCCTGCAATGCAGAATATATATGTTTAAGTATAATGAAACCTAGACTCATAAACATTTATTTTAACAAATAAATATAAGTAATGACAATTAAACAAAATAAATTAGTTTAATAATAAACTACAATAGAAGATATTAAAACAGATTTGTATTCCAAACTATTTTAGTTAAATTGATTATAATGGTAAATTACCAATATGAATTACATTCCTGACCATCCAAAAGTGACATTGTTGACAAATAAACATTTCTTATCACATTGAGAAAACCTAACATTACCTTCCTCAACAACAAACAGCTTAAATTATATAACATAGTATAGTATAGAATAGTTTCAAGTTTCCAGTAAAGCATGTTTTGTATACATGTACAAAAAGCTAAAAGTGACAGATACAAGTTGTAGAATCATGGAATTAAAAAGAATTATAAAACAGCTAAGCCCCCCCTCTCTTTCTTTTTCAACTTGTAGAAAACAATTTGTACAAATCAGGTACTTTTTTTTCAGTGCTTCTTCAGAATATAACAGGGTTCTAAACAACTTTATCACAAAATTTGGAATATGTAAAAACAAGAGAGAAAATTGGGGATTCTCCAGAATGGATGATAATAATTGGAAGTTAATAAAAACAAAATGCACATAACTTAGATTATAAAGGGAAGCTTTGTAGAGCTCTCTGTGGTCTGTCCTTTCAACCATTTGATTGCTACATTCAATACAAGGGCATTGAGTGGGTCTTACGGAATTCGGTTGGACCTCAAATTCCACTATGCCTCTTTCCTTTTTTTCGAGTTTAGTCCGAATTAGCGTCGACAGGAGCAAGTTGTGCATCACATGCTATCTAGAGGTTAACAACTACTAGAATAAATAGAAAAAGCCCCTAGGCAGCATGAGAATCCAGTTTTAAGAGAAAGCATAGCATTTTTGACAGCCCACACCAGTGATAGGGTTAAATGGTTAAAACTGGCCTTTTCCTGAATAATCTTTAGTCTGTCCGCAAACAAAAGAACCAGAAGGGGCATGGCTAGGCCTTCCCACACTTGGGCTGGTTGTAGTGTGTGTGCACTACCTTGTTCTTTTGTTTGCGGATGGACTATAGTTGTCTTTTTTGCCCATCTGAACATTCTTAAAAAATGTAATGCGATCCAGTTTTGGTACAAGGCTGAATGGATATCAGGAGACATTTTTCCAAAATACTTTTGTTGGTGCACTGCAATAGCTACCTTCCTTTACACTTTCCTGAAATGAAATAGATCAAATCTATAGGCCACTTATTCATAAAAAACAAACATTAATAATAATAATAAAAAAGCCATTGAATATACACCACCATATTATAAACAAAATTAGAAAGAACTGTGACCAAATTAAGATAGTGTTAATTTAGAACACTAATCATGATTATCTGAGTACTTGGCATGTAAATATTACTCTGATGATGAACAAAAAAAAAGCAAATTTTCAGGTGCAATATTTTTTTTGCTCAACTAGTTTCACAATGTTTGCAGCCCTCTTCCTCTTTAATGGGAACCCCCATGCATCCCTATTCTTTGGTATGAGGCACTTCCATCAATTTTCACGTGTTCAACTACGTTTTTTGGATCAGACACTACACAATCGGCCCTCCAAACTCTCTCTTCCCAAGGGGCTCGGTCAGAATCCTCTAAGGTGAGTTGTCAGTCATTCTGGCGACATATCTGTTCATCTCTGAGCCTTCCAAGCTTAGACGAAACTGGAGATATATAGTTCACAACATAAATTGTTGTTGATTGCTTCTCCGCCTCAATTCATTGTCTTCACACACACCTGCATAATGCCAGCATAATTGCAATTCAGGGTTGGTTGCCTCACTACTCAAAATCCTATAATGCTGAAACTCGTGATAAATGGATACCTTTTGAAGAACTGAAAACTACACACTAGCCTTACAGCTTACTGGTAAGGTAAATAGAAACCTTCTGCTACAAATGCTATGTCATGACTGAAGATAATTTTATATAATAATAAATCTTTATTTGTAAACAAAAATATTGCAACAGGCCATGATAGCCCAGATTCTGTAGAGGTATCTAATTCTTGATTATATGTACCGACCACATGATTTCCCCTTTGCACGTATTCATTAAATTAATTAAAGCCTGAGTGGGCATAGAGAAAGTCTGAGGCCCGAATCCAACCTTCGAACAGCGATATTAGAAGATAAAATCTTATATATTATCTTTAGTGCATCCCTGAGTTTTGAACTCAGGCCCTCCAGATCATTAGTTAAGTGATCTAACACTGAGCTCACTACCCACCTTTATTTGTGCAAAAATATAACTACTATAGAGGTATCTGATTCATGACTAAAAATATAATATTTTTCAAATAGTTTTTACATTATGTATAAAATCAGCTGAGTGTTGAGGCTTTGGAGGTTATTTATTTCTTTTTGTTTCTCAGTTTACTGTACCATTTATGATTTAACTGTGGTCACCCAGTCTTCTTCTGCAATTCTCTGCCATGTTGTTCCTCACATCCATTGCTTCTGTGGTAGTCTTGAGGGTACCAGCTTATAATATTCTTGGACAATTTATCTCTTTTGTATCCTACTGGGTGTTCTGCTTAAGTCCATTTTCTTTTTAGAATAATCTGAACTATATCTGGAAATTTGGTTTTGAGTCATCCACTTTTAAGATTTTATAGACTCTCTTTGAGCATTTCATTCCCCTCACTGTTAGATGTAGTTTTCTGATAATTGTTTGACTTATAGGCTAAGTTTCACGAATGAATATTAGTGTTGGAAGGACTGGGGTTTTGCATAACTTCTTTTTCATTTCAACGGGAGTTTTGGTTCTTAAAAACAGCTTGTTTCTGTGAAGAGCTTTCCAAGCAGCAGAACATCTTTTGCTTATTATAAGATTGTGATCCTTTGTTCTCAATTTATTATTTTAAATTGGTGGAAGGTAATGTATATATAAAGCTCGACAAATTCTCATAAAAAAATCAGTCCCTTAACTCGCCACAAGGGGAGATATTATAGAGGTATCTGATTCATGACTATATGGCACACTAGGGAGATAGTACTATGCTACGGCCTCCTGATTTTCCCCTTTGCTGCTTCGACTGCTAGGGTTGGCCTAGGGGTGGTCAGGGAGGCCGAATCCAACCCATGAACGATGACACTAGAAGGAAAAAACCTTTAGAGCTTACTCGGGATTTGAACTCAGGTCCTCCAGCATGTTAGTACAGTGCTCAACCACTGAGCTAACCTTGCCCCCTCGACAAATTCTCAGAATATCTTTTATTTAGTGCTTTATATGTTCCCACTCTATAGACGCCTCTTCAGGAACAACTTAATTATATACATAAATTTAGCCTTAGCCAAGGAAGACCTTCTACAGGTAGTGACCTGCCTATACTGACTGTAGTCAGCACTAACAGGCTCTGTTTGTAGTCTTTTGCTTAGGCTACAAACAGAGTGGAGCAAAGATCTTCCTCTTCGCTCTCTCTATGCTCTACTCTGTATTTACCCTTAGAAGATAATATAAATAATACAAAATGTTAAAACTGAGAAAAAAAGGGACACTAATTAACAAATATATTTTTATTTTAATGAATAAACAAAAACAATTGTAATTCACAAGTTTTTAATTCGGAAGCAATGATTATGCAATCTGATTTGGTTATATTAATTTGTAGTAAAATAATATTTGACCATTTTTACAATGAATTATATATGTATTTCTCCCAAGAACTTTAAGAATTTTTTAGGTTGTTCAAATACATCAAATGCCATTGGTTTTTAAGACAGGTTGATCAAATGTCCTTAAGGTTCATCTACAAACAGATGGAGGATAAGTAGAACTGGTGTTTAAAAGGTAAACAAACAATTTTTATGCACTTCTATAAGTAATTATATACAACAAAGAGTTCTTAAATCAAGACAAGAAATTTAATTCTGTAGTACTAAGGCACTGTACTCGTGTCAGGATTTGCGTAATCTTAGTGCATTTCCATTGGTATCGTAGTAACATTTGGAAAGCATAGATTAGAATTAAGTTAATGTTTTGTCTTAATCTTTCATGAAAGTTGTAAAATAAAATCACAAAGTAAAGGAAGATATTAGGCGACAAAAAATGAAATTAATTGGAAATTATTAACGTAACATAATAAACATTAATGTGGGTAGAGAGCGACTAAATGGGCTGAGAAGAAGATATTACAGAAAAATAATAAGTATCTGTTATCCAGGAGCATCTATCTCGAGCTAATTGTTTCTACATATTGTTACCATCTGTCAATATAGCGTGTTTTAATCAAATAAAAGTAGAGGACTGATGGCCAAAGGTCGTGGGTTCGATTTCCACTAGGGATGATGGCTTTTCAATCGAACAAATAAAAAGCACTAGCCATATCATGGCTAGAAAAGGTGCGTACCCCAAAATCTGTATCACCTATAAGTAGACATTTAAATTTAAATAAATATAATAATACAATAAAAGGTAATACATTTAAAAATAATAAGTAGTTCTAAAGGTAAAAGTAGAATTTGAATAAAATTAATGAAATGGAAGCAAAACATTTTTTAAATATCATATTTTTTTCAGCAATCTTCAAATAAATAAACTAATATTTCAATTTAATCTCTAGGTAATAATATGCTCTTGTATAATTTACAAGGGTTCAAATAAATGACTAAAAAAAGTTCTTTAGTTTGATTTTAGCCTAACGCCACAAAAACTTTATTTCAAACATGTAAAATGAACACTATGAATTTGTTTTTTTAAATTTCTATATAAACTCCAAAAAATGAATAAAAGATCAAATACCCCAATTTAGGATACGATTATGAGGTAATGATTTTTTTGAGGACTTCATACTCGACACCCTCATAAATTATAGAAATAAACAGATTACCTTGAAGAGGAATAGACGCTGTCCTTTAGATATCTATACATCATAAAAACATGAGCCTGCCTGCCAGATCCTTTGTAATTTTTGAGGAATAGTGCAACAAAAGTTCTCAAGAGTTAAGATATACTTCTAAATATAGACAATTGTTCCTAGATTATTTTTTTTTTTTTTACGGCGCATCTACAACTTGGCCATTAGCGCCGGCCTATCTATAGGTTGCCACCCTCCTAGATTATGTTATAAATATGTTCGTATATGTAAACATAATTTTTCAATGAGTACTGTAGCCTATTCATTGACACAATATTCAACCATTTTAAGACAAATATGAACTAATTGTATGATGTATAAATTAAAATTTCCTCCTTTTCTTTTTATCTTTTTTTTTTTTTTTTTTTTTTTTTTTTTTCTTTTACAATGCACCAATTTCTGGGTCATTATAGCCTGACATCCCTGGTGCAGCAAGGAATTTTGTCAAGCCATGAGATGAGAAAATTCCTACTTCTGGTGGGACTCGAACCCACCCTCTCCCACATGAAAATCTAAGACGCTAGCCATTAGACCATGGGGGGATTCTCTATTTTGTTAGTGTTATATATATGGCATGTTTATGATTATATGAATGTGTACACACACACACACACACGTTTTTACACAAAAGTAAATTTCTTCCTGTTACTTTTAATCTGTTTTTTTTTTTGTTTTGTATTGACTGCTAGGATCATTATCACTAATTCCCATTATTTGAGTTTCTGTTTTTTAATTTATTAATAACTACTTAATTTAATTTTGGTTTTTGCAGTTTTTACTTATCATTAATTTGTTCATATCTTTCTTGATTTTGCAAAGAATGGATAGAAAGACTGAATTCAATTTTCCACAAAAAAAAATATTGAAAATAGTAGGTTTACTTTGAATATAAATAATGAAAACTATAGTTTATTCTAAAACACAACTATTACTATTCACAAGAAATATGCAAGTGGAAGGAAAACCAATGCTTTTTTGGTATGGATTAAAATATTGGAAGGGAAAAATATACAAAAAGAGAAGCATTGCATGCTGATCAGATTTGTTTGAAATCTTTCTTCAATGGAGTGATTGAAAAGAAAAATATGCAGGACATAATAACTTGACAAAACTGAATAAACAAAGAGTAGGTTTTGGTTAACAATTAATAAAAAAACAGTTACATGGTGGTAGTTTGCTGGTAATGGTCGTTTGAACAGAATAATGTGAGGTTCTGGACGATGAATCATATAGTGTATCCATCCTTGAGTTTGTTGGATTCCAAGGTCTCGCCACTCTTCTTCAGACATGAGTTTATCTTTGGGTACCTGTGCAGCTATGTCCCGATCCAATATTACATGTCGGTATTCGAATTTGTCGTCACAATATTTATCAGAATACAATATATTACTTCTCGGCATAGTTTAAAATGCCACCATATGTCTGTTTTTAAAAATTCACTTACAGGAAAATATTAGATACGATTGAAAGAAACAGAGGATTACTAATCTAACGACCCTTAAAAATAATCGATTTATCATTTCTTCACTCCAACGCCTTTGAGGAAATAATTTAATATTCCTTTTAAATGGTTAAATGCTTTGTCAAAAATTGTTATAATATTTACAGTAACAAGAAAAATATATATTCTTTAGTAACCATCGCGAGAAAGCAGTACGAAAATGATTTTAATGGATGAATGGGGGGAGGGGGAGAGTCCACACATTAAAAAAAAAAGAATAATATCTTAAGCTATTGAGACTTGGTACTTAACAGAATAAAATTAAAGTTGGCCAGGTATTTAATCGGAGTGTTCAGCACAAAAACGTGTTTTAAAATCGATAGGAGAGGCTTAGATTACAGGAAGGAGATAATATTAAAATGCATTGAGTTGAAGGAATGATAACAGACAGGCAGTGCGCCACACCGATCTTTGACATCTTAATTTCACATTATCGGTTAATGCTTGGTGATAATAAAGAAAGAAAATCCTTTATCAAAACTAGGAGATAATTATGATATGGTGTAGTTTTACAGAAGTTAATGAACAATTTAGTTGTCACAGTTTTTCTTTTGTATTCCTTAGTGGGAAAATATTGTCTTTTAACACACTTCCTCCTTATTTGTCCTAACTATATGAGGTTGAGGACACAATAGAAATTCTAAACTCCAATTTTGTCTACTTGTGTATTGTTGAATACACTTCTGCTTGTCTTTATTTAGGGGACGAGGTTAGCTCAGTGGTAGAGCACTGGACTAATAAGTTGGAGGACCTGCGTTCAAATCCCGAGCAAGCACTAAAGATTTTTTCTTCTAGTGCCTTCGTTCATGGGTTGAATTCGGCCTCCCTGACCGTCCCTAGACCAACCCAGCCTTTAATTAATTTAAAGTCGAAGCAGCCAAGGGGAAAATCAGGCGGCCGGAGCATAGTACTGATCACACTATCTCCCTAGTGTGCCGTATGGTCATGAATCAGATACCTCTATAGTATCTGCCCCTCAGGGCCCTCGTGGCCTGTTACGGGACTGATTTTTTTTTTGTCTTTTGTCTTTATTTAACACTAGCTGATCCGGCGAACTTCGTACCGCCTAACAGACAATTCTTTAATTTTTTCTTTCTTTTAATACTTATTCTGCTATTTGGGACACCGGGTCAGCTAGTAAGATAAAAAAAGAAAATTAATAAGTCAACAATTACATTTTGTCGAAAAATAAAAATTATAAAACACTTAAAATTCTTTTAATAGTCACTAAAAATCACAATATCAGTTTTCTTATTATGATACCTACTTATTATATTTAATTTTATTTTTACTTATTCTAAATTAAATTTCATTTTTATTGTAGTACTTAATGGTACACGATATTTTTTGTTTCATTGCCTGACGCGTAAATAAACAGAGCAGATGGTTTTCCAACACGCAAACAGGCAACATACAATTGACCATGCGAGAAACATGGGTTTTCTAGATTAACACCACAAACACATAATGACTGCCCCTGAGATTTGTTTATAGTCAACCTGAGTTCATAGGTCCAACAGCAACACAGTTGTAGGCACTGTAATGAATTCACAGCAGCTCGATTGAAACTTGCACCATTATTAGTCGAGAATGTCGCGCTTCGCCACATTAACCACCACGCTTAACCAAATTCTTTCAAGTTCATTGCGATCTTCCCGTTCCTGGGCAGTACGATGAGATTCATAATTAATTTGATGCGTTGCATTTCGAGTTCGTCTGCCTAAATTTGACCGCCGCCTTATAGGAGGCATATGTAGTAAGTCACAAACACACAACACTTTAGTAATTTTATAGAAATTTGTGGCTTTTAGATTTAGTAATATTATAGATGCACAGCAAAGAGATGTTTACATTTCAAGTGACATTTTACCACAGACAATTTACATTTTACCATAGTCAATTTGTTTTTGAGTAGTATTACCATCGTATAAATATTGACAAACATTGACATTAATATTTATACGATACTAATGTCACTCAATTGTTTTGCCTTCCCAGAACCCCTAAACTAACACTTTATGGTATGGTATTAAAGTTCAAATTGACCTTTAAGTATTATTACGAATCTTTTGTATGGGAATATAGAAAAGTGGAGACTTTTTTACTTCGTTAATCCTATGTTAAGTAAATATATATTATACAAAAAAAAAAAAAAAATAATAAAAATAATATATATATATATATATATATATATATATATATATATATATATATATATATATATATATATATATATATATATATGTGTGTGTATATGTATAAAAAGTCATATTGAAAAAAAAAATGAAAGAAGAAAATAAAATTAAAATGATATGTGATATATCAACATAAAAATTTTGAAAATATAAAAATGTATAATTTTAAGTGAATATGATTATGTTAATACTATGTTAAGTGTATATGATTAGTTAATACTTTTTATACAACCAGTGTTCATATATTTATACAGTTTTTGCTAACACTAAGGCCTAATATATCTAATATCTTTACCAATACTAAGGTGGCAATCATGTAAAAAAATCAAACATTTACAGGGTATTACAAGAACTAAAAAATAAATTAAATTGGATAATGTTTATATAAAAAAAAAAAAAAAAAAAAATAAGAGTTCGGGCAATGGTAACCTTGTAGTTTTTTGCCCTAAAAAACACAAACAACAACAACAACAACTTCGTTAATCCAAATATAAATTAATTTAAATTGCATTATTAACATGTGATTCTAATGTCACCTAGTGATTACATGCTCTTATTTATTTAATTTTTTTTTGCTTATACACAAATAACCAAATACGTTAACTGTTAAAAATATTATAATTGAGAACATATGTTTTTATTTAAAAATGAATTTGCGTTAAGGAAGTGAAAAAGACCCGAAAAGTGTTGTTTTTAGACTTTTTCAGGCAATTTTTTAAATTGTTCATTCTGTAAGAACCATCCTCGTACTTCAAGGAATATTATAAAAAAAAGAATTAGCGAAATCGGTTCAGTTGTTCTCGAGATTTGCGCTTACCAACACATTTAGAGATTCATTTTTATATAATAGATTTAAGGACCAGACATTTGTAGGAAAAAAATAAAAAAATAATTTCTGATAAACTTTTTTTTAGTAGTGGTTAAGGCTTGATTTGTTCTTAAGGTCGTGGGGTTCATCTTTCTTCGTGGGTTCGTAAGAACTAAAAAAGTTCTTTAGTTTGATTTTAGTCCAACTTGCCACACAAACTTTATTTCAAACATGTAAAACGGACACCCTGAATTTTCTTTTTAACACTCCGTGCCAAGAGTCGTGGGTTCAATTCCCACTAGGGGTGGTGGCTTTTCTTTAGAAAAAAGAAAAGGCATCAGCTCTATACTGGTTAGAAGAGGGTGGTAACATGTAGATAACCCGTCCTAAAATTCTTAGTTAATGATTATGGCCGTTAAAATTTAAATTAAATGTCAGTTTTGATTTTCATCAATCGTTTATCTCCATATGGTTATTTACTAAACATTATAAAAATGAAGATGATATTACTCAAGTGCACTCTTGATTGCGTTATTAAAATTTGTTTGAAGTTATACCAGAACTGCTAGGCCGGATGTTATCTAAATTGTGTCTACAAATCAGATTAGAGACAAATATTTTATTGATTTTATACATATTTTTAATGAATGATAATATACAAGTTTTTAATTAGATTATAAATTATTTTGTTTCATTGCATTGTTCTTTATTAACATCTCATACATTAGCATCTCTTCGGCTTCGATGTTATATTTAATCATTTCCAATTTATTGAGGTATTTGCTCTCGCACATATGCACGTGATCTTCAAACAGCCCAACTATTGGAGTCACGAATGCTTCGTTCAAAGAACTGAGGTAGATTTTAGCCCAATTGCTTACGTCGATATTATCATAAGAAGGGTTGCCCGAGTAGAGGGTCACTCCATCTATGGAAGTCCACTTCAAATTGTATGACGCATTGCAAGAAGCCTTCGCGTCCATATGGATTAAGATGCTGAAGTCCAGGCTGTTTTTACTGAAAAAAAAAATGCAATTATTAAAAAAAAAGGACGTCACGCAGTAGCAATCTACTCAGAATCGAGGTAGTATACGCTGCATTTGTTCAAAATAACCTATATAAATACAAAATAAAAATAAGCTATAATATAAATAGTTTTGGCGTATTATATTTTCAATGAATGCATTTATATATTATAAAACAATGGAACTCCAGCTAAAGAAGCTTTCGGAGAGATGAAGTAGTCCTTTCGTCAAAAACAACACATTTTTCCAAAATGTTTTCTCACGATCCCGGGAAAACTTAATTCTTTTTTGCCGAATTTTAAAATTTGTAAAAGGTATTTTTTTAACTGCTCTACCACTATATCCCGCTTCATAGTAGTCAGCACCTCTCGGTTTAAGGTGTTACAGGCATGGGCGTATATGGGGGGGGGGAGGCTGAGGGGGCTGCAGCCCCCCCCGAAATTTTAATTTGATGGTAAACATTTTTGTCGTAAAACCCTTAAAAATAAATTAAATAAGATCACTTAGTGCATACAAAATATTTTATTTTACGTGTAATAACGTTTTAGTTGCCTAAGATTATTCCAAGTTCTAAATTTTTAGTATTCCATACCCCGGAAATGGTCGCAGCCCCCCGGAATTTTCCCAGCCCCTCCCGAAATTATTTCGTATATACGCCCATGGTTAAAGGGTTCCGACAACATGATGCGATGTGTTCTGCTAGCTCATCTGCAAATAATTTGAGGTTTTTTTTTTTGCAGCTTTCTGCACGATTTCTAGGGAATCACACACTCACCGAACGTTTTCTGTCCGTGTGTTTTTTATTGTCCACTGATGTGGGTTTAAACTTTTTAATTATATATTGCTTGGACGCTTAATACAATCCCAGCTTTCATATGAAGCATCGGAAACTCAGTCCTTGATTTAAAAGTTTAACGATTTCATGTTTAAGATAAGAACTTAGTTGGTGCTAATGACCACCCACAGTAGTAGATGCACCAAAATAGTTATTTTCTAAATTCTAATTGCTTTTATTTAAAACAAAATATAGAATCCTACTACAAAATTTAAAAATTTCAAGACCTCTTTCGTTTAGTTACTACTCATATTATTCGGTTCTTTAATATTATTTTAACTCCTCAAAATAGTAGAATATTGCAATCATCAAGTATTTACAATAATTTGAAGATCTTCTTGATTGTTTAAATTTCCATTTTCATTTATAATTGATTTGATTTTCTCTTTTGCTAATTGACTCTTTAAGCATTATCTAAAGAAGTGAAACGTTATCAATTTTAATTAATACACTTAAATTAATATTAATACATGCAATGTGCATTTTATTGTTGATTCATTCAATTTATAAAAAAAAAGCCTTCTGGGCTGCATTTTTTTTGAAAATTGAGCTACGTTTTTGCACACAAGAAATGTATGTATTATTTTGAAATTACTATGAAGCATGAAATAAACAACACAAGCAAAATTAATTTAGGTTAATAAAAACCCCATACTATATGTGAATACTAAATTATATACAGATAAAAAAGAAAACATAGGCTTATGATTGTTTGAATAATTGTCTTTTTTTGTTTGGGCTTAAGGCGTGCCAACCTTTGTTGTTAATTGTTTATGTTTTAGTTACTTCATAATCTTTTTAACAAAAAATATCTTTTGTCATATGTCAGTATGTGTACGTATATGTCGTTTGTTACATCTTGGTTATGTTTTCTCGGTATTTTGTTAGTATGTGTCATTCTCTTATTGTTAAGTCAAGCTGTCTACATTTAGTTTGGTCCCCATGTCCTTGATTTGAACCTGTTAAGTTAAACGCGCAAAGAGGTTCAGGCTTTTCTGTTGGTTCAATGATTTGGACAAGAATCTTTACCTTACAGTGAAAAGAGGATCCGGTATTTCTATTGGCCCTGTGATTTGCGCTTCTGCTAAGAACATTGTCTCCAGAATCAGACTTCCATTCACGAAAATATTCCTCGCTTCGTTCCACATCCAGGAGTCTCCCTGTCTCCTGAGAGTTGTTATATCAGCCAGCCTGGCTCCCTTCAGGGTGTAGTTTCCCAGAGAGATATCGTCCAACCTCGCTGTTATGTCTCCCGTAGCGACGATCTTCTTTGCCAGTTCTTCCAAGGAGCCGTCGAGGAAATCGTTGACGTTGAACACATCATTAGCTGAGCACAACGTAAAAACGAGCACACCAGTCACAACGATATTAAGACACCGCGCCATATTGTTGACTGAGAGCTTATTCTCTCCTAGCAATCTTATCAGCTAGAGTCGATAGCGATGGATTCCTTTAATTTTTTTTGTTTTCATTTCGTCACAAACTATTCAGATATGCATAAATTGGTAATAGTTTATTCTCAGAAATATGATAAGTGTTGAGTCATAGATTATGTTTATTTAGGTGGCTTTTTGTCATGAACAGTGAAATTGAGACTGTTCTTTGTACTCACTGTTCAGGCTTTACACATTACTGAAGTACAATTACATTATGTATTTCCTGTGACGGTTTAAAAATAACATAAATTATATTGTCTTAAAAATTAAGGTGGTTAATTTTTTCTTCGAACTCCTCGCTTAAGGACGCCCTGAAAATTTGTGTTACTTATGAACGGACTGTAACATTGAAATAATTATGCTTTTTTCACTTTTGGGGAAGAAATACTAGATTACAATAATAGCAACAAAAAAATCACTATAACATTGCAATACAAAACAAATCGATAAATGTCAAGATACACATGGGCGTATATAGGAAAACATTTCGGGGGGGGGGCTTGGACCATTTCGGGGTATGAAATACAATCAATCTAGAACTAAAGTATAGTTTTAGACATCTAAAACGCTTTACACCTAAAATAAAATATTTTTAATGTTCTAAGTGATCTTATTTAATTTATTTTTAAGGATTTTTTGACCCATTTTGCAATCAAAATCACAAATTTACAGTCAAAATTTCGTGGGGGGGGGGGCTGCAGCCCCCCTTATATACACCCATGAAGATACAATTAATAGAAAATGATAATTATGATTGCCTATTAATTGTATGTTGATAATTGTTCATTTGTGTTGTAATGATCTTGCTAGTATGGTTTATTTGCTCTTTTGTGTTTATTTATTCAAATTGTAACGTTCACTTATAGATGAAAACGATTTTTGGGACAGATTTTCTACAGGTTACTACTCTTTTCTAGCCAGAAAGGGCTTCTGTGCTTGTTATGAACAGATGACTCAATTACACAGCCAAACAAAAAAAAAAAAAAAAAAAGTCCGAACCCAGAAACCAGGCCATGTTTGCTATATGTTTAGGTACATATTTACTACATGTTAGGGCCACATCCTGTTCAACCGTCGTGGTGGAGAATAGGGATGGTTGGGAGTGGACAGTGACTGAACAGCAGGATTAGGGTTTACGGATAATTTGTGGTGAAAATTTAAAAATCGGATGGGGATAAGGTCCTTTATTAGAGGAATGTTGGGGTCTTTATGAAGTTGTTTTATTGGTTATGTAAAAAGGAGAATTGACTATAGTTCGGAGGACTTTGGATCGGAAGCGTCTGATGTTCGATGGTTTTATTTTTATTTTTTATTTTATTTTTGTGTTAACGCTTTATAGCGATGTACACCTTACATTTTTTTTTTAATATATTACATTATTGTCTACATGTTTACATTGTGTATATATTATTAAATTATATTATATTACGTTATTGTCTATATATTTACAGTGGCTCAAAGTCAAAATGATGCAAACCAAGATTTCTTTTTTCTATTGCTAGTTGCTCTCAATTTGTTACAATTTAAATGCTAATGCACATGAGGGCATAATGATCCATTGTCATACATTAAGTTTATATAATCAAATCAACTCTACGACATTTGTACAAATAGAAAAAAAATTCTTCATTAAAACTCATAGGAATTGAAGGTCACAGTGAAAAAGATGCAAAGTTTAGTTCCGCTTAGAAAATAAGTATTCTTCAATTTTTTGGGACATGAGTTTACTAGTATTTTAATTCCTTTTCATACTTTTAATAAAAACGAAAATAAACAATATGAATACAAGTAATCAGTCTTGTTCGAGCATTTGCGTAAATTTGGTACGCATACAACTATTTCTGAACGAGAAATCGTGATTAACAAATTTAAAATGGGCAAAACAACATAAAATCGCCTCTATTATCAATAGGATTTATGCGGCCATTTAACATATTATTGAACGTTTTGAAAAAGAAAACAGAATAATAAGAAAAGCTAGAGTCATTACAAAATAAACATTTTACCGGCAATGACAAAAGTTGGATTTTGTGCCAAATAAAAAATAATTCAAAATTAAGTGCTGCAAAGCTAGCTACGTTAGTTAAAAAACATTAATATAAAAATGCAATACAATGGTAGAGTTGCAAGACAAAATTCTTACATCAACGAAAAATATAAAAATATGCAAATTATTTTTCCCAAGAATTACTTAAGAAGAGATGGACTTCTGGAGAACTGTTTTGTTTTTGGATGTGTCAAAATTAACTTTTTTTGGCTCTGATAGAACAAGTTTCGACTGGATAAAGGCAAAGGAAGAGCTCCATGGAAATAATCTTCGCCAGACCATCAAACATTGGGGTGGTAATATTATGGTTAGGGGACGTATGGCTGCTTCGGCAGTAGGATATCATAATTTTATTGAGAACACAATGAAAAAACATTCAAATTGTGACATCCTGAAGAAAATATTGCAACCAAGTTGGGAATAATCAATTATTTTGCTTTTTATAGACATAACGATCCCAAGCACTCTTCTTATCTCGCAAGAGAATGGGTTCATATAATTGCTCCAAAACTATAGAAGCACTCTTCCCATCACCAGACCTCAACATCATAGAGAATTTATGGAGTTAATTTGAAACAGAAGTAAGGAAACATAAGATATCAAACCAAGAATATCTCAAAAAGACTTTTCAAGAAGAATGGGAGAAGATAAGTTCATCTTGCACAGAAAAGCTTGTCCAATTCATGCCAAATTGTTTGAAAGTGATAATAAATAATAAAGGATTACCTAAAATGTACTAAAATTTAAAATATTTTTGAATTTTTGGGCGTGTTCCATTTTGCATCATTTTCACTGTGACCTTAGAAGTGTATATTAATGTATAAAGTTTTTGTTTAATTTTATGATTTGATCTCAAATTAATTTTTAACTATTATATATTCTAGCCTGATGATCCTACTGTATTTTTGTATACAAAGTTTTTTAAAGAATAAATTGTGGGTTGGTATTAAATATATTTTTTAAAAGTAAATATCGTGCATCATTTTGACTGTGAGCCACTGTATATCGTTTATATATTATTACATTACATTAAATTACATAATTGTCTATACTTACATCATGTATACATTACTACATTATATTACGTTATGGTCTATATATGTACATTCTGTATATATAACTAAGGTCTAATACAATTATTATTTCATGCATATACAGTTATGTTAATTAGTACGTATATACAATTCTAGGAATTTCCATTCTACGTATAAATCTAATTATACAGCCGACTGATCTAATTCACGGTTAGTTGTGCGTCATCAAAGCAATGCCGATTCACAAAAATTAAGCTAGTTTTAGAAATTATGCAATCAGATGGGAGAAAAAATCTTACCTGGTAAAAAAAAAAAAAAAAAAAAAAAAAAAAAAAAAAAAAAAAAAAAAGCTGGACCAAACAGCTTCTCCTTTTGGAAGAGCTGTTGGGTCCACCTTAATGTTATTTCTATTCTTTATTTTATTTTATATTTTGTGAAATATGTTGGTTGTTAGGTGTGAGAGTATCTTGTCAATATGAGGGCTGCCATCTCAAAGGAGTCCTGTCATGTCGTAAGGAATGTCGTTGAAGTTTCGAGTCGTCCAGGGAGCAGTCGATGCGAGTTTGTGTGTACTGATGTTCCAAGAACCTAGGCCAAACAGCTCTTCTGTTTCGCAAAATCTTACAACAAAGGGTTGGACATGTCTGCGCCTTTGCTCATATTTTTCCATGAAATGGTTCACCATTATTTTAGTAATACAAGATTGGACAGGGTGAGATTTAAGCTTGTAGATATAAGAAGCTGATAATAAAGCTCTCCTATAAGATAGAGGGGGCTCCACTGCCTCTGCGTACAGGCTTTCGACTGGACTAAACCGGAAAGCTCCTAGTGCTAAACGCAATCCAGTATTGTGTATTGTGTTCAGCATATTTAGTGTAGTGGGCTTGGCAGACGAGTAAGCCACGCATCCATAGTCTAGAAGGGATCTGGTATAACTTCGGTAGACACGTAGCAATACTTGTCTGTCGGCACCCCATCTTGTGTTATCTTGTGAGATCTTCTACTTCTTATGAGGAGTTCTTTGAGATGAGGTACCCACGTAAGACGTTTATCGAAGTGTAGTCCTAAAAATTTAATAACATTTGTTTGGGGTATTTGAGTCTTATACAGTTTTAGTTGATAGTCTATATTGCGTTTCTTCCTCGTAAATAATATTGATTTTAATTATTCTTCAACTGACCCTTTTCTCAATACTCTTATCTTCGTGGACGGCGGAAGGTCAACAAATAAAATCTTCAACACTCAGTATCACCAACTTTAATTCATCCCTACATTTTTCACACCCCCATTGGTGCCTCTTCAGGGGAAAAAAATTACAAAAATAAAACTTACAGCCTACACCTGAGGAGGATAACCTTCCACCTGTACGGCCACGTCTAGAATGATCATGGTCTGAAAGAATTCATATAGCATAAAAATAAACAGCTGATCGATAATCGATATGTCATACCTCATTTTTAAACATTTTTAAAGGTATGACATATCGATTATCGATCAGCTGTTTATTTTTTGCCATATTGAATTCTTTCAAACCATGATCATTCTAGACCTTGCCCTACTGTTTTAAGGTTATCCTCCTCAGGTGTAGGCTGTAAGTTTTATTTTTGTAATTTTTTTCCCCTGAAGAGGCACCAATGGGGGTGTGAAACATGTAGGGATGAAATAAAGTTGGTGATACTGAGTGTTGAAGATTTTATTTGTTGACCTTCCGCCGTCCACGAAGATAAGAATATTGATTTTGTTTTTTGTGTGGAGAATGTCAGTCCTGTCAAGTCAGTCCACTGTTCGAGTGAGTGAATGGCTTCTTGTATTTTGTTCTGTGCATTTTCTGCAGATCCCCATAGTTCTATTCCGTATGTCCAAATGGGTTTTATAATTGTGTTGTAGATTGTGAGTTTGTTTTTAAGTGAGAGAGGTGAGTTTTTATTCAGTAATCTGTAGAGCTGTCCAAAGCGTCTGTACTCAAGAATGAGCTCTAGGAAAAAATGGCTAAAGGTCAGAAAAAATAGAGCTATATTAGAGAAGAGGGAAGTCAAATGGCGGCTAATCCATATATAAAACAAATTTGCTCCCTGACACGAGGTCAGATATTACATTTCTCGCCGACATTGCTGGGTATGAAAGGCATCAGAAGCTGCCACAGCTGGACGATCCATCAGTGCCAACACCTACCCTCGCCTACTCGCTCACTCAAACCTCTCTTGTGCCATTCCAAAAATTAGATTGGACCCTTCTGCCTATTTCTCATCTCTAGTCCTTAAGATGGAATACCCACTCTTTCTAACCAGTCATTTTTAATTAACTCAATAGGTGGTCATTTCAAACTGTTTTAATCAGGAATTTCATTGAAAACTGCTTTAATCAAAAACATTTCATTTTATCAGGTTCTGTATTGCAGAAGGAATGTTATTGAATAGGACCCAACTAGGAAGTATTGCTTGTCTATTGAACCTTGTTTAGAGGAAGTTGTTACAGGCCGTGGTGGCTGTATGTGTTTTGTTCTAAAGTCGGCCAATGCTGATGACTTGAAAATACAGAGTATGGTTTCGTAACGTTCGTAATTAGCTTCTGAGTGGCCAAATGCTTAAGAATTTAAATTTCAGGAAGCACTTTATGTGGAAAAATTTGAGAATATTCCTTTTGATTTTAGTATTGAGTAATCCAACGTTCTTGCTTGAGATCCTCGCGAAACTAAAATACAAGTTGGATGAGAGCGTCGTGACCTTTTGGTCCAAACATCAGCTGGCGTGAACCTTTCAATGCCATTTCAAGGTCAGTTTATGGTTTATAAATCTTCGCTCTAGGTGTCCGATGTGAATCTTATACATTTTGAAAGCACTCCATTCTGACGAATAGGTCATAATAACGGCATTTCGTTTTACAAAGATCATTTCTTTGGTCGGAATGCGACTGGATACTCTCTAGAGTGGATCATTACGAGCTTCTAGAGACGGCCAGGATGGATGACTCGTGATTCCCACCTCGTCTGGGTCCTAATGCACTTTCCCCTTTCTGTAATTATGACGCTAATGCACGTCCCGCTCTGATGACTTGCCTCCTCAAAGGGAGACAATCTCATTCCATTTTCAATTAATACATCAGCTGAACCAGCCAATACCGATAGGCTAATTTCCTCGATGATATCGAACCTTTGTAGTAGGGCGGAGGTGTGCAAATTGACGGAGAGTCGCGCCCTTTATGCCGTTGATGTCATGAGGGAGGTACGAACCTTCCCAGGGCTTCATCAAATACGAAAGGTTCTCTTGAAAGCTTGCGAAAAAAACAACTATTATTGATGAGTGACATTCAACAACGCCTTCATGAATGTATTAAAATAAGTATCTCGAGAATTGGAACCCATGGGTTCAAATCTTTGCGTGCACGCAAAGATAAAACGTAGGGGTTACAAGGAAATAAATCACGAGGTAATGCCTGTAGTGGATTTCAAAGACTCCTGTCCGGTTTGCGAATGATAATTAGTGTTATTATATATATATATATATATATATATATATATATATATATATATATATATATATTTAGACACACTAGTGGCTAGTTTTTTTTTTTTTTTTCAACAAAACTAGGAATACATATAAGGACCTTGGAAGAGTAAGGGCGAATCAGAAAAATCCATTTTTTTGTTGTTTTATTTTCTAATTCAGAAAGATGTAGGTAACATAACGCTTCGCCTTGTTTCTCTAGTTCACCTTTATTTCTCTCACAGTTTCAAGTTAAAGTGAATAGCAGCATTGAAAAATTCAATGTCCTATTTCAAGGGCGAATGCCGGGTCTGAAACGTCCCTCATAGCATTTTGTTACCCATAAATCACTCGTAAAAATTATAATTAAAACATTGAATTTCAATTGCTTAGTTTTTCGACGATATTTATGAATCGGCCTCCCATAGAGTAAACATTCGCCCTTGCTACCTTGAAGCGCTTCTAGAACTTTAACTTCCATTGAACCTGCGAGAACTTGAGGGAAGGATAGTTTCGCCTTTGTTCAGCTATGTGCAACGCCATTTATTTAACTGATTATGTCTCTTTTAGTACCACGGAAGGTTTGAGAGGTCAGGCAAGGGAGATAATGTTTACTGTTTTTTAATACTTAGCTAAATGTAAGGCTAAAAACAATTCAAACTATACGAACAAACAGAAAGGAAAATTTGCCTCAGAATTTCGGCGTTCGCAATTGAACTTTTACGCCTATCTGAACGGGCTATACCATACTGAGGAACTATGTATCTTAAAACTTCATTTTTAAATAAAATCTCGGCGATTTTCTTTCTCTTCATTTTCATTAAAAGTATTCTAAACAGCCAATAAAGAAAGGAGGGAAGACAACAGAAGAGAAGGGGGGATTTGACCCTTCCTATCCATCTTGCTCTGATTGGAGGCTCTTAGGGGATGAGTTAAGGGCGGTTTTTCTCCAAACCACTAGTCTTTTTTCTTGTCATTGACTGATGATGCTACTAGAGACAGTAGCAACATCCCTGTTTTAATGAATAAGTCGAAATCTGTTGACTTCAGCTGTCTGTCAGGAGTCAAATGGCTAGAAGAAAAAAAGAAGATGGATCATCAAATTATTCCATTCCATTCTTAATTTGGCTTTTATCTGGTTCCGATTGTCTATCAATAAACTGATGAATAAAATAATCCATAAATATGTCTAGAAGTAAATGAAAAATTATAAGGGCTCTTTGTAAACATTTACGTTTTATGTCCAGATAGCGTTGCATTTTTGCAATTATGTCGACTATTGAATTTCGTTCTACGTCCTTGTGTCGTAGTTTAATCAAGTTGGATTATATGGAAACTACCAAATCGCGGTTCTTGCATTTATTGCAGTGGTAGTATTTCTTCTTCCTCTGTAGGGAGGAAACCCGCTTATGAGGTTGACCTCAAGACGCAATCTGGGAGTACAGACCATACAATTTAAAATTAAGCTAATGATATTCGTGTAAACTGTACGCCTACTGAAACACGGGTTTTCGGAATTCGCGCGAAAAAAATCGTAACGCTTACATTTTTGCATTCATAGATGTGTAAGTACACTTTTAGCGCGGTTCCTCCCTTCCTCCATGGGAGGAAACCCGCCTATGAGGTTGACCACATGACGTGAAATGCGGAAGTGCCGACTAGAAAACTTCACGTTTCAGAACCCCTAGATCTAGAAAATAACGGTGGTTTAAATTTGTAGTTATCCTCTCTTTTCCGTCGCTCTCCGAGAGGAATGAGTGACGGATCTCGAAACTCGCCGGAGTTAGACCGGTTCGAGGGTTTCCAGAAAACCTTCCCTTCCTAGCTAACCAAACATTTGTTTCGTAGCATTTCATCTAATAGAAGTGAAATAAGGTATATGTTTCGTTGTTGAGGCAGGAACTTGTGTTTCTAAGAAAATAAATTTTTTAGTGAGGCAACTGCGGCTGGAACAGCTGATTTTAGCGAGTCTAGTTTGAAAATTCATCGGAATTTATTTTATGATACCTACCTAAATTTTACTTAAATATGCAATGTTAAAAACATTACATATTATTATATACTCAAATAATAAGTGATATAAATAACTGTTTATTTCTATTCTAACCTTTCCAAATGACACGGAACCGCGCTAAGACGCATTTTCTGCGAGTCGGACTTTTTTTAAATGTCATAGATATAATTATAATTACAATTGTGATAATTAAAGGTTTTTTTTTTTCGAGTGAGTCATTGTATCATAACGTTCTATGAGACTTTGCCATCTAATCTCCAGACAAGAATATATTCCCGTAAAATTGAATGTCTCTCCCATGGATGATCAAAAAGATAATTTTTCTGAACCTTTCACACGACATTCCTCCTTGAGTTCTTAGTAAAAATCCTCCTGAATCCCGGAACTTGAATATTCAAAACAGAAAAGGGAAACCGACGCTCTTCTCGGAAACGTTAATGAACTGCCTGTAGTAAATTGGACAGTTTTATGATGTTTATTGGCATAACCTCTAAATTCCACTGATATTGAAGCCTTGAGGTTTACCTGGATGAGTGTACCTTTCCGGAATCATCCATGAGATTAGATCCACGCTACATTATATTGACAGCTCGCTATTCTAATGACATCCGACCGCTGATTGGCAATCTTTCCGAGAACGAAACATTTCCTGCCTTTTTTAGGAGCATTGAGTCACCGCTAGGCCGAGATTATTTTCGATTTAACCGAGTTGCTTAAAACATTAAAATTAGCATATCTCTCTCTCCTTAATCAATATATGAAATATACGAGTAAACGTATTATATGTCAGAATCATTTTAATAAAAACAAGCTTTGTTGAAATTTAAATTTTTAAGTAGATTTTTAACGAGTTTTCTTTAAAAATTATTATTTTAAATGCTTCACTTCTGCATCATAAGTCGTAATACATTCAATGAATGTATATATATATATATATATATATATATATATATATATATATATATATATATATATATATATTGAATTTATTATTATTCATTATGCAGAAGTTAAGCTTTTAAAATAATAATTAAAAAAAATACTTTAAAAGTATTCTTACAAATATAAATAACACACCCATATATATATATATATATATGCGTGTGTGGGTATTAAATATCAATAACTGATATATCGCACTAGTATTTCTGAAGTGGCACAACTCAAAAATAGGTTTTATTCACACCGTCATAGTTAAGAATGATGACTGTGAAAGTCATGGTCAATATATCTTTATCAACCATCAAAACTGTATGTACCTAGCGTCACCCTTCAGGTCTGAATTAATAGGCACGAGTGACACATTTTCAGTTGAGTTTTATTTTGAGTTGTGTCACTCGAGAAATACTAGTGCGATATATAGATGAAAATGTTTGGAACACAATATTTGACTTCGTATCTTTTTTGGGCTAGTTAGGAGGTACACCGCCCTTGAAATGTACTATAAGTTTTAAAATGTACTAATTTTTGAGCCTAATAATTTTTTTTTTTTTTTTTTTGTGTCATGTTCAAACATCCAAAACGAGGCAAACAAGCATAGATTTTTATAGCATGGTTCATTAAAAAGGACCTCTTTACAGGTACATGTGTTCATTAGCGTATATAGAAATTAATTTCGGGGGGGGGGGAGCTGGGAGCACCTATTTGTGGAAATATTTTAGTGTAAAATGGCGAGTTTGAAGGTCCTCTGGACACCTAGTAGATCAGGGTAAATGTAGAAGACATTTTTCGTAGTTATAGGTTTTTTTTACATGAAATTTTCTCAAAAAAACAATATTTCCGGGGGGATGCAGCCCCCCCCTTATATACGCCCAGGCATGTGTTTAGGTGACAAGTTCTAATCTCGTGTCAACTATGCATCACAGTAAGTTTATATGAAACCTGCTATACATGAAATGTCTAATAAAAGAGCAACTCAAACAGTTTTGTTCCTTAGAACCAGTCCAAAATATTGTAAAAATTGTTAAACTTGGACAAAAATAGTTTTTATATAATTTTCTTCACATTTATTCCTGTGGGTGGTGAAAAAATATAATTTGTTGAATATTATTATTATGCCTGAATGTTCATTGCTCGGTTTCCATTTTTTCTTTCTTTCAAATTTCCACTGTAATCCGGAAGGCAGACGGAAGCTCTCGTTATTAGTGAAGTCTAGAGCGGGAAGAGGGCCAATTACTGGGCTCCTTATTGTTCTTCAGGAAAATAAATTTTACAGAGCTCCCTTTGAGGGGGGCGAGTGAAAATTTTGTTGAGCTACCCCCCCCCCAACCCAACAGAAGGTAAAATTCTTGATATGAATGATGGTTAGTATGCAGAGTTTCATTCATAATTATAATTGGACGCGAAATATAGAGAAAAATTGTCTATTTTTTCCCTCGTTTATTTATTTATTTAATTTATCCATTCACTGGCAATTTAATTCATTTATTACATATTATATTTATTTATTTTATATATCCATTCACTGGCAATTTAATTCATTTATTACATATTATATTTTCATTGCTTACATATCACCAAGTGACGTGATAACTTCCTTCAGTTATTTGTTTTACTTGTTTGAATATAATAGGGTTTTACTTTAAATTATGTAATTTGATTTTCTTTTTGTTATTCTGTTCTTAGTCATTGGTAGTTTCAAATTAGTAGAGCTTTAGAGAAAAAATAAATAAATTAGATTATGTGTTATATTTTGCTATACAGGGTGTATCGCATGTAAATGACAAAACTCCAGGTGGTGAAACCAGACAAAAAAATGTAGTTCAACACCACCAACTACACATTTCGATCTCCCTCCAGAAATATGCTGTTCTAAAGGTACTTTAGAGAAAACCGTGTTTGATGTAGTAAAGCTCGAATTTTCTCTGCTTGTACACCTTGTTTTTCAACGATTCAATACATTTTTTAAATCAACATTAAATTTGCTTTAAATCTAATGGAAATTCAATGTTAACAATTATCTTAATCAAACCATAATATCAATTCAAAAAGTATGAATTAATAAAAGATTCTGGAAGGCGAAAACTTTTCGAAGGTCACTACTGATCCAAAAAAAAAAAATCCTGCAGACTCCCGAATCTCATAAAAATAAATGAAAATTTTCCTTAATGAAATAGATATTTAATGATTATAGTAAGTCTTACAAAAAATTTGAATGAGAAGAAAAATGTAAACGTTCTTAAAACTGGCCTCCTTGCATGGGTGTATATAAGAAATAATTTCCTTGGACCCTTTCCGGGCTATGGAATACTAACAATCTAGAAATTCGGAATAGTTTTAGCCAACTATATCGCAACAACAACTATATATATATATTAACGTATCTAAAATTTATATATCTCATTTTGGATGAAAATTTAAACGTCTCGAACCATTTTCGACCAGTGGAAGAACAAAACGAGCAATATCTTTCTTAGAATTATCTTCTTTCTGTTCGTTGAGAAATAAATAAAATAGAGAAAAGAAGAACACAGATATAGCGTACCTCCTTGGAAAAGGTCGCATCTACCTTTTATCTCGGCTCTTGCATAAATTAGGGTCCCAATGTCGGCCATTGTCTCTCAGCTGGTATTTATATTGAGTGGAAATATGTCAGCCATAGTTCTGTATTAAGCCATATAGATTATTTATTGCCTTCATGCTTAGAGACCATTAAAAGTGTATCGTTAAATTGTCGACTATGCATTAGTTGAAGGGTGCAATTGAATTAATCGGGGCACGGGAAACAAAACGGATAATATTTATGGAATGATAAAAAGCAATGAATCATCGGAGTGTCGTTGGGTAAATTTCAAAATGCAAATGACATATTTGCACAAGGCGACTTTATTGCACAAGTACATAATGGAGTCTTTATTTAGATCGAATGGACGTCAGAATGTATTTATATTTATTATTTGGCGGCTTCGTTACTTTATTTATTTATCTTTATTTTTTCATTTGTTAGAACACTACAATGGCGATTCATCACGACAAACAATATTATATAAATTCAACCATAATAATGCTTGTCAATATCTACATATTTGTTGGTGTTCCGCTTCCCGGCAATGTACTCCTTACACTATGCGCATAATAATTAAATTATGTATACATATATTATTACATTACGTGTATACATATTATGTGGGTATTTACATTATGTATGTGTTATACTGTGGGGGCGATTTTAGCTCAGTAGTAGAGGACTCGACTAATTTTCTGGGTGACCATGTTCATTAGAAATCAGAGTTCCTAGATCAATGTGCCTATTTTAATATGTCACAATAAAATGAGCAAATCGCTTTATTGCAGGATTGTAAACCCCATAAATAAATAAATTTCATACGTAGGCAGAAGGTCATTGAATGAAATTCGTAATTAACCTAACAGTTAATTTATTAAAATAGCTCTACATGTTTCGAATCATCTGGTGCCTCTTCAGGAGCCTAAACACTAAATACAGCCTAATAGAACGTAGAAAACATGATGAGATTTTGGTCAATATTTATTTCAACATAAATAAATAATATGGCTACCGAACTTCATATCGCAACATCGTCATTCGTTCTTGACATGAAGAGAGAAATTCCAACTTCTTTTTCCTTTAAATGTTTTGTTATATTGGCTTTCCAGACACGTATACAACTTGAAACGTACTAAATCCACCGAAAAAAGAAAAAAAAAAACGGTCCAAAGTTTTCCTTTCTGCGGTTTTCCCTTCCCATCCCTTTTTATCCGAAATACATCCACGACTGGAAGCACGGTGAGGTGGGAACATAAATAAGGGAAGTGAGACAGGCGAATTTGGGTCCGCCCTAACATAAATCTTGCCGGCCGATCAAGAGGAAGACCTCGGTCTGCATTGATATCCGTGGGTGGAGGGCTAAAGGCAACTGAGCACATATCCATCTTCTGGGATATCCAGCTACTTAAGGCTGGACGTGTGCTTTTAGTTTAGATTCAGAGGGGTAGTCTGTCAGTTCATTTTGGTGTTGCTGTCAAAGAATGTGTACATGTAAGATGGGATTTTCGGTCTCAGCAAGGAGCAAGCCATTGATATTTATTATTTATCTTATTAAGAAAAGAGACAAGTTCACAAGAATGAACTAGATACTATTAATTTGCGGGGATAAGAGAATTATATTCATTTGGGCTGACGTACTTGTGGGTCACACATCTCGGCCGAGTACTTAGGACTTGGTGCGAACTGTGCACCACAGGTAAGTCGGCCCTTATAAACCCTCCTTCCCCACCTCTGCTCTAGCTAGTGGCTCGATCTAGACAGAAAACATTGGAAATGTGGGAAACTTCGATTTCAGACCAGCGAAATGCTACTGTCTACACCGCTCGTTGAGATTTACCTCATCTGGTCTTAGATCTTAGGGGAATTACCTTACGTCTCCTGTGAATGACCATCTCAGCACTAATGACTAGGTATAACGCGTGAATACCTTATGACGAAATCCGAAAAAACGATTTAACAAATATGATAGTACTACATATTCTGACAAGACTTGATATTGAGACTTGTAATTTGTTACAAGACTTGGAGGCTCCACGAAACATGAATTAACTACTTCGAGATAGCAGTTATCACAATCATCATATTGACATAATATTAAAATTTTTCACAAACTCAGAGACCTCAGATTCAAATGATGAATTATGCCATAATGAACTACAACAAACATTTTATTAGTTTATATTTCATTAAGATCATCCTCGAAAGGTAAAAGTAAATAATGTTAATCACTAAGGACAATGTTAGAACCTATTTAACAGAAAAATATTGAATCAACTGTTCATAAGAAATAACAACGCTTTCTATTATACTGGTTGCCTATCTAAAGGATGTACTCAATTTAAATGGGACGTACTTTTATATCCATTTTGATTCTTATTTTTATTTCATTTTGAGGAGTAAGCCTCCCAATTTCTCGATATCGGGTGGTTGGACTGCTTCTTCTTCCTGGGGTATCGAGTATCTGTTCCGATATCCTGAAAGTGGATATGACCGGCCTGGTCTTCAACACGCCTGTCTGCATCTATCCGCTCAAACAAACCCCCCCAGCAATGCCGCACCAGCTCCAAGGCGTCCCAACTGCTTTAAATATAATATAACTAATTCGTTATATTTATATATATATACTAGCTGACCCGGCAAACGTTGTTTTTCAATATACATTATTTCTAGTGAATATTTTGGTCGTGTAATAATAATCCCTTACCTGTTGCGGGATCTCGTTTTTTAATATTTATGCAATATCCGTCTTGTCCATTCCAGAACATTAGCGGATATTAGATAGCGCCGTATGAATGGTTTGTATAAGCAATGGACTCAAGATTATTATTTCTTTTTCGAATCAGGATTTCTCGCGTGGCTGCACGGTCGCCAATCATGATTCCAGCAACGTTGTCAACAGCAGGTTCATTACATTGAATGTACTCTCCAGATGGATCTTTATTAGGATTGATGAACATAGCGTGATTATCACTAATTTGTGCATGTGAGATTTAAATAATTACAACAATTCATTCTGCTCATTCAATAGATCGTCTAGCTTACTGACGATACTCCTGGCAAACCGTGAATTGAGGTTAATGTAGCCCCAACGTGTATCCACCCGATTGGCGAGTGCGCTTTCGGAGTCCTCACCTCCCATAAAGTAAATTTGTAAAAAATTGAAGTGGTTCGTGTGGCAAAAGCACCAATGACCCCACTTTGTGATTTGTGATAAACTTGGCCTTTGATTTTGAATGTTGAATTAAAGTGTTGACCATTTGCAGCATTATGTTTATCCATTTCCGTTGCTCCGAACGATGTAATTTGGAAACATAAATTGAATGTTGGAGTTAACTTCAGGAACAGATTGGAATCTGGAGCCATATTTCTCTTTGTCAAAAGATCATATTAACGCCAACGGTCATAGCCACGTTGAATGCATTGGTTACCGTTGATCACCGAAGTTAAGCAACTGGATGACCGATCACGCGCCGTTGGCATTTATAAAAGGTTGGCAACCTGTAGATAACCCAGCGTTAAACTTATTAACATATACACACTGACCTGAAATTTTCAATTAAAAAAAAAAAATTGTAAAATATAAACTGTATGTGAAATATTGTATAAATATATATTTGTATTTATTATTATCTACGCGGAATCAGATAATAATATATAAACACAACATATTGTATAAATAAGGAAAATGGTAAAGGAGATGATTGTACATATGATAATAACTACATGAATTTAATAATATTTCATTTTTATATTTTATTATCCTTTGTTCTTGTTAATTTAATTTTTATTTAGAACTTTATAATACTTTTTTTATTTGTATTATTATTTTATAAACTTTAAGTTAACTAATATTGAAAGATAGGACTATAAAACAAAAATGGCGCATAATATTCGTGTGCGTTTTTCTTTCCGTGTGCGCGTATAATCTCCCCCTATTCTTTATCATCTTGCCGCTTTCAATTTCGGCTTGGCTCTACATGCGTTTGACGTTGAATACGAGAAGAGATGGAGTTTGTATAAGTTAAATTGAGCCGAAAGGGGAAGGGGCAATATACTAGTCCTCAGGACTAAGTACAAGAGACTGAGTAACGAATTTAAAATTGCTGAGACAATGAAGGCCCGTTCTCTGAGATATGGGGAGCGGGTTTATCTGAGTCTTCGGGGCTTTTCTCAGAATGAGTTTCACATCTCATTAAAACTCTCAAGTCCCAGGTAACCTCTCTCGGAGGATATAGAAATTATACTTTACATTTTCCTATTACCTCTTCTTGGTTTTAAGAACACATATTTATCCTTTAGAAATATATCAGGATAATAAGGACAATAAATACAAAAGTTAGACAAATAAATCTTATAATAATAATAGCATTCAACATGTGACGCCTGGCTGCGAAATTCTATCGGGATCTCATTGTCTTATATCAAGCACTAGAAAAAAGGTTCGGCTTTGTGCAAAATACGGTATCCACGATAATATGGTACCGTATTTTGCATAGAGCCGGTCACCCATTCAGGTACTGGCCACGCAGGACGTTGCTTAACTTCGGTGATCAACGGGAACCTGTGCATTCAACGTGGCTACGGCCATTGGCGTTTAATGTAATTTCTATGATATTTGAAGCTATTTATTCTATGTAAAAGTCTGTCATAAGAAAATCTCTATCATATGTCTATGTAAAATTCTATCTTATGTGAAGCTCTTATCGCCAAAGCTGCGAACAGTTTCAATTAATAGAAAAAAAATTGAGGCGTCGACATTCAAAACAGGATATATCAAAATCGTACAACCTTTCACGGAACACAAAAAACGTCTAAGCTAGTATAATTTCTTCAGAAAATTTAAATGTGCTAGGCCACACTAACATTCATTTCCTTATTTTTAATGATGCTTAATGAAAAAAAAGTAATTGCCGTGGAAAAAAAAAAAAAGTTTTTAGAAAAGAAGTCTCATTCGCCTTCAATCATCCCTGCTAGTCGCAGGGTGTGGTTGGTTGGCATATGGTAACTCCAGGTCATCCTAGAATCCTTCCTAACAAGGAAGGTATTCGGCTGACAACTGGGGACACCTGGGGTAACCAGTATCAAAATAGGATAATACAATTGAAATTGTGGATTCTAATATTCTGTAAATGAACAAATATATATATATATATATATATATATATATATATATATATATATATATATATATATATATATATATAGGAAGAAAAGAAGTTTATTTTACGACAAAATGGATTTTACCCATTTTGAACTTCATCGCCTCAATTATGAACTTACAAACGAAATTTACATAATACTAAAAAAATTGCTGCTCATTTATTTATATTCTTAGTTATTGTAGTTCTATTATACTATACATTGGGAGCCCTAGTTTCTAAACTCCTTCCGATGAAACCTAGAAAGTTTTAATAATTACCGGATAATTGGTTTAATTAATTATTTCCTGTAGTCGGTTATTTATAGCCGGTAGATAATGCTTTGATCATGAATTAACCAGTTTTTCCGCTTGAGATCGGTTTTTCCAGGAGCGGAACTGTTAGAATTACGCCTTCATCGGCGGTTCTTCTTAAGGGCGGAGGAGAAAAAAAATGTTTAAAAAAAAGAAGAAGAAATTTAAAACGTAAAAAATCGATTTTAAAGTGTTTATAATGCTATCATAGAGAATCGAAATTAAAAGCTGATAATGTATTATTTTTTTGTATTGATGATCCGCAGTAGAAAATGCCGCATCATAGGCATTTTAATTCACACTTTAAAGGACATAAAAAAAGTTACATTACAAGATATACAAACGGAAGCCAGTAGGTTATTTAGATATATGTAAGTGGCAGCAATCTTGGACCATGGTGGCGAATAACAAACTTCGAGAAACATGGGCGTATATAAGGGGGGGGGGGCTGAGGGGGCTGCAGCCCTCCCTCCGAAATTTTGATTTGATGGTAAAAACATGTCGTAAAACCCTTAAAAATAAGTTAAATAAGATCACTTAGTTCATAAAAAATATTTTATTTTACGTGTAATAGCGTTTTAGTTGCCTAAAACTATTCCAAGCTCTAAATTATTAGTATTCCATACCCCGGCAATGGTCTCAGCCCCCCCCCCTCGAAATTTTCAAAGCCTCTCCCGAAATTATTTTCTATCTACGCCCATGTCGAGAAATAAAACTAACAGTTGGTGAATGGCCTTCAAGCTAAAAGAACAAAAGAAGAGATGAAGTTATATTATGCCGTTTAAGAATTGGCCATTCCCGACTGACGCATTCTCTCTCAGGGCAAGACAGAAGAGACCGACATGTATACATGGTTACACACTATTATTATAAAAGCATATAAAATATTGTTACAATATTTTATATTATTGAAACATATAAAATATTGTATCAAGAGATGTTAGTTAGCCGTCGAGGTGATAAGCAATCAGGGAATAGTTGGGATTTGGCTAAGAAAACATCAATACGATTTTTGTAAAAATCTGTAAGAATGTTAATTGCTTAAAATATTGTAGTTATTTTTCTTAAAAACAATATTTACATCTAATTCAGATTTCTATGTTATAGTTTGTTGTATATATTTTTATTTCGTAAATGTTCTAACATGGTCTCATATTTTATTTTTTTTTTGGTTTCAAAAGAGGATAGGTTCAATTTTAAAATGGCTACCTTTGGTTTCAAAAACAGACAACTCCATGACTTGGTTTCAAACATGGACAACTCCACCATTTAAAGTGTAATTACGACATTAATACTTATATAATTTTGTAATGCCTTTAAAAATATGTTTCTGGGGCCTATAAGAATAACATATAAAAAAATCACCATGACACTGACATCAATATAGTAGATATGGTTTTTTGCCTCTCCTGTAAAACGTCCGTCTCGCAGGAACTGCATCATCTTAGCGCGGTTCCGTTCATATCCCTAGTCTAATTTGGAAAGATTAAAATAGAAGCATTTAGTAAGCTTTCGAATGGTAATCTTCCGCTTCACAAGATTGTCAACGGTTTTCGAGATACTAACGAAAGTGGGGTCTCCCGTGGTCTAGTGGCTAGCGCGCTAGATTCATAAGCGGGAGATGGTGGGTTCGATCCCCACCGGCGCCAGATATTTTCTCATCTCAGGGCTCGCTGAGAAAATTCTTGGCTGCACCCTGGATGTCGGCGCTAATAGCCATGATTTGTTGATGTGCCGTAAAAAAAAAAAAAACTAACGAAAGTATACAAAGTTACCAAAACTTTTTTTGTCTGTTAATAAAATATTTTATTCTAACCCTTCCTTACTCTAAACGTAACAAAAATTTCAACATATTAGTGTTGATGAAATTCGAACATGTAGAAAATGTTTCAACTGTATCCCATAATTCTAAGTACCAAAATCAAAGACAAACAACCCTCCCTAGGAAGGACGCTAGGCAGTTGAAAAGCTAGCTATATCTTGGAAATCCATATCTCTAACATTAAATGGTTTTTCTTATTTTTCTTAACCTGTTTTATTTTCAAATACATTATCCAACTATAAGCAATTAAAACATAACAAGGAATAAAAAACAGACAAAAAGAATAGTTTGAATAAGCGAAATCAATTACTTTAACGTTTTAAGCTCTTATTTCTCCGATTGACATCGCCTAATCAAAACTTTTATTAGAACCTTTTTTTTAGAGCATTTAATAAGCTTTCTAATGGCATTCTTCCGTTTACCTAGATTCTCAACCTTTTTCGAGATATTAAGGAAAGTAAACAAAGTTACTAAAACTTTTTGTCTGTTAATAACATTTTTTATTCTAACCCTTCCTTAACTCCAAACGTAACCAAAATTTCAACATATTAGTTTTGATGATAGTAGAACATGCAGAAAATGTTTCAACTGAATCCCATGATTCTAAGTACCCAAACCAAAAAAGGTATTCAAAAACTATTTTTCCAATGTTTTTCGAAAACGGTTAAAGCTATCGCCTTGAAAATGGTTCCATTCGTTTTCCTAGCCCAGGAAGCATATAAAACGAGTACTTACAAGCTTATGAACTCAAAAACGTAAGCGTTACGATTTTTTTTGCGCGAATTTCGCCCCAAACGCCATCTTCCAGTAGGCGGATTTTGCTGGTTAACGAACTTGACCTTTCAAATTAAACGAAAGATTTTTGTACCAAATTTCATCACAATCGGACCATTAGGGAAGCCAGAAATGAGCGAACAGACAAATATATATATATATATATACAAATTTGAACCACCGTTATTTTCGGTCTCTAGGGGTTCTGAAACGCGAAATTTTCTAGTCGGCACTTCCGGATTGTTTCATTGTATCAACCTTATAAGCGGGGTTCCTCCCTATGGGGGAGGGAGGAACCGCGCTAAAAAAGCAAAAGTGGAGTTGTGCAACTTAGATACTAGACTCCTCATTTCTTCTTTTTGGTTTAATATGGTGAAATTAGTTTTGTTTTGTGAATTTTCATATTATTTGTTATTTACTTTAATGTTCATGAAGTTATTTTTATGTAATTCTCAAAACTTTATATTTAAATTTCACCTTGTAATAATGAAATTAAAGAAGAAAATCGCCTAGTTGCGAAGCTCCTAAAATAAAATAATAATAATAATACATTCTCCAAATGTCGAGTTCCTGTCTTTGCAGTCTGCCAGACTGTGTTTGATTGTTAGTTGCATGTTACGAATTCTGCATACGGCTTGTTCTCCTCTAGTCATTAAACGAAAGTGAGTAAGTAGAGAATGAGTATGAAGTGCATTAACTTTAATGAAAGCTAGAACGAACTCTGGAGTAAAGCTGGAGATTCTGTCTTTAAATCCCAGCATGCGACATAATTATTTAAGAAATGTATTGATGTTTTGGGAGGAAAAATAATAAAAAAAAATAAAGATTAATGCAATATTTTAGCAAGTTTCATATATTTCGGGAGGAAACATCTCTTTTAACAAAATTGTATTTTGAGAATACTTCATCACCGCGAGGCTATGATTAATCGAGTGCAATGATTTAAACCAACCCCCCCCCTCCCTGTGGCGTTAACGAGAGAGAATTTACGTCCAAATGGATATTTTAACCACTCCGCTGAATGGAACGGAAATGAAGTACATAATTTGATAAATCTCTCTTAGTAAAGAAAATAACGGGTACAGTTCCGGGGTTTTGATTAAGAATGAAATTATTCCCAAACACAGGAGGGCAGGGAGATGCGTCTATTATTTGTTAAGTTAGTTTGTTAAGTGTATTTAATTTAGTTTGATGGTTATTTAAATAATTCTTCTTATTTATCATTTATGGATGAACAGATTAATGAACCGATTAATAAAGATTAAAGAACTGATTCCAGAATAATAATAATAATAATAAAAATTACATTTTAGAATATACATGCACCTGTACTTTTCAAAAAATCGAACATTTTTTTAATGTATTTTTTTTTTATTTAATGTGTTTATAACCACTATGAGGTCATTAAACACAGGATTAAAGAAGGAAGTAAACCACAACTATTGGTTTTACTTGAGGTTACTCTGGAAGAGTGGGGGAAGAAAGCTCAACAGAAACACGAAGGCGCGACACAGTGGGGCCAAACGACATATCGTCTTTCAAAAAAGACTGCAGCCTCTAAATCTTAACCGATTTCAATACATTTGTTTTTTAATAAATGAAAGCTAATAAAATTTAGAACAACTTCGTCCAGCCAGATTTTTGTTTTTTGTTTCTTCTGTTTATTAAATTACGTGTAAATAATTCACGAACTTTTACAATCGAACATAAAATAATATTTTATTTTTTATAATCTAGCGTTGAAATAAACATTGAAATCCTGATAAGACTTGGAAGAAATCAGACCGACACACGTTTTAAACGTAAATTTATCTTAATTTAATAATGACATTAATTGAAATAATATGATTTTTCAATGATTTGAAAATAGATTCTGGTTTCTTCCAAGTCTAATCAGAATATTAGTGCTGATATTAAGTTAGATGAAAAAAAAAAATTTTTTTTTTTTTTTTTTCTTTACGGCGCATCTACATCGAGGTCATTAGCGCCGACATCCAGGGTGCAGCGAGGAATTTTACCAGCGAGCCGTGGAATGATAAAATTCCTGCCGGAGGTTGGGAATCGAACCCACCATCTCCCGCTTATGAATCCAAGGCGCTAGCCATTAGACCACGGGAGACCCCAATATATTATTTTATGTTCAAGGTTAAAAGTTCGTGAATTATTTACACGTAATTTAATAAACAGGGGAAAGAGAAAACAAAAATGTGACAAGACGAAGTTGCTCTAAATTTTATTAGCTTTAATTTTTAAAAAAAAATGCAATGCAATCGGCTAAGATTTAGAGAATTTAGCCTTTTTGAAACATAAAATGTCGTTTGGTCCCACTGTGCACCAACCGAACCAAAGTAAGATTCCATCCTGCACACAGGCACGAGGGCAGGGCACGAGCGAGCCCCAGAATCCCAGCCATGCCCACAATGGGCAGCATTGTTTTTTGAATTATTAAATTTTTTTTTTAAACGGCTCGTCGACTTCCACATCATTAGCGTTGACATCCATGCCATCCAGGTCCTGATATGATATGAGAAAAATCCCTTCTGCATGCCTGACTCGAACCTTGTCTTGACCCCATTTGGAAATTTGGTGGTTAACTAAAGTAATCGCTTCATACCAACTGCTTCAGCAATAGAATAGCTGCTTTCCTTTCGCAGAGAAGTGTTTTTTTTAGTTCAACTTGTAATATCAGCGGGCCGTACTCCATTTGATGATTTGGATTTATATGGATAGGTTAATAAGCAAAATGGTTTGTGTGGTCTGCCAAAAACTAAGCAATTGTAGTAGAGGATGGGTTCTTTTTTATTTAAGTGTTTCATTTTCTTGACTTGTATATATACTGTATTTATATATCGGAGAAATACTCCTGCCTACTCTTCTAGATGGATTCTAGCCGAATCCTATCACTTTGGGACTTAGCCTAGAGAATGTGAGTCACGAAGGATCGTTCAAAGTAGGAGAACAGCAATCAGCTGATCGGACACGAGCCCCATGCTCCTTTCTAAACAATTGTCGACCTTTCGAACGGCCCTTACTGGCCCATTGCCTCCTCATCCTCATTAGAACCAGATCACTTCCTAGCCTCAAAATCACGATTCTATATAAGCCTCCACTTTCTCTTTTCGCTCAACCCCCCCTACTTTTTGGGTTATTAATTTCTTTTTACTTAGAATACTTAAAACATTTTAATGCAATTTAAATTGTTTGTTACTTTTTTAATAAGAACGTTTCAAAAAACGCAGCATCAAATGGTTTAATTTTAGCCCCAATCTCCCTTGTGCTGGGGGGTTTTATTTGCATAGGAGATTTTAAATTTCTTTGATATTAAAATGAGTTTTTCAAATCACAGTCTCAGCAAGAATTGTACAGAAGTTATAAAACAAATTCTATTCCTATTATTAAAATGACACAAAGGTTATGAATTTTACGACACGCACTAAGAGGAAGAGGTTCATGTGCTCGTTATGGTATAGAATGCTAAGGAAAACATGAGAAAGTCTCAAATCCATTTTAATGAAGAAGAAGTCTAAGAAAATATTTTTAGATCTTAAGGATGCTAGATTCCTCGCAGTGTATGAGCCAGCATTCAGGCCAAAATTGAACTGAACAGTCCATCGAAGTAGAATGAAATCACCAATAGATTAACTGTACAGTCCAATGAGGCCAGGCCTGACGTGTGGACAGGAGGATATTTGCTTCACATACAGTGGGTCTACTATAACTGGACAGTGCAGTCCCGGCCTTGAGGTTTATTACCTTATCGTGTGTGTGCTAGACTCGTTCAGTTCAAAAGTGGTGGCCAAACTGTGCAGTTTCGGCCTTGAGTTTTGAACTGAATGGTCAACTTAAGAAAATATTTTTGGGTCCTAAGGCTTTCTCTTCCTTCAAATGCGTCAACGTCTGTGGCTCACCGATCACTCTTTGACTCCAGCATACTTCAGAGCACAAGAGAGCTTGGATAGGCCCCTTTGAACGTCATCTAAGCATCCTTCTGAAGTTAATTGAGGATGAAGTTGGGAGGCCTAGGAGCACGGAATCTTCATATTACCTGAAGCATTCATATACAGAATGTAATAACCAATAAAGAAATTAGTTAATTGAAGATCCGAAGGCTCAAAAAGCCACCAAATGGCTTGAAGAACCATTTTTATTGCTCCCCTCTACATTTTCTACTTCAACCTCCAGAACTTAATATCCCATTCGTTAAAAATGCAATATTATACAGATTCCAACGTTTCTACAGCAAACTATCCGTTCTTCGACAAACATACTCTATCTCCATCAAGATGACTCAGAAGACAGTAGCTTAGAGATCTAGATGAAAAAAAAAAATCAAGTGAAGTATTAGCAACTGCTGTTCCTTCTTTCAAGTGGAGCGATGTCCGTGATTCTCCAAGGCCCTATATTTTTTCATTAATTTATTTATAGGCATCCTAGCACACTAGCCTCAAAAGCCCCTTTTAGCACTTTCCTCCGAGGGAAAGTAGCTATTGAGGTTGCACTCATGACGGAATTTTTGAAAAATTTCTTCGAATCTTTATCGATCCTACCTAGTAGAGACCGAAAATGACCCCAGTTAAAATTTATATATATATATATATATATATATATATATATATAAATTTTAATTCGAATTTTTTTTGTATTGTTACGAAATTCTTTTTACGTCCTGGCTATGTAATGAGAAAGAAGTGTTGTGAAAATTAACTAAATTGGTCTATTGGAAGGGGGGGGGGGTTACTTTGTACTATGTTTGAATTGAATTCTTCCGCCAAACGTAGGTTCGCGAAACTCATCAAGCTCAATAGATCGAAATGTGAAGCTTTGTGTATTTATTACGTAGTGTAGTACCCCGCATACACAAAACTCTGGAAGGAAATTAATTACAAAATTAATAATTGAAACAGCTGCTCATAAAAAATGCAAAAGAGTAGAACAATTTATGCTTTTATTTTATTTATCTATATAGGTTATTTTAAGCAAATTATTCAGTAATGCAATCGACACTACCAAATTCTGAGGAAAGTGCTTAGTTATGCAGCTCCTGTGTGACGGACTTTTTATTTATTGTAAGTCACTTTTAATGTCATTCATTTGCGATGCTGGAAGGCCTTGAGCTTGGACCTCTTATAATCCATCACATTACGAGATGTATTATTGCAAAAGTCATGCACAATAAATTATGGTAATGATCCTTAGGCTGTGTTGTGGTTGACTTACAAAAAAAAAAAATAAATAAATAAAAAAAACTATTCTGATCGATTAATTAAATAAATGGAGCATTTCGGTATCATTAGTTTTTTTTTTCTCTATTTCCATTTGTAGGTCGTTGAATTGTTTTGGGATTATTCTAAAACCGAGAAGAATAAATATCCTTTCTCCAGGAAAATAGCCAGGACGCTATTGCCTCCTCAAGAAGGTAATTTTTGAAATCCCTAAAACTGTACTTTTGTCCCACTTCTGAAAGCCGCGCCACTTGGAAGGGTTCTCGAGAAGGCTTTGTCTGAAAACAGAGAGGAAACATTTTAGGGAGTTTAGAGTTCGTCCCCCCCCCCATCCACAGTGCTTTTATTCCCGGAGCCTTAGGGGACCTAAATATAATTCAGGGGTGCCAACCTTAAAGTGCTCGGACACAGCTTCGATAGGAACGGTGATTTAATTCTTCAGAGAACTCAAGACATTCTCCGAGAGTTTCCATCGGCTTCCAGAGTTTGTCTAATCCGTGATCAATATTTTATAGTTATCCGAACTTCTTACATCATATATATGACAGGCGGTACACGGACACCTACAGTACACATCATGGTCGCATATAAGGAGGCGGCTGCAGCCCCCTCCCCGAAATTTTAACTTAATCGATAAAAATGTGTCATTGAAAACTCAAAAATAAATTAAGTACGATTACTTAGTTCAGGGTTTAATAGCGTTGTAGTTGGCTAACAATTCCAACAAGGTAGCTTTGAACGGCGATTCGATTGTATGATTGGCTGCGAGTGAGATGAGAAGTACTTAGTTTTTGTGTATTTTTTTTTTATTATTATTTTATTTGCTATACAGGAGTTCTCCTTAGCAAAGGAGTTGGCTTACATATTTATTTAGTTAGTCCTATTTTTAGTAATTTTAGCTTTTATAACTGCTTAACTGTTATAGTATATATTTGTACTATTTTACTAATATGAACAAACTATAATGAGCAAACTAGTTGCAAAATAACAATATCTGTATATGAGAAATAAATAATATAACTAATATTACATAGATAAAATCCTTCCGCTTATGATTAAAATAAATATAGTCATAATATTATAACATAAATCAAATGTAAATAAACTGAAAAGTGAATTATTAAAAGAATAAAAAAAAAATAAATAAATAAAAAAGCAAAGAATAAAAAATAAGATAAAAAATAATTAACATTTTTGTTCATTTAAAATAAATGATCGGCACTTTAGAACTTCCTTAATATATCTAGATATTCCTATGAGTTTATATTTATTATTGCTATTGAGTGCGTTGAGGAAATTAATTTCTGGATCATCATCAGTCAGGAAGGTAAGATGTTTTGCTCTTATCGGCTCATAAGCAGGGCAATGAAGAATTAAATGATGAATGTTCTCTAGAACATTTAAACTACAAATAGAACATTTCTTCTGCGGGTCTATTGTATATGTTAAATTGTTTATGTTGAATTTTATTGCATAGTTACTGCAGGTTCTTAATTGGAAAATTGTTTTATATATGGAAAATGGTAGATTAATTGTGAGAAATTCCTGGGCAGTACCTGGTTTTATGGGTAACTATTGTAAAAAGGGCTATAATTGGACTGATTTTTTTTATTTATATCCTGGTCTAACAACATTTCCTTGTAATCTTCTAAGATACCTGCCATATTTGCTTTAATTACATGGGGGTCCTGGTTTAACCAAATATCATAATAGTTTAGGTTAATGAGTATTTCCTTAAGTTGTGTTACCCAGTTAAAACGCAATTTATTACTATGTGACTGATCTAATACATATAGCCTGTCATAGCACAATCTAGGTAATCTATTCCTATCCATAGTTAATATTTTACAGAGCCAAGTTAGGGAAGATTTTAAAATTTGGACTGAAATATAATCTGAACCTGTCTCAAGCCTTACCAGATAATTTGGAGTGGACTTTATTAAATTGAAAAGTTTTTTATAGAAGTTAACCCCGGCCTGTTCTACTTGATCTAAATATCTTAAAGCCCAGACTGGGGCACCGTATAAAAGCATGGATCTTCCTATAGCATGAAGGAGTTTTTCTACTCCATTCCAACTATTACACTTAGTCCCTGATAGTATTCCAAATATGACACTTGAGGCACTGTTAAATTTGGTTATGGCAAATCTGCATTGTTCCAGAAATACACCAGAAGAAGTGAAAAGAGTCCCCAAATAAACATACTTAGCCACCTGTTCGATTTCCTTCATATTGTAATAAAACTTTCCTACTGAAGTGGAAGTCCTTCCCTTATGAAAGTTTAATATTTTAGATTTAGTCTCATTTACAACGAGAGAGTTCTCCGCACAATACAACTCTAGTATTGCTAGCTTCTTCCTCATGTCGGCAGGAGAGTCAGCAAGCAGAACCAGGTCGTCAGCGTATTGCAATAGTATGATGTCGTTGTAGCCGTTGATGTTTAGTCCAGTTGCGCCTTTACTTTTGAAATATTTATCCATATCTGAAATAAATACTGCAAATAGAAAAGGGCTCAAAATTTCACCCTGAAACAAGCCTTCTGTTACCTTAATTTTTGATGATTTGACCGGTCCCATCTTGACTTGAACTGTTGCTTGGTTGTACAATGTTTTTAATATTCTAATTATTTTTGTACTAAAACAAAACTCATTAGGTTTTGACCACAATAAGCTATGGCTAACAGTATCAAATGCTCTCTGAAAATCAATAAAAGCAGCAATAACTGATCATTTCGGAAGCCTTAAATGCAACTGCAAAAGGACAGAAAGAGTAAAAATGTGATCCAGACAACCTCTTCCACTTCTGAATCCCGCCTGGCATTCTGGCAAAATATTTACTTCATTATCCCACAATATAAATCTAGTCAATAATATCTGTGTAAATATTTTAAGACAACAGTTTGCTAAAGCTATTCTCCGATAATTAGCCGGGTCATTTCGGTCTCCTTTCTTGTAGAGCATCGTCAAACATAGATTGGACCAAGAACTTGGCACTTCTTCAGTCGCCAGAATATTATTAAAGAAGCTTTCTAAATATGACAGCCAGTTTTGAGGTAGATTCTGAAAAAACTCGTAACTAACACCATCCGGACCTGGAGATGTTCTATTTTTACATGCATTAAGGCTTGCTACTATTTCATCCTGCGATATACTACTGTCCATAAGAGGGTGACATACACCGAAAAAAGTTATATCCTGAGTATATAGTTTTTGTGTATAAAATAATGTATAAAACTAATCAGTTTAATTCAATTTGTAGCATAAAGATTTTAAAAATCATGGAAATGGAACAAAAATGGCAAATTATTCAGTTAAAAATGAAATGGTATAAATTCATAAAAAAACGAAAAATGTCTTCGCCATTTACTCTGGTTTACTAGTTGTCGGAGGACCCCAAATCTTCATTTTACACAATAATTCTGCCACATCATCTTAAGAATCAGACTAACAATAAGTATTATTGTCATAAAAACAGAGAAATATATATAAATCATTATCAAACTTTTCCAATGCAAAGTCATTGGGAAAAGATAAATTTGAAATGGAAAATGGAAAAATTTACTTATATATGATTTGGCGTTTCAAATTGATATGTATATATATGTCTATCTAAATTGTTTCAATTCTTTGGAGGCCTGGGGTCGGTAAAGCAGTAACCATTTGTTTACACTACTTTATTTATTACTCATGCCCGACATGATTCGTGCCTTGGTCGCACCTCTTCTGGGGTTGCACGAGACTTGTAGGGCATGATTATTAAATACAATAATTGAACAAGTGGTACTTTACCGACCCCCAACCTTCAAAGATTTGAAGGAGATTAGATATATTTTGGGTCATCTGAAAGAATGCATGTTTGGATCACCAGTATTTTTGAGACTTATGGGTTCTGAAACGTGGGCTTATCTCGTCAGCTCCTATGGATTGCGCCTTCTAGCCGTCCTAAACAGGTTTACTCCCTACGGAAGGTTGGAGGAAACATGCAGGAATTGGTGAGGTTAGGTGAAACTCACGATGAAAAGCTCCCGTTTGAACGCCTTTACATGTAGATGGAAACGAGGCTTGTATAGTTGCTGGCAGACTCGCTTTATCCACGCCTCAAGACTCCAATAGACTCGGCAGTCCAACTCGGTGCGTTATTGCAAGACTCGATTCGAGGAGGCAATTGTAAAGTTGTGTAGCTGAAGGGAAATGAGATAACTTTTTGTAGCGTGCTACCGACCCGACGGATTTCATATCTCTCTGCCATGTCCTTTATTAGAGACGGGGTATCATGTATTTATACTCTCAGGGCAATATTTCCGTGCAGGAGTCTGGAGCAGAGCACATATGGGACCTTTTAGATGTCATCCGGCGATGCATAAAGAGGCTTCACAGGCTCGGTTTACTTTCCTTGTAATCGTTTTCCTTTTACAGAAATATATATATATATATATATATATATACACACACACACACACTTTTTTGATTTAAAATGTGTCATAAACAGCCTCAAAACTCTCTGACAAAAAAACAATCTCAAAAAGTTCTGATTTTTAGTATTCCCCGTAATCCCCCGGTACTCCCCCAGAAATTATTTCCTATATACGGCCCCGGTATATATATATGTATATATGTGTGTGTGCGTCTATATATACAATCATCCACATTGATAGAAATAATCAAGAGGAGAATACATCTGAGACTAGTGTAGCTGCATCAAGTGAAACTGTATAGGAAATGTTTCTATTTTCTAAGCGAAAAGTAAGCTCCCCAAACGATTCCACTATACAATTGTCCCTTGCCATGGCGTGTAAAAAAAAAATCAGTCCCCTAACAGGCCGCGAGGGCCCTGAGGGGCAGATACAATAGAGGTATCTGATTCATGACCACACGGCACACTAGGGAGATAGTATGGTCAGTAGTATGCTCCGGCCGCCTGATTTTCCCCTTGGCCGCTTCGACTGCTAGAGTCATTAGCACCCAAGGTACCCATTATTAAATTAATTAAAGGCTGGGTCGGCCTAGGGACGGCCAGGGAGGCCGAATTTAACCCATGAGCGAAGACACTAGAAGAAAAAATCCTTAGTGCTTGCTCGGGATTTGAAATCAGGCCTCCAGCTTATTAGTCCAGTGCTCCACTGAGCTAACCTCGCCCCCACGCCATCACGTGTAAAACAGTCCAAAAAGTGTTTAGTGGCTACCTAGTTATTTCTAATTATATTTTCGCGGGTATTTCTCCTCTCATATTAGGGTCTGTTCGTTGTTTATATTAATATGTTAAACTGGTCGGATGTCATGCTTATGAAACTTTTGTACTTCTTTTGATGTTCGGTTGCTTGATTTGTTGCGCTGAATTGCTAATCTGGCCCACATTCGCTTCTCTTTCTTGAATTCGTCTATAATTGTCCATAAAACAACGCTTGAGAAATGTGTAGAAACTTTCCTTGATAAAACTCGGCTATGATGCTCCATTCCTGAAAGGGTTTCTTGCTACTGATGAGTTTACTTACACCAACGTTTGCACGAGTACTTGTCAGCTCAGTGAGAGTGACAAGAATTAATGACAAGTACGAAGCTCGCATAAACTGGGCCTAATTGATGTGCTATTCCTTTATCAGAGTGAAAGATGGCATATCCAGATGTTTCTTCAGTTTCTAACGGCCGAATACCCTCATAGCTGACAATAGTGCCCCTAGGTTTGGGAAATGTGTTTCCGGAAAGAGGAATGTTAGGATCGTGTCATGATTGTGTGTTATGAAGAAGCTGATGTACTGAACGAGATTCTTCCTGCTTAAAAGGCTGTTAGGCGACAATACAGGGTTAATTCTTCAAGACGTTCTAACGTGACACGAACATCAATGTCTCCCTTCTCCATTTCTTAGATTTATCTGCGATTGCTTGCGGAAATATCCGGCTTGGATCGACACAAGCAGTTTACGTGATCAATTTTTATGGGATGATGGGGCTCCCTGGATTTTTACTGAGGGATATTTTCAATAAAAAATTATTTACTTATTTGAGGGAATTTGAGAATATTCATACGATCCTATCAGCATATAGGTGTACTGCTGGCTGGTATAATTTTATGAGCTCGTTCGACAGATTGAGGTATATTTCGGTACTCACTGTTGCGTTTGTAATCAATCCATTTGCCGTGATAACTGCAGTATTTCTAGCGGAATCTAGTTTGTAGAGATCCTTCAACTGCATGACCAAATCTTAATATTTTCGCAGCTTTTTGGTGTAGGCTTTTCGGATATACTCATCATTGGGCACTGAGATATCAATTTCAGCAGTCTTATATTGATTGTCAATGATGAGAATATCTCGTGTATTATGGGGAGCAATTTGGTCCGTACGTCTCAGTAGATTTTAATTATATCACTTTCTAGATGTTTCTGTGGGACTTAGGGGTAATACGGTACCGTATTGACTATAATGCAGAACTTTCTGCAAGTGGTTGATGATATATCTTGGCAACATTGTTGTGTCTCTGAAGGTAATCAGACCCCGCTAGAATTGTGTAGCCGGCCGTCACATACAGAATCGACTCATACGCCTTGTTACTTAATCTGCACTTGTCTGAAGCTCAAAATTTTTTTAAAACGTGCCGTTGGGAGGACTGTGATGCAATTTATCCTTTCTAAATGGCTATAACGAAACCCTCGGTTTCCGAAAATAGCCGACCAGAAGTCAATCGTGCTAGCGACAACGTCGTCTGAACCTCCCGATCAAACAAAACATTGTAATATCGCCCGGGAAATTCTTTCATTTCAGTATCGTATCAGGCCCATGGGGCTCCCAGGGGCAGATACTGTAGAGGTATCTGATTCTTGACCATACGGCACACTAGGGAGGTAGTGTACTTAGTACTATAATACCCTAAGCCAACCCACGATGAAACTATAAAGATAAAATCTTTCTAAGGTCCAGTAGTAAATCATAGCATATCGCAAGCATGCTTTAATGCGCACGAATTTATTAATTCACCTAACAGATAGATATTATAAAATAACCTGAGTCTTATATTATAAAATAACCCAGTCCCACAAAAGGCCAAAAGGTTCTGGAACTGCACACGATATCTGATTCTTGCCTGCAAAGCACACTCGATAGATAGCAAAATCCGTTGCTAAGCTCAAACCTTCGAGTACTAAAGAATGACGAGTACTTTTCCGTACTACTGAATGGCCCTCGAAAACTTCAAGTGCTCTTTTTTTCCTCCATAAATCAAGTTTTATGAATATTCAGGGATGTTAATTTCATCAATATTTCACCATAACGGGATAACCCTCAGCTCAAGTCCTTTATAACTATTAAGAAAAAAACATAACCGTGAGATAGCCTTCGATTTTTTTATGCATTTTTATTACTCATTATCCTTTAAAATCAAGCCTATACTTGAGGATAAGAGCAGCCCTTTGTGCTTTTCAAGAGCAACATGCAAAAAACAAAAATTTAGTTAAAATAATCATTACATTAATTTTTCTAAACATTTGGCGTTGAATTAAAAGCATAGACCATTTTTTTTTTTAGTTTTTGCGTAATAAATAATGATGGTGTTTTAGCACTTTCCTCCGAAGGAAAGTAGCTATTGAGGTTGGACTCATGACGGAATTTTTGAAAATTATTACGGGGAATACTAAAAATCAGAACTTTTTGAGATTGTTTTTTTTTTCAGAGAGTTTTGAGGCTGTTTATGACACATTTTAAATAAAAAAAGTGTGTGTATATATATATATATATATATATATATATATATATATATATAGATAGATAGATAGATATGTGTCTGTTAACGCGATAGCGGCCAGAGTTTTTGTTTTTTCGTCACGAGACTTGGTATACAGCATTCAATTAGCAAACGATTGAACGAGTTCGTTAACCATCAAAGTCGGTCCACCGGGAGGGGGGGTTTACCCCGAACCCAAAACACTAATTTGACTATGTCAGCCGTAATATTTTTGGTATATTTCGACGAAACTCGGCATTCGTAGTGGTAATCTACAGGTAAATATGTGTTGTAAAAATAAACTAAATCGGTTCATTAGAAGGGGGGGGTTTACTCCTGACCCAAATTCTTAATATACTCATACCGGTCGTAATTTCTGCTGTAATGTAACGAAACGCGGTATACGTCGTGGGTAACTCTTGAGAAAGAAGTGTTGTAGAAATGAGCTGAATCGGTCAATCGGAAAGCGGGGGTTTAATTTGTAATATATTTCAATAGAAAAGCCCGTCAGACGTAGGTTCACAAAGCCGCCGCAAGGAGCGCTTTCTACTACTAGAGTGACTGTACCCTGTTCCTGCGTTAGATCAAAATACGATAATATGAGGTTTTTTGTATTTATTACGAAGTGTAATAGGTACCATGTGTAAACATAACTCTGGAAGCAAATTAATAATTGATCAGTTACTCATTACAAATTTAAAAGAGAACTATTCATGTTTTTATTTTATTTATGTAGGATATTTTAAGCAAATTGTTCTGGAAAGCAGTCTACACTACCCAAATTCTGAGGAAAGTGCTTAGTTATGCAGCTCCTGCGTGACGGACTTTTTTCTGCATTTTTGATCATAATATCGTTTTAGTAGACCTTTGTTATCGAAGGAAATTTGCTGCTGTGCAGTTCCTTACATATATACTATTGTGATTTGATGTTTAAATAAATATTGAGCCTAATTGTTTTAATTGGCTTTCTCCAGGGGTTTTTTTTTTACATAACATTGATATTTTTTTTTTTTTTTTATCTTAGTTCATAAAAACCTGTAATAGATTAATACTTATCTTATGTTACACGTATGATCCTGTACGCCTTGCTGTATCACCTATGGATACTGCGTGGAGCCGATGGAACTGTTTTGACGCGTAGAACTATTTGAAGCAAGGGCTAGATTCACCGTCTCTAGTTACCATATACGTTTATACAAAAACGATCTTTTTCCGTGACCTGTGGGTTAAGAAACGCTCTCACGTGAGGGTGGTGGGATTTCCTTGCTGTAGGAAGGGAGCTTGTTGGCTGCAATGTGTGACAGTATTCCCACTCACATGTATGAATACTATCAGGAAACCCTATACTTGTTCGATTGCATACGGTGGAGTTTATAATCGAATGAAATTGTCATCTAAACTTTCCGGCGAATGATTAAAGTCGCTTAGTTGCATATAAATTTCTAATGATAGTCCATCTAAATTGTATAGCGAGAAGTGGAGTTTGCTAGTAGATAGGAGAGAAGTTGCATGGAGGTCCAAGTGGTCTTAGAGAAACAACAATCTAACTTCCTCAGCTAGCTTGATAATTGAGGAGAGGCCGAGGAATAGCCTAGCAAGCTAGTTGGAGCAGTTCCTGGAGGAGACCAACGGGGCAAACTAAACCATTCAGAATGGCGGGTCAGGCTTAAACTAAATAACTTATTTTTGTTATACAGGGTGTCCCGGAAATAAACGACAAAACTTCGGGAATCAATGCAGGGTGAAAAAACAAAGAATAAAAGTCCTTTGGCATATATCTCGTTTTAGCACTTTCCTCCGATGGAAAGTAGCTATTGAGGTTGCACTCATGACGGAATTTTTGAAAAATTTCTTCGAATCTTTATCGATCCTACCTAGTAGACACCAAAAATGACCCCAATTAAAATTTATATATATATATATATATATATATATATATATATATCTGTATATCTATCTCTATATATATATATATATATATATATATATATATATATATATATATATATATATACACATATATGCATATATATATATATATATATATATATATATACATATATGCATATATATATATATATACATACACATATATGCATATATATATATATATATATATATATATATATATATACACATATATATATAGTTATATATGTGTCCGTTAACACGATACAGGCCAGAGTTTTTGTTTTTTCGCCACGAAACTTGGTATCTAGTATTCCCCCATCAAAAGATTGATCACGTTCGTTAACCAACAAAATCGGTCCATCCGGAGGGGGGGGGGTTTACTCCGGAGCCAAAGTAGTTATTTGCCAATACCAGTCGTAATTTCGTTATATTTTAACGAAACTCAGCATTCGTTGTGTTCACCTGAAGAGAAAAATTGTGTTGTAAAAATAAACTAAATCGGTTGACTAGAAGGGAGGGTTTACTCCAGACAGAAATTACTAATTTCCTTATACCGATCGTAATTTCTGTTGTATTGTCATGAAACTCTTTGAAACACGTCCTGGCTATCTAATAAGAAAGAAGTGTTGTGAAAATGAACTAAATCGGTTTTTGGAAGGGGATGGGGGTGTTACTTTGTACTATGTTTGAATTGAATTCTTTTGCCAAACGTATGTTCGGGAAACTCATCAAGATCAATAGATGAAATGTGAAGCTTTGTGTATTTATTACGTAGTGTAGTGCCCGGCGTACAGAAAACTCTGGAAGGAAATTAATTACAAAATTAATAATTGAAACAGCTGCTCATAAAAGCAAAGGTGCACAACTATTAATGTTTTTATTGTAATTATCTATATAGGTTATTTTAAGCAAATTATTCAGGAATGCACTCGACACTAATGTTTGCCTTATGAAAGACTGCCTTTTAATAAAAAATATACTTAAGTATAATACATACACTTTTAACTCTTTTTATATTATAAAAATCGTTGAAAGTATACTTTAAATGATTTTTATGTAGGCATTATTAAAGAATGCCTTTTCACGATTGTGTTTTGGAAACGAAGCAAAAACGAGATATATAAGGACTAAGGACTTTTTTTATTTGTGTTTTCATGCGTCACCGAGCACCCATGTTTTGCTGTTTTTTGGGGACACCCTTTATATAACCATATTAGGGAAGAGTTCATTAAAAAAAAACAAAAAAAAAACACACAACTCCGGGCCCAAAGTACTAATTTGTACTAAACTCGGTATTCGTTGTGTTCATCTAAAGAGGAAAGTAGGATGTAAAAATAAACTAAATCGGTTTATTAGAAATTGGGGTTTAATCAGTATTACGGTCAAATGTAACTAAACCGGTTTGGGCATTAGTTCTTGCTTCTACTACTAGGAGCGCTGAACGTAGATCCTCTATGATTCAGCTGTTCACTACAAATACAAAAGCGCATGTATTATTACTAGGGACCGGATTCTTAGGTTTTCACCTATTTTTTTTCCTTTCTGCTAAACATGATATTGATCGGATTTTTATATGATTCGCATCTTGTAGTATCATTCCTGCAAATTTGGAAAAACCTAAAAAAACCTATTCAGGATGGTAGTACCTAAAATCACCTAAATAACGATGGAATGACCTACACAGACCTAATCTTTGAATTAGAAAATGCAATTCAATTAACTCATTTCATCGATCAAACAACTTTTCTAAAAAGCATCATCCCGGGTCCAGACGTTCAGGGAGATTAACACAATGGGGAGAAAATAAAGTCCGTCACGCAGGAGCTGCATAACTAAGCACTTTCCTCAGAATTTGGATAGTGTAGACTGCTTTCCAGAACAATTTGCTTAAAATATCCTACATAAATAAAATAAAAACATGAATAGTTCTCTTTTAATTTTGTAATGAGTAACTGATAAATTATTAATTTTCTTCCAGAGTTATGTTTACACATGGTACCTACTACACTACGTAATAAATACAAAAAATAAATACGTATTTTGATCTAACGCAGGAACCGGATACAGTCACTCTAGTGGTAGAAAGCGCTCCTTGCGGCGCCTTTGTGAACCTATGTCTGGCTGGCTTTTCTATTGAAATATATTACAAAGTAAACCCCCCTTTCCGATTGACTGATTCAGCTCATTTTTACAACACTTCTTTCTCATGAGTTACCCACGACGTATACCGCGTTTCGTTACAATACAGCAGAAATTACGACCAGTATGAGTATATTAGTAATTTGGGTCCGGAGTAAACCCCCCCCTCCTAATGAACCGATTTAGTTTATTTTTACAACACATATTTACCTGTAGATTACCACTACGAATACCGAGTTTCGCCGAAATATTCCAAAAATCACGGTTGGTAGTGGCGAATTGGTATTGTGGGTCTGGAGTAAACCCCCCCCCCCTCCTAATGAACCGATTTAGTTTATTTTTACAACACATATTTACCTGTAGATTACCACTACGAATACCGAGTTTCGCCGAAATATACCAAAAATCACGGTTGGTAGTGGCGAATTGGTATTGTGGGTCTGGAGTAACCCCCCCCCCCCCTCCTAATGAACCGATTTAGTTTATTTTTACAAAACATATTTACCTGTAGATTACCACTATGAATACCGAGTTTCGTCGAAATATACCTAAAATCACGGCTGGTAGAGGCAAATTGGTATTGTCGGTCCGGAGTAAACCCCTTCTCCTTATGAACCGATTTAGTTCATTTTTATATCTCATTTTTCTCTCTATATTACCACTACGAATACCAAGTTTCTTTGAAATATAACAAATATTACGGCTGAAATGGTCAATTTAGTGTTTTGGGTTCGGGGTAAACCTCCCTTCCGGTGGACCAATTTTGGTGGTTAACGAACTCGTTCAATCGTTTGCTAGTTGAATGCTATATACCAAGTTTCGTGACGAAAAACAAAAACTCTCGCCGCTATCGTGTTAACAGACATATATATATATATATATATATATATATATATATATATATATATATACATATCAATTTTAACGGGGGTCATTTTCGGTGTCTACTAGGTAGGATCGATAAAAATTTGAAGAAATTTTTCGAAAATTCCGTCATGAGTCCAACCTCAATAGCTACTTTCCTTCGGAGGAAAGTGCTAAAAACAGCCTTCGATGTTCCTCCGTACCAACGAGATTCGTGGTGCACTCGCATTCCACAGAGTACATTTCTCAAATCTCATTGGAAAATTGGAATCGTCAACATTGGAGCTAAAAGATGCGACGTCCCTACGACGTCTTGTGACGTAAACGGGCGCATCTTTATCTTTCTCCGCTTTTAAGACAGTTCTCTAAAACAACAGGAAGAATTTCACTGTGGAAAACCTGGGCACCTATATCGTAGTTTATCGTATTTTAGTTTCATATTTTCCCTTTTTAATTTTTCCAAGATTTAATGATTTTGTTTTTAACATATTTAAGTACCTTTATGTAGGCAGTGAAATTCTTCCTGATGTTCTTTAGAAGTTGGAACTCTTTAGCAGAGGAACGTAAAAATATCCTTTAAATATTTGTTTTGTTTTATGTCCTTATTTGTTTTGTTTTTTATTACTGTATGTTTTATTAAATAATTTAAGTTTTCTTTTTTTTTTTTTTTTTTTTTTTTTAACATTGCTTTATTTCTATAAGGTATATTATTTTATTATTTAATAAATTTCATTCACTTTGTTTTTTAAATAAATATTTTGTAGAATATTTGGACTAATTATTCTTTTATTTAAATAATAACTCATATTTCTGTTTTATTTTTATTTGCTCATATTTCCCCCCCCCCCCCCAATATACTATTCTATGAAATAATGTTATTTGTTGTTTATGTTTATGTTATTTATGATAAATTATGATAAATTATCACCTAAAAACCTAAAATGGTTTTTTAGATTAAAAAAAAACTAAAAAGACCTATTTTTGAACCTATTTAAAACATTTTTATCACCTAAAAAACCTAAAATGGATTTTTAAATAAAAACCTAAAAAGACCTATTATGCCTGCTGCAAAAACCTAATTGGGTGTTTATTTTATCCTAAAAATCCGGTCCCTAATTATTACTTATAGTATTCATGCAACAAGCTTACCCAGTCTAAAGATGGAGCTGTTCCCTAAACCTGGGCACCGTTCATATTCTTAGAAATTTGACGTAAATTTACCACATTCCTGAGGAAAGTGCTTAGTTATGCAGCTTCTGCGTGACGGATTTTTTAATTTCATTTAGGTACGTCCCAGAAATTTTTAATAGAATCAGCGTGCATTTTTAATCTCATTTGCAACAATGGGAGTATACTTAAACATTTCGGCCTTTCCCTAAAAACAGCTTTAAATGGAATTGTTATGCGTGACTATTTGACGGAAGGTTGGAAGGCCAGTCCGATGTGGGGGCATAGTTTGGACAGACAACAATAGGATAGTAAATTGCTTGAGTATTTGGGGGTGTATTGGGTGAAATGGAGCGGAAGGTTGAGGTGTTAGGGTCGCACCCTCAACCTTTCTTGACCACTGCTGGTGCGTCCCTTTCTTCAGGCTTCTATCTTCTTGTGAGATTTTCTCAAACACTGCTACAAGGAAACTCGGTAAAACTCACTCCATGACATGTTATTACAAGCCATTTCTCTTGGTATAATTATTATGAGAAGAGGTCTACACGAACAATCATAAAATACAAAAACTTTAAATTTGTCTATACCATGAGCTGTAAAAGAGAGAGATCTGCAGAGTGAGTAATATTTTTCGTCTAAAACGGCCCATTCATGTTACGATTTGTTGAACTGCAGGCAGTAAGATCTCGTTTGAAACGACCGTCGCGACGGTGTTTACTGCAGTTGCAGTGTGTGCGGACCTGTCGCACTGCATGCAGTAGTGATCGGTCGTGTGGGATGGCAGTAAGGAACGTCCATAAATCTGCAGTACGATTGGTCCAACCAGCAACCATTTGGAACAAGTGTCCGTCAATTTGCCGAGCGATCAACGATCAAATACATTTATTAAATAAAAGTGGATGTGCAAACCAGGAATTTTGGGAAGAGTTTATAGAGTGCTATAGGATCCATACTTGTTTGTGGGACATTAAATGCAAAGATTAAGCTAAATAAAAATAAAAGAAATGTCGCTTACGATGAGCTTTTAGACAGATCAATCGAACATGTTCCACAAGTAACAATGGAACAGCTTTAACTTTCTTTATGCGAATAGTGCCATCACATATACAACGATAGTACGGAGTACAACGCAATACTGCAAGTTCTGTCCAACTTGTTGTACAACTGAGTTTGAACGGATATGGCTAAATCTTCATACTACAAATCGTTCCAACCGTTTGTTCGACTTGCAGTAAAACATGTCGTACAGCAACGTGTATGGGACCTTAAAAACTAGGAAGCTTTAATTCATCGTTCTCCTGAGGGTTATTTAAGACCATCCTAATTCAATTTAGTCAATTTCTATTGAGCACAAAAGGGGTCAATCGAAAGAAATCCATCATTACGGAGCAGCATTACTAAGGATTTTCATTAGTAATATGGTTAATTAAGCAACATAGCCGAGAAATGTGTTTAAATAAACCGATAGCAATTAGTAGTTATAAATACCAACTTTTACTTTCTTTTCTTTTTTCGAATCCTTTATAACTAGATTCGTGGAACTAGAAACAATACTCCAACGCCAGAAAACAAAATTAATTGGTTCAATTTGAACGTAATATAGATTAAACCCCAACTTCTAATGACCCGATTTAGTTTATTTTTGAAATACATATGTCTCTTTAGATACTCATGACGTATAGTGGTTTTCGTTATAATTTACGAGAAAGAACGGTTGGTTTGAGCAAACTAGTAATTTGGAGTAAACCTCTTCCCTTAATCAACCGATTTAGTCTATTTATCCAATATACTTTTCTTTTTATATAACAACAACGAATAGCGAATTTCGTAGCACTACATCAGAAATTACGGCCGGAGTGTTGTGTATGAGAGGTACTATACTACTTAATAAATACCTGAAAACCTCACATTTTTGTTTATTGATCTTTATGAATAATAAAAACGTCCACATGCAAACAGTGTACATCAAATAATCAAAACAACTCAGAAACCAGATACAGCGCCCCTAGTGGGAGAAGTAACAACAAATGCCCGAGCCAGTTTGGCGGCTAAATTCAAATTGAAGATATTATAGAGAAAACCCCCAACTTAAAATGAACGGATTTAGTATTCTTTGAAAAAAAAAAAAAAACAAACAACATCTTTCTAATAGAAAAAAAGGGCAAATTAGTAGTGTGGGCCCGGAATAAATTCCCGCCCCGGTTGACCGATTTTGTTGGTTAACGAACTCGTTTAATCGTTTGATGAGAGAATGTATTTGCCAAGTTTCGTGGCAAATATACAAAAACTCTGGCGTGTATGGCGCTTACGGACACACACACACACACTATTTGGTTTTTAGTCTCTTATTAGGTAGGATAGATGAAGATTTGAAGGAATTTTCGAAATTTCTGTCATGAGTGCAACCTCAATAGCTACATTCCTTCGGGAAGTGCTAAACTTTCATAACTTCTTAAAGTTTAATGTATTTTACTGAACTTTAGGGCTGAAAATCACGTTTGAAAGGCTTTTTTGTTGTTGTTTTTTCTTAGTTTAATAACAATAGTTTTCTAAATAACCAGTCATTAATGGCGATGAATGTTCATCTCCAATGAATGTGTCACCCATTCAGCAAAAATGTCGTGTATTAAGTTTTTCTGAACAGGAAAATTCAAAAGCCCCGTTTCTACAACTTACAAAAGGTAACAAATTACAACTTACTCCTCACCCTTTCATTGATATAGCCACCATTCTACACAATTCTATTTACACTTTTTCATGCGTCACTTCTGTCTTTGAAAAAATAAAGCACAGGACCTATGCATTGTGGGGCTAATGACAGGGGTATGAATGGAGAACCCGGAGGACGCACATCTGCCCTGGTCCCGGGCCGGACAAAGGATACGGGGTAACCTTAGAAGGAGGGATGGTGAAAGGCTTGGAATTAAATGCCAATTAGAGTATAGCAGCAGAGGAAAAAAAAAGAAGAAAATAAGCAGAGAAAAAACGGGGACAGAAGAAAGGACCAGAAAAACAACCTCCAAAGACCGCTAAAGATGCTATTCATAGTAAACGTGAGAATTCTCCTTACTTAAACTAAATTCAAAACATGTCAAATTCATAAACATTCCAACACCTTCATATTTTTAATGATCTTTTTTCAAAACATTTCATAATTTCTGTTTAAAAAAATGGTGATAAAATTCCTTTATGTCATATCACAATAAATCATTAGGGTATTTCACCAATGACATGGTATTCATTATTTTTATAGCTAAATGATATATATATATATATATATATATATATATATATATATATATATATATATATATATATATATATATATTATTTATTCTTATAGATGACCCAAAATATCAAAATTCTTTTTTATGCTAGTAGGCATGGGGTCATTAAAGCAGTCTTCCTTTATTACACCGCTTTAATGACCCCATGCCTACTAGGATAAAAAAGAATATATATATATATTAATTTTTGTGAAAGATGACCAAATATATATTTTCCACTTTTTCTTGTTTGTTTTTCTGGCAGGGGGTCGATAAAGCAGTACACTCTTTGTTCACATTAACTGCTTTATTTGTTATGTTTCTCCCGACATGTTTCGTGCCTTTTCGCACCTCTTCAGGGGCTTTCCTATGTAACAATATTTTTTGTAAATCCTAAACTTTAAATTGTTTACACTAATATACATATCCTGTCCCTAAATAATTTACATTTCAACATACAATATTTAAACTTAATCTTAATCCTACCTTATCAAGAAGTCCTCTCGTCATGTTGTCTAGCTTGAGTCAGGCGTAGTACTGAAAAGTCATCTGTGGTAATTAATAAGGCTGTTTGTATGGCAATTTATTTTTTATTTCGCAAAAATACTTAGAGGAAGTTCTGTACAAAGCTGATAATGTCCGATTATTTCATTCTAGCTGTCCGAATATATTTATGTCCGAATATATTTATATATAAATTCTAGCTGAGTCCGCAATTTCGTCCGCGTGGAGTAGTGATTTAGGGCAGCATCTTTTGGTTTGAACACCGTCATATGGGCGTTTAAAAAAAAAATCTATTTTAGAGTTCTTCTCTATACGCGATATTAGACGTATAGCCATCGGGGATCAAGCATACAGGCTGCTAGGATTGCTAAAACGTGACAGAGCCAATAAAATGACCCCTTAGGGATTGATAAACCCTATTGTGTATAAAGTGTCTGAAGAGTCAGCAGACATACCTTTTTAAGATTTTCTAACTTGGGAAAATAAATGAAACCATCTGTAAGGTCGTATCTATAACTGGTTTCGAGAAATGTAGAAAAAGTGGTTTTCTTCAGATTTTCGCATATATTCGTATATATATATATATATATATATATATATATATATATATATATATATATACCCTCACACAAGACTGAAAAGACAAGAACTGAACAAAAGATACGGACTATTTAGACGACTCCTTGGACCTCCATCTAAATTATCGATACAGAACAAACTTACGATATACAAAACAATCATTCGACCCATTTGGACATACGGACTTGAACTCTGGGGATCTGCAAAAACATCCAACATTAACAGAATACAGGCATTCCAGTCAAAAGTTTTCCGCAAAATTGTCAACGCACCTTTCCACGTATCCAACAAAACCCTACATAATGACCTTAACATCCCATTTGTCCTTGACCTTGCTAAAACCCGTTTCCAAATTGTCTCACCATCCTAATCCTGAAGGTCAATCCTTATCTTCACAATCCCACCCGGACAATCCTCCCAGGCGGCTTAAGAGACAGTGGCCCCGAGACAAGTTACTTACCCGATCCCTCTGTAATCATTGAAATATTTAGTTAAATAACTAGTCAAGTGCCAACAATGGTTGGCTTCTTCCAAATTTTGTACTTATTTTATTTTATTTTAATTTTTTCCGTTTTTATCATATGTACATATCAAAGCTGTATCAACACACTGGTAACGTCTACAACTACGTACCATCGTCATAAAAAGACCGCGAATATTGCGTGCGAGACCTCCGAGTCAGACTAGTATATTTTCCGGCTTACTTTAATATCTAAAATATTATAGAGAAACCTGAGTAGTAGATTATCGCATGAAATACTGCTGTTAAGATACCATTATGCCTCCTTGATGTAGGGCAGTAGATGTGTATAAAATATACTCCGGGCAGACACGGTAGGTCCCCGGGTAGGGACGGCTTAGAATAAGCCATGTCGTAAAGTAGTGTCAAGGGGGTCTTAATTTCAGGAGTCCCATCCCCCTCTCCTGGGGATAGTTCCGTATTATATCGAAGGGATATACCGGATTTTTCATAAGGATAAGATATAGTATATATATTTCGCCATATTTTCAAAAGAAACATGGACGCACGAAAAACATATGAATGATCAAACATCAGGATTTATAAGCACAATAGTATTCGCTTAACGAGGACATTATTGATAATCAGAAGGTGATAAGAAGAAGAAGGAATGGTTGAGAAAGCGTTTGACCAGGTGAAAGGAACAAGAACTAGACGTGGTCAGAGGTACAACACCATAGTAGTGCAAATACAAAGAACGCTACAGTTTTAGGGTTAAGAATCATCATTTTCACAAGCTTCGCCATAATTCCTAATTGTAATAGCATCTATGTTAAATAATTTCTATCATTAAAGACATAACACCAAAAATATTATTAGGTAAAAAATTATCAATAAATTACTAACATTTTCATGATAGGAATGGATAAGTATTATTTGCAAGAATCCCCTTTGACTTGAATCATCCACAGTAGAGTACACCTCTAGTGAAGTAAATAAGCAATAATTACACCATTCTTTATAAAATGTTGCTTGATAGCGCTATAGCCTAGGTGGTTAAAGGAACAATATAGTCAGAGGTACAATAAGTTCCCCAATAAATAAATTGTTTATAATTTTATGGAAGCTTTGGGTCGGTAAAGCAGTAACATTATATATTATTTTTGACATGTTTCGTGCCTTTAGGTGCCTCTTTACTTGCATTTCGAGTCTTAATGAAGGCAGCCGTAACACAAGAAGTGTCCCGAAGAGATGCCAAAAGGCATGAAAGATTTCGAGCGTATATAATATATAAAGTAGTGGGAAACGAAATGGTACTGCTCTACTGACCCCAAGCCTCCAAAACTTAGAAATATTTTGGGCCATCTTCAAAAAGATACACACAACATTTTAACTATATATTTTTCATCATATCAATTATTACTGCAAAGTCCTTTACAAGTACCATTAATGACGAATGTTTTTTAATGATGAATGAGTTTCAGATGTTCATGCGAAACTCCTTTCTGAGACTACTTTGATAAGAGATCCTCTTATTGTCAGACGAAAACTAATTCCCTTACAGAAGTTCTAATTCCTTTCCCTGTTTAGATAAAAAACCGCGAACCTTTGAGATGACCCATTAGGTTCTTCAATAAGAACCTTAAAACCCCTTATATACTAATTGGAATAACAAAGGAACAAGCCGAAAAGTAACCACAGACCTATCCTTTTAAGGGTTTACCGTCCTGGTGTTTCGAACCATTTGGGTTCTGGCATTCTCTCACTAGCCTTTTTTTAGAGGATTAAAGGTCATTATGAAGGCTAAAGCAATTGCTTCTTCTGTTAGCACTAGCAATCAATCCAAACACACATAAATATTGTAGCCTTCAATTTTAGATAACACCCCGATAGTATAACCCAAAATCTCATTTAGTTCATATTGTCGCATGACAGCCAACCCATACCTATTTATATTTAGGTATAATTCCAGTATGTAGACTTTCGGAAAATTAAGGTTATGCGGATTTTTCGGGGTTGACTATAATACGCCTTTTTAAAACCTGGGATTTGAGAATTTTAAGATGGAATTGATAATGCTCTACTTGGATGAATGGAAGCTTGTTTTGGCAGTGATTGTAAAGTGGAGGAAGGTCGTGTGGGAATGTTAGCAGGGTTCATAAAGCATAACGTGGGACCTTGGATGCCACCTTGTGGAACACCAGATTGTTGTGGAAATAAAGAGGAAAGTAGAGGTATAATAGGGTTTCTGGCGCAGTCTTCAAAATTCCCTATTTCCCCGAAAAAACCTGATCGTCGATTTTTGTAGGATTTTTCATTTTTATCTCAAACATCTAATTTTTTTAAAAAATATACATTTTCTAACATATTTCTTTAAAACCTAACAAATAAAAAAAAAATACATATTTTTAACATATTTCTTTAAAACGATACAAAAATTGGGATCACCCCCAAAAAGTAAAAATATTATATAATTAATTTAATTATTATTTCCATTTGTTATACACGTTTAATCATCAATATCACTTTCAGATTTCTTAGATTTAGATCTATTTTCATTTTTATTTTCTCGGAAGTCAATAATATGAATTTTCTTCCCATCATTTAATTCTTTTAAACCGTCATAAACGAATAATAGTTTTTGTGAATTTAATTGTTGAATATCTTTTTTATTTAATTTGTCATTAAATCTATCTGGTAGATAAACTTGAAATTTATCTTCCTTATCTTTTAACGTAACAACTATACGTTTTCCAAATTTTGTAATAATTTCTTTAAATTCTTTAATTGAATAAGATTGACCACATTCCAATTCTGTTAGTTTCTTTATTGGAGTATTTTGACATTGACCAACTCGTTGGATCTTTTTTAATACTTCCATTTATTACGAATAAAATTTATTTAAATATTTTTATAATGTCCTAATGCTCTAGTATGGATTCCATCTTCTAAAATATAACGTTTATCATCATCTGGTGATAAAGCTTTTTTATTAACTTGAATTGAATATATCTCATGTTTATAACTCCTGATTTGATTCATTGTTCTATAATGAACTCTTTTATTGAATAAACAATCTTTATAATCTTCAAATGATATATTCTTATTTACAACGGATTTCTTTACACCTTTTGATTTCTTACAAATAGATATCTCATTTTTATGAGAATACATTTTAGATCTTAATCCAATAAATTCTGTCATAATAACTCCATTATTTTCATCTTTCATTTTACCTAATACTTTCTTATTTACTCTAGGTATATTGAATCTGTTATCAACAGGAAAATCTGAAGTATCGAACAGATCAATCATTTCTTTCATGTCTTCATAAAAATCGTCTGTTTTAATATTATATATAAGACTGTCTGTGTCCATGTACATTAATTTAAGATCATTTCCATATTTCCGTTTCATAGTATTGTAATGAAAATCGTACATTAAATGTTTCGATAAATCTAGAATACTCATTCCTACATAAATCGGTTTATTAAATTTAACTTTTGTTTTGTTCATATGAATTGCTGATAGATTTTCATCAAATATTGTTCTTCCTTTAAAATTTGGTTTTGATATTAATTTCTCAACTTTCCCATAATTATTACACAATTTCACATCAATTCGTTTTCTTATATTTTCCATAGTTTTTCCAAACACTGAATTATTCATTAGTTTATAGAAATCTTTTTCAAAATCATTTACAGCTCTAGTTCTCATTTTCGTATTGAGATCAATATATTTTTGTAACCAATTCGATTGTTTAAATTCTAATACCCTATGAACTTTTTTTAGCTTTAATCCCATATCCAAACATTGTTTTAAATTTCTGTAATGAATCACATATTTTTCTTTATCAAATAATGTCGTTAATAATTTTACATGTTTTGAATTACCTGGTATTCCATTTTCTGGAGCTAGAGGTAAATCAGAATGATCATCATGTAACTCTTTTGGATATTCAAGATCAACTTCTAGTATATAACCTTTCTCTGAATCATCATCTAAATTTTCCATTTCTTCTGGTTTTATCCATTTAAATCCTCCATAAGGTAAATATTGACTCATCGCCCAACCATATAAATTATTTGCATCTAAATACATTAAATAACTAGATGGAAGATTTTTATCATATTTTTTCATATATTTATTATTTGCTTTAGAATATCTATTACAACATTGAGATATTCCACCACGAGTTCCTTTTTCCAACATCAAAATCATATCATAATCATTTAATAATTCCAACTCGATTTCTGTAGTTTTTAACATTGCATCCCAAGATAATCCTGGAGCTGTAAAATACCAAGCTGGATCAAGTTTATAAGTTTTTAAACAGACATCTCTAAAATTTTCAAATATATCAGACAATATTAAAACATCTGATTTAACATATAAATCTGAATACTCTCCTAAATTTCTAATTTCAAATGTTTTCCATACCTTTTTTGCATGTTTATAATCGTTTTCAGAAATATCACAATCATTCAATTTACTATAAAATTCTTCGATTGAAGGTAATTTTGACTCTTCAAATTTTTCTTCTGAATCCATGTAATCATAAGGATACACACCTTTTCTCGTAATCAAATCTAATTTTTCATCTTTATAATATTTACTGGTTTCTCTAAACATAGATTTCAAGAATTTATATTTTTCTAACTTTTTACCTTTCATTTCTTCAGGAATTTTTCTTAAGTTCGTAGATAATGAATCTAAACTCGAAGCCATAAATCTGAATGAATCAACAAATCTAATTTCTAATTTATCAACTTTCTGTGTGAATGAAATATATTTTTCTTCAGTATTTGGAATTACCTCAATATTTTCTTTAAATTTCCCCATCGCTTTAACAAATAGATGTGCATCATATCCAGATAAATTATGAATGAATACTGGAACAAAGGAAGGATTTTTATAATTCAAATTACAAATTTCATGAGCTGGACCTCGATATTTTCCAGTTAAATGATCATGATCTCTTACCTTTTTTCCTAATATCCCAATAGGTTTTTCCCCATATTTCTTATAATTATTCCATGTTATTATATCCTTTTCACATATATGACAAATATCAGTTTCCTGAAAATGTTTTTCTTCTTCAAAAGTCATCTCCAACGGTTTAATTTCTTCATAAATCTTTTGAATATTTTTAACTTCCTCATGAATCATTTCTACAAATTTATCAGTGCAATCAGATCCTCTATATACTACAGGTTGTTTGTAATCATAATTTTGATATTTTATATAATAACAAAAACTATTTGGTTCATGTTTTTGATATTTCATAGTATAAGAACCTGATGAATCAGGTTGACAATTATCAATTTTTTTAGTTAAACATTCAAAATCTGCATATATTACGAAAGGAACTCTTAACGATCTGTTATAATTTTTGAAATTTAAATATTCACCTTTTTTCGGCATTTCAATTTTTACCGCCGTTTTAGTTTTACAATCAAGTTCATGATTTTCTAATTTTTCAGCTGAATAGTAATATCTTAAACATCTTTCACATGGATAAATTTTTACTTTCATATTTGTTAGTTGTGTTTTGATCAATCGAGAAAGATCTTTAATCCAACAGTAATGATCATTTTCATTATCTTTAATATAAAATAAATTTACATGTTTATCTAATTTATGTTTTGTAATTCTTAAAGGATGAACAGATTCTTCATACCCATATACATTTATAGATATATCGTTTTGTTTTTCAAATTTACTAATATCTTTAAAGGAAACTGGGAAGTTGATTCCATCAAAATTTAATTCATCTTTATACATTTCATATTTTGTAACTCTTTGAGGATCCTTGTCTACTGGATGTAATGCTGATAGAACTGACCACATAAAACATTTATTATCATTATTTTTTACATTAATAATTGCTTTTTTAGATTTTATTTTTTCTGGTAAATCGATATATGAAGAACCTCTCAATGGATTATATTTATTGATTCGAAGTTCTAAATAATCAATACTTACAAACTCCCATCCTGAACCATTTCTTTCAAAATCATCCATTTCTTTTATCAATTTCTCAATAGCACTATCATAAAATGTATTTAGATCTGAAGATTGTAATATGATTTCATTTTTAGTTTTAAATGAAAATTCTTCCAGAAAATAGTGTGCTCCACCAAACCATTTTACTTCCCCCCTTTTTTTAAAGGTAAGGAAAAATTTAAGATTAACTTTCAAATCCATATTTTTTACATTTTCAGTTATCTTATCGATTATTATATTTCTTTTATCTTCCAAGAATTCTCTTGGATGAAAAATTCCTTCCATATTCCTAACTATATAGGTTTTTAATCTTGATTCATAAGCTGTTTCAATTTCCTGAATTTCTTGTTCATCATTAATGTTTACTTTCTTGTGTGCTAAAGATTCAATATGTTTCTCTTTATATGATTTTTTATAATATTTATTACAATCATCACATTTGATTTGTTTTTCTCTAGGAGGTTTAGGTTTTGAAAATAAACTTGGATGGAAATTGAATTCATTTATTGATGTTTTTTTGGATTGATTTATCGATTTTTTAATGGATTCATTTATTAATCTCTTTCGGTTTTTCTTTCTTTTTTCATCATTAGTGATCAACTTAATAAGATCAGATTTATTCTTTAATTTTGAAAATCCTTTAATATTACGTGATCTACAATAATCTTGTAATTGTTTCATCGTCCATAATTCAAAGTTTTTATCAGGTTTTGGTCTAGAAAACAAACTAGAATCAAAATTGAATTCATTTATAAATTTCTTTTTCTCTATTTCATCAATAATATGATTTATAAGATCATCTTTCTTATTATATTTAAAATATCCTTTAATATTGTGAGATTTACAGTAATCTCGAAGGTTTTTGAGAGTTTGACTTCTCAGTTGGTTCTCCATTTATTAGAAATGAACTTTTTAAATCCTGCAAATTTTTCCATCCTAGAAATTAATACATTTTTTTAAACTGATTCAAAATATATCCTCTAAATTGGTTTTTCTTTTCAATTATCTCAAATGGTTTCATCTCTAAAAATTCATTCCACAATTCTTCATTTCTCTTAAATTTTCTTATTCGAACATTATGTTTAATTTCTAATAGATCTGCAATTTTTGCGATAAAAAATTTATATGGTAGGGCTTTTCGTTTATAATTTTCATTAAAAACTTCAAACACTTCTTCAATTTTAATTCTATCTTCGGGTTCATCTATTAATTGTAATAAATGTTCATGAAAATATCTCTGTCTATATTTAAAATTATTATGAGGATTTCTTGTTGGTGGATAACAACTATAACAACGATTATCTAATACCGATTGTTTACAACAGATCTGACAAAATTCGAAAGGTTCTAATTCCTCCATTTATTAGGAACGAACTTTTTTAGATCTTACAAAATTTTACATCATCATTTGTTTTAAAATATACTCTCTAATAGATTAATTTATATTCAAAGTTATTCCATATTTTCACCATTCTCTTAGTTTCCTTAATTTCAATATTATTTCCTACTTTTAAATAATCTGCAATCTTTTTTACTAAATATTTATAAGGTATATATTTACCTCTATAATTATTAATAAAAGTTTCAAATATTTTTTCAATTTCAACCTTATCATTAACATTTTCTATTAAATTATTCAATTTTTTACGAAATCTATTTATTCTATACGATTTACGATTATATTTACCTATTTTAATGTCTGTTACACAATTATAACAATTATTATTTAATACACTATACCTTCCACATATACTACACATTTCCATTTCTCCATGATCCAAATTTTCATCTATAAAGTTTCCTTCTGTATCCGAATTTTTTAAATCGTCTCCATAAACTGAAGTTAATTCAAATTCGTCTTCGTAATGTGGAGGTAATTTAAATTCTTCCATAGATTCTTTTTCTTCTAATAACTTAATTAAAACAGATTTCTTCATGTTATAATAATTTTTTATTTTATACTGACTTCCCAAACGTCTTAATTCACCTATATTTTTATTACTTAATTTTTCCTTACTTTTAGATTTTTCTAATATTAAATCGATTAATGCTTGTTTTCTCAATTTAGAAAAACCTCGATAATTCTTTTCTTTACAGATTTTTTTTAAATCTTCAACTGTCTTATTTTTCAGGTCTTCCATTTATTTAGAAATAATTTTTATCAATATAAAATTTATCATCGAAATATTTTGTTAAATATCTTTTCAAACTCAAATATTCTCATTTTAAACCTCTGATTATTGATTAAATTAAAATTAATTCTACATTCATAAGGTATTTCATAAATAGTTACAAGATCATTAAATCTTACCTTCTTCATTTTATAGTTTTAAAAAAGTTAAAGGTGACAGAATCGGTCACGTTAAGAGGTAATGAGAAATCTACTGAAATATATCAAATTCTGAATGTATCAAACCCATTCCTAAATGTCTTTTAATTTTCATTGCATTCGTTGTCAAATATGCCGCAGTTCTTTCTCCTATATCAGCATCACTCGAAATAACTCTTTCCCATGCTTTATTTTCTAAAATTTTGTCTGCGATATGTCTATCTGATACTTCTTTATGATCTCTATAAGATATATCATGTTCTTTTGCAGCTTCATCTAATTTATTAATTGGTTTATCACCTCTTTCCAATCTTTCATTTAATTTAGTACCTTGACCTAAATAGTTATAACCCGGATAATGTAATTCGAATGGTAATCCACTTAATATTTTATTAAACAATCCAGATCCTATAGTTTCATCCTTAATTATTTTATGTGGAAGAGCATTCACTAATCTTATTAAATATTCAGTTCCTTTTCGATCATCAATATGTTTTTCTAAAAGATTTGTTAAAAATCTGATAATACCGACTTTTTCATTATGAAAATTATTATCTCCAGCCAATTCTGAAGCATATATTAAATTCAATCTTGAAATCAATTCATTCAAATTTTGTATATACATAACAGAATGTTCATTATAATTAACTATTCCTCTTCCGGTAACCGGAATTGTCTTTAATTCTTCGTATATAGGTTTTAATAAATTTTTATATTTTTTTGATTGTGGAGCTTTTGGTCTATTTGTTGACGAGTTATTTTTGTTATATAAAACCTCACTATTAATTAAAATTTCTTTATAGGTATTAAATTCTTCTTGTGAATATAATTTTTCACCTTTATTATCAAATAAGTTTTCATAATTTTGTGTTAAGAGAACCCATAATCCTTTTGTTCCAATATATTTTTTTCCATCAATAATTAAATCATTTCCATCTATATTAACTTTATTCTTTCCGATTTTAAAAAATAATTTTTTTTCATCGTAAGTAATTCCATAATGTTTATCAGTTAGTTTTGGTAAATATGTTGCTCCAAGAGGACCAATTATTTGACCGATAACAGATGATGAAATATTCAATGGAGTATCTGATTCATTTAAACTGTCTTCACTTAAATCCGACTCGTCTTCTGAAACTTTTTCCATTGGAACAAATGTAACTCTCTTTTTGTCTTTTGAAAAAGGTGTACTTTTTGCAAGTGGTGTATCTTTATCGTATAATTCTCGTTCAAAACATGTTTCTTCTTCTGAAGGTGGAATTTCCATATCTGCTATGTTTCTTGTAAACGGTACAAGATCTGTAATTAATGTTTTATTTTGTTCTAACACATTTTTTATACTCTTGTCGACTTGAGAAATCTTTTCATTAAAAGTATTATCAAGTTTATTGATTGCACTCGTTATCGGTAAATATTCTTTACCTTTTAAATCTTCTTCAAGTATTCTTTGTTTTCTGGCATGTTCAAATTTTTTAATTAATCTATCTCTTATCTTAATAGTTTGTTTTGGATCCATTTATTATATTAAAAAGTTCAGAACGGTTTAACTAGATTTAACTAAGTTTAACATTTCGTTAAGTTTATTTGTCATGAATCAGACTTAAATATATAATATTATTAACATTTTCATTATTTAATAATTCATGTCTTTCATTCCTAATAGTTACATTTATTTTTTGAATTTTATGAATATCGTTTCTAATTGGAACATAAACAATTTCTAAGGGTTTTTCTGAAATCTTTGATTCAAAAGGAACATTCGGGAAAAAACTATATACTAAATCAGTTTCTTCATGTATGTGTTCATTAGAAGAATGACTCACTAAACTAGATTCGACTAAATTACAATGAATTTCGATAACATCAAAAGGTCTTAATTTAGGTCTGAATTTTCCAACATGTACTGTGTTACTTGCATAATCTGTTGAAATTTCATTTTTAGTTGGTATTTCGAAACCAAAAATGTTTTTAAGATTTACGTCCAGATCAAATGGATACGGTGAAAACATTTTTACCTTTCCATCATTATTACTTTTTATATAGAACTTTTCGTTTACAAGTTCTTTCTTTATTAGATTATCGATTTCTTTTAAACTCCAAAATCCTTTTTCAATTTTAATATGTTTTCTTGATTTATTAATATCGAATGAAATGAATGAATCTTTTTGTATGTTAGGAATGTTATTATCCGAATAAAAACCAACAAGACCTATTTTATAATTTATATTTTCGTCTAGAAATATTGGATGTGCTAATTTCAAAGTCAACTTAGAAGTTTTACCAGTTATTTTTAACAATTTCATCTTATATAAATTACTCTATTTATAATGGAAAAAAAGTATCGTATAAAAATTTACCACGAAGATAAAAATAAGACTAACAATAAACCTTTTCCATTACCATTAAGATGTATAATTATCGGTAGTAGTGGTTCTGGAAAAACAACTTTATTAACAAATTTTATTTATGGAGATTGGTTAGATTATTCTAAATTATATGTATGTAGTAAATCTTTAGATCAGGATATTTATCAAGAAATGATTGAGTTGTTTAGTGATATTGGAAATAAAATAGGGGAGGATGTAGGGTGTTTTTATAATGATATTGAAGAAATGGAAAATGTAGATACTTGTGAACCGAATAGTTTAGTTATCTTTGATGATATTATATTTGAAAATCATGAAAAAATTAATGAATATTTTGTTAGAGGTAGACATAAAAATATTTCTTGTATTTATTTAAGTCAATGTTATAGTAAAGTTGATAGAAAGTTTATTAGAAATAATGTTAATTTTATTTGTTCTTTTAAACAATCTCTTCATTACACTGAAATGATATATAAAGATTTTGCTGGAAGTGATTTTTCATCCTTTGATATTTTTAAAAAAATTTGTAATGATTGTTGGGAGGATGATTATGGTTTTCTATCGATAAATACATATAATAAATTAAACAATGGAAAGTATATCCATAAACTAGAGAAATTTATCTATTTTAAAGACTAGATTTTATCCTATAATAAATGGTACTTATATATTGTGTAAAGTGTAAAAAACAAACAGAAAGTAAGAATTATCATGAAGAAACTTCTAAAAATGGAAAACTCATGGGTAAAGGAATTTGTGAAATTTGTGGAAGTAAAAAGAATACTTTTTTAGGTCAAAAAATGAAAAAGAAATGAGTGTAAAAGAAGGAATAATTGAAGAAATTCATAAACCGGTTAGAAGAAATTTTGAAAGAACAAAAATTATAACTCGAGGAATAAATGACCTGTGGCAATCTGATTTAGTTGAGATGAATACTGGAAGTTTAAAAGGAATATCAAAAATTAATAAAGGATTTAAATATATTTTAACTGTAATAGATACATTTTCTAAAGTTTCTTGGGCAATTCCTGTTAAAGATAAAACTGGTAAATTAGTGACTGAAGCATTAAAAAGTATATTGAACGATAAAAATAAACCAAAAAATTTACAAACGGATAACGGAAAAGAATTTTATAATAAAGAATTTCAGAATTTAATGAAAGAATATAATATCAATCATTATTCTAGTTATAGTGAAATAAAATCTGCTATAGTAGAAAGATTTAATAGAACTTTAAAAGAAAAAATGTGGAAAGAATTTTCTAAGAGAGGATCATATAAATGGATAGATATTTTAGATGACTTAATTAAAGAATATAATAATTCCTATCATAGAACTATAAAAATGAAACCTATAGGAGTTAATAAGAAAAATGGAGAAGAAGTATTAATGAATATTTATAATGATAACAATGTTAAAAATGAAAAACCAAAATTTAAATTAAACGATTATGTAAGGATAAGTAAATATAAAGGAATATTTGAAAAAGGATATACACCTAATTGGTCTACAGAGGTATTTAAAATAAGTAAAATAATACATTCAGTTCCTATTACTTATAAATTAATAGATTTGAAGGAAGAAGAAATCGAAGGTAGATTTTATAAAGAAGAATTAATGAAAACCAAATATCCACATGATTATCTTGTTGAAAAGGTTTTAAAAAGAAAAGGAGATAAAGTTTATGTCAAATGGTTAGGTTTTGATAATTCACATAATACTTGGATAAATAAAAAAAATGTTGTGAATTAAATTTCTTTTTCACTGTGTAATTCCTCTATTTTTATAATTAGATATTCCTCACTAAATTCTTCATTATTTATTCTAAAATAATTACCATGAAATTCTAAATCATTTTTTAATTTTTCTTTTATTCTAGAATATAAATTAACACTATTTGGATCATAGAATTTTATTATCTCCTCACAATCTTGATGTTCTAAAACTATTTTATCAACAGCTCTTTTTAAATATACTTTTTGACATCTTATAACATAATAACTATATTCACATTCATAGTCGTTTAACTTAAATAATAGGAAAAAATGTCTTAATTTTTCATCTTTAGTTTTAGGTACAACATCAGATTTGATATTTGTTATTTTATTATTTAAATTTTCAATTTTTTCATCTTTCTTTTTTATAATTTTGTCTTTACTGTATAATTCTTCCTTCAATTTATACTCCCCTGTTTTTCTAATTGTTTTGATAACATTGTAAACCCATTTTTGAAATTCTTTTGCTTGAGGTAATTTCGATTTCATAATCAAAGAATATAAACCTAATTCGTTAATAAAAATAGTATGTGCTTGCATATTTGAAGAGTGCTCTTCTAAGGAGCACCCTTCTAAAATAAGATTTAGATTTGTTTTATGTTCTTCATCAACAAGATTATATGCTTTGGTTATTTTTTTATACTCTAATAATTCAGCAATATCTCTAGCTTTAAACCAAGGATCGTTATTTTCATCTAAAATCATAAATATTTCTTTATTATTATAGTTAAGTTTGTTGTTCAGAATATTTAGAATCCCCTCCATTTATTAGAAACGAACATTTTTAAATCCTGCAAAAAATTTCCAGTAGAAAGAATTTATATTCTTTTTTATTCATTATAAATTAAAGAAAATGAGTGAGTATAAACCTTTTAAAATTTCACTAACGGAAGGTCAAAAATCTAAAATTATTGGTGCTGTAAAAAAGAAAACTGATGTTACAATCGATACAAAAAAAGGAAATAATTCAATTTTGTTAACTCAAAGACAGATCGATAAGATTAACAGAAATGCTAAAGACGGAAAGGGAACTAGAATTAAATTAACATATAAACAATTAAGAGAAAATGAAAAAGATGGTGGAATACTTCCTTTAATTTTTGCAGGATTAGGAGCTTTAGCTGCTTTAGCGAGTGGAGCAAGTTCTATTGCAAACTCGGTTATCGATAAAAGATATAAAGATAAACTAATAGAAGAACAAACAAGACATAATAAAGAAATGGAAAAGAAACAGGGAGGAAAACTTGTAACAGTTAAAAAAAAAAAAAAAATAACTCCTTTATCTAATTTTGATATCGAGAATATCGTTAAGAAGTTAAACATAAAACATTTTAGAGGAGTTTTTATGAAAGATGAACTTCCGAAACATCCTAGAAATATTGAGTGTGGAATTGTAAACATTGATAATTCTTTCGGAAATGGTACTCACTGGGTTTCTTATTATAAAAATGGAAATAAAAAATATTATTTTAATTCATATGGAAACTTACATCCATCAAAGGAATTAGTTATATATTTGGGAAAAGATAATTTAATATATAATGAAGACAGACTTCAAGAAATTAATGATCCACCTATTTGTGGACATTTATGTTTGTTAGTTCTTAAATTCTTTTCTAAAGATATGGATTTTAATGAAATTTTAAATATAATAAATAGAAAGAAATGGAATCTTATTCAAGAGTTATTTTAAAATTTGATGTTTTAGGAAATCAAATTGTTTTTCCGGAATCTGGCGATATTGATGAAACGAAATTAAAAAGTGATATTGTAAATGAACTTTCAAATTCTTTTAGAACAGAATTCTCAACATTCCAAACAAAATTAAAAGATGATGAAAATAAATTAAAGAATGATTTAAAAAATGATTTTAATAATAAATTAAAGAATGAATTAAAAGTAAAAGTTGATGAAATTATCGGTTCATTGTTTACATTTACTAAAAGTTATATTGGTTTTAATAAAAAAAGACTTGTCAGTGTTTCAGAAGGAAGAGATAATAATGATGTAGTTATTATGAAACAAGTGAAAACGATGATAGAGAAGGTAATTAATGAAAATAAAAGAGATAAAAGAACAACTGATACAAAAGAATTTGAAGAGATCATCAATGAGAAATTATTTGAATATACAACTAAAGAAGATTTAGATGAAAAGATGAAAAAACTCACTCAGGATTTAATTAGTGATGTTATACCAGTACAAGTTGATAGTGATATAAAGAACAAAATGGAAGAATATTTGACAGAAACAGAGTTAGAAAAACATCTTCAAATATTTTCTGACACTTTATATAATGGTTATTACCCACAAGTACAACAATTTATGAAAGATTTAAACAATAAAATAGAAGAACTGGAAAAAAACATAACGAAAGAAGAATTTCTTAAAGAAATAGAAATAATAAGAAAAGAATTAAACACAAAAGTATCAGAACTGCGAAGAGAACTTCATTATATTGCTTTACCTTCCGAATAATATTATTTCCTAAAGTGGTGACAATTTTGAAAATTAAAAAGATTTTTTTCTTAATAAATGGAGACAACACAAAATAATGATTGGGATGAAATATCTTCATTTCCTGGTTTAACAACAGAATTTTTAATTGTATTTCAGAATAAATTAAATTGGAAACTTGTTTCACAATACCATCCGTTTAAATTAGAAGAATTGGGAATGTTTTCAAATAAAATAGATTGGAAAATCATTTCGAGATATCAGAAAATCGATGAACAAAAGATCGAGTTTTATTACTCATTATTTGATTGGAACATTATGTCTTTTTATCAAAAGTTTTCTCCAGATACTTTAATAAAATATAAACATTTGGTTAATTGGATAATAATTTTCGAAAGAACTGATATATCAAATGAATTTAAACAAGAACATTATGAAGAATTTTCGAAATATTATAAAAATAGATTTAATGTTGATACTGTACCTTCATTAATAAATTATGTTTTTTAAATTTTCAAACCTCGTCACTGAGACGGGGTCTAATAATTATAAACTAGTTTTTAAATTATAACGATTTTTTATCTTAATAAATGGAGATGTATTCAAAATATAATCCTAATATAGAAAAACAACAATTTAAACATTTTTTCCCATCGAATAATACCGAATTGAATTTTAATAAAGAAAATCAGAGAATAGAATTCTTAATCGATGTTGGTGATAATTTTTTAAGTTCCCATTTTCAGTTTGTTATTTCAGGTTCTTTCAATGCCAAAGATGGTGAACACTATGGTATGAATTCGGGAACTAAATTAATAGATAATTTTATTCCTTTCTTATTTCGAAGTATAGAAGTAAAAAAACATAACAAATTAATTGATAGAATTGAAGATCCAGGTATTATAAGTACTGTAAAACATACGATATCACTGTCTCAAGATGAAACTTTGTCTAAAATGAATGGTGCAGTGAAATGTGATCATAAATACGGAAAATTTAATTATTGTGGAACCTTAAACGATTTAGGATTAGGATATTTTGGAGGTATAAACATACCAATATACAAAGGAGGATTTTTAATAACATTTCTTAGAAACACTGATGATGACGGGATTTTTCTATCACTTCAAGCAGATGGAAAGTCTTTTGCACCTACAGGTAAAATTACAATAACTGATTTTTATTTACGTGTTCCTATCATAGAGTATTCAACACCTTCAAAAATTGAATTAATTAATGAGATGGACAAGTTTGGTGGAACACAAGAATTTGTATTTAAAACTTGGGAGTGTATTGAAAAAACTGGTATTATGGGATCAAATTTAAGTTTTGATATAACTAATATTTATAGGAACATTGATAAACCGAAATTCATAATTGTAGGATTCCAAACATCGAGAAGAAATGATCAAAAGAAAGATCCTTCTAAATTTGACCATGTTGATGTTAGAAATATTAGAGTTAAAATTAATGAAACATATTATCCGGAAGAAATGTTAAATTTAGATATTAAAGAGAACAATTATTCATTATTATATGATATGTATAAAGATTATAAAAGGTCTTATATCGGAAATATGAATATGCTTTATGGTCCTGATGATTTCATAAAAAATAGACCTTTATATGTAATAGATGTTAGAAAAGGACCAATTAATATTTCAAATAGTAAAAATAATATTATTCTGAATGTTGATTTTCATAATGTAGTTCCTGGAGGTACAAATATATACGTGGTTATTTTATCCGAGAAAAAAATTAGATATGATTTTCTTAAAAACGATATATTAGAAGTTTAGTATGTTAGCAGTACAGATAATAGACAAAGTATGTTCTCAGAATAGATGATAGAACTTGTTCATTTTTCATATAAAAAAAGAATGGATGTAAAAAATACAATCAAGAGAAATTAATCACAACGAGGAAAAACTGTGCAGTATTGTTTGGAGCCCGAGCAATCCAAGGACATTGTTCGAGCTCGAGCAATCCAAGGTCAGGTGACGTATGTACAAGAATGTACATGGATACAGACAGTCTTATATATAATATTAAAACAGACGATTTTTATGAAGACATGAAAGAAATGATTGATCTGTTCGATACTTCAGATTTTCCTGTTGATAACAGATTCAATATACCTAGAGTAAATAAGAAAGTATTAGGTAAAATGAAAGATGAAAATAATGGAGTTATTATGACAGAATTTATTGGATTAAGATCTAAAATGTATTCTCATAAAAATGAGATATCTATTTGTAAGAAATCAAAAGGTGTAAAGAAATCCGTTGTAAATAAGAATATATCATTTGAAGATTATAAAGATTGTTTATTCAATAAAAGAGTTCATTATAGAACAATGAATCAAATCAGGAGTTATAAACATGAGATATATTCAATTCAAGTTAATAAAAAAGCTTTATCACCAGATGATGATAAACGTTATATTTTAGAAGATGGAATCCATACTAGAGCATTAGGACATTATAAAAATATTTAAATAAATTTTATTCGTAATAAATGGAAGTATTAAAAAAGATCCAACGAGTTGGTCAATGTCAAAATACTCCAATAAAGAAACTAACAGAATTGGAATGTGGTCAATCTTATTCAATTAAAGAATTTAAAGAAATTATTACAAAATTTGGAAAACGTATAGTTGTTACGTTAAAAGATAAGGAAGATAAATTTCAAGTTTATCTACCAGATAGATTTAATGACAAATTAAATAAAAAAGATATTCAACAATTAAATTCACAAAAACTATTATTCGTTTATGACGGTTTAAAAGAATTAAATGATGGGAAGAAAATTCATATTATTGACTTCCGAGAAAATAAAAATGAAAATAGATCTAAATCTAAGAAATCTGAAAGTGATATTGATGATTAAACGTGTATAACAAATGGAAATAATAATTAAATTAATTATATAATATTTTTACTTTTTGGGGGTGATCCCAATTTTTGTATCGTTTTAAAGAAATATGTTAAAAATATGTATTTTTTTTTTATTTGTTAGGTTTTAAAGAAATATGTTAGAAAATGTATATTTTTTAAAAAAATTAGATGTTTGAGATAAAAATGAAAAATCCTACAAAAATCGACGATCAGGTTTTTTCGGGGAAATAGGGAATTTTGAAGACTGCGCCAGAAACCCTATTATACCTCTACTGAGGAAGCGAGGTGTGATACAACATATTCAGTATTACGGTGAATGTTTAATGGGAGCTTTAATAATAATTTTTGTTGACTCGATGAAGGTATCTGCAATGCCACTCCATGTTATTACTAAGCTGCAGTTTAGTGTTAAACCTAATAAATAATGCAGTACTATGAATATAATTGTAATTCTTTGACCTTGTAGTAACCTATTACCCCTGACCAGACTACCAAATAAAACAACAAGCTCGGAGTACGGAAAACCAAATTGTGCTGCATTCGGTAATTCAGGAAGTCTTATCTTCAAAAGAGTCTGGCCTATTTAGGTCTCCTGCATTTTGTCCTCGGTAAGTATCATTGTCTGCGACATTTCTAAGCACTAGAGAGGCCCTTCATCCGTCAAGGACCACTCGTTCTGCATTTCTAAGAGTCCGGAAAGACATCCACTCAAGGTTAATCCACACTGCGGGTAATGACCAATGAAACCCCCGGCGTGTTTACTCCAGGTGGACTGCATTATTCAAGGAGGCCCTGGCAGCTAATTAATACGTCTGGAGATCACTGCGCCTGCGCCGAAAGCGACCAATGGGGCGGCTGAGCCGTCTCGGGTTGACCAATGGGAGAGCAGCTTCCAAGTCCAATCCCTCTCCTTGGGTGTAATTCATTATTCAAGTGCGCCAGGATGGGGGAGCCGGAGGCTGTTTGCATGCGAAATAAATGCGGTGACATAGGGGGAAGTGCATTGTGCAAGGAGCTAATCATAAGTAGAGGGTCGTTCCGAATGCACCCCCACTTACGTAAGTGGCCTCCTCGCTGTCGAGAGCGGCACACTTTTGATCTGGTCTGTCTTTGAAGGCTTCTACTTCCTACCTCAACCAAACAGCTCATTTTTCTTCTTCTTTCTTTCTTGTATTCTCCTTTTTTTGAAGAAGCCATCCAGACAAAGCTCCTCCAAAATGCATCTCCTTAATAGGTTCTTCAACAGCATTAAAAGATTATAGAAGGTAGATTAAGATTTTCTGATACCAAACCCCTCTACTACTCCCTACACTAATTTGAATACAATTTACAGTAAATACCGTAAATCTAAGGTGTTTTTTTAAGATGTGCTTTATGCCTTCTTATATAGCTTCATCGTGTAACAGTTAGCCACTACAAACCATCTTTAGAGGCCTCCAAATCGGCAATTTGTTCATACAAAGCGGAAAATGTAAATAAAAAATTTTCTGTAAGCAATGCTCACATCTTACTATAACCCAATATAGTGAAGCGGTATAAGGGCCTGGGAATTCCTGTAAATAGAGGGCCTAGCAACCGTATCTGACGAGAGGACAAGACACTGCAATACAGCACTTACTGTTAAACACTTACTGGCAGACTGCATAATCAGACAAATCTGTAACATACCAGAAATTATATAGGAAATATTTCCCGACAGCAGCAAATATATTACAGATATACTCCAACTCCTTAAAAATACAAAACGTTTTGACCTACAAAAGTCTAAAAAACCTAAGAATATATAGAGAAATAAATATCATTGAGTAAGGCACTAAAATCTCTGCATATAATTAACTTTATTTCCCCGCAATCATTTCCCACTTACTTGGCTATTTTCAATCATTTGCAACTGCGGGAGATCGACCTGGATATTGTTAGACCAAGATTGACTCGGAGAGGTTGCAAGTATGTGTGTTGCAGGATTGCCGTCTAGGTCGGGTGTATCGTGGCATAGATATTAGGTTTTCGCTCAATATGCATTATTTTTAGTCAAGTTAAGTGTAGATCTGCTAAAAAATGTCTTTGAAGTTTATAATCATAAAAAATTTCGAGTTTATTGGTTCTTAAAAAAACAACCGAGTTCTAGTGTTTAAACTTAACTAAAGAGTGACTTTGGATGTTGAAGCGTGACACGGCATATCTCCTCAGCATACTTTTCGTAATATGGTACCGAATTACCAAGTGATAATCGCAAGCATGATGATATATGTTTGTCAGTTAGTCGACTGCAATATTTTGATTTAACTATCTTCATTTTAGTCTTGCACAAGTAAGTAGAGCCAAAAAATGCAGTCAGCTAAAAGCCGCTTTGGCTTAGATTCTTATATTTTTCTTCAGATATAAAGATTACAATAAACGAAAGTTATGAGGGGGCAATTCTGGTCTAATTGTAGATTGAAAAATGTTTTGTTTTTTCATTACATATTAATTTTGTTAGGTAACTATTGTAATAAAAGGGCGTAAGAACCGAAAAGTTACTCGCCCTAAAACCAGATCCTAATCCTATTGTAATAAAATCTGTGAATAGTCCTATATCGGAAATCTTATCTTGAAATCGGCCGAAAAATCACTTGTGAACGACCGTTTGAGCACCCTTGTTTTACATTGACTTATATATTTTTTTTCATTAGTTATATAATCGCGGAGTTCCGATAAACTGTTATTAAAATCAAATATTTTTTTTTTTTAAACTCGAAAGGTTTTTCCTTTGTGTACAATAGTGAATTAAATGAAGCATTTTCTATTCTATCTTGTGGACTAAGGATAATCGTATTACCTTTGACTCCGGGGTTTTCGAGCCGGTTTGAAGGGAAGTAGATTTCCATCGAACCGACAGAAGACTGCTTGATTCGAAAGCGGATATAAAGAAGAAGAGGGTGAGATTGAGAGAGCTCAGGTTGCAGACAGCAAACCCAACCAATCCCAGTCCAATGTACACTCAACCCTTCTCGGTTTTTCTCTTTTTTTCTTATTTCTTTTTTCATTTCCTTGTTTACCCAAACCTCCTTGAATCCTTAACCAGTCTCATCTATGCCACAACACCTCTGCTTGGGGAGAAAAATTCCTTTTAATGGATTCCAATCTTTAAGAAGGGGAAGGTTTTGGTATTTTGACTGGCGGCTTTTAGCGCCACCTTTAGGGGCCCTGAGTAAACTCGTTAATATTTATTTCGGGCTTTAACAGCCCAGTAAGGCGCCATTTATTTCTATAACGCTTCGGTATTTTTAGGTTATTTTTTTATCCCTTAGATGACTTCATTATCATACATAATCCCGCCCTTCTTACTGTAAATATTTATATTACACTTTAAAAGGAAAATGGCTGAGATTATGATAATATTTATTGCTCTTGAGCTATATCTGTATATTAAAAAGTTATTCTCGCGCGAACTGCGTCATCTTAGTGCCTTTCCTTTAAACCTTCATCCCAAGAGCAATTTGAAATATAACTATTATTTCAATGTATGTAAGAACCCAAAATGTCAACAACTTTGTCTTGTTTAGGCAGAGGCCAATGAATACGCGTCCAAATTTACATAATCTGCAATTAATAAACTAAGGAATGTCCTTATTGAAGAACATCAATTCTGTACTTGTGTCATTTTACCTTATTATTTTGATAATATGTCCATATTCGTAACTAAGTTCTACGGGAAAAAAATTATTTTGTTTAGAGCCTTCTGCTCAAATTCAGGAACATAAATATCCTTTACGTCCACCCGACAAATTTATGTAATGTACCGCATAACATATAGTCCTCTTTTTCGTACATGACCACTGCGCATGCGCGAACTCCAGCGGACACTTTTGTAACACTTTTTTGGAACGCCTAGGTCCACCCGAAAACATATGTAAAGTGCTGTATAACATATAGTCTTCTTTTTCGGACATGTCCATTGCGCATGCGGGAACGTCACTGCGCATGCGGGAACTCCACTGCACATGCGCGAACGCCAGCGGACAGTTTTTTGTGACACTTTTTTGTAACTTTTTTCCAGTTTAGTCACCGCTAAAGCTTATTCATGCTAAAATATTTTTCTCTTGCCTTTGTATAATATTTTGTTAATTAGTAGACACAAAAAAATGTTTTATAACCGATGTTTATATTTCGACATATCGTTTCTACTGTATTTAATTATTCTCTCGTGCATTATGTATAATTGTTTGTTTTTAGCTGAAGAAGGGTGCCAAAGAGAATAGCCGAAACGTTCAAAATATATTTTTTTTTTTACGAAAATCGGATTGTTGTTCTTCGCCGAATCCCAACTATTTCCTCTAGCTTAGAGTGCCGGCCGGTCCACATCATGACAGATAAGATGAACCATCTGTTCAGATCAACTGTTGATAAACGAGTTTATTTTGGTGAATAAACGAGTTCTTAAAAAGTCTGTAATTTTATTAAACCCCTCATTATTAATCGTTCATTCTTCCACATTTGATCCTAATGTTCAGCTGCAATTTCCTGCTCTTCTTAACAGTAAGAGTCGATGATGTTCTGTCTGCAGACCGAACTACCTTCTCTGAGCAATACGAGGTCCATAATAATTCTACAGATACCAGCCCAGGGATGGGTGTTTCCAGGCAACGGAGCGAAATGATGCGTGACTCATCCAGGTTCAATATACAAGATGATTTCCTATAGTTGGGGGTAATAGTCCCCCTGATCCCGACTGCCAAGATATCCCCTAAGGCCATCCCTTCCAACCGCAGCAGGATCAGCCTTCCGGGGATTTTAGGGTAGAATTTATACTCCTATTTATATATAGCAGTATTAACATTCTTGGAATAAAAGTATACGAATAAAACTTACTCATATTACAAGATTGGCTAAATCGCTGGTTACAAGATTGGCTAAATCGCTGGTTACAAGATTGGCTAAATCGCTGGTTACAAGATTGGCTAAATCGCTGGTTACATGATTGGCTAAATCGCTGGTTACAAGATTGGCTAAATCACAGGGTACGGACAGACAACAAATTAAGAGAAATTAAAAACTCAATCAAATTCTGGCATGATAATGATTTGTCTTTAAATAGAAGAGACCAAGTTGTCCTGATCAGGCTAAGAATTGGACACTCACTTATAACAAATTCGTACTTAATGGAAAGACAAGACAGACCCGTGTGCTCACTGTGTAATGTTGCCCTGACGATAAAACACATACTGACAGACTGCAAAAGACGAGAGAATTTACTCATGCCACACGACTTACACACATTACTCGCAGAATGTAGCCCTCTCATCAACAGTATACTACATTATTTAAAGAACACTAATTTATACAAAAAAAATCTAGCCAATCTTCCTTCTTCTCCTTGTGCTTTCGATTTTAATTGTTTACTTTAATAACCTATAGATCTGATTTAATTACGCTAATGTACCTTATTTTAGTTATTTTGTGTTTTATATTTGTATTGTAATGCATTGTAAATGTAAATAAATCGTGGTTTATATTTGTATTTATTATTTTTATTCATATGAATCTTGTGGTATATGCATGTATGTGTATGTGTATATATATATCTTATTTAAGTATAAATGTAAATTGTATAAGCGTCAACATAGTGTAAAAGAAGTGTATATATTTTATAATCTGTATCAGGGCTCATAGCCATAGTTACGGAGCCCTTATAATGAAATAAATAAATAAAAAAACAAAAAAAAAAAAAAAACAAACTTACTCATATAAACAAAATTTCATCACTAAATCCTTAAACTGTAGTTTTTTTTTTTTTTTTTTTTTTTTTTTTTTTTTTTTTTTTTTTTTTTTTTTTTTTTTTTTTTTTTTTTTTACGGCGCATCGACAAATCTGAGCCATTAGCGCCGTCTTCCAGGGTGCAGCCAGGAATTTTCTCAGCGAGCCCTGAGATGAGAAAATTTCTGGTGCCGGTGGGGATCGAACCCACCATCTCCCGCTTATGAATCTAGCGCGCTAGCCACTAGACCACGGAAGACCCCTTAAACTGTAGTATTCTTCAAATAACAGAAAAATTCTTCAATATATGCAAACCAAAACAAAACCTAATGATTAAACAAATGGGAAATTACGACACAGAAGACTATCACGCAAGAGTTGCATAATTCCTCATAAAGTGGGTAGTATACGTTGCATTCCTAAATAATTTGCTTAACATAATCAAAATGAATAAAAACAAAATCATTTTGCTTTTTTATATTTTTAATGAACATTCGAATCAATTATTATTTTTTTAAATTAATTTTCTATGTACAGAATTACAATTTACTATGTACAGAATTACAATTTACTATGTACAGAATTCAATAAGACATTAACTGTAAAACACTTACTTGCAGACTGCAGGAAACGAGAAAACATCAACATACCACGTGATATGTACGAACTTTTGACAGATGGTAGCCCACACATATCCATTATTTTAGACTTTTTAAAACAGATAAACAAAGAAGAAATATAGCAAAAACAAAAAAAATTTAAATATGTTAAATTGAAATTTTATTTAACAAAATAAAGCGAAAAGATCGCATATTTAGTTTTTAAAAATAATTTATTACTTACCTGTTTTTTATTTTATAGTTGACCTTTTTTTGTCTTGTATAGTATTAATGTTGATAGATTCAGTTATTTCATTTTTTAAATAAAATGTTTTATTTTTGATCTTCTAGATCTTTTATTTTGTTTGTACTCAACAAGTTTATAGAGCTAATCGCCCAGTTGCTAGCTCAAAAACTAAATAAATAATTAATTTTCTTCCAGAGTGTTGTGTATGATAGGTACTATACTACTTAATTAATGCCCAAAAACCTCAAGTTTTTGTTTATTGTATTTATTTTGTATAAAGCGCCACTCTAATGTTGAATCGCTTTAGTTGCTACCACCTTAAATAAATAAATATACAATCGAATTGTAAATCTTATTGTCATATGAATTATGTACATATACATATATTTTGTATAAAAACCATGAAATATCAGTTACACATTCAAGTTGACGGTCATAGAGAACTATATTATCTACTATACAAACAAGATTGTCAATCTTGTCTGATAGAGTCCTCATATAAATTAAGTGATCTGTAGTTGCACTTCAAAAGAAAATGTATGTTTTATATGTTAATATTGATCAATAAAAAAAAGGAAAAGATAATTAACATTCCTTGATATAGTAGTAAACTCTTATCTCCCTTATCACTTGTCAGGAATGTCACTTACGATAAAGTCTATTGTGTGATAAATAACTGTAGTGAATTGGTCGGAATAACCATACCTATTCCAGGGATTCCCAAACTTTGGCACAAGTACCAAAATTCCATAATTGTTGAAAAAATATTAATTAAATAATAAAATATAATTTTAAAGAGCTTTGCAAGTAGAATTAAACTTCACGATCTGATTAATATTTTGTAGAACATTGATAAGGAATTGAAAGAACTTTCTGAGAGGGCTCTAAAAGTATTATTACTGTCTATTTGTTCGGTTTTGTAGAAAGAGCTTTTTCTTCAGATATTAAATAAAAAAAAAAAAACATCGGAACAGATTGAGCGTAGCTGTAGATTTATGGGTAAACCTCGGATCTATTGTACAAATTAAAAAAAAAAATTGTGCTCTTAAAAAAGAACAAGGATCTCATTATACTTCTTTTACAGATATTTGTTTACGATAATAAAATATATTCATGTAGTTTTTTTTATAATTTTGTGTCTTTATTTAAAACATTTATTAGTAAGCGATACATGACAAAACAGCACATAAATACGGACTATGAACAAGTAGATTCATCGGCGATAATGGTATAGATGTCGATGGGACTAATAAAAAAAAAATATTACAGACTAAATATATATATATATATATATATATATATATATATATATATATATATATATACAGCCCTGATGAAAGCTTGATATTCAAGCCGAAACATTGGAAAACTATTATGACCGAGCCCCCTACAATGTGCACAATGGTAAATATATAAATAATATTATTTAAAGTCTGACAAAGAGCAAAATAATGGAAATTCTTGCCATTTCCACTCTGGGGAGCACCAAAGAACCTGACGACGAAGGGGGGCAAAAAAAAAAGTCCCTATTATATTTACATAATCCAATGCATGTGAGATGGGACGGGTAGATTAAGGAATTGCTCCGAGGCAGGGGCCCATAAAATTGAGTGACTGTGAGGGGGGAGGGTTGGTACAAAATGCGGTATTTCTTCTGGGTAGAGAGATTTTCTGCTGTGCAGATTAAGTACGGAGCAGTAGGGATTAGCTTTATCAACACTAGACGAATGCTACAGAAGGCAATCACCATTTTTCGTGATGAATATGTTTATCATAAGATCCAAAAGTTAGCCGTTGAAGTTATAAAGTGCACCCTAGACGGCCAAAATTATTGAAAAAATAAAATAAAATACATAAAAAATTCGATCAAGTCTAGTTATTAGCAGAACTGTTTTTTAAATACCTGTCGATTGTGTTTTTACTGACCTAGTTGCTGCCATGTGGTCAATCTGATGAAATGCATATTACGTTTTTACTTTTCTTATATGTTTAGTCATCTCACTCTTAGGAATGATACAGACTAACAGAGAGGAAGTGTGGAAGAATGTATCGAATACTTCCTCGAGTAACTTGAAGTTTTCAGGTAGGTAAAAAATTTCACCAAGGCAATCGTTATAGGGCAAAACGCCAGCAAGGACAATTAGACGCCAATATGCTAGCTCACTACTGATGAGGGATACAGACAATGCTGGAGAACGAAGAACGTGTGCGAAGAAGTTTAACAAAAAAGGTAATAATATTGTTAATTATTACAACATTGTACATAATAATCATTATAGTATTTTCTTGTACAGTTTTGTGTTTCATTATGTGCCCACCCCTCATATTTTGAAGGAAAAATTTGCATGATGGACAAAAATGGCGGCCATTGTTGGATTCAGGTTGGTAGAAAATATCAAATTCAGCTGAAAGATTCCATGCAGAGGAACTAAAATATTTTTATAGATCGCTGTATATAATAAACTTCAAATAGAAAAAAAAAATAGTGAAATAAAGTCTTTGTGAATAAAAATCTTTAAAGACATTTTAGTCGCTCCCATTTTATTCACGGCCAGCCTCTATCTATTTGAATCCTTCGTCCTTTTATGTATGGGTGTGAAAGTTTAGTAGTGCTTGATAAGGAAGCCAGCCATATTACTGCAGCACAATTAAAGTCGGTAAGAAGAGCTGTTGGGAAGAGATTGGGGTCGGAAACGACAGGATAAGACAACAGCTCTTGGTGACAAAACTCAGGTCCAAAATCGAATCCAGACAGCTTTTGTTGTTTGGACAATTCGAACGGAGAATGAACGTGAACAGAAGGAAGTTCTGGAAACTCGACTTACTGGGGAAAAAACGCGAGCAGGGACCAGAATCTGCTACGAGGAAAATATCCAGAGGTTTGGAAGGAAAATAGGCAAAACCCTCCAGCAGAATTTTTTTCCCACCATCCAAAAATTTATTCGTATGAACATAAAGAGATCCGGGCCCAACGGATTGGAACTTGGTGTTGGATTTAAAACTACTCCATATTCTACGCTTACGTACTAGAAGGGACTGTGGCAATTTACAAATGGGGGACTTAAGCCTACTTAGTCTATGATACTAAATCTAGGGGGGGGTCAAGGTTGTCTAGGGAGGGACTAGGCAAGAGTGCTCCAGCAGATGAAGCAGCTTTAGCAATTTATCGAAGATCCTCGACACTGGAAATGGCAAGAGAAAGACTAAGAACTCCCTTCATGTGAGTATATTTAAGGAGGGTCATTACTAGTTAGTAGGTAAGATCGATGAAGTGTCATTACTTAAGAAGTCGCATGTTCATCGGCCACAAGAGAATAACTTGAAAGCCCGAGGTCATAAAGGTGGTTTCTTCGTGTGGACTTTCCATTGAAGGCTATCCCCGCTGGAGGACGCTGATTAAGATGATAAAATCTGCAGTAAAAGCTTCAATTCTTGAGTGCACGAGCGGTGCAGTGCTTATCTCGGAGAATTTCCACTCAAATCGAGCTATTTGTATGAAAAACCTTACCGGAGTTGTAAAGCGGACTTTGAAACTATTTCAGCCGTGTAGACGTCGATAAGGGCTTTAAACAGAACAAATTACAAGTAGATGGATCTACGCAAATTAGTCAAGGGTACAACCGTCAAAGAAGATCAAGTTTGACCTTCAAGAGAAGTAATCTCAAGTCCTCTTATCAGAACGGCGATGGTCTGGATATGGTCTTAAAAGATGAAAATAAGTCCGTCGCACAAGACCTGCATAACTATGCCCTCCCCTCAGTAAGGCGGTTAGTTCACGTCGAAAAGCAGAAGGAAATGCTTAAGTATTCAAATTTTAACGCCTACTGAACACTATTTGTTCAGCGGGTCTACAGATTATAGGCTTTTATGTTTTATTTTCTATTTTCTAAAGAAAAGCCACCATTCCAAAGTGAAAATCGAACCCACAGCCTCACGCCCTAGGACTCACGCCCATCGGGTCCCCAAAATACAAAATATACATAAATACTTTCGCTATTTAATTTTTATAATGGGACACTGGCAAACGCCTTAGGGGTCGAATGTTTTGTTCCCACTGGTGGTGATATATTTTATTTTGAAAAAAGAATAGATATCAGCCCTACCCAGGCTAGAAAAGGATAAAAGCCTTTATAAACACCGTCCCAAAAATCTCTGTTTTGTAGAGGTAGACATTAAAATTTCAAAATAAAAATGAATTAAATATTTGTAATTAATGGCTTTTCCTTATTTTTTTTTAACCGTAAGTTAGACATGATATCTACCCATCTAATTTTGTTGGAAGAAAATTTAAGTAACGAACGATGCAGGCAAATACGGAATAATTTATTTCCGAAATAAACCGGAAATCTATCTATAAATATTCCTTATAGATAGATTTTGTTACAAGATATCTTTCTTTTTAAACGAGCACGATGTATACCTTCTTGCCGTGTCACCATATAATTAATGACAAACATTGTGTGCATATTAATAATTTGAGTCCATCCCTATCCTCTGGATGTACCCTCATCAACTATTCCATTTCCTACAATCCATTATATCCTGAAACCCATATAAAATAATAATATTGTAAACTAATGCACTCGCTAGAAAATATTATAAAAAAGAACTCAAAGTAGAACATGTTTTTTGTTCCTATTTTTCCAAGTTCAGCAACTATTTCATTTCCTGAAATCCACTATATCCTGAAACCCGTATAAACTAATACTTTCTCTCACTAGAAAATATTATAAAAAGGGTGCGAAAGTAGAGGATTATTGCTGTGCATGGAAAAACAATTTTCTCCCTCCTAAGATGCTATCAAATTTCCAAAGGGCCTCCTCGAGAATCCCCTTTATACATATATATTGCTCCTGAGCCCGGGGTGATGTATTAAAAACGGATGCCTGTTTTCTAGCCTGTAAGGGGTTCGGGGTATTCTCATCGACAACTTCACCTGGACGAGCATTTATCATCTCCCTTCAGATAAGACAAGTTTTAATATTCTGCACTTTCCATTTTTTAACAATTTATCATTTTTGTCTGTATAGATATTTCGTTTTTCTTCATCACGTCTTTATTGTCAGGGGGTTCTTCAGTCTTGTAGAAGTGGAGAGCGAAAAAAATGTACAAGAGTCCGAAATTAATGGGGTAGCAAATAGGAATTATGAATAACTGATGTTAAGCAGTTAATATATTATTCTTTGATTATAAATTACTTTATATAAACCTATTCATTGAGTACGTTCCTTCTCTCTCTATAGGCTTAAACCCCTCTTTCAGGGGGGATTCAATAACGCAAATCGGATGTCTTTCAAAATTGTAAGTATACATACGTCCACCCACAAAAAAAATATTTTTGTTCTCAAACTCTGATTCAAAATAAATTTACTCACCAGAGTATTGTAGAGTCCTTGTGAAACGGGTTTTATGTACATCAATTAGTCTAGGATATCCGAATTTTTAAGAAACGAAGAACATATTACTATTACTAACGAATATTCACATGAATTGTACTTTTAATTTAGAAAGTACGTTAGAATCAAATATTTTTATGGTTTATTTAATGCTCTCCTCTCGTTAATGAAAATTTGAATTTCATTGATTAGTTTTGTATTTTTTTGTTTCTTGAATATCAACAAAATTGAAACTTCCAGATACAGTCCGATATATAAAAATCTGTCATTAAAAATTCACATCTACCTTTAAAAGTTTTTAGCCCAATTAAGAACCTGCAGCAACTTTGAATTTAAATTCACTATAAAAAAAGATTACTTTTAGCATCAACCCAAAATTGCTTTCTACTCGGTTCGAAGAAACTGCAGGAGATTTTCACCAAATATTTGCTGCACTCCTTATTCTCTATAAAACCACCCCAGGAAGTTGCTGAATTGAAACGCGTAATTGACTCAAACACCCGAAGTAACTACTTTAATCTATATAAATATATACTTAGCATAGTATCATTTAGGTCTAGAATAAAAATAATTTAAAATAAAGTGCAATTTGTTATAGCAAATAATCACAACATATTGGCAGATCTTAGTTTATTTAAAATAACACATCCAAAATTTAGATTCATATATTTTGTATAATTTTTACATGTAGTTGTAATTTGGGAACATATAAAATAAAATTCAATATATGTACATATATATTTACCTATTTATAATGAAGTATGTAATATCAAATTTAAAATATGTAGTAAAAAAATACCAAAAACACTATAAAATATTCAAAAGCATAGATAACTTGTAAGAACTCTGTTATTATATACAGGGTGTATCGAAAGTTAATGACAATACTCCGGGGAATGAAACTCTATAATTCCTTAGTTATAATATTAAAAATTCAGCATTTATATATATATATATATATATATATATATATATGAGTTTTAAAAATGTAATTATAAACAAATTGTAATTAATTAATATTTAAAATCATTTATTCCCTATTACTAACCTCATTAATAATAATTAACTAATTTTTGCTATACCCAAAATAGAATAGGTGCCAAACGCATGATCTTGCCGAACCTCCGAACCTTATTGAATTACAGAAGCTTTTTATAGAGGGAGTCATCATGACGCAATTACTGGCCTAAAATACAAATTTAGCAACTGTGGAAATTGGTCACTTATTAATGTGATCATTCCCAAAGATCCTTAGCTTTTGACAGTTGCATGGAAGGCTGAAGGTTTTTATTGGCCTGGAAGAAGGCCAATAAAAACCTTCAGCCTTGACCTGAAAGAAGGCCTTGAAGGCAGGAAGGTTTTTATTGTGCTTGAATGGGACAGAGTATTGTCATGTGTTTGTATTAACACTAGTTAGGAAACGTAAGACCTAGTTAATGTTCCGGAGAGCTTCCAAGAACTGTAATCAAGAAGCAATTGCAACCCTAAAAGACAAACTTGGCAACTGTTTGAAGTTGGCCACTTGTTAATGCGATCACTCCCAAAGATCCTCAGCTGCCGGCAGTCGGAGAGAAGTGTTTAAGCATGTTAGCATCCGTGGAATATTTGCTCTCACAGATTCGCCGGAGTTGCGAGAGCTCTAGGCCCGAGAGTTATCAGAGACAGAGTAGAACAAGCCCTGAGGGTTAAGTAGGAAGTTATAATCTCGGCTTTAACTTGTTCTGCGGAATAGCGTTCTGCGGAGGAGCCGGTGTTTCTTATAGAAGAGCATCAGTCAGAGCTATCTGCCGGCTTTCAGGAAATCTACTTCAATCTGTTGTACTTTAAATGTGGTCGGAGTCTTATCTGGTTGTAAGCAACTTGGAAAATGTAAGTGTGTACACTTCTTGTAGTGAGATAAAAGTGACTTGGCTACAAGAGGGTTTACTTAGAGGTAACCGATATCGAAGAGAAGTAATACGACATTAAATTTATTTTTTTGTAATAAACAAGCTGATACTTCATTACAAACATTTTATAGGATACAGTATCAACCATGTGCATGTGCTGAAATAGAACTATCTTATGGATATTGGAAATTTTCTGTAAATAAATAATTATCCCGATGATCAAGGGGGTTGCCCTACCCCATGCAGTTAGGTACTCATTCCGGAGGTAACCTACTCAGCGCAGAACAGTTATCTGACATAGAGGAATTCGTTGAAGAAACTGTGGAGAGCTGTCAATCCCCTGAACAATGTGGACTTCAGGATTCGATCGTCAATGCAGAGGGGAACGAAGACTTCCTTCCGCCGCAGAAACGACGACGAGTTTCGAGGAATTCCTCGCAAGTTTCCTTCAAGAAAGTATGTACCAGTTTATAGATATATATTTCGTTTACATATCAATGTATTTATATCTAATAACTTGTACATTATAGACCAAGACGGAGCAGAGACCTTTACAAACCCTGTTTGGGTTTATGAAGCTGGTGCTGATGGTGGCAAAGGATCCGATGGTTGCGGCCATGACGTTCCTGACCGAGGTGCTGGCATGTCTCGACAACACGGATGCGCAGAGTCTGGTGATGGAGCTATGGAGCTGTCTGCAGAGCACGGACGAGATGGATGGTGGGGCCTGTTCAAACAACAGGCCTCGCTTGATTTCTTGTCTGTCCCAACGCATCGAAGACTGCTCCATTCAATCCTGCCCGTCGTCGATCTGCATGAAGGCACGAACAGCATTCGTGACAACATTGAATGCCTTCAACAAACGTCGGGCGGAGGACTCATCGTCATCAGCCTCCATTACCAGCGTGGACGGGACCATCTCCACATCTTACACGACTGCGCATACCCCAACTCCACCTGCCGTTGCCTCTGGTTCCAAAGACTACGAGGAGCTGCCGGCATTTCCGCAAGGGGATTCAGTGGAGCAGGACAAACAGGAGCCCGTCGACTTCACCGCTCTTTTCGCATCAGGGAATTCGGGGTTGACCGATATGGAGCTCTCCTCGCATATATCTGTGTATGGCCGAGGTACCTCGTCTACTACAGAGGTAATGGGACGGAGAGGTACCTATCTTCTCCAACTGTCGTTGTATCCGACAAAGGAGGTGATCGGTCTGCCCCAAGAGCAATGGTGGAGACGGCGAGCGATGAAAGTTCAATTTGTAATGGAGGACGGGACCGACATTATGCTGATGTCGAGGGTACAGGGAATCATAAAATCCATGCAGGACTTGTTGAACCGAGACCGAAGAAAAAAGGTCTCACGAAGACAAACGTCCTTTCATGGCTCTTATGCCACCTGATAACTCCCATCTCGCTCGCTTATCGGTCCCGTGTCTGGTTGGAAGGAGAATACGGTCTGTATACTGATTCACATCCTGTTTTACAACAATCACTGGAGTTGTATAGACAGCGCTTATCTCGCATGTCGTTTATAGAATTGTGTAATATTCATAGGAATGATTCTGTTATGAAATTATACAGTTCGATAGATGGCAATGTGCTTGAAGTGTATTACGATGAAAGCACGTCTATATCGCTTCTGCGTGAGTTTCTAGAATTTCAATCTACACATAATGCAATAACGCTCCATATACACTGCAGTTAGGTACCCATTTTGCAACCTACTCGTCGTTTCGATAGTTGCAAAATCTCATTATTTAGCAACACAAATTTATTTTACGTGCGGCGTTTTCGGAATTTCATCAGCAAGACATTATTAAGGCCATATTATCGCAATACTCCAACTAGACTTCAAATATTGATGATTTTATCGTCAAAACAAAGGCAATTTATTCCGTCAGTTTGTTTTCAAAAAGTAAAAATTGGTTTGATGGCAGTGTCTTATATGATCTATGTTTTCTTGTAAATTATCTTTTTTATTTTTTAGCATAACTATGCTTTAGCGGCGACCAAACTGAAAAAAACGTTACAAAAAAGTGTCCCCTGGCGTTCGGGCAAGCGCAGTGGCGTTTGCGCATGATCAGTGGCGTTATCGCATGCGCAGTGGCCATGTATGAAAAAGATGACTGTATGTCATAGAGCACGTTACATAGGTTTATCGGGTGGACCTAGCGTTACAAAAAAGTGTCAAAAGAAGGCGTCCACGCATGCGTGGTGGCCATGTACGAAAAATAAGACTATATGTTATACAGTTTACTACATAGGTTTGTCGGGTGGACCTAAAGCATATTTATGTTCGTGAATTTGAGCAGAAGGTTCTAAACGAAATAATTATATATATATATATATATATATATATATATATATATATATATATATATATTATCTTTTTTCCTTTTATTTACCTTTGTTCGCACATATACATAAAGAGTAAATCACCTTGCTGTTTACACTCAATAAATAATGTCAATGTCTGATACGAAGGCTATTTAGAATCTCGTCTACACGTTTAATACTCATTTTATGGGAAAAATCACAAGTTCCTTGGAGCCGGATGTTTTCTATGAGACCATTAATAAATTAAAGCAGCAGAAATATGAAAAATATTTAATCATTATAGCATCAAATATTATGAGGTAGGCATACCAAGGCTTGTCGAGCCTGTGTATGCCTCATGTTCATAGCATTAACGTAAGGAACATATTTAGGATGTCAAGGACATTACTAAGGCAACCATACCTCGGCTCTACTAGGAATTCTAGGAACTACAGGAATATGTAACCCCATTCCTATCTCTCTAGGTTATATCTAAGATGGCACCTATGATAATAATAATCTTGTATATATAAATTCTTGTGAAAGTTGACCCGATTCATATTTTCCACGTTTTTCTTGTTTCTTTTTCTGGCAGGGGGTGGAAAAAGTATAAAGTATTACTCCTGACTCAAGTTAGACAACATGACGAGAGGACTTCCTGCTAAGGAACTACCCTGACAAAGGCACGAAACATGTCGGGCAAAACATATGAAATAAAGTAGTAAATGTGCACCAAGAGTGTACTGCTTTATCGACCCCCTGCCAGAAAAAGAAACAAGAAAAAGTAAAATATGTATATAATTATTTATAATCCGCAACGATTGTGAATAGCATTTTAAGCTATTTTCTGATCTTACTGCACGGGCGAAATTCATAAGTAAACTGTACGAGAGTTTTTTAATGACAATAAATGATAATTTTATGGCATTTTACACTTCGTCAAAACTATAAAACAGAAAGCAATCTTAAAATTATATTATTTTCCCGTATATAGTTAAACCTAATACAATTTATATTAAATGAATAAGTACACTCGTAGGCAATCTATTTTGTATGATTAGAGTGTATGAAATGTATTATTTGAGAAAATAATTGATTTTTTGTAAATTAGATGTTTATGTAATATCATATAAATGTATATAACTATGTATTTATAGGTGAATAACTATTTGTAATACAGAATGTTTATGTACAATTCCAATGGAATATTTGTGGTTATGATTGGACCGATATGTAAAAATTATATAGAGCGAAACGTCTGGGTAGCGGATATTCAGAAATAAATAAATAATTAATAATATTTTATCTTGTCTATAGCAAGGATGATATTTTATTTAAATATTTTTTCCGAATCTTAAATCGTAATTGTTGATGTAATTCTGCACGTTTTAAGTGATTTTAAAGCATTTAATCAAGGTTGTATATTACATATTCTTAAATATTTTGTCAAAAATCCATATTTTTACATATTCTACCGTAAATGCATATTTTTTCTACATATTTTGATATTCTTTTTATTTTGTAATTGATAAAATAAAGGGGGGGCCGAGAAAGACAATAATGTTTTACCAATTGAGTCTACATCACTGTGTTTTTTTTATATGTATTACTCCTTTAATCTACTTTCAAAACAAATTGTTTAGTGAAAGAATCATGTCGTTATCATTTTCCAAACTCGAGATATAAAATAATGAATTTTCAACCTATTTTTGTTTATTTCTCAGCTCCTAAGCCGCAATGGACGCTTGGACACGTGTCAAATTTTTTTTTTTTATTTCTCAGCTCCTAAGCCGCAATGGACGCTTGGACACGTGTCAACTATTTTTTTTTATTTCTCAGCTCCTAAGCCGCAATGGACGCTCGGACACGTGTCAACTATTTTTATTTATTTCTCAGCTCCTAAGCCGCAATGGACGCTCGGACACGTGTCAACTATTTTTGTTTATTTCTCAGCTCCTAAGCCGCAATGGACGCTTGGACACGTGTCAACTATTTTTTTATGCAAAATCATCAATGAAAAAAAATGCCTGATTGGTGAAATTTAGAAATGCATGTTGTTGCAAACAATGTTCCAAAATTATGTTAATCTGTAGAAATATTCAAATTATTTTTTCAGAGTTTTAGTCATTCTGTTCTATATTTTGTTCTTTCCATTTATAATAACAAAGTTCATATATATTTCAATATTTTATAGTGTTTTAGGTATTTGTTTACTAAATATTTTCTATTTTTTATTACATATTTTATTATATTACTTAAATACATATGTACATATTTTGAATCTTATTTTACATGAACATGAGCTCCCTAATCCTGCCTATTACAAATTTCTTTATAGAAATAATATTTTTATTCAATGAAATAAATATTAATTTTATTGGATATTTTAATTCAAATAATACATTCTTCTACATTTTTAGGTCAATGGATTTAAAAAAAAGTCCGTCACGCAGGAGCTGCATAACTAAGCACTTTCCTCAGAATTTTTGTAGTGTAGACTACATTACTGAATAATTTGCTGTAAATAACCTAGTATATAAATAAAATAAAAACGTGAAAAGTTCTGCTCATTTACATTTCTCATGAGAACTTTTCAATTATTAATTTTGTAAATAATTTGCTTCCAGAGTTATGTTAATACGTGATACTGTATTACTTAATAAATACACAAAAACTTCATATTTTCGTCTTTTGATCTGACACAGGAACAGGATACAGTCCCCCTAATGGGAGATAGCGCACCTCGCGGCGGCTTTGGGAACCTACGTCTGGCGGGCTAATTCTAATGAAACAGAGGTTAAAGTAAACCCTCCTTTCCGGTAGACCGATTTACTTCATTTTTACAACACTTCTTTCTCATGATATACCCACGACGTCTACCGCGTTTCGTTAAAATACAGCTGAAATTACGACCGGTATGAGTATATTAGTACATTAGGTCCGGAGTAACCCCCCCCCCCTCCAAATAACCCGATTTATTTTATTTTTACTATCCATTTTTCTCTGTTGATTACCACCACGAATACCGAGTTTCGTTGAAATGTAACAAAAATTACGGCTGGTAGTGGCAAATTGGTAATGTGGGTCCAGAGTAAACCCCCCCCTCCTAATGAACCGATTTAGTTTATTTTTACAGCGTATTTCTCTCTTTAGATTAACCTAACGAATATACGGCTGGCATGGTCAAATTAGTGTTTTGGGTCCGGGGTAAACCCCCCCTCTCGGTGGACCGATTTTGGTGGTTAACAAACTCGTTCAATGGCTTGAGCACTATATACTACGTTTCGTGAAGAAAAAACAAAAACTCTGGCCACTATCGTGTTAACAGACACACACATATATATATATATGTATAAATTTTGACGGGGGTCATTTTCGGTATCTACTAGGTAGGATCGATAAAGATTTGAAGACATTTTTCAAAAGTTCCGTCATGAGTGCAACCTCAATAGCTACTTTCCTTCGGAGGAAAGTACTAAAAGCACATATGCACATAGTCAACAATGACCCAAATGGATGAATTGCATTTAAAAAAAAACTGTTTAAGATTTATTACTGGCATTTTGTATTTATTTTTATCTTCATTATTCTCTTTATTTATTTGTAAATCTGCTTAAAATATTATGATTTCCTTGTCAATAATAACTATAGTGTATTTTTGTTGTTGTTGGAATACTATTTTTCACAAAAAATAATGATTTTTTACGTCTTTGGCAGTAGAAGTTAGAAAAATTCCTTTTTCTGTAAGAATCTTCAAATGGAGAGCTAAAAGAAAGCAAGCTGAGGCGCAATCCTTGCAAAATTTATTTCTTCAGTTTGTCTCCATTGAGAAGACAAAGCGCTTTAAGAGCTGAAGGTGCCTTTTGATTGGAGAAGCGGGGATCCTTTCCCTCTCTTAAAGAGACTTTCTGTGGATGGCGAAGGTTTTCCAGGGCGCTATTAGTTCCTGAAGATGTATGGAGCAGGGATCAGGGTCGTCCTGGAAAAAATGACGCTATTTAGTTCTCGCTCTTTCTTCCAGACCTTGGAGCTTAGGGGAGAGGGTGGAGCCCGGCTGATCCTGGGGGTAATCTATAGATTAGCTGGAGTCAGGTCTGAGACAAATGAGGAGGTCTAAGGGTGATGTCTGAGGTTTTCAAAAATTATATACCTTCTCTGGAATTGTACAACCTTGACATTTTCCTATATTTGACGACATTTATCATCTGGGGTTTCGGCTTGCGTCCTTGAGTCATAATAGTGCTAAAGAAGTCGGATTTGCGAGAGTTACGTCCTTATAGCGATTAGGCATGTAATTCTTTTATCGGGAATGATTTCGAAGGTTTAGAATTCAAAGTTTAATATTTATTTCCAAACTCGAGAATAGCAGGTCGCGCTTGGAAATCGACGTCAAGACCCTCAATTGCCTATTGTGACAAATGTTATTCCTCATGGCTAAAACTACCCATATTTTCACAAAAAAAATTTCAGTAGTGGGGTTGCTTAATTCCAGATGGTTAAAAAAAATATGTCTTCCCCTAAAACTTATTTACTTTGCACAAAGCCTTTCAACAGATATGTACTATCATTAGGTGCTCCGTGTATTAATGGATGGTACTAGCGCAGCGTTCTGGAGTTAAACATGTTGGAAATAACTAACCAATTTAATCAAGAAGCAAAGAAAGGACCGATCATTCTCAGGCGAGCCATGGTACCAATTTATGCGTCGTGAGTCGACAGTTGATTTCAGAAATATTTGGATTAACTTAGGTAAACGTAGGAAAATGAATGAAACCATTTGTAAGGCGATATCTGTAACCGTGTGCGATAAGTGGAAATACTTGTTTTTGTAGCTAAATTTTGATTTTAGACAATTCAATTTTTTCTACAAATTTAAAGTTCATCCCAAATAAGTTGCTTATTTTTTGGTTACGTTCAGAGTCAAGGAAGCATTCGAAAAAACAAAAAAACAATTATTCACTGACACGAAAAGATTTTGGGTCTTCGTATATTTTCCCTAATATCTCGAAAATGGTTGGGAAATCGTGATAAGTGACCATTCAAAAGCGAACTAAATTCTCTACAAAGAAGATTCTGAAGACAATAGGGCAATGTTAGTTGGAGAAAAGTGCTTATAACCTAGAAAATGTTATTTTTGTTCTTTTGAAGTTTTATTTTGTCTCTGTTTACCTCACTTTTTATTTATTTTATTTTTTAAGTGAATTTAAGAGTAAAATAAGTATTTTAGTAAGGATAAGAAAATTAGAAACGTGTTGGTAGGAAATTGTCTTTGTGAGTAAAACAGAATACATAAACTGAGAAACAATTTTCTTGTTGTTTGAAATAGAGCTTCCCGAGCGGAATTCGAAGATGCTTGTGTAGTTTCTTCTACTGTACTGCTGTCGGTTTCGTTCTTTTGAACGGGGTTTTCCTCTGTTTATCTCACTTTTTAATTTTATTTAACAGTAATATTAGTATTTTTAAGTGTATTTAACACTAACAAGAAATATTTTAGTAAAACAAGTAAATGGGGAAAATATTTGTAATAGTGTTTTCATAGAGCGAAAGTTGAGGAGGAATGAGTATTTACGAATGCGCCCTGGACTAGTATCTGTACCTGATTTTGTATATATATTTTGTATACTGAACTTACCGACGTCGGGTAAACTATGTAAAAAGGTTAACATTCACCTCGTCCATCTCCCTTCTCCCTCCCTACCTCTGATCCCTCAGGATAATCCCTTAGATTAGACTCGGTCTGAAGTCAGGATAAATGAGCTGGTGTCCCGTTGCGGTCCCGTCCTCCCTCTATTTCAGCCCTACACCTTGATTTGTATTTCAATTAGCGACAGGGACCAGAACGGATTTAGGACCGCAGACACACTCCTGCAGGATACTCTACCGAAATTAGGGATTAAACTAAATCTCTAGTTGTTACTCTAGGAGATGGTTGCTGGGAGCTTCTGTATTCTTAGGATAGAATTATCGAAACGCCCAAAAAATAAAAAAATAATAATAATAACATTCCTCAGAAGGTTGTTAGTTTATCCGCATCCCTCTAGAATATTTGTTTTTATTGCCTGCACCATATGGGAAGGAACCCCACCTATGTGACGTTAACCTCATGTCGCAATCAGGCGGTGCTGATGGGAAATGTCCATGTTTTAGACCCTATGGGTCACTAAATAGGAAGCTGTCTTAATTGTCTGGAATTTTTCTATCTGTAAAATGTTTTTCAACGCTTGAGCTTCTTCGTTTTTTTTTTTTTTTTTTTTTTTTTTTTTTTTTTTTTTTTTTTTTTTTTTTTTTAAACACATTTCAAATATGAGGAGCATTTCGTTAAAATTTTGCAAAAATTCGAAAAATAATTCTCGCAGATTTCCATGTTACGTAAAGTTGTAATGTTTAATGTCTTCTGGATATGACCGTATCGAGTTGATAATAATCGACGTTCCGCCAGGCAATTTGCCGGCTTCTTCTGAGAATTAAGATAGGATAGGATAGGATTGGATTTAAGATAGGATAGGATAGGATTTAAGATAAGATAGGATAAATAAAATACAATATTAAATATTTTATGTGGTAGTGTTACATTATAATTTATTTTGTTCTATTTTCAATTTTTTGTTGATTATTCTTTTATTCTCTATTATCTTTTACTTTATTTTTATATTGAGTTCTTTTTGTTAATTTTTAACCTTTCTTGTTGTATTTTACATAATTTTTAATTTAACATTTTTTAAATTTTAACTGAAATAAATAATATGTAATGAAACAAAATATGTGGTAGCAAATGGAAGTGATATGCTTTTTATTGCATGACACTTGCAGTCAAAAAAATAAATTCCCTCCTTGCAGGGTTACTGTAAGGAGAAAAAAATAATTAAATATATATTTTTATGTAATTTATACACATATACATATATATATATATATATATATATATATATATATATATATATATATATATATATATATATGTGTGTGTGTATACACACTTTGAGCTACCTGAATTTCTATCTTCGACCTTTTCTCCGAAAGGCTTGGAGGAAACCCGCTAAAAAAGAACTTAAGAGAAAGGTAAGCCGAAACCAGAAGTTTCGGAGCCTTCATATTTCGGTATTTTGGTAGGTTTCCTTCTAATTTTTCTAATATTACACCTCATCATTTAAGTTTAAAACGTCTCGTAATTCGCCCAAGTAACTCTGAAGAAAAGTAAAGTCCAATAAGGTTTGGGCAGAAAATAACTTACGTTTTAAAAAACAAACTTTGGCCATCAACTGTCATGCTAAAGGAAAAAAAAAACATTTAGCTGTCTAACTTTTTTCTAGAGGTGCTGAAAAATTTTCTCGTTTCTAATTAATGTCATTTAAGAACTAAGCGATAGGAAAAGAGAGAATTTTCTTATTGGAGAAAAAAAGCAATTTGTTTCCTAGTCTCTACTTTAATCAACATAATAAATGCTTCTTCGTTCAACAAGTAATTAAAGTGAAAATGTGGAAAGAATATTTGAAACAGGGGCGTTATTGTAATGAAAAATATTTATTTTTTTAAAATTTATATAAAATAGGGGAGCGAAGTTAGCTCTGTGGTAGCGGTCGACTAATGAACTGGAGGACCCAGGTTCAAAACCCGAGCGTGCACAAAGATTTTTTCTTCTAGTGTCAACGTTCGATGGTTGGATTTGGGGTCCCAGATCGTCCCTAGGCTCAACCAGCCTTTAATTAATTAATTAATGGGTACCTGCAAAGGGAAACATCAGGCGGCCGGAGCATAGTACTGACCACAATATTTCCCTAGTGTGCCGTATGGTCGAGAATCAGCTACCTTTACAGTATCTGCCCCTCTAGGCCCTTAGTGGCCTGTTACGGGACTGATTTTTTTTTAATGTAAAATAGTGAAATGGATAATAAGAATGATAATTATTTAATAATAAAATTATAATAATGTGAATATTCCATATAAATCACTTTTTATAAACCTTACAAATTCTTATCAGTATTCATGCCCACTAACTTCATAAATAATGATAATTCCCGCGACGAATTTTGCTTTGTGTTTTTTTTCTTTCTAGGTTGTTGTCTATTGGTTTCTGATACAAATTTATAACAGATTTAATTTTTTCCTAATAAACATGCCACCAGGAACACTGTGCGCCAGGAAGTCGCGTAAGTCGTATTATAGGTATACTCAGGTAATTGCGTTGTCTGCAGTTCGTAAGTATGTGTTTAACAATCAGAGTCTTATTACGAAAATGCAAGTTGGTCTGTCCTTTCGGTCTAGTAAGTAGGAATGGATAAGTAAGGTTTGCTCAATACGAAGCCTGGATAGGATGACTTCGTCCCGACGGGAGAAGTGTTCATTTGTCCAGACTTTTGTTGTATTATTAATTTCCCTTAACTTGGTTTCAGGATTATGCATATTTGTATAGCTTCAAAACAATAAAGAAAAAATTAACACAGAGATGTGTTTGTTAATAATTTTGCAAACTTCCATGATTTAAATTTCGAATTCATGAAAGCGTTTATCTTCACTCCCTTATCCCGGCAGGGAAACTACTAACTTTTTAATGCGATTTCCTCCGTTCTGCTATGGAGGTACCCAATCCGAATAGTCTTCAACGGCGAGGAGGTTGTAGTGGGAAACCACCCATTTCCATTTGGGATTAACTAGAATGTGTGTGTGTGTGTGTGAGAGAGAAAGAGAGAGCGAGAAAGAGGGATAGAGAGAGTAAATCCATGAATTACATAACCGTCAGCTAAGCCGTTAGATTGAATCTAACATATTCATAGAGCTTCCATGGGGCTGGTTGTACATAAACTATTCACCAGCTGTGATTACACAGCTGACCCAGATTTTTGGTGAGGCCTTACTGGGCTAGGAGTGCTCGGCCTTTAGATAACCATCAGCAATTTCTTGGGGACACAAGGTGAGACGGCCCTTTCCTCTTGGAGAATCTCCTCCACTGTCAGCTCTGATGTATTGCTAGCCATCTTCTACCAGAACAAAGATCCTTCAAAGATTTTCTCTATTATTTACTAGCGCGATCGTACGTTAACATGCCATTTGTAAACGAATTTTTCATTTGTAGTAATAAAATGAATAAGGCACGGTTGCTTTAGGTGTCAAGGTGTTCGGTAGCCACTAGAAGCGTTGGCTAGAAAAAGTATCAAACCTATCCTGGCAAGAAAAAGATGGTATCCTGAAAATAACCAGCCCCGAAAATTTCTTGTAAAAATCTGCAAAAGGCTAGTTTCGCATGTGAATCTTCTAGGGATAACTAAATAAATAAATAACTAAATATTGTCTATGTAGCGTCTAGAAATACTTTTTTTTAAAAGAATTTAGAAGTTTATATGGTGGAAAAGCAAACAGAAAGAATTCTATGCCCATTTAGAAGCAGTGTACCTTTCCTTTTCCTTGAGCCCAGCCATTAAGAAGATATCTTAATTAAGAAATTTCAAGGCAGCAGAAAATGTTCCTAGCTCCAATCTTTCCACCTTCCCTCCCCCCCCCAGCTTCTTCAACCTTTTTGCCGTCTTCGCTCAATCCATTCATCTCAAGTTTTCCCCATTCTTTTTTCCGGAATTAGCTGAGCGTTTAAACCCTAAAGGATAAATTAACCTCCCTCCCCCCTTTAATTGAAGAAGGCGTAAATTTTCCGCAAGGCGAAGTAATGAGACCTGTCTTATTCAGTGTTGATATCTTCATTAGCAATTATTTATAAAAGCTGAACGGATATTTAAAATCGAGCAATGAAAATCGAGTAATCGAACAAGCAGGTTCTAAGCTATTACAACGCTTAGAAAAGGTATTTATTCTTTTAGCAAGTCTGATTTAATATTCGAGAAAGGAAGATTCTCCAACAGGTTTTGTTAAGCCATTTGCCGCAGCTACCACACTGGTGCGGGCTGACAAAGACAGTCTTCCCACGTTACTCCCGCACTTGTGCGGGCTGACAGACAAACTCTCAACGTTACTCCCGCACTGAGTTCTGGCGCTACCTAGGGGCTTTTTCCTGTTATTATAGAAGTTTCCTTAGTACGCCAGTGGATAGTACTTGATATATAACTTACTCCTGTCTCCTGGTATATATAATTTCAATAACACTATTGGACGAGTTTGTTAATCAGCAACATCGATGTAAAGAGTAGTCACTCCGGTCACAAACTATTATTATGCCATTAACAGTCGAAATATTTCGTTTTATTGCAACGAATCTCGGTATACGCAGTGCTTATCCAAAGAGGAAGATATGCTGTAAACAAAATTGGTCATTAAGAATAGGGATTATTTTTACTTCATTGCAACATAACTTGGCAAACATTTTACCCAATATACGAAGAACATGTGGTGTAAAAGAAATCCATTTTGTATTTATTTAGCTTGCTTTATTTAAGGTGGCGGAAGCTGAGCATAGGAGGAAGTGGTGCAGCAGATCCACCCAGAGACAGGCGAAGCTGTTCCTTTCCTTTGTGGACAAGAAGAGGGCGGTGACTCTCCTTAATCTGTGCAGGTCCAAGGTAAGACTAGTAACAGCTCTTCTTACAGGTCACTGTGAATGCACCAGCACCTCTACTCTATGGGACTGACCAGGACATCATGGTGCAGACTATGCTTTGAAGACGACGAGACGCCGTACCACATCATATGCAGATGTCCAGCTCTTGTAGCAAAGAGATACCTGCATTTTGGTACAGACTTCATAGATGACCCTAGAAGGCTACCTGAACGGAACCTTCGGACTCTATTAAGGTTCATCTCGGATACGGCGCTGTTGGTGTAACAGGCTGGCTTGTCGGGTGGCACAATAGGCCTTGTTGGCCTCGGTGCATTTTTTTTTTTTAACGGCGCATCTACAACTTGGCCATTAGCGCCGCACCCGTCTTAATAATAATAATAATAGCTTGCTTTATTTACTTTCATCAGGAATGTGGTACAAAGTAACAAACTTGTTGGTGAATGCTGTTATGTATGCAGTATAGTACTACCAACATAGTATTCCTCTCGGAAACAACAATAAATGAAAATGAAAAATGGTTAGATAGGCAGAAAAAATCAGTGGACATGTATTAGTTGGAGTATGGACTCATATATCCACTGAGTTTCTGTTCCTTTTGTAATATTGCTTAGGGCGGTGAGTGTTTACATCGGATAAAGGTAATATGGAACCTAAAAAACCCAATGTGTTACAGTTATTCCAATTATTATCGCATTTATGGAGTTGAATTAAAATCGAATATACAGTGAACCCCGAAATCTCAGAAGCCGCAAATGGATTTAGATTAGTTTTAATGGAGTCCCCTTAATACGAACATCCAACCAAATTCTCATTGTAGCTCGTTGTGGTTCCTCTCACATCCTGGTCGTTTGCCTCCTTAGGAACACACGGCGCATCCTAGAGGTAAGTTCGTTATACCTCCTAGCCTCTGAAACCTCTATGGATTAGCATTCACCCCGGCTCGGAGTTCCTACTTAGCACATCCTCTCCTTTGCTACGGGCAAATATTGACTGTCCCAGTAACGAGGGGACCTCCGGAGTTTTCGAGCGGCAAATGTCGGGAGAGTGACGCAGCTCCCGACTCCCTCGCCGGATTGGGGATTAGGCAATTGACGTGGCGAGGGTGGCAGACCACGCGGAATAAAGCCTCATTTTTGATTGGCTCCGTTAAGTGGATGAAGGGGCGGGACTCTCTTTGGTGGAGTTTTTGAAGAATTGATTGCGTCAAATATTGGCTTTGCTGATAAAAAGACAGGAATGATATAATCGAGGATAGCTCCTGTCATAATAGAAAACATCAACCTAGAGGAACTGAGTCATCTGAGCGTGTTTCCTAGGGTGATTTGGAAACCATAGCAACACGGTAAAATTCTTCTACCTACACATATGCAGAATTCCTGAGCCATGTGGGACTCGCGATATTTTCATATGAGTTCCAATAATCCATTTCCTGACTAAACTCCAAGTGCAGAGACATTGTGTATACAGGGATATATTGCAAGTTAGTGACAATTCTCCAGGGGATGAAAATAGACAAAAAATGTAGTTCAACGTCACCAACCACACATTTCTATCTCACTCCGTTCCAGACTTATGCCATTCTGAAGAAACAACGTATTTTTTGTAATAAAACTCCTTGAAACTCTTAAAACTACTTGTGAACATTGGATATGCATTGGCATTAAAGAAAATGTAATGTTGATTTAAAAAATGTAATGAAACGTTGAAAAAAAAAGTGTTCAAGCAGAGAAAATTGCAGTTGTACTGCAAAAAACACGTTTTTTTTTTTTTTTCAGAAGAACTTTTCGAACTTTCGGTTGGTGGTGTTGAACTAAATTTTTTGTCTAGTTTCACCTCCTGAAGTATTGACAGGGATCGACCAATCGGAGGTATTGACCTGCAGCATGAATAATAATAATGTAGGCATTAATCTTTCAAATTTCCCAAAGCAAGTCGAATTTCAAAATTGATTAAATTGTATTTTTGAACTGAATTTAAAACATTACATATTCTAAGAATATGTTTTTTCTATAAAATATTGTATCATTGTAAAATATGTTGACATCTTACTATGTGTTTTCTGTTACAATTGTAGGTTACTGAATTAATGAGGAGTTACTAAACCATGCGTACACTAGTGCTCTGCGGTACAGTATCGCTTATAGTAACAATAATCAATATAAAGTGATCAACAGATACTTTCACTGTTTACAATAAAAATAAAATCACCTCTATAAAAACATTATCTCTGCTCCACAAAAACGTTTAATGAGAAAAATCGGGTAATGATAACAAATGGTATCCAGGAACAAGTGGAAAAATCATTGTTCGTTACACATAAATACACAATCCCCATGAACCGCATAGAGGATGTTGTCTGCAATCGATTCCACAAATTTTATCAACCCTTATCAATAAGTAAATAATTATTTTCTGTTGTTCCAGAGGATTGCGAGTCCACATCGGTGCATTTCCCAGGCGCGCAAATCTACTGATTGC